>VZRJ01008190.1:1140003-1745905 GCA_013397565.1 Ptilonorhynchus violaceus | reverse complement strand
TTAAAAACACAATAAAAAGCAAAAAGAAAAACCAGAGTATAATGAACACCTAATAATAATAATAAATAAATAATAAAATAAAATAAATAAAACATAGAATAAATAAAAAGGAAAAAGAAGAAAAAAAGAAGGAAAAAAATATAAAATGCAATACAATAAAGAAGCCCCATTCCAGAAGCAAAACTTTAGTTCTTCAATTCCTAGCATAGTGCTGACATTAATTCCCACTTACAGGTGCCCAAGTGAACGAAGTAGAAAAAAGTGTCTCCTTTCATATTTCAGTATGATTCTTAAAAGTCTTTTAGCTGACATTTAAGGTAACAGAATCAGGCTCCCAATAATCTCTGACATCTTTGGCTCCCACTGTTTGTACAAGAAACTACAACATTTCTAGGGTCGGTGCAACATTTTAAAAATTCTTCCTTAATTTCTCTGTGAGGTGAAACTTCAGATCCGCTATTGTTGAGGGCTCCCTCTAAGTAGAAAATCATGTCACGCTTACATTGTGTAACAGAAAATGAATATTCTGGTTTTACTCTGATGTTAATTGCTGCCTTTTCCCTAACTAGATGGCAAGTGACCTTTACACATCGTTACTGCTAAGTGGAAAGAGAGAATAATAATGTTATTTTAATTGATTTGTGAATTATTGAACAGGGTTATGATTTCTGAACCCTCTCTGACTGGAAGAATCGATTGCATACTCTGTTGACAATTTAGTGTTTTGTATTTTTTTGTTTCACGCTCCTGTTTGCACACATCCAAAAGATACCTAAAACCAAGAATGTAACATTACCATTTAGAACAATTTGTGTTGTGAATGTCTGAAAATGCTCTCAAGTGCAGAACCACAAATTTTATAGTTGGGAACCATGGGACAAGTACCTAATAACAGACAGCATTGCATGCTCCTGAAATATCAGCAGATCATGCAATTATAGGCTGGAAAATACCTCAAGTGCTCATTCTGTCCCTTCTGGTAAATCACAGTGAGATTACCCTTACCCAAATAATTTCTGACATGTTTCTCTACATGATTCTCAAGACCTTTTAACAAAAAACAACATCCATCTCTTCTCTGTGCAAGCACTTCTAGTGCTTCACAATCCTTACTGCCACATACTTTTCCGGGCTGAAATTTCAGCCTCTTTTCCTGCAATTTAATTCCTATGCTTTTTAAAGAGCAACGTAGTCCTTGACAGCTGTCCAAAGAGAAAGTTTTTATCAATCACCTCTGCATTCACCTTGTAGTACTTTCATCAGAAAACCCTTCCTTATCTTGCTTTTGAGAAAGTGATGTGAGAAAATACCAGAAGGTTTCCTGTGGTCAAAATAAATTACAATTTTTTTTTTTTTTCAGGTAGCAGCTACCAGGGAAACCTTACCTACTGAGTAACTGAAGATAAAAGAACAGGGCCTTGCCATTCCTCTTTCTGATTTCCACCATGGTGAACCCTGTGCATTCTCTGTGGTTACTCTCAGAGAAGTTATCTCCTCCCCTGATATCCTCAATGAGTTATCAATTGATTAGAATGAACCTACAGGGCCTTCCTCTAAGAGTTTGTCCACCTTCTGTATAAAAATTATCTGAGTGCTGACGTGCTCTGTTCCCTGCAGATGTTTAGGTAGTCAAAAACCCTTGCTAGCAGCAGGTCCTGAACTGTGATTTACTTCTCAGCTGTTCATAGAGATACCTTTTATTTGATGCTCTTGTTTTGATGGTTCAAAGTAAACGCCCACCAGAAGAGTTCTGCTAGTGTTTGTGTGGTTCCTTAGCACCCAGTTTTTCATCAGGTCTACCTTGCACTCAGAAGACGACTGTAGAATATCTTCACATAGTTGCTTGACACACACAGGTGAACACTCTCCCTCATTCTCCTCATTCCTGAATTAGCTCTACTCACACATGTGAACTATGCCAGTGGCTTCAATTACTCCAATAAGTCTCAGTTTAATTAATTTTAATTAAATAAATCAAATAATACTTTTGGTTATGTATAATGAATTGTGGGTCCTTGATTAATTTATAGACAGTTTTGACATTCGATAGCTCAAAAGTCCCTTCATCAGTTCCTGATAAACAGAAGGAGATTTCTATTCCAGTAGTTTTGCTTATATAATTACAGAGAAGCTATTTCCCCCTCTCGTTTTCTCTGTGTTTCTGCCATTCGTATCCATTTAAATACAACCTAACTTCATTTAGGGCTGTGATAAAGTTTCTTCATGAGAAAATATCTGTTGCTCACCTCAACATCTGGGTTTTTGAAACTGAAATTTTCCTGCGGCGAAGTTTCACTTGGCTCACTTGCATGATGCAGTCTGCTTATTCTTTTACCCCTTCACACTTACAATCTCACTGCAGTTCCATGTGAAAGTTTAGGTAATTAAATGCTTTTGAATAATTATGAGTATGTGCTGCCATTTCCTTAGACATTTCCAAAAAAATTTTAGCTTTCAATGGAAGTGGCACATCTGTTTTTGAAAACAATTAAATTATTAGGCATAGACTAATGCAGTTAGCCCTACAGATGACTTGAGAATTTTGAAGTATAATCAATAAATCTGGAATGTGAGAAATGGAAATTGGATTTGGAAGATTAACAAAGCCTGCCATTGAACGATTGATTTTTTCATAAGAGGTTGGCTTAGTCGAAATTCCTAAGGGGCCCAAGTAATAGCTAGTTAATATTGGTCAAAAAGAAATAAGAAGAAAAGGAAAATATTGAGGAATGGAGTTCTCAGCTTCCCTTCCAAATGCACCAAAAATTGTCTTATTTCACAGGTTTCAGGAAAATAAAAGCATCTGTTTCCTTATAACTATGTTGCAGGATACTGTCAATTCTCCAAGATTCTTTTAGCCAGAGTTCAAAGCAAGAGATAAAACCACAGATTTGAAAGGGAAAAAACAGCTCTACTGCACTAAAGGCTTAGTATCATAAAGTAAAACAAGACCAAATATTTCTGTGGGAGGAAGCATGGGAAATCAGCACTTTCCCAGCATATCTTTACATTTTACAATATTACTGCTTTTTTACAAGGTTTCTTTCCAGTACTAGAACAAGACCAGCCTGTAGATGATTTTGATTAGGGCCTCCTGCTCAAATTTGATAATCGTCCAAATGATAGACTTTTTGGAACTATGTGTGGTGTTAATTCAGACAACTTAATAACTCTCTAAGGAAACATTTTTAACTGCAGTGTGTTTCTGTGACCACACCTCCCGCTGTGTCAAAGCACAAGCTGTGTCGGTAATAAATGCTAACTGCAGGCACGATCTGGAAGTGTCCTGGCTGCTGGAACCTGACTGCTCGTGATACTAAAGGGTGAGAACACCCTTCTTCTTGTGTTTGGGTTGCTGTAATTAGCACGTGCTGCGTGCAATTACTCAGAGCAATCTGGCAGCTCGGGGGTTTGGGGGTCTTTCACAGGCAATTTATACGGAGATTCAATTCTGAGATTAACATTTTCTGGAGGTAGAGGCCTTCAGAGTCCAACTGAAACAGCTGAATTAGCAGTAGAGATGCAGCTCAAAGAGGACCAAATTGCTCAAGGATTTAGAGTAGAATAATCTCATTATTTGAAGGAATTGCTCCAGTCAGTGAACAGCTTCTCAGGTTGTTTATTTCTTTGTTTTGAAAGCAAAATATTTTTTTTCCCCAGGATTTTCCTATTTGTAATAGCTATTTAAGGAAAGAGTCCCCTCATCAGTCAAATCTCCATAAAAAACTATGGATCATTTTGTTCTTTTTGTGCTAGACTGATGAATATGAAGGATTTTTCCTCAAGTCAAAAATGTTTTACAGACATATAATCATCTTTAAGAAAGGCTTTGGGAAAAAACAGAAAAGACTATGGTGCAAGAGTAAAAGTTCAAGTAGATAAACTGGTTTAAAATAATCCTCCCCTTTATTTTTTCTTAATCTAAGACAAACAGAAGGAACTCTATAAACAAGGTGTCTGTGAATTTCTTCTAAAAGCAATCAAATTGCCTTTATTTAGCTGTCTTCTGTGTCAACAAATGCTGAATTATGCATGGAGGCTATGATATTGTGATACTCACTTTTAGTGACCTTATAAAGGCCAGAGAAAAATCAATATGGATTGCAACACTAAAAATGCTGGAAAGCTTGGTGATCTGAGAAAGCAGCCAAAGTCATGTTAAAAAAGTCAGTGTCAGATTTCGTTTTTAAGATTAAGCGAGCTGATGATTCAGAATCTTGATTGTTTCTTTAAAAAAAAAAAGTTGGCCTGCTTTAAAAACTTAATAAAAATGTCTTTGAAAGCCATTTTTACTTTTGGTCTCTATAATTACTGAAGGCTCATTAACTTTGCTATTGACCTTAATTGAGTTCCATGTTTGCTTTTGTTTCGTTCCAGCACTCAGGAAGAGGAACAAAAACTCCAAATACTCCAGGAAGAATTTCCCTACCAGAGACAAAGCACTTTTTGGGAGTCAAACCTTGCCTATGTCACAAAAGTTAAGGGAAAATGCATGCTGAAGAGTTTTGTTCCATGAGTTTTTCTGTCTTTTCAAATCCAGTTTTTCCTTTGTCCTCCAGAAATGCTGCACCAATGAGTTCCACAATTGAATCAGTCTCTGGCAAAAACTTAATCTTTATTTGCTTAATCTGGTTACCGTATGACTGCAGTGGTTCCTAGTTGTTGTGCTGTAAGACAGTGAATACACATTCCATGTACATCTTTCCTATTATAGTTCTTGGATTCCTACCATATACTCTAAAATTCTTTTCTATTTTCTACTCAGCATTTGGTCTATGTAAGCCATTCCGTTTTTTTTGATCTGCCTTTTTGCCCTTCTTTGTACTTTTACTCATGCTGTTAAATCCTTTGGGATGAGATGGCCAGAAGTGTGTTCAGTATTCAAGACATAACACAGCCTTAGACAATGCCACAGTTCTGTTCTGTGTTTTGTTATCTAATCCTTCAATAATAACTTACACTGTTTAATCTGACAACTCATTAGCTTTTGAGATCTGAACTGAGGTTTACAATGAATTATACACAACAAATCCAATATATCTAAAAAAAGCTTTGCCCATGTTATAATGCAATAATACTCATAGATCAGAGCTGAAATTTCACAACCACCTGCTCAGAATAGCTAATATATCTCAATAGAGCTCAATATGGAACAATCCATGGAATAATTTTCAAAAGTCCAGCACTGAAATAAAAAAAAAGATACCTTACTGGATCCAGAGAAGAGAGAGGTGAATTAGAGCCATCAAGAAGGGAAAAAATATAGTATCATAGATGAAGTCAGTTGTAAATTAGAGAGAAAAATGTCTGATTTATTAAAGAGAATGGGACATAGATGGTGTTATGGTAAATAGCTAATTAAAATGCAAAAGATGAGTCTGTCTTAAAGAAATGAGTGGTTTGAGATGATCATGATACTTGGCCGTTTGAAATCTTTGTGATTTATTTAACAAAATTTCTAGCTTTCAAGGTACAGCTGAACTCAAATTGCTATTCTTAGACTTCTTTTCTTCCAAATAGTTCTCTTGCCAAGAGGCTTAAAAATAGACGTTGCTATTGTATTTTTTTATAAACTTTCCGGCACCCTGCACAACAGCAACTGCAGCCAGGGAGGCGTGACAATATGTGAGAAATTGCCCTGAAGCCTGTGCTGCAGACAATGGTGAGGCAGGCTGTTACCCTGCAATGCATGGAGACCCACCACTAAATTCAGTGGAATTTAGTAGTATTTAGATAAGGCCTCAAATATTAACCAGAATTTAATTAAAAAGTAACCCCATTTTCTTATTTACCTTTTCTCTCATTTTCTAGCATGGTCTTTAGAAGAACAAAAAAAAAAGAAAAAAAGTAGTTCAGCATTTAGGAAGTTTGTATCTATCCAGCTTAGATTTATCAATCAATCACAGGTTTTTCTTTTTTTTTTTTTCCCCAGAAATCAATAATCATGCAATGAGTCAGAGACCTCATTTCTTCACTCACTTTTTATGAGAGTAACTGTTTTGACTTTGGCAAATCAAAACTGTTGTAAGAGGACATTTCATTCGTGGTTGGTAGGTATTATGCAAGCAAAAGATTTGTCAGAGTAGTTCTGATAATTCTTTTGAGTAATGGTGATATATAGTGAGATATAAGTAAATATTCCATGTGTGGCTCAGTTGACTACTAGAAGAATGATGCCAAAGTCCCAGTTAATTGCATACAAATAGTTTACTTCAAGAAAACTTTTTGCAGAAGTCTTCAAAAACTTGATACTGGGGCTATTAATCAGGACTGCTAAGTGAAGCAAGTCTTCATGCACTTTAAATGATATCAAAAGCTTCATGTAAGCAAGTAAAATTGGTCATTTTCTTGGTAAACTTGAGATGGTTTGCTTGGTATTTTCTGCCAAAATACAATTTTTGCTAGCCAAATTGAGACCTAACTGAGAAACAAATTACTTTGGTGTGAACTTTGTAACTTGGAACGAAGATATCAAAGCAGTGATTTATCTTGTGAAGGACCTGGTCTTCATTCAACTAAAAAAGAAAATGAAAATAATGGATAGGGTCTGTCATAGAGCTACCAAGGTCTGAGTGCAACAGTTTGAAAAGACAGATGAAGTAAACTAAGAAGTGATTGGGTATCTTGTACTTGCCACTGTAATTATTGCTCTAATAAGAGTTTGTCTCATGAGAAACCACTGACTGCTCAGATCTTCTAATGAATATTTAGATTATATGGTGAAAGAGATGTTTCTGTTATCACCAGAACTCTTTGAAGGTATGGGCAAGATAATTTGTCTGTCAAAATAGAAAATAACGGAGAAGATTGTTTTCTCCTTGCACATCATGAAAGCATTGATCCAAAAAATGTTTTAATGAACAAGAATAGCACTTACCTTGACATTTGCTAGCATATTAAAGATTGCATGAATAAATAGTGGGAAATAAACATACTTTTAAGCACTACAACTGAACTGAAGCATGACATTTTAATTTCCTTAAGCCTTGGATCTTCTAGTCATTTGCATCAATGACACATCAGAGCCTTTAGGACTCTGTTCTTGTGTTTGACTTTTCATTGTTATTTTGTTTCTATGAACTACACTCCCTGGTGTTTTTTAGAAGTCAGCCATTTGCAAAATTGATCCCATCCAAGATTTTTCCTTCTCACATTATAGCACTGTTGCAGAGAGCACCAATTCCTGCAGGAAGCAGGCTGGGAAAGCTTATTGATGGAGTAAGAAAGCTTCAAGATTGGGTGCATTCAAAATTGACATGGATTAATTTGTTTATGTAGCATATTGTATTCCTACATCTTTTTTCAACCATGGGTCCAAGGTCAGAGCACAGCCTTGCAGAGTCTAGGAACAGAGAAACACTCTTTTCCTTACTTGTAGGAAATGTCTGATTCTCCAGCCAAGATGACCCTTTGGACTGCTAAACTGAGCTCTATGCTTTCCTTCACCATTTTTTTCTGTCTTATTTCACAACTTTTGTCCCTTCATGATAGAAAACACAATTATCTGTTAGAATGGTTGCATTTTATGGTTTCTTTGGGCTGATGAAAGAGTGAAGCAATAGACAGGTTCCACATATTTATCTTCTTAACATAGCACAGAGCCATCAGCCTTTGGCAATAAGTAAAATAATTAGCAGTCTGGCTAGTCATTTAGCAGGCATGTACTGCATCAGAAGTTATACACTGCTTCAGGTAATTGAGGAAGATGTGGATCACAAGAGTCCATCTCCAAATCACTGATCAAATGCCTTCATTGCAAATCTCAGAGAAATTACATAGATCCTAGCATATGGCATCATCTTCAATGCCTAATAAAAAGTTATAATGGGACCTTATTAATTTAACTACTGAGAGAGCTGATCAGAATATTTGTAGTCTCTGCTATTTATGGAAAATATGTCCCAATGTTCACTACAATCCTGATATCTCAAAATTAATTTGTTACTTTGGAGAGATTTTTTTCTGAACAGCTTTTATGAATACATTTCAGGTTCAACATCATTCCTACTCTTCTAAAGCAGAGAGGCCTCAAATTCAAATTCTTTTTATGAGGTTCTCCCCATTCTAGTGCGACCCTTTTTAACTCCTCTCCTTGCTCAACCTCTAATTCCAGAAATGTGATCTAAGTGCTTTGTAGTCCCCAGGGATTTACAGAGTGTGCATAAATGGTGCTCAGCAGGCTTGATGAGGGTATGTGCAACATGCTCTGAGAAAATGGCTTGAATGTTGGGGAACTTGAACACTGCTTTTTTTTGTCAGCTACAATTTTTCTTTTGAAAGACACCTGTGATTCACGCTGTCCCAGTTATAAAATGCTTCAAGACAAACATCACTTTAAACTAGATATTTTTGTATTAAAATACAGGAATTCTTCAGTGTGTTTACGGATTGTGACCTTTCTTCAGTGCAAATAATGTCATTCTTTGTTTTCAACATTGTTTTCAAGGCTACATCCAAAGTGCTTGGCTTGTTTTCCCTGTTCTTAAGGCTTCTTTTTGCTTCTCAGAAAACCAGAGCCACTCAACTGAATTTCCTTTCAGTGTTGGAAACTAGGCANAAAGAGCCAACCCTTTCTGTCCTTCAAAACACAGAAGCTTTATTCCTCAAGGCACATACTAAATCTATTCAGTTTAACCTTTCATTCAGCGTTAAGGATGTCAGAAATTTCATCTCTCCCCAATAATTTTCTTGTGGCCACAGAAGAAAATCTTCTTAATATTACCCGAAATATCTTTCCAGAAGCTTAGGTCCTTGCTTATGAATGCCACTAAAGACCAGATTCAAAATTACAAATGTAATCATCTCTACTTGCATCTGCCATAGCATCCTCCAGCCTATATTTGTACTGATCTATCATCAGATTCTGGAGGCAGTGTTAAAGCAAATTGATCAACAATTCCTCTAAAAATGCATTGAAATTCAGATCCACTTCTGGTGAGTATTACCAGACATAAAACAACACTTAATAGAACTCATTTCAGCACCTGAAGGTATTTTCAATACCAACAGCCACACTCAGCTGCAGTCTCAGAATGAGGAAAAGCATCAAACTATGCTTCTTTCATTAAAATTTGAAAAGGAGTGATGTTTTGATGGCTGACAGTAAAGCCAATTGGCTGGAGATTGCTAAATAATCTTTCACTGGAAAGGCTAAGTTTCCTCTCTTCTGCTCCATCCTCTCTCTGACATTCTCTTACTTCTTCCCCCCAGAATTACTTTTACCCTCATAGGCAATCTGCTATAGACATAATTTAGAAAAATCAGCCTCTACACACGCAAACTTGTGTCAGTATCCTTAGTTCAGCACCACAGTCAGGGATTTGCTGTACAAGCCACAGCAGAATGCTTGGCTTTCTGCTAAAATTTATTGTATTATTATAGCTATATATATATATATTATACACATATATATATATATATAAAATATTCTCTTTTACAGCTAGACAAAGAGACTGTTCTCGTCCTCTTTGCCTAAAGTACGTTGGGGGTTTTTTTCTTTTCCTTTTTACTCTCCTATCAAAAGCAACATTTTGCAGGGACACATGCTGAAATGTGAACTTTTTTTGGTTGCTAACAACCTTTTAGTAGGTATTGTAATTTTCTCAAGTTAAGGACAAAGTTAAGGGCATAAGTAATTAGGCACTTACTTGTAACACACATACAAATCAAGATGCCCTACTGAATGGCCTCTCTGTACATCACTGGTTCTTTCCTTGCTGTGTTTACTTTGGTTAATGCTTTACTTTGTTGGTTTTAAATCATCTTCAGGAGCACACAACTCCTTTAAGATCCTCAGGTGATCCAAACAACTGCAGCAATTAGTAGCTGTCAGCTATCCATGAAGCAACTGGGACCGATGCTGTACTGGATTAGGGCTGCAAATAGACAGTGAAACCTGGAACTTCACCAATTTTATGAAGCAATCAGAACACAACCATGATTAGTCAGGATAGCTCCAGATCTATCGACACTCTCTGTAATTATCACTACTATTCTTCACAATGTTGTTCCAATATTGTACGGAGCACTATTGTTTGAAACTTACATCAATATGCTCCTTGTCATGCTTTCCTTTAGTATTTCATTTGAAATACTAAAGGCAGGATTCCTCCCCTCCCTGCTCTGCTTGCACATGTAGTGCCCACCACAGTAGGGTCCCAGCAGTTTGGGATATGCAAATGCTGCCATAATACTTGAAGACATGAATTAACAGAAACAGTCTAGAGAAAAGCTTGGAGCTACCAGGCAGGCTCCCACTGGAAAACTCCTTCTCAAACACTGAAAGGAGGGAGTCAAGCTACAAACAGAATGAGTTGGAGCTGGCAAAAAAACAGGACATGAGCCTATCCACCACTGAAAGGAAGAAAGAACAGTAATAAAAGGGAAGAGTAGGAAAATGTGACCAAAACAAGCAATATTTCTCTGATACAGGTCCACCTCACATGTGGCAACACAGGTTTAATACATTGGAACTTAAATATTGATAATTCCCAGAACACCTTCTGAATAGATACACGTTCACTAATCAGAACATAAATCTTCATTGCAACAGATTTACTTTATCATTCCTACTTTCAACCATATTTGCTTTTTCCTCACAGCCCTCTCAAAGGGCTGTCAGGCTGAGTCAGGCTATTTGCATAGCTAGTGCTCAAAATTAATTTTCAAAAGGCTAAAATATTAAAAAAATAGAGAAAAATATAATATGTCAGAAAACTGGTACTTATACACAAAAGGTATAACAACTTTCTGAAAAACAATCTCAGCTCTTACATCAGATTTCAGATGTGCTTCCATGAAAAATGCCAGACTGTGAGGTTAATACAAAGATGTTTGATTGTCTTCAAAACTCTCCACTTGTGAAAAATCCCTTTCTTAGCATCTGTTTCAAAGAAGGGTCAACACCCATTCCTAAGTCTTTGATTACTGCAGCATTTAATCAGATTTTTAAAGCTTTTGTACCTAAGCAAAACAATTTACCACACACATAGATCAGAAGATAAAATCCTGCCCTCACAATGTCCAATTTAATTCTTTAGAGGACATTTCTAGAGGTTGGTGGCTCTGATCTTCGAGCATTGATCCCCTGAAGGATGACTGCTTCATAAAGGATTCTTCTTTTTAAAGAGTATTGTGGGGTCATTTGAAGACCGACTTGTGTTTCAAATAAGAACATCTTTATTCTCCCTTGACTCAGTTAATATATCAAGTCTCTGTCAGTAATGCCAATGTGCTCTGTCTACTCTTGTAGAGCCTACAGAGGGTTTCAGGTGTTCACTATAGGTTCTGCTCTTTCATTTGTGCTTAAACTTGAAAAGGGTCTTGAAAGGGAAGCAGACCTCATAAGCAGACCACTCCTAGAGACAATAATGTTGCTTACTTTCTACTACTGGCTGTCTGGGAAGCAATCTCCAGCTGTTGATTAATATGGGATTCCTCTTCCCTTGCCAGGAAAGCAAACCTGGATTCCATTTATCACACACCCACAGTCCAGGGATGGTTCCTCTCACCTTAAAACTGCACCATTCTGTCTTGCACCAATGTGTAAAGGACTAGTAGTCCCACAGTTCTCATGTAATTTCTTACATGAAAAACAAACAAAATCAAGCAAAGAAAAACCTCAATCTTCTATGATGAATTCTCAGTCTAACGGAGAGAGTCCAGATAAGAAGCAGTAAGCACATACTGTAGCATGGAGGAATCAACACAATCAGAAACAAAAACTCCCTAAATTAAAGTAGCAAAGCACTGGAATCAATTCCCAAGGAAAGGTGTAGGCAGCTCTGTCACCAGATGCTTTTATGAAGACAGACACAAGCAGAGTTGATTCTGCACAGGAACAAGGGAATAGAATAGATGTCCCTGTAGTCCTGTTCTCTGTGATTTGGTGGGAAAGGGCTTTAAGACAATACTAATCAAAATGATCAGCAATCTCCTGTGAGAGAAAAACATGTTAGCAGACCTTCACCTGGCATTAAAGTGTAGCACAGTTGCCTGGTCCTTTTAATAGCCTTAGTCATAATTCAATATTAAGGCAATATGATGGAATGTGCTTGGTTAAAAAAACGTAACTATTTCCTACACACTGTGTTTATGAGCATTTTGAGAAATTGTGCAAGTTTTCTTTCCCCACAGGGAAGGCATGCTGTGATTTATGGACTGTAATAGTGAGCTTAATTGGGAAGGAGATATCATTGTTGACAGCTTTGTCTTCACCTAGTAACTAATGGAATAAATCTGCAGGGAGCATTTACTCACTCCCCATCAGGGTTTCGGACAGGGGCTTTTGGAGGCACATAATTTCTAATGTATTTGGAATACAGCCTGCATGCTGAGGCCATTGCCACTGCGTCCATGAACAGCTGTCCCCAGAGCCCCAGCCTCACCACAGGAATGGGATAACAGAGGGTAAAATACTGGACCATGGTGCAGATACCCATCCACATCATGCAGTGGTGTGTCACACAGGCATCTCCAATCCTGTGAACCTTGAGTACACTACAAAGTCCAGATCAATCAGCAGATTGATCAGATGAGTCTCGGGCAATTTGGCCCAGGGATAAATAGCTTGAGGCAAGCAGTACACGAATGGGACATGCCAGAATCTGAACAGAACCAGAGACAATTAGCTTGGCTGTCTATCAACCATATGCCTTATTGATTCTAGCTGGGGAGGGGTGTTGTTAAATGGGTCCAGCTGGTTTGGCATTTGTTGTTTATTTAGTGACAAAACATTAATTTAGAAGGCAGACATTTAAGCTTTCTCTTGAGCACATTTTCACTGCCATCATAGTTCCTGCTAGTGCATTTCCCCTCCACTATGGCAAATTTCAGTCATTCAGGACTGTGTTTATGGAGCCAAGGGGCCCAATCCAGATACGTCCATGTTATAAGAATGAGGCTCAAATGAATGACGTATCATTTTCCCTGTCCAGAGGGGCAGTGTCTCACCACATGTCTAGGGTCTATCAGATTAGGCAAGGTGATGTACAGGACATCCATAACCAGAATTCACTGTTCATAGGCCAGACCTTGCAGATTCCTAGGTAAACAGCGGTATCATTGAACTAATGGACCACTCAAGCATGTAAAAACACATAATTGCTTGCAGGATATCAGCCACAGGCTTCTCAGCATAAAGTCTGCATTGCTTGTATTGACGAGTGCCTCGTAATAGCATAGGCTGTGGCAGAGACCACTGAATGTCACTGTCACTCTGGGCAGTACATTCCTGCCAGTATAAAGGTGTGGATTACTGTCATGAGCTGCAGTCCCTCTTCAGATAGGAGGGTTTCAAGACCACGACAGATTCCCATACTATGCCCACTGTTTCTTAGCTGTTGGTTTCCATTGGCTGATCCAAGACGGTTCAGCTTGCATTGTAAAAGGAGTCGGATGTCTGTACTTTTGCAGGACAAGTGGAGAAAACACAGATCATAGAAAGGGTTTTAGAGAAGCTCTGTATTTGAGAGATTACTCCTATAGCTGCTTTACTTCCCACTCCACAGGGAATGTCAACCTTTCCTCATACTTGAATAACAAGATGCATAATTTTCCTTTTTAACAGAAGAAAGCAGAATGAATCTGTTTCATCCTCTTGCATTCTGATTCCGAAAACTATCTTACTGCTCTCTAAACATTACTGATATACCTACTTCTGAATATCACAAACAGCTCTCTTTGTTTATGTAACTTTTACTCTAAGACTACAGCCATTTGAGATCATCCACATTTTGTTAAGGTACCAAACTTTCCTCCTCAGAAGAACAAAAAATTTTCCCTTCTAATGAGGGAAAGCCTAAAAGAGAGTTTTCACTGTTATTGCCTTTTGTGCTACCCTGTCAACCCTCTGAAAAGTGGGAAGATTCCCTTTCATACCCTTCAAGACTCAAGGCTGACCTTTGTTTCTCCCTGTTAACATCATAATGCATCTGAAATGACAACCCAAATCCACTGATTACTCATTTTGGCCTTGAGTTTAATGATCTACTGATAATTTTTTAATTTCCTTTCAGCAGAGTCTATGTACATTTTTAAGACATGAGAGCACAGCACAGAAATAAAGGCATTTCATTATATTTTGATATTCCCCCTACAGTTTCCCAAGGTTGTTTTCACTGTACAATTATAACAAGACAACAAAAGAAAACCTCTTCAAACCATTCAGGGAAACTAGAAGTAGTTTCTGTGTGATCACAAAAGCCAGGTGTGGAACTCACCAATAGTTGTTTACTAGACTGAAGTGGTTTTCAACATTTTTTAATTTAACAGGGCCTGTGCAGACTACCACATTGCTAATTTAACTTCACTGGCAACAGCCTTAGCTTGGTTTGTTACATTCAGAGACCCTTAGAACAGGCCACTGGGTCCCAGGTAGAAAACAGTGCCTCACAATAACTCTGTATTTCCCATAACACTAAATGTGGAATTTAAGCCTGGCTGAAAACACAGGGGTTTGAAAGGCTGTAGAGGGAAACAGTTTGCTTCATCTTCTTCCCAGTAAAGCAGCAGCAACATTCAGTTGGCCCAATGTTTGATGCCTGAGTTCAGGTGAGTTGGGTCAGGTATGACACTGTAATTCATACCAAGGTTTGTGCCAACTGGTGACATTTTTCTGAGATCATTCTGACCTCACAAATCATTTGTTGTGCTCATTGTACCAAACTCCCAGAATTACTCATTCTTAGAGGGTACACACAAGCTGGTATCACACATGAACAGAACCCTTCAAGCTCTGAAAGCAATTGCAGAGCCCCAATCTACTTGGAGGCAATTGTTAGGCATGTTTCATATCAGCCGAAATCATAATCAGAAATCTAAATTTTACTAATTTTTCATCCTTCAAAGACAGAAAAGCCTGCAAGAACAGACCTGCTGTTGATATGTCACATGCCTGCTAGTAGTACACAGTGTAGCAGTACCAGAAAGATCAGCTTGTGTCACCTTACTCACACTTTTCTTACTTCAGATAATCCACTGATGATCCTTTTACAAACTGAAATTCCATGAATGGTGTTTCTTTTATGGTATTTCTTTACTTTGACCTTGTCTTTTAGGCAAGTATTCTTTGGCAAATAGTTAGTATGTTGGATGTGATGACTAAGAAATGATTGAAAAAAATATATATATCCCCTCATTTATTACATTTACACTGTTCTATTTGCTCTATTCCCAAGTGACACTGCAGCTCTAGAAAGGATTTGAAAAGGAAAGAAAAAAACAGCCTGGAGAGTACCCTTACATGAACAGAGATTTTAAGTGTTGAGAAAGTATATTCCAGAAAAAGATGTATAAGACAAAGTGTAATCAAAAAAATCATGAAAGAATAATCAGTCACCTCAAACTTAGATTTGAAATTCTGTTCTCCTTTTCTCATAATAGGAAGATGGTTAGGACCATGGTGCCTGAAATGCAGTTAAATTTCCACAAGACTATAAACCTCCCTGCCACAGAATATCAGTCGGCAAAACCGGTTGGTAAGATTCCTGGAGTAATTGCACATTCATAGAGACAAAGGTTTGTAAGGCTTCCAATCATTAGTGGTGAAAAGAAACACATCCTAGGAGAGAGAGAAGATCTGAAACACCTAAGGTAAAGCTGATGGGGACTGATGGGATTTTTGAATAGGCACATAGGAGAAACAGTCACAATGATAATACCTGTGTCTTCTATAAATTATTATGCCCACCACTGCTGGTTCCATAATATGGGTGTTAGAGACTTTGGGTCTGATCCTCTGACAATGCCTAATTACATCCACCCCTTTGGTCACTGCATGGAATGGACACAGCCTTGCTGCAAATAGCAAACAAAGGCAACACCAGAGAAAAGATAAATGCCCTTATTAGTTACAATACAGGCAACAAGTATCAATAAACACAACCAAATTTTTAAAATACGAGATCTTTGCAAAGATGTGTATGAAGAGTGCTCAAGAAATAGAAATATATCGCACATCCCTCTTTACTATTTAGCAAAGCACCTCTCACACCCAGGGAATTTCTGAAAGCAGAATAAAGGTATGTAAATTAGCTAATCTGATGTTTATAGTTCAAAATTTTTCTCCCTTAGAAGTAAAAAAATAATTATAGCAAAAACCTCTAATGAAATGCAGGGAGACCAAAGGCATTCTATTGCACTTCTGCATCCAAGCAAGAAATCAAATTTCCTAGTGAAATTATATCAGCACAGTGAATTCTTCAGTGGAATTAGCAGAAGTTTCTTCTTCTTTCCACATACTTCTGTGACAATTTGCTGCTAGAAAATGTACATCCATTGTAAGGTAAACAGGCAAGGATATTAACATTCCTTGCATTTACACCAATAATGTGAAAGATCATTAGTGATGATTCAGATCCCACAGGATCCCTTCTAAGAGATTTTCCAGCTTGCACACCTAATTATATACAGACACTCATGTTGCAAAGGGGACAATAATCACTTATTTGATTAGGACCTTCCTTGGATTCTCAGAGAATCTTCCTAGACAGAGGGCTGTCATTTTTTCCAGTTAGCTGTTTTCTCTACCACATTACCCTCTTCTCCCCCTACCCTTAATCTTTATTTCAATAACCTTAACTCCCAGAAAGGTAAGTGACAGAAGCCAGTTGCAATATTTCTTTCTCCAGCTTCACAATAGGTAACCTCTTGCTATATCATTTTAGCAACAGAAGGACAATAAAATATCACCTGAGAAAACCACAAAGAAAAGGCAAGAAAGATGCACAAACATCAGTGTTAAAAAGGCTGGGTAGGAATCAAGTCCTCAGGTGTTTCTTAGGGCACTTTCTCCTTTTTTGTGTGTGTCCATCAACCCAGAAGGATGAGTGCCATATGGAATTATTCCCTCTCAATTCCTACAGTTCAAATTTTAGTAATAAGCTTGTATTTCAAAAACAGCAGCATCCAGGATGTCTCTAACTCAGTGTGCTGTAGGGAAAATGAGCATTTCTTATTTATTTCAGTAAGATACAGGACATTCAGTCTGCTGTAAAGCAAAGCACACATGAGCTTTGGATGTCACATGTCCAAGCTCTTCAGTGAAAGTTACTTACAGTTTGATCTTCTTGATCTGACTTCATTATTTGTTATGCTTTTATTTGCAAGGTGGACAGACATTATAATTCCCCCACAATACCACAGGAAGCAATCAGTTAATTCCTCTTAATTGTTCCCTAATTCTTAAATGATTACTTAAATATTTGTAGCTGTTACTCTGGTTTAGAGTGCAATGTTGAGTGCCTTCACTTAATGGATATTTAGTCTAGATTTTCAGGGGCACATATTAAGTGCTATTCAGATGCCAACTTGACTTTGAAAGATCACTCCATCTGTGAGTCAGAGATCTCAGTGGATTGACTCCAAAGAGCACAGGAAACATGTGATTACTATCTCAGGAATATTTTAACATTTAAAAGTTAAGTATTCACATCATCTCACTGACATTAAGACCAAATAGCTATAACCGTGCATGCAGGTTCCCAATTAATCGATATGCCTTCATCAGATTGGGATACACGCAGCTCCTGCCCCCTTCCCCCCCCCCAGTAGGGAGCTGATGGTGACAGACACCTGTCATTCTCACCCACCCTGCACTGCTGCCACTGGCAGTCAGAATGAGCCCTAAGCAGGTCAGAACTCTCCCTGCAAAGGTATTTTGTACCTGCCTGTCTGCCCTATACCCCAAGGCCCTCAGCAAGTTCCTCATCTGCATTACATACAACCCTCATGCCTTTTCTTCTGTTTCCTTATCCCTGCACGACGCTGCTCATCTCTCCTCCTGCAGCATCTTCTAAACAGGCTGCTTCCCTTGATCCCTATTCATTTTGACTTCTTTTCCACACTCAATGGGAATGACTCAGACTTACCCAACAGTAACACACCTTGTCCTTTACCAGGATTATTTCCTTACCTTTACAAACTTGTCTGATTCACAGTTCAGGTTTATATATTGTGCAAAGCGTTTACTTACATTGTATACACAATCCTTGAACAGAGAAGATAAACAACATGCAGACAATTGTCTTAAGACACTAGGACTAGATATAGCAGTTTACTTCCCAGGGACTAGGAGAAAAGATTCTAAACAGGGAGCATAAGAACAGAAAATAACATCCTCTGTGATTTATAATGCACCCTACAGTCAGAAATTAATTCACAAAATGAAAACTGATGTAACCATGACTTTAACAATGCTCATGCAGTCAGAAAAATAATCTCTCAAATGTGTGCAATAACTCCACCTGGTGATTCTCAACATGGTATTGTCAGGTTTAAAGCTGCCTCTTATGAGAAACAGGAGGAGAAATGTTATACAAACTAAAGGCCTAATCTGTAACATAAGCAGCATAGTTCTGATAGAGGACATCCTACTCTCTGTTGTTAGTCTTCATTTGGCTTGACCTGTAGATTGCATTTCATTCATGTATAAATAGGAGTGTAGTTCCCATCCTTCCCCCAGAATATATATCAAGGGGTTTGTATGATAGTAGGAACTATGTACATCCCACAGCAGATTGTTGAACACTTATTGAAATAATTTCTAACTTTACATGATTATATTCATATAAAAAGCATCACCACTTCTTTCAAAACTCATCCTTCCTTTTCTAGAAATGGAGGTAACAGCACGGATGGCATTCAAAATGCAAAGCTGAGAAGCAAATAGAGCAAAACCCCTCCATGTTTAAAGCATTGACTCCCAGGACTGCCCAAGTTGGTCATCCAGAGGAAATTGATTTTTGATACTGGCACCAGAGACTATTGAGGACTGAAAAGGAGAGTATTGTTATCCTATAGCTGCAACAAAGACATTTCTCATGCCTTTCAGACTAAGACGAAAGGTACTAAGCTAGATTTCTTGCCTCTCACACCATATTTTAATCTAAAAGTTTTCCAAAGCCTTCACAGATCTTTTCAAGGCAGACCATTTGAAAGAGACAGACCTAATTCTCTACAGTATACCGTCAATTTCTAGGTTTCCGGACAAAAATTGTTTGCAAGTGCACATTGACATAAAAATATTTGAGACTTCACTTCCCACAGGTTCTGCTAGTGAGATTTCTCAGCCTACTTATAAGTAATACTGGCATATTCTTATCAGCAATTACAACAAGCCTTGATAAAGCATGCAAAAAAATCTTAGCTATGAGCATCTCATAAAATAAGTACAATAAAAGTAAAAAACATTTAAATCAAAAAAATATTTTCAAAATACTTTCTCCAATTCAAACATTATTTTTCCCAGTTTTTAGGGGAAAGAAAAAATAATCTTAATGTTATCAAAACTGCTATAGATTTGCAGAAAACATCAGTAAAATGCTTTTTTTTGAAGTAGAAAAATCATCTGACATTAGAAAAAAATTAATCTCAAACACCTTTTACCAATTAAATCATATTTCAGAGAGCACTGGTGTGGAACTGAATATGTAAATCATTGCAGTAAAAGATCACTGGATAAATATCCATACTGAGACAAGCTAAACACGACCTGGTTTTGCCTGCTAACTGGAGTCTTGCTCACCTTTTCTCTGCTGGCTTTGTGTGAGGCAGTCAGTGTACCTACCAGGGCCACCCCTTTAAAAGGAAGAGACCTATTCCCTCTGACTGCTAAAAAATACTTCATTTGGTGCAAACATTACAGAACTGTGTATTGGGAAGGAGAGGGACAGGATTTCTGATAAGTGTATTTGTCATTAAATTAATAAAGTTACAGAAGGATGTCCTGCCCAGGTCTGTGATCATGTGAGTGGAAAAATCCCATTGTGTTGTTCTGAATTTACCTTCATGAAGTGAAAGACCTTAC
Organism: Ptilonorhynchus violaceus; assembly: GCA_013397565.1. Classification (NCBI taxonomy): domain Eukaryota; kingdom Metazoa; phylum Chordata; class Aves; order Passeriformes; family Ptilonorhynchidae; genus Ptilonorhynchus; species Ptilonorhynchus violaceus. The sequence continues at coordinate 1,726,101 of VZRJ01008190.1, read as the reverse complement.
CCTGGAATAAGGTCTACTGCCTCAAAGGGCTGCTTTTTCATATTGTGTCAGGTACAGAGACAACTCATGTAACTGAGACAGTTGGAAAGCCCACCCTGCCCTCTGGAAAGCAGAGCAACACTTGGCAAAATGGTCTTAAAAATAAGAGCTGTGCTAAGTCACTGCCTATTTACAACAGAGAAGCAGAAGGATACTCTGGGGTATCTGAACTTTGTACGGGCGCAAGCAGACGCTTAGCATAAATACGGGGAGCTTGCACACTAACAGGCTGGGGAAGTGTGAAGCTGGCTGGATGGGGAGGAAATACATAACAAAAATACATAAGGAGCAGAAAGATGTTCTACTTCAGCAAAGTCAAGTTTCTGTTCTCTTTTTCTCTCAGGGTGGTTGCTTGAGTCTGCACAGGTACTCAAGCTGAATCATAAAGGGAGAAAGTTATGTAGAAAAACCCTCAATTAAGAAAAAAAAAAAAAGGGACCCAAAAACTTCCCCAACAACCAATCCAAATCTTGCTTGACTTGCTGTAGGATCCCCAGATATATTTCTAATCTCATGTACTTGTTAGGAAGGGTGGAGAAGGTGGGCAAGGGCTGGTTAATTCTTATTGGGGCACTAGACAATCCATGTCATCCCTTCATTTTATATATGCCTGTCCTGTTCCTCAGGTGGAAAAGCCATTTTTATATCTACCTGAACTGTATTTTTCTTTTATGGCAGGAACAAATGTCTGGATTTGTTGAGCATCCTAATTTTTCCTTCCGTGTCATTAAAGCTGCCACAAATCCCTACTGCCTCTGAAGAGAATGGAAGTGCAGCAGGTGTGTGCTTCTTGGAACCCTGTCTGCACTGCTGCAAAGAAGCCAGAGGAACACAAAGCTAGTTGAAACTGTTTTTTCAGAAAATTATTTCTTTTCCTTAATACCATACTTGGATTAGAAAGGAAAAGTCAGAGTATGCTTCATCCCAAATCAGCCAGAAGTGTAGACAGAAGAGCTCTTTGCAGTACAGATCCGTGCAGAGACACTGAATCATTAATATTTATATGGCAGAACTGCCCTGGCTCACTTGCTAATGTGGTTATGCTGTCTCCAAGCTACATGCAGCATTTCCCTGTTATTGCACAAAGTCATGACCAGACAGTAACTCAGAGTGACAATGCACACAGTAATCACTCTGCAGGGCTCTCAGTGGGCACAGCCATGGGGATACATTGTTTATGAACGGACTTTGGGGTACACAGCATCCCGGGTTCAATAACTCCTCGTTCAGAAGTGCTTCCCACCTTAGTCTGATATACAATTTTCCTGCAATTGGTTCTTTGTAACCAACCCACTTTACTTTTGAATAACAATGCTCATTTTTCCTGCCCCTACCAAATCCACTTGTTAGCACTTCTTCTCCCTCACCAGCAGATTTGTCTCAGTTAAGTTTAGCTGTCCAGAGAAAGTGCAGCAGTTTAATAGTTCACAATCAATGAAAAGAGAGAGGAGCCTCTAGAGACCAATTCATGGCAGAGACATATCTTAGCAAACTGACTCTGCTTCCTTCTCTCCACCAATGGGACATGAAGACTGATATGACAACTTAGACTGAACAACTATTTGTTAGTTTAAGATAATTTTTATGCAGATGATCCATGCATTTAAAACAAATAGCTTTTTTTAAAAATAATTATTAACAGATATCAGAATTTCAGCACAACTGTTTGATGCTCTTAACTTCTCAGAGTGAAGATATTTTCACCAAGAAACCGGTGTTTGCCTAGATACTCTCTAATGAATAGGATGACCCCACTCTATAACAGTTAACTTATCCCTTTCATTCACAAAAGTATTTCTGAATCATTCCACAAGTTCCGTCCATTAAGAATCACCATACAGGAAGGAATTCAGTAATAGCACTCCTGAGTATAGTGACAATTTTCAAGGCTCCTGGACACATTACTGTAGACATATCATACACATATATCAGGGCAGATGTAAGCATATTTGTTTTTATTCCTTGCAACTAGTCCAGAATGATTGAATAAAAAGATGGAAATTTCATGCAATGTCATTACATCAAGCATGAAAACTTGACATTTCTGTAGTTAACAAATTATTCTTAATGTTTGCTTATTTTTTACATTCATCTAGTAAAACCAAACTCATGATGTCCTTCAGCCATATGAGTTATTACAGCTCATGGAAAGCATTCAGTGGTAAAAGTATGTACTGAAGAAATTAGTGCTTTAGGATGGGGATGTTATATTGTTAGAGACCGAGAAACCGACACACATTGAGCACACAGGACCATCACTTTTACACTTGGCCTTGTCTTGCACTTCTTTTCTCCCACATTTAGTAAGTCAAGCAGGAGCAATAGGAAACTCTTGGTTCCAAGTGTGTAGCATCACTCACTACCTCTCCCAATTGTATTGTGCGTGATATTGATTGCAATTAGTCACTGGTAGCCCTGCTAAATGCTGTGAATTCTGAGGAACTGCCATCTGACCCACGGTCAGCATAGCCCTGAATCCCTTCACAGTGCCCAGCACAGGCAGCTTTACAGGAACTTACAAGAGGCCCTTGAAAATAATATTAAAGGACAGCTTAAGGTCTCAGCTCCCACGAGGAAATATCTTTCTATTCACAAAAGTACAGAAAGTCTAGAAATATATCATCCACTACAGGGTAGTCATTTCACCATATATAGATTCTTCAATCCCATTTTAAAAAGGAACTGGTGTTTTATTTACTTGGCATTAAGTAGTGTTACTAACAGTGAGTTCCGGTAGTGAACTCTGTATATACCGTGAGAACTCCTGTCTTCAGATTTTGAACAAAGAAAAATATGGGGGTTTTTTCTATTGCAGGAAAGGGAAGCTTACGGAAAAACTACATAGAGCTGCACTTCTGCAGATTTTTAACATTGGTGAGGACAGAGAGAAGCTGGGAGTCACAATTTGGAGTAAGGGAGAATCTGCAAAAGCTTGAGGGTCCATGTTCCTGCTTCCACTGAGCTATGAAGTCAGAAGTGGCTGGGATCTTTGTCATCCCTAAGAGCCACTGTCTCCCTCTGTCTACCAAGTTTATAATATGTCATTTAACTCTCACTTGGAATAGAAAAAACAGTCTGACAGATCAACATAAGAGCTCACCTGCAATTGTGCTGTTCTATTTCCTAGTTGAGCTTAAAATCACACTATCCTTTTTATATATATATATGTTATCATAGACATGCTCAGCCAAGGAAGAAATCAAAATCACAAGGGCATTTTCTTTAATCTGGTGCGTTCAGTTATTATTTCATCAAACAAGACTGAATCCCAGGAGGTTTCACTATCAGGATATAGCATGGTAACTTATACTAGCACTTTTGATTCTCACACCTCTTTGGGGTTTGATTATTTATAGACAGGTATAATGCAGAGCTTATGATGTTTTATGGAACAATTAAGAGCTAAAAAGCCAAATTCAGATGTTTCTAGCACTTCATGAAACTACTGGGAAAAATGCCTGTAATTCAGCAGAGAAACCCAAGCCTATCCCAGTGTGCAGAGATTAATGCCCCAATACACCCTTATGTTCTAAAAGCATGTTATTGATTATCTGTGTCCTTGAAGAATTACTGTCAGGTACAAGCTCCTGGAATCCATTTATATACTTTTGCCAGTTTAAAAAGCATAATCCAGATCCTGTAGTTTGTTTTATGTGAGTCACTACAATTAACATCAGCAGAAACTGTTAGTTTCTCAGCTGAGTGAAATTCCAGAGCTGATCTGGCTGAAGGAACAGAAGTGGAAGAGCACAAATTTCCCGTCTTTCCACAGCCCTCCTGATGGGTTTGAAGTTCCAAACTGCACTATATATTCTTAGTCAGCTTTCCATATCTAACAGCTTACAGACAACACTTCAGGCTTTTCTAAAAGACCTGGCAGTGGAATGGCTCAAGAGTTTCCAGATGTGATTGTCAGACCTGTTGCACAATACCAAGATTTTACCACACAGCCTGTGGGAGCTCAAAGCGTTTGTTATGTCTTCAGCTAAGTACACCATGTTGTTGAGTCACCTGTAAATCTACCATAAGAATTGCAAGGGCTCTAACAGAGGCAAGGGCTTTGCAGTGCTTTTTCCAGGTGACTTAAAATATGACAGAGCCCAAATATCATCTCCATAGCACAGTCTGCAGAGGGAACCACTCACCTCCTCTTCAGTACTGGGTTCATTGTCCTGTGTATCACACACGGGATTCACAGCCTAAGGTGGAGCAGCCCTGAACCCTCCCTTCTTTGCTCAGAGAAAGGCAGGCAGAGCCCTGACTTGTAGAAAACACTGGAAGCCTCAGAGCCAGACTAACAAAGACTGAAATGAAGCAGGAGGAGACAACAGCAATTTGGCATTGAGTATGATTTAACTGGGACAAGTGTCTTCACCAATGGCTCTTTGGAAGAAGGACGAAAAGGAGGCTAAGCTGGCTGCTGCCATCTCCAGCAGCTAATTTGTACTGAGAGATAGAGAAATATCAACTGCACTGTTAACTTCTGTATTATGGAAATTAATCCTCTCATTTGCACAGCAGGAAGCCAAATTACACCATCACATGCACAAATAAATCTGACATTTTGAGAATCTGACATTGCACCACTGAGAGCTGCTTCCAGCAATACCTCCCACCTCACAGAGAGAGCATAAGGGTGTCTTCTCTCAAAAAGATACTGATAGAATATCAGCCAGATCCTCAGCTGATGAAATTTGGCAAAGATCTCCCAGTTTAAAGAGAACAGCTGTGATCTGCGTCCCAGAAAGGCAGATAATAAAGAAAAGTGCATTTTTGAGTGGGGCAAAGAAACATTTTCCTAAACTAGCAAGCGAAGTTACCACAAGACCTACTAAACCTTCACATTCCAGTCTCAGTATATTCCCGCTATGGGGGTTCTTCCTGTACCTACCATAGGAAACTTTTGTCCTAAAAACATAACATCTCAACAGGCAGCACTAAACAAAAATAGGAGAGGTGGGGAAAAAAAAAAAAAATCTATCTGCAGTGATACAGCATGAGAGTTAAATCCTCTGTAAAAGCCACATTGTCTGTCACTTGATTTGAATGACAGCTACAAAATGCCAGAGGAACATTAGGTTTTATGAACGAGAGTATTTCAATCATTATTAGTTAGCTTGGATTTATTTACTTAAATTTAATTGTTACTCTGTATTTGAGAGTCAGGCTCTAATATAGACCACAGATTCCCTGGAGGTGGGGAATAATCATCTGCCGACTGATTTTCACTCATCCGTTTTTCTCTCATTTGTTGATCCTGTCCTCTGAAGGTTTTTATTCATAAATGCCAGCTTTAAAAAGTTACTGAAAAAAACACACATCAATTATTAAAAAACAACCACTAAAATGGTCATATTTTTGCCTAAGTCATTGATTAGTGAGAGAGCTGAAAAATTAGTACACATTTCAGCAGATAGTATAAATTGTTGGCAATAAAGAGCCTGATTATAACCATCCTACCCCTTCTGCTCATATCCAAAGCACTCCTATCTATTTTACTAAACTCCTACAAACCAATTAAGATCAAACTTTCACTTAGGAAATGTAATAAAAAGAAGACAGATCTTTCCCAGCCAACAGGAACAACCTGTGACAATTCAAGCCTAACATGAACCACATTCTACACTTAGAAGTGAAGAATTGAATAGTCTCACCTGATTCCAGGATCTTGGGCCTTGGGAAAACATGTACATGTTCTGAAAAGAGTAACAGAGTTAGCAACATCACCTGAAATTCCATTAAGAAAGGCTGCAGAATGCCACTTCCACCTCCATTTTCTTCCCCCACAGAAGGCTAGTTAAGCATAACCTTGTTTGTAGTTTGTTCTTTCAAACAGAAACATAATTAAGATCTGATCTGCAACCACATGCCTTAAATAAAAGGCAGCTGCTCATATGATCTGCTCATTAAGTGCTGTATTCCAAAGGCATACAAAGATGCCAAGGTAATTAACAAGGCACAAAAGCTTTGGGGACTTTGCAGTAGGAACTCAGTTGAGACTCATCTTTACATTCACAGGATAATAGCTAGAAGCCTATGAATGTAGATTTCATTTTAAAATCTTTTTGCTCTCAGGGTGACATTCCAGAATTGTTCTCTTTGAAAAGTTACAATTTATTTTCTAGTCTTATAGTTCCTAAAAATGATTTTTAGTGCTTCTAGGATCTATTCCTTCTCCTTTCCTTTAAGCTTCATGGCTTCTTGATAACATTTCATAGAAGGTTTAAAGATTTTTGAAAGTGTGAAGTTTTCCCACATAGTGAGTCATTTTTACATCAACTACCACCTCCAAAAGTCTATTTACCACCTTCTCCCCCACTATCCATCTTCTTTACTTTTCCACCCTTTTTTACTTAATCAGCCCTAACTTTTCCAAATTCATATACCATTACCTTGTATGGCACAAAACTGCTTCCCATCGTTATTTCACTTGAATACTCTATATTTCTTCCTTGGACAGTTAAGAAAGCATGAAGCTAAACCAGCTGTGATAATAATCTATATAGCTTTTTCTGTAAATAGCACTTATAAGAAAGAAGAGACTTCTTTTTTTCTTTATTCTTAGTTCACAGGATTCACAAAGCCTTCTTCAGTAGCATTACTCAGAAGCCTGAGTGAAGGGAGATGAATTATGGGAGGAGAATTTAAAAGCCACACCTGCATGAAGGGGAAATAGATTTCTTGCCACAGATGCAATTGCTTCTCCTGTAAAAGGCAAGAGAAGAGGCTTTCTTACAGACCCGTTAATTGGATACATTTCACAGTTTTCCCAGTATCTAGTTTCCATTGTGCCTGAAGCTAAATCTCTGGGGTCCTCCCATCTTTTCAGTAGCAGGTTCATCCTTCCTTATTTTTTTTTCTTATGAAACTCTGAGTTTTCATAACAAAGTTGAAGACTGAATAACTGAATTAAAAGTGCTAGGAGAGAAAACTCTCAAAGTAATCATAGCGGTGGCTGGAAAAAGTCCTTTGTTTTTCTAACAATGCAAAACTAAAAATGAAATCAAAATTAAGCTAAAGTTTGGAATAAAAGTTTTTAGGGGTTTTTTCCTGCTTTTCACAGGCAGAAAATTCTGGCTTTCCTCTGCCTGCAAGGTTTGCAGCAGCCTAACCCACCAGAGCTTTTACAGGTGTCTGGGATACCAGACTTGTGTTTTCCAAGGTTCAGAGAAAGATCTTTAATCAAGACCTTTTTGTAGGTGATGGTGCAGGCTTTATGAGGGAGAAACTCTGTAAATCTTTAATTAAGACTCTTTCTGGGATACAGAGAATATCTCTAGAACCTGCTCAAAATCAAAGACCATACTTAAACATGACTCCTCCGCAGTATATCAGAGCCCCTGAACTCCGTGATGTGCTGTGGTTTCTCCTATACACCCCATCCCAAACTATGTGGAACCTCTGATTTATCAGAGTGTGGCTGGGTCAAGGAGGGCTGTGAGCTAAGGGGATGCTCAAACCTCCTGCTGATCAGGATGCCCCTCTCTTCCTTAGGACTGCAAAAGGAGTCCAGCTGGATTTCACCTCTAACACAATTGTTCTTGTCATCTTCCTAAAATTACGAAAGACAAATGTGGGCCTTAAAGTCCTTTTGAAACCTATTCATATTCCTATTAGCAAGATACAATAATAAACAACTTCCTTTCTCTGGACTTGGGAAGGGAGCATCACGTGGAGATGAAGGCATTTTAAAACAGACCTAAACTGCAGGATTTCTTCTATTTCCTTAGGGTGCCTGGTCCTGAAAGCCCTTCAAAGACTGAAACAGAGTTCACAGATGCTGACTTTGCTAAGTTTTCATCTCGGGAAAAAAAGTGAGAAATAAAATAAAATACCTTACAGTTGTGTCTGCTATATAGAGAAATAATAAATATCAGATATAGATTTTTCCTTCAAGCAAAACAAAGGGGACTGTAAAAGCATGAGACTTGTCGTTATTTCTTATCAAAATCGGTCAAAATTATCTGACCCACAACAGTAATAATAGCAATAATAATGATCCTGATGATGAGGAGGAGTCAATAAGGATATGCATTATTTTAAGAAAGACCGACAACAAAATACACACATGAACCTGAAAAATGTCAAACACGCAGAAAAATAAAACAGATAGCCATTTCACAAAGAACAACAAACACAGGAGATAAGTCATCTGAGTGAACAGCGGAGTAGGGAAAAACAGTTAATTTTAAGAGTAGATGGATTTCCAAGGGCAGAGGCATGAATGAATCAGCAGATGGAAGCAGCAGCACTGGGGAGATGGCCACTGAAATGTTTAGCGGTCTCTCTGGAAATGTGACAAGCTCAGCAATTTGAGGCAGTGTTTTTTTGCTCAGTGCCTCATTCCAGGCTCTCTCTGCCGCAGGTGCCTCCCGGCAGAGCCCACACAGCGCCCAAGGAGCTGCCAGCAGCTCACCGTGGCTGAAGGCAGCCCAGGGCAGAGGGCACAGGTTCGTGCTGTCAAACAGCGGGATGCAATGGGATCGGACATATCCAACACCAGTCACACAGGCCTTACATATTTATGCATTAATGAGTGATGGTGGAGGTGGAGATGCAAACCCTTGGAATGAAAACTACTCTCACAGAGTTACTTCAGTCAAAAAACACTTTGCTACTTGTCTAATGCTCTGACATTGCTGGTAGAAGGATCACTGAAATTATCCTATTTCAGCCACACAGAGGAAGTGTTCATATTCATCACTACACAGTTTGATCTGTACCTCAAGAACTCACCCTCTGCATTATATATGAGGAATTTTCTCTGTCACAGTATGTATTCCCCTGTGTCAACCACCTCTTGTCCCCAGTGGTCTCATTAAAAAAAAAAAGTTATCCTTAAGCAAGCACATTAAGAAACAGAAATGTGTGAAGAATAAAGCTGAATAATTCAAACCACTCCTCAGATCTTTTTAAGCAAATAACGATGACTTGATTTACATCATTTTTTAAAGATGCATTTGATTTTTATTTTTCTTACAACAGTTCCTAGATAAAGCACAGAATTAGACTGCCCGTTTTGACAGAATAGATACCCCAAGGCTTTTTTAGTCCTGTCTTCCCAGTCACGTAGAAGCCTCATCTCCAAGGGTGGGAGTCCAATTCTGATGCATCAGGGTTTCTGCAGATGGTGCAAGCTGAAATGCTGGTTTTGACAAAGGGGCATCTCATTTCTATTAGATAGGAAATAGACTGAAACTGCTCAGGCTATCTTGCCAATGCGACTAAACATTCAGTAAAAATTTTTGTCTCTTCCAAGCTACAACAAAATCAATGATATAGAAGGGAAAAGCTCACAAGACCATTACTATTTTTCAGCCTTCCTTCACTGGTTTAATCTCTCATCACTTCACTGGTCATTCAGTTTCCAGCATCCTCCAGAGTCTGATAGATATTTAAGAGCAGAGAAGTCAAGAAAAAAATCTTGTAATAAAGCTGCTGATTGCTAATGAAATACAGTGTTCTGGCTGATGGGAGCCTAAGACATTTCTGTAGCAATGGGTCACCTTGCTCTTGCAAGTGGGTGAAATATAACTAGGCTTTCTGGAGGTTAGTACCCCTACAGTAACAACAGTCCTATTTCCTCTTATGATCTCATGCCTCATCTTTGCATCAGCAGAAAATCTCATTTCTCACTTCTGTATGTAATTCCCTTCCAAGAACACACAAATCCCACAATCTAAATGTGACAGATGTTTTACCTATTCCCTCAGAATATCCAGTGCTGGAGATTTAGTGCTTCCAAACAACTCTGGGAACCTCTCTGCATGTCTCCTTGGTAGGCTGGAAAAATATGTGGGAAGAGACTTGCAAGGATAAATCAAAGTGTGAGATACTTTACTAAAGTAGAGCAATTTTTATAGCATTTAGATGATACTGAAGCACTGTTAACCAGAGTGTAAATGATTGAACAGGTGATGAATCCCTTAGAGGAAAAAGCCATTAGGATGTTTTAAATCCACAAAAATCCCCCAGTATTATGTGCTATAGAGAGCAACAAGATATCCTTTTCTTCCCTTTCTAATACAGTCCTCATCAGAAAACTCCTATACAGGCTTCCCAAGGCATTTTATCAACACATTCCAAACAACACCTGTGTTGAATTTCAGTATGATTTACAAACAAGCATGGGAAGAGAAGTGCTGCTGATAGTCTCCATTTATGTCCACGTGAGGATCCCAGCACACCAAGAGAATGCAACTGGCAATCGCATTGAACATACCTTTAATTTCCTAACCAGCTCTCTAAGCAGATTTGATTTCACAAATCCAGTGAAATCCTCTTCTCCCAAGTTATGTCTCCATAATTAACAGTGGTTAGGATATCCATTTGCAAAGGGCCCACTCTCTGTCCTCAGGATGCTTAATATGGACAAGAGACTTCAACACAAGTTTTCTGTCTCTGCAGCAGAATATCTGAGTCAACAAGCTTATTAGATGTCCTCAGCTGTGTCCCTTGAAACTGTCCAACTTTCTTTAACTAATTACATAACCGCTGGAGCAATAACCTGGCTTTCCTCTCACATGCTTGACTTCCCTAACCTCTTTCTTGTCCAATGAATGTTTAATTACTGAGGTAAACTGAAACAAATGCAAGAGGCGAGGTGAGGAGAGCTTGCCCACAGTGTACATGAGAGCTGAGCTATTCAGGCAGTCTGCTGAGCAAGGGGGCAACATAGGTTAAGGCATCTACTTCAAATCTTCTAAACTCAAACCCCATGAGTATTACAAACCCATTCTTGAAAGGGTTTGGTGGATTATTAAGAGGTACAGTTCTGTTAGTTTGTACTTTTTAAACTTAGTTAAGATTCTAAGCTAATAATTTTTACTTTCAACTTCAGCTTCAACACGCTGAAATGCCCCCATGCAGTTCTTTAGATGGTCACACATTGCATTTGACTCCAAGCTCTGTAGATAAACTTTTAGTTTAGAAGACTGACTTCTTTATGTCTCTGTGAAAATTGGTAGGTCTGCCTCCATAAGAATCTTTTTTGTAGACTGGCTGGTATACAGTCACCAGTGCAAAATCTTCTGACATCTGCACTGTCAGTAAATAAAAAAATAATATACTCAGTAATATACTCAGTAGAGGAGGTACTGAATGAAAATATAATCAGTGTAGGCCTTTAGGAAAAGACAGTGTTCTTCAGAAAGAAATAGAAATTTTAGAAGGAAAAATGTCTTTTGGTTTCTCCCCACTGATTCTACAGGTGTTAGGGGTTATAATCCTCCACTACAGAGACTCTTAGAAAAAAATTTGAGCCGTGAACCAAAACCCCATGCAGAAGAATAAAATCAAGCCTCCTACTTTGTTCTTAAACCTGAGACAGATAAAAACGGAAGGAACATTGTGAAACTCTGGGTCAATTCATACAAGATATTTTCTGTTAGAAGCTCCCCATGAAAAATGAATTCATCCTAGGACCCAAAGCATCAGAGACCAGGGTCCAGCAGAGTACACACAGAAGCAAAGGGTAGCTTTAGTTGTGCCTGTGGTCCCTTGGCTCTAGCAAGTGTTATTCTACAGTGTGGAGTCCACACAGTCCTTCCCAGCGCAGAGGAGGGATGTGCTGACCTCGAGCAGCCCTAGCAAAGTGTAGATTTTGTTAAAGTGTAATTGGGATCCTGTAATGCTGCAACCTCTTTAACAATCCATTCCAAGACTATTTTCTCCCATATCCATTAAGTATTTAGAAACATCAATATTGAAGAGCCCTTGTCAAAAGAGAATAAATCCCTTGTGGAAGTTTTACTGTGTTGGCTGCCCACCATGCAGGTGACCCCTGAATGAGCACACTGCCAATTTTGTGCTTCAAATTCTCCTTCTCTCCTGCTTTTACAGCAACTGTCTCCTCTCACTTCTCAGGGATGTAAGCAGCTGTCTGCAATTTAATTGGGACAGTGAGAACTGCTCTAGGACTTGACTATTTCAAGTAAGCAAGCAAGCAAGCAAGCAAGCCAGCAAGCAAGCCCTCCCCTCTTAGTGACCTGCTGAGGCTGCTGCTTCTTTGACTCGAGGTTTCTGTTTGTTTGTTTGTTTGTTTGTTTCTCAGCCTGCTGCTTCTCAGTATTTTCTCTCCTGTATGAATTCTGCTTGTGTGTCATTGTAGTAGAGGTGAGCTGAGTTTTTATTTTCTCCTAGGTCTTGCAAGTGTTCTCTAAAATAATGCAGGTCAAGGAAATAGAAGCATGCCTATTCTGAGGCTGAACTAGAGAAGCAAAGGCTGCTTTAACCCAACCTGTCTGTCACAAGTGGAAACTGTCACAGATCACTCTAAAGGAAAGGAAAACTGTATATTGGGTGGATAGTCTCCTTGTCTGTTATCTCAGCTGTCAGCTAGAAGGAAAAGGACCTAGCAGAAAGGTGACAGGAAAATAATGATATTTTCAATCGCTTGCTGGATTAGAAACAATCTTTGCTATGGAAAAAGAAATCTATTGTTAATGATAATAATTGTAAGGTTTAGAGCCACTGTTATCTTCCCTCCAACATATCACAAACCAAGATGTGTTGCCTGCTATCCTTTTGGGAACCCATTCAGCACAACACTGAAACAAAGAGCAGGATTGAATTCACTATGTCAAAAGGACTATTCACACACTTACAGAGATGTACACAATTAAGAATTTTGCTGAGAAAGGTTTAAACTACATTTCCTTATTCTTTAATGTTGCTTGGATTGTGTCCCAGTATTTCCTGCCGTTTATTTTCTGATGATAACTGTTCATCTCTCAGTTGCTAGTGTGCCCGTTGTAGTGAAACAGAAGTAATGAGTTCATTCACTCGGACATTCTTGTCTTTAGCTGATGAAAGAGGCAATAATCCATGCAAGTAGATCAGTCTCTCCCTTGGTGAAATATTCTGTTTCAGATCAGTGTACTTTTTACACAATTTGTACACAAGTCATATCCGTCACATTTGCTTCTCTTGTTACTGTGAGATTTCATGTTTACTGTAGAAGAGGACATGCTGCCACTCCATAATAATAGGAAACTTACTGTAAGTTTCCTGTGAGCAGCGGGAACCTGTGAGCAGCACCCAGGCTGGACTAATAGCCAATTCCTTCAGGAGATACTTTCTCCCAGCACTAGAAGAAAGGAAAGATAAAACATATCCCTGGCAAAGGACAGGTCAGGAACTGGCAGCGAGAGCGAATCCACATCCTGAGACTCCCCCATAAGAACTTGCACAGGCACACCCAAACAGCTCTGGCTGAATGTCCCTTCCTGTGAAGGGAAGGCATTGTTCAGAAGTGATGTCTCCAAAATGTTTGGTTTCCTCCAAAGCCCTTGAAGCCCATGGCATAGAGCAGGCATGGCCATTGGTTAACTACCTTCTTCCTGTTTTCGCCTCTACAGTCCAGATACAGCTCTTTCATCACCAACAGTGGCTGAATAATCAACATCCCTCTCTGCTAGGCCAAGGTCTTTCCTCCATTTCCTTATGCACTTTTCCCACAGCAGCTGCAGGGATCTAGCCTCATCTATCATGTCTTGTGGCTCTCATCTTTCTGCAGCTTAGCAAATTGGGAACAAGGACATCTCTGATTTGTTTGTCTCACACCTCCCATATTGAACCCCTGCTCCCGGACATGAAACTCCTCCCTTCCAGAATGCTGATTTCTGTCTGTGTTCGTGCAAAAACAGGACCCTTCCCCTGTGTGAGGAAATCCTTTCTTTTCCTTTGCTGAGGTTTTCTCTTTTGCTTCCTTATCCTGAAGAATTTTCTTCTTGAAACCCAGGGCACAACAGGAATATTATGAAAGTCTAAAAATATGCACATATTGTGTACCAAATCAGTGTATCTGCCATTCGTGGTTGTTGTTCAGCTATGGTGTAGGGCAACTGTTTTGAAGAGGGACACAAGCCAAGTTCTGAAGAATGATTTGTGTGAGTGTAATGAATATTTTTACCCAAGCGTTCTCTGATCCTGAGGAGGGACAGAAAGATGATAACATTGCCATCTCCTCTGACATCCACTCTCTAGCAAGATGTAAGAAACAGTAAATCTCCTCAGGGAGCACGTGTAAAAGGGCAATGAGCAAGGTCAATGTCTGACACTCAGAATCTTCCCATATTTTGAGTGAATATTGACATTCTTTTCAGACATTTCCATGTCTGTGTGCGTCTGTGTTACAATCTCTGTAGTGCATAGTGTAGGATCAGCATGGGCAAAAAGGCAGCATTATAATGAGGAAAAATATCCCTGCTCATTCAAAAACCTGTGTGAACACCCTGTCGTGTATTAAATATGGGGTCAGCCGAGGCCTGTAGCGTATGTTGGGCTTAAAATCTTCGGAAGCATGTGTTGGATGCTCATTCTTTCCGTTCTTTGATCAGATGAAGTGCAGACAGATAATGGATTGCATCATATGTAGGGCTGCAGAGAAAAAAAGAGAAGAAAAAAGGTTTCCCCAATTCTTCTAGTCACTAAGTTAATGTTATCTATGTATTTAATGTGAAATTTTTCTCAGTGTATATCATCACTTTGTTCTACAAGTGTGAATCCAAGAAGCAGCATTTTTGCTAGGAGACATTAACTTTTTCCTCATCCTGTAAGAATTCCAAACTTCATTTCAGCTTTGTCTAGAGCTTTTAATTATAATTTTTTAATCTATTTTAATGTAAGTTTGTCTGCAACTTCAACAGTGGATTTTTTAATTTGCTTATCATTAATTTAAATGTCAATCTGCTTGTGTGTTTCTCCACTGTTTCCCAGTTTAAAATCTTAACTAAAATGAATGTGTTTAATAACCTTGCTGCACTCTAATAATCAATTGAAATAAATTTTCATCAGGTTTTTTTTCTAACATTTTGAAGTCTCATCAAGAAATAATAGACACACAAATTAAACTGAAAACAATGGAAATTAGAAAATCAGGATAATTTTTCTAGTGGCTATCTTTTAGTCATTTGCTTTGGAATTAAGCTGGGGTTTTTTTCCAGGTCTTTATCTTTGCTCTGTAGGCAAATAGCTCTATGAAAGTATTTGAAGTGGCCTTTTGACAGCTAAATGGGATAGAAGCAAAATTTCCATTTCATTCAAAACTGCCTTCACAAACCATGCAATTTTCCTTATCCCGACAGTTTAAATTCAAGGCTTCTCTCTAGCAATATCACACCCAGTCAAATCCTACAGGTTATTTCTATTAAAGTTTGGGGTTGAATGGAGACTAACTAGAATGTTGATACTATTGTTAATATTTCATTCCAGTGGCAGAATGCAGTAACTTGGATAAATTTCAGATGATAAAATTTATAGCATTTCTGGAATTGAAAAACTGTTTGTTTATACAGTCAAATTGTTTAAATAAATAATATAACATTTCACCTGACACCCTTAAATTACTTTTTTTTCCTGTAATTCCTCTTAATTATTTTTGCCACAATGGCCTTAATAATTGGGCACTGTTATATTTTGTTCTTTAAAACATTTTGTTGTATCCTTATATCCTGAGTCACATTTTAAATGATCAATGCTGTTAGTTTGCCATTTTCTGTTATCTTA
The DNA here is from genome assembly GCA_013397565.1 of Ptilonorhynchus violaceus. Taxonomy (NCBI): domain Eukaryota; kingdom Metazoa; phylum Chordata; class Aves; order Passeriformes; family Ptilonorhynchidae; genus Ptilonorhynchus; species Ptilonorhynchus violaceus. The sequence goes on along the minus strand of VZRJ01008190.1, from coordinate 1,710,555 downwards.
CTAAGGGAAAACACACTTTACTGTATAAACTCATCAGGAATATATTGTGTATTTAACATCTTTCTGGCATCGGTTGCGCTTTTTAGCTTGTTTAACCTCATAAAGAGTCTCATTCACTGCTTTTATGCTTCTTTCCCTTTAACTGCTATTTTCTGACAGGATCAGCTTTTTACTAGAGGAGGGATGAGAAAATACCAATTATTGTAGCTGCTTGGTTTTGCTCTTCACCTATTAATCTGCTTCTGAAGAAAGACAATAACATAACTGATAACTGGCTGCTTTGTGAATCAAAGGATATTTATAAGGAAGAACTGGGCTTATCCTCTAAAAGGACATATACTTTCTGCAGTGGGTGTGTAACATTAAAATGTAAAAATTTAACATTATAAAAAGAGATGGGACAAACAAGCAATTTTTATCCAGACACAGTTTAAATTCTTATGTATTGTTAATTTTAACTGTGCTGGTGGTTAGCTAATCAAACATTATTTGAAAATTTTTATGTCATATACAACATTTTTTGACAAATGGAGTGAAGTTTACCAGCATGTAGAGGACAACTTAAAACTCTCATGAGACTGACGTTACGTGTGAGGTTTTTCAGAGACTGTCTTGAGAGGGCAGATCTCATATTTAGGATGAGATTGAACCTTGAAAAGTTAAATCAGACTTCTTAACTGTTTCTGCATCAATCTCTGTCTAAGGATCAATCATTTGCATCAATTTCCTCACTGTAAGATCCTTACCGAGTTATATCCATCCAGCTGCATGATGAGTTTTGTGATCAGTGATAGTTATTTGCATGAGTCTTTCGTCTCCGGAAACCAAAAAAAAAACCAACACCTTTGCAAAGCAGAACACAAATGATGTATTTTCAAAAATAGAGTCAGGGTGTGTACACATGAATTTGAACAGCCAAATTAACATGCCCAGACTCACTGCTCAGGTAAAAATGTACCTGCTGAACTGGTTGGAGCTAAATGCGTTTTGGAAAGGACATGGAGTTTTGACACTAGTCAGGGTGATTGTGACTAGCTAAACCTCATAGATCAAGTAGTATTAATATTTAATTTTGCCATCTTTCCAAGAAAGAGATAAAATGGAAGCTAATGTTTTGATCAGAGCCAAATGATTATCAGAGTAAAAACAACTCTTTTGTTTTTGTTTATATACTGTATTTGTACATGAGTTTCTTGTTTTCTGTATATTTTCACTCCCTACACTATTCTTGTATTTTTATCATTTAGTGAATGATGTGCTGCAGTGTGAATTTTGGAGCAGGCCTATTTCAATTTTCTTACTGCTGACTCCTTCCCTTTTGGCTGATTTATACTGTGTACAGCTAGAGAAGGAGCTGCAAATGACAAAATGGAATAGACAACCTGGAACCTGTCTTCAGGGAATATTCAAGCATTTGAGCTTAATATTTGCTATTCATGAGCATTTTTCTCCAGCTACGCTCTGCTGCCCAAGTGTTTCCAGAAAGTAAATGTGGCACCATTTTAACATGAACATTAAAAATGGCATCATCACCCTATCTTATCAAAAGACCCAATTGTATTACAAATATGAACACGTATTTGCAGATTTATTTTTTCTTGTTATTTAGTTATTGTTTTAAAGAAGTTACCAACAATTAAATCAGATCTATGAGTAACTATCAAGCTTTAAATATAGTAGTTATCCCAGAAAATCTCTAAACAACTATTCACTGGGAGATAGGGAGCAGGATAAACCACAGAGACTACATAACGAGGGAAAGAATCTGTACTGTCCAGCTTGTACTAGTTTTTCCCTAAGCATCCAAAATTGACCATTTGAGGGGAACCATATTAGGCTACCAGGATGCTTGGTCTGGGGACAGTCAGTCCTCTTGTTCTCATTTACTTACAGTTATTCAAGGAAGGTCATCAATATTGTTTTTGAAAGGAAACTACTGCAAAGATGGAGATTTTTTAACAAAACTAGATATATCTCTATTTTCTAGAGTCCAGATTAAACTTTAGGACAATGGAAGTCATCTTCAGACAACAGGTTTGAACCAGACCTGTGAAATGCACCTATGTCTTTCAGGCAAATATGGCCATGAAGTGGATGGGGTTTATGGCTTTCTCTTCAACGTGTTTCAGTGGAGTAAATATGTATGCTTCTGTCTAAGGTTCTTCAAGACAAAATGTGTTTCTCTGTGGTGACTTGAGGTGTTGGAAGCTGTTTCAAGTGAGATTCAGGTGAAACTCATGTAATCTCACAGTACAGCTGTAGATGCTTTCAGACATCATGCCTGGCATCCATCTGCAGCCTCAATAGGACAGAGATCTTCCTATGCTTATGTCTATATTCTGTTTTAATGAAACTCTGAGTAACCACATTAAGATAAAGCTCAGGATACACAGGGAATAACACCCTTGAGGTTTTTAATAACCTTCAGCGGGCAGCTACATCCTCATCCATTCATGTTTAGGTGTGACGGATCCAAGTATCACATCAGCGAGTCCCTACAGACAAATTGCAACAATGGCCAGTTTCAGACAGGTAATCCCATCAATTTCTTTTGTCCTGGAATTTTCTAACCTAATTTCATAGCCCTGGAAACACAGCAATCTATCTAGGTGTATTGACTGGACTGAATTTACACAGGTCATTTGAAAGATAAAGGTCACATACATAACAGGCCTCTGGACCACATTTATTAACAGCATCCTCCTGACTTTCAACATCATTAGTGTCATCTGGACCAATGCTGGAGTAAATTAAATGTGGCAGAATAAAAGGCTGTTGCCAAGAGTGTAGATGTACGTAAGTGATACACAGGGAGGTTCAGCCTTATTAGCCCCTGGAAAACCACACTGTTCACCAAAGTCAGCAGCCAGCATAGCCTTTGCATGAGAAAAGCCTGGCAATTTTATAGCACTTGTAATTGAAGAGACAATAAATGAGGGAATTGCTGATCTGAGGTTTATACAACAATATATATATAGAAGGCAGAAGTTCTAAACAGGGTCATGCTATTTAATATTCACATTTCAGGAGCATGCAAAACCCAAACCGACAGACAGTCCCAGGTGAAAACTATTGTACATGTGTTTATTTTTGTTATTTTTGGAAATAGCTCTGGATAACTAGGGACTTTCTTACAGTTGCCTGGAATTTGTATGTCTGATTCAACTGTCAGAGACTGAGGGGCTGCCTGCAGGAAATACGCGGCCAAGTGCAAATGTTTTCTGATTACAAAATTATTACACTGTCTGTGAGACCTGTATTAAATAGCTCCAAGCACAGCCAGTGCTGGCATGGTATTACAGCAATGGTTTTTTATAGCTCTCATTAGGATTTGATGGCAGTCAATATGTTGGGCAAAATTTTACCTGTGCTCATGAGAAAACAATTTGGGAGTCATTTCTGTCAACATTCTCTATTTTAAAAAATCCATTCTTAGCCTCCTGAATTTCATTCACAAAATGTTATTTCAAAACCTGAGGGTTTTGTCCATTTTCTCCCACAACGTCGAGAAGTTGTAGGCAACCCTGTAAGTTAGATAGCATCCCTAGGCAAACACCAACTAAATTTGCTGTTAAAACTGCACAGAAAAATTTGTTGAGGATGAGCTAACTTGGTTTTTGTGCACCAAGAAGATGTATTAGCCAGGTTTTAAATTGTTCAGGAGGAGTATTGCAGTGATCCAGACCCAGCAGTTCCAGATACACATCCCCCATGACATCTCCTTCACCCCAGAGCACACAGTATGCAGCAATCTCGTTTCTTTGAGCTCTCATCCTCCTGGCCTTCCTTGTGGGTTTATATTTCCCAAGGTTTGCCACCATTGTCTCTCTTGCAAGTTTACCATGTGTGCTGTGGGAATCTTGGCATAACAAACAACACAGAACAAATCATCCAAGTGGGAAGCCCCGGCAACAGTGATGAAAGGAATATGCAGGATACTCAAACTTCCACAAAGTACTGTCACAATTCTTTAAGACTGAGATTTTCAAGAAAACAGAGACTTCTAAGAGGGAAAAAAAAGGACTTAAAAGAAGTATTCCAGAGAAAACTTTCCACAAAAACTTCCTTCACTTCAGAAAAGAAAATTCTTTCCCCTTTTACATTCCAGACACAGAGTGCTAAAGAGAAGACCTCCCAGAGAGAATAAGCACATGCCAGTGCAGAAAGCCGTGCCAGAAAGGATTTGATTTGTTATTGAGGCTTCTTCAGATTGCAGGTTTCACAGTGCCCATTCAGACACACATTCTTGCTGAGAGCTTTGTTTAATGCATGCTTCAAAAAGGAGCTTTTAGTGCACTTTGTTAAAAACAAGATTCTTTTAGAACTCTGTGAAGCTTATGATTTGAGCAACATGCCACTGAAAGGTGAGTACAGTTCTCATGGCCAGCTGAGACTGAGAGACTCTTTCACTCCAGCACAACCCCCATGTTGTGCTGCAAATCACACATGGCAACTGAGGCTCACCTCAAATTTGTACAGGCAGTGCTAGAAAATGTTATTCCTCCAGAGGTGAGCTGAGGGGAGAAAACACATTCTGCTTTCATTGCACATTTTCTGTAATTTCAATAATACCCTGCTGAAATGAGGAGACAGAGAGTACAAGGGAAGTGCAATATATTGCACCAGAGAAAATTCAGAGGAGAAAATTACATTGGCAGACTCCTTCAGGAGTTGTGTAGTCCTTCATCTTGTCCCATGGCAGGATGGGCTAATCTTAAACCTTTCCTGACAAAGACTGGTTACAGAGAGAAAGACTCCAGAGTAGCAGAGACTGAGCAACATGCTCAAGTCAGTCTCCTTTCTCTGACAAAGTTGTTTCCCAGATATCTAAACAAAATCTCCCTTGCTGAAATTTAAACTCAGTATGTCTTTTTCTAAGTGGGAACCAAAAGATACAAATTATTCCTTACTCTCTAGCAGCTGTTTCTTACATATTTTAAGATTTCACTCATGCCTTCCCTCTTCTTCTCCTCTCCTAGATTAGATAACCCATAAATACATTTGGCCTTTCACAGCATATTGCATTGGCTAATGAAATCCAGGAATCAATTACATAGATTACAAGGGTCTTGAATGACAGCCTAGCAGAATACAATACCCAGCATTGTGTCTGAACGAACAGCGTGTGAATACTTATTTAACACCAGTGTTTGCCTATGGTGCATTATGGCTTTATCTAATTAATTACTCTATGAAGTGTTTGATTACGATAGCAGTGAATGTCTTTCCTGCTCACTCTTATCACTTGCTTAAAACTATTCTGTTCAGTTGAGATATACATACTTCTGAGAGCTCATTTAGATGTTGGGTTCCAAACACTAGATTCTCATTCCTGAGTTGGTTTATTATTTTCAGAACCTATTATCTGATGATCATAGTTACTTAATAAGGCCTTCTAATAACTTCAGCAGATCAGATTTTTCACAATTTAAATGGGGGGAAGGATTCAGGGAGGGTGGGAGGAGAAAGAGCAGCCTGAATTATTTATTCATTTCCCCATTTTTAAGATCTTTCTCATCTCTTTGCGCCAAGCCTTCAAGATGTAATTGGAAATGTTAGATACACTCCTTCAAAAAGGTTCTCTGAACAAATTACCAAGTACCATTCTGTGAAATGAATGGATCACAAAGAGCAGCACTTCTTCAAAGGAAAGCAGGCAAGCCAATATTCAAGTGTTTGGTCTTTTATCGGTTGTCATTCACCTCCTCAGAACATTCTTGGGAAATGAACTATTTTATTTCTTGATTGTTTCCAAAGCAAGACTCTTTATGGGGTTCTCATAATATCAATTTTAATTGAATATTTTCGTTCCTGTGTAAAGTTTCATTTTAAAGACATTCACATCTAGGAGATGCCTTGGTCTTTGCCAAATGTACTCTCATTTTGCTGTTTTGTGAACCATCATTGCATTAAGATTCTTGTTCCTCAACCATACATATATACCAGCCTATATTTTTCACATGTAAAGACCAAAATTAAAACAAAGAAATAAAACTTTAAACCCCCAGCAGTATGTAAAAGAGAAATAATTTGGTCCTCCAAAGTGAGGTACATCATTTACATGTTATTTCCCAGTATCTTTAGACATGTAGCAACAACTTGCTCATGTGTAATCAGAATTACAAAGTATTTATCCATAAACACAGATGCTGGGTTCAGCAGAGGTCTGAGAAAAATGTTTCATCCTTACGTGATGAGCCCGTGAGCTCTATCTTGTGGCACATCAGCGTGATGAGAACTGCTGGGATCAGCATGGGTACAGATAAGCTTAGTGACTTGAGTTGCTTTTACTGTCCTGGCAGAGTAGTGGAATTGGTCTCATGAAACATCCTGTATCTTTATATCAATGAAGAGCTTTATATATGTGCATTTTATTTGTAATGCCTTTGTGTCAGTACTGAGCCAGAATCAGAGAAAGGAAGCCTTGAATCCACATGCATCAGAAAATTTGGGTGTTTCATAGCAGGAGATTATGGTGCATCCACTCATACCCAGGGGTAACAATCAGCAGTTCCTGAAAGAGATTTTGTTGCTGGATATGAATGAAACAGAGGGATTTCAGGAGAATGAGGATTGTGTGTAAAAGGCTGTTATAGGGCTAAAGTGGCAATTGGACTGTATAATGCTTTCACTTCAAAACAGTTCAGCATTGCTGTCATTTACCACCTGTATGGGGCACTGTGGGGAGATGAGGTACATCCTCTCATGCCAGATGTCAAGGAAACAGAAGCAATGAGTTAGATTCTAAGAGAAGCTTCAGAGAGCCAAAGGTAGTTCCTGAAAGATCCAGCTGTGAGGAGTCTGGACAGCATTATCTTTTGCAGACTGTGAATAACTCACAGAGGCACCAGTTCATAACCTTGAGGTCACACTGATGTTTGCTCCCGAAGACAGCATTCCCTGGGTTGTAAACGAGTAGGATTGCTCCAGATGTCTCTGTCTACCTCAAATGCCGGAATATTGACTGGCTGATTTAAGCAGAATAAACACTAGTATATGAACCCAAATAATCTGTGCAAGGATCATCCTCCTTCTAATGCTGGTAATAAAGCACAAAAATTGCAGGGGAAGGACTCTCAGACCTCTTATATAATCCAGGTACTATGATGAGATTTCTCCAGAAAAGGTTATCCTCAGTTGGCAGAAAAAAAGGAAGAAAAAATATTGCCACGTGTAAAATGCCATGCTATTATTTTCCAGATCTAAAACAATGGTAAGGCTGAGTATGGAAGAATAATTAAACGTTGTAGTAATTATATTGATTAATACTGGGATCATGTCTGACATTTGTAATACAAATTGAAGGACAACCCACAACATGGATATGTGCGGTTATGACATTTCTTAAAGTGCCTCGAGAGATTAAAATCATTAGATGAATGTGAGTCATTACACAGTTATCTTTGTGTTTTCCCCTTTTAATTTTTTTTTTTTCAGTGATTTGAGAAATAAGAGAAAGAGATGATGTTTGGAAGCTTTTATGAAAAGTCCTTGTTTTTTTTCCTGGCGCTTCAACTTCAAAGCTCAGGATCTGAAGAGACAAACAAAAACATTCTTGTTTTTTGACTTCAGAGCAATGCACACAGCCGTGGAATATATTCCTTTGCTCATGTCCAAGGTGGATGCACCGTCACCTTGCAATGTTCAGCCCTGGGGACTGGCTGTCTGTAACCCAAAGCCTGGCTTGATTCAGCATTGCTCTGTGACCTTGAATAAGTTTCCTGAGAAAATTGTTGCTAAGGTGCAACGAAGTCCGTGAGATGCGGTCATGCGAGATAAGAAAAGCAAACAGGCAAAATTGTAATTGTTGAGACAGTGATAATCAGGAGCTCAAGGATTCAAGGGGAAAAATACTGACTGGAAAAGCTGAAATTCCTAAAGGAAAAAAAAACCAAAAACCAGAGAAAGGTAACAATCAGAAGATGTTGTTTGATTGACAAACAGCCCACTCCTAGGAAAGATGGCTGTCTGCGTTTCCCCACCTATCTCATGTTTGCCTGGCCAGAAGAGACAGCCCAGGTGACTCCACAGGGCTTGTTAATGCTGGGACTCACAGCACGTGAGTCTTACCCACCTCCTGGGCACTAGCAAATAATTTTCAACTGAAAATATTATGTCTGTAGTAGCAGTGACACCATAGTTGTGAAAATCCAAGGATATAAGCAAGGAAAATTTGGAAGGAAGAGGAACATATATTACTAGAACCTAAAAATCTTGATAACAGCACTTTATTTTCTATTGACCAATTCTGTTTCGGATCTGAAAAAGCGCTTGTATGCTCGAAATTTTGTCTGTTTGGGTTTTTTCCTCAGTTACATCAACTGATACAATAATATATATTACGTTTGCTAACAAATCTTCTTGTGATAAGATAAATGTTTCCTGTCTTTTCCTATCTGTCAATATTCTATGCTTAGGAGAAAAAGAGGAGACTACACTGATGAGGTAGCTGAAAAACTGTTTATACTAATATTTGTTGTTAATTTATACTATTATTTAGAGGTAAAAACAAAAGCAGGAGCAGTCCTGAAATATCAAAAAATTCTGGGCTAAATTATTCTAGGAATCAAACTTGGAGATATTTCAGTATTAAAGTAGCTTCAAGTGTCAACGGTTCTTTCTATCTTACAAAACAAACTGTCTAAAAATAAAATATGGTTTACTGTTTGGTTTTTTTTCAATTTTTCTGTTCAGCCAAGATTTCCCTGCATGCAAAAAAAAACCTTTGATCCACCCAAATCAGTTTCTGGATTTCTTCATGTATTTATCAGAACTGAAGAGGCAATAAATGTTTGATTATTCCAACAGCTCAAAATCTCCTCCATATGGGCAGGATAATATTAGTGTCTGAAGCATTTCTCCTCTGTTCAGGCCAGATCAGATGATCCCCTCCTGAGAACATATCATGAGATATGCACCATTTACTTATGAAAGCATTTCATTGTTCTCAAGCTGTCAGGGAGCAGTTTTGTTACACCATAGTTTTCCCCCCCAGCAATTTATTTCCTTCTGGATTGATGTGCAAATTCTCTTACAGAAGCTGTAAAATGCTGGACCCTTATCAAAATGTGAAGGATGCTGGCATAATGGTCTCCAGGATAAGTGGATAAATCTATGCATATTTGGTCTGGCGTATATCTGTTCAGGTTTGTGGAAACACTGGACAGAAGCATCTGTTAAATGATCATCTACTTCTAAAGGAATATTTTCTCATTTTCTTGGTAGGATAAAGAGGAGAGCTACAGCTCCTCATGATAAATATTACACTTAGTAATTAAATTTTCATATTTACAAGGTCTATGCAATAAAACTTCTAAACTAAATAGTCTTAATTTGCATACATTTCAATCTAAAGGGCATTGCTAGAGGACAGTATCTCCAAGACAATAATGAGCTGTTTTCATTAACCATGCCCTAATGATTACAGCAGGCTTATACTTCAAGAGTTGTGAGATGGTTACCCTGGCGAGACCAAAGAAATAATTGTATGTCTTTATTTATCTCCCCTTACGTTTAAACCACGAAGTCAGAAGACTATTTCCTGCCCTTAGGTTGATGCACTCAGGAACCTCTTGAAAAAGATTTAATTGAACTTGGACATGGTGTGGATAAAGGATCCGGAAATGAAGTCTGATCTCAGTTATAGCTCTGGAAATCTGGAATAATGCAAATGAAGTATTGTAGGAAGAAACAGACTTTCATTTTTCGCCTCTATAATCCTCAACATAAGGAGATCATCTAATCTGCTTAATTCTTCTTATTGTTGCCAATATGTCTAAAATTATGTTTAAAAATACCAAAGGAATTGACATGCTTTTTGCTAATCTTGCAATTGTCCAGTTATTTTTTAAATATAATCTTCCAATGTGTCTGTCATCACAGTATAAGAACTTTTTAAATTACACTTGGAAAAATTGTTATTCAAATGTGACAGATCTATCCCACGTGATTTATTTTCATGGTTTTTTATCAAAAAATGATATGTCATATTTTTTTGCTTCTGTCAAGTCTATCTGATTTGAGTTTAACAAGTACATATTATCCTCCATACTGCCTAGCAATTTTCACTGAATAGTAGAAAATAGACCTATAAAGGCCTTCAGTCAATCATATTATTCATCTTTTGCCCTCCTTAGATCAACTAGATCTTTTTTAATCCAAATGAGCATTTGTCCAGCTTGCTCTTTAAAGGCTTTAACGATGATGGACTTTCCGCAGCCTCCCCAGGCAACCTCTTCCAGTATCTAATTATCCTTACAGTTACAAAGTTGGTTTTTTTAATGTCTAAGTTAAATTTCCCTTGCCACTATTAAAAAGGCCATTACTTCCTGTACTATCCACAGTGGACACAAAGGAGAGATTATTCACTTGTCTTTTGCAGCAACGTTTTATATATTTGAGCTCACAATCATGTACCTTACCCATCTCTCTCTCACTCTCAATCAAGCAATTAGAAAATCTTCGTATTGTATTCAAAAGCTATGTCCTCAGACTTTTCTTACAGATCGTGCTCCTAGGGTCGAACATCATTCTTGATTAACTCTGGATATTCTTCCAATGGTCCATGCATTTGCCAAAACACTGTGCTTAAAATGAAGCACAGTGTAACAGCTGGTGTCTCAATATTCATAGTATCATACAAATAACTTTGGCAGTATTTGGGCAGCTGAAATATTCTGAGTTGTACCTTTCTGTCTTCATTTATAATTCATATGTCTTTATAGCAGATTCACACTCTGCCAGTGCTGTGAAGCTCCAGAAAACAGGGACACTTCTCAGCTCTGGTTTATACCAACTCGGGGGCTCCTTTACCACCCTTATTCAAGCTAATCAGGTGTTCATTCACTTACTGGCCTTGCCAGTCTAAGGAACGGCATTTCTGTTACAAATCCAAGGTCCTGCGCTGAAGTTGGTTATGAAAGTTCCAAACACGAGAGGTAATGGAAACCATACTATCATAATTTTGTTCTGTCACATAACCATACCTCAGCATCTCCCAACTTTATCCAAAATGAGTATCTATCACTAATGTAGCCACGTACATGTGTTAAGTTGATTTAAATAATATACATTAACCTATAATTTGTGGCATCTCATCCAAGAGGGGCTATGAGGTACCATGAATGAATGTAGTTTCCAGGTTCAGCTGTATGAATTCTAAGTTCCATCACACCTTTTGTGTGGATATTCTCACCTACTGCTTCACAGAACCAGAGAGTGTTGGCTGGGGATGACCTTGGCAGTATCTCTGGTCTAACTTCTGCCTTGAAGGAGAACTCTGGTCATATGGATCTGGACAGCTATGGTTTTGTGTAGATATTACTTTCTTCAGTGGTGATGCAGTGAGAGCCCAGATTCAATAATCTAATGAAACATATGGTTAATGTCATTCTGCAAACCTTATTGAAATTGCTCATGTACTTAAATTCAAACTCATGAATAAAACCCTAGTCATTGTAACCTATAAAAAGCAGAGTTTGTGCTGAGGTTGAGGTGATATTGGGAGAATCATCTGCAGAGGAAAGAAAAGAAGAAAAAACAACCTACCAAATTGTTGCCTTGAGAATACTGCAAAAATTGAAATAAGCCAGTTAACATGTTCTTTGATTAACGGCATTGTTTTGTGTGCACGAGTCTTTCCAATGGTTTTCTGGATTATTTAAATACTTGCATTGAGAGAAATATCATCCCAAAGTTCCTGGGTGATCAGGTTACAGGGGAAAGTGCCTACTCCAAGCATGAAACATCAGTTCTATTCTGAATATCACAGTTATCAGCTCCTGAACCCCAGTCCAGCTGCCAACCTGCCAGAACCTCAGTCCTCTTCAATCGCCTGTGAAGTGTGTTGTGACAGGCATTAATTGGTGCTTATAGGAAAGACTAGCTGAGGACTGAAAATTCACTGTCTGAGCTAGTTGTGAATAACGTTCATTCCTGGTGGAGGCTCCCATTGCAGCAGTCTGGTCCTCACTACACTCCAGTCCCCTGGGTCCCAGCAGGTGCCATACCTACTCCCTGAGAACAAAACCCATGGTCATATCATTAATTCTGGCCCAAAAACTCACACAGTGAACAACTAGGCAAAAATAACCAACCCCTGGCTGGTTTGAAGTGTATGTGCTTTCCCCCACTATGTCCCACTCTTCCTGTCCACATAGTCCAGCTCCATCAACCATCCATGCAGATGAGCATCTGCCCAAATACCAGTCCTTTCCATCTGTCTTATCAGATTTTGGCTTTTTCAATGTCCTTGTGCTTGACGTTTTGTTCTTCTAACCCTCCTGCTTGCACCAGACTCCGAGGGACTTCCCAGAAATCTGCTGCCCTCCCGTGATCACTGGAAAGGTTATGGACCAGATCAATGCAGTCGATGAAAGAAGGGCTTTCTGTTATCAAAGCAAAGTACAGTTTTCAGATGCCAAGGAGGAATTTGGAGATTTGTGTATAACTGGACAAGCTCAGAGGTTTTCACTAGCAAATCAGATATTAGAAAAAAATCTCTGTCTGGTGGATTTTATTTTTCAATGAAGGACTATAATCCTGGTCAAAGCAAAGTGAGAAAAACCCAAATGAACTGAAGCAGCTTAGTCAACAGATAACAATAGTCCTAAAACAATAAAGAGCTTCATCATCAATAAGTGCTGTCAATAACTCAGAAATTTGTATGCTTCCTCTAAAATATAAACTTACATCCCAAGTTTCAGGTAAAGGAATAATTAAAATACCTGCCTAGCACAAACGATATGACGGTCAAAAAATTTACTTATTTTTAAAATGCAAAGTCCTCTTAGAATATTGAATTTAAACATTCTACTTAGAAAAATATCAGAAGAAGAATGTGGGGAACATAATAAAACAGTTCCTTCTGTATTTCTCTTTTTCATTGACGCTCATAATGTTGTATCAATAAATACATTAGTATGCTAAATCTAAGTTTTCCTGAAATATTATTCTATTTCAGAAACAGTATTTGAACCAGTTGCAAATAGATATATCTGGTTTGAAAACAAAAAATAATTGTTTCTGTAATTCCCATTAAAATTTCAGTTAAAACATGAAGCAAAAAACCTTGGGGGAAGCACAGGGAAAGAAAGATTTTTTAAAATTCAAAACTATGTTTAAAGGTTTTTTTAACTTCTTTTCTTGCTAGCCCTAATTATCTGCAATTTTGGCTGAGATCTACGAAAGTATCTGTATATTTAAAATAAATATGCATCCATATCTAACTGATTCATATGCTCTTTCAGAACAGCTTTATTCTTTATTCTTCCCCATCTGTTTCGGGGATGAAAGGAACAAGAACACAAAGTCCATACAATGGCTTAAAAAAAATGTTTTTACTTTCTTTCACCTTAGTCTGGTTCTGCCTCTGATGTCAATTCTTTAATATAAAGACTCAGATAAAAATCATAAAAACTCTGAAGTATTTTTCTACAGTTCTTGCCATTCTCAATGGTGCCTTCTGTTGAAGGTTTTATATTAATAAATTACTCTTTTAATTATTCAAATTGCTTTAATTATTTTTTTTGCTCTGGGGATAACTATGTAAAATAAAGCAAAAGAATTATAATTGATCAGGAAATATGAACCAAACTAACATGAGATGTAAGATTGTCTCTAATGTAGTCAAATGAAGTATTTCCATTCCACTGTGACCTAATGCTGAAGAAGTATATAAATGGAATTCAAATGAATATAAGAATCACAAAAAGTATCAGAGTTTTGATACCTATTATATTGATCATCAGTGGTATTTGTCTTGATGAACTATAAAATATGAACAATTCCATTAGAGACATTATGGAAAACATGACAGGCAGTTTTCTTTCATGGACTTAATCCTACATGGCCCAGTGTCCATGACAGAATTGACTGGAATCTTGGCTACAATCCTTGGGTGGTTTTTTTCGAATTTAGAAATGAGAAATGTAAATGAAAAACAAAGATCTTGTAGCAGGTCCACCGTGAATATAAATCAGTAAAGCCCTGCAAAAACAGAGTGAGCTGTTTTGATTTACAGCTGGGAGGACTGTACCAACAAATTAGATGTATGGCAGAATAAGTGAAAAGAAAATCAGAGAAAAGAAGATAATTTGGTTTTAAATACAAAAATATGTTAATTAGAAATATTCAAGTCTGTCAGTTAAAATTCACAGAAATCCTTTTGGGAGGTGGATGGCAAGCTGTGATGCAGCAAATTGCTGTTTTCCATCACTCGCTTGCTTCTTAACTGCCCAGAAATCTGGGAATTATCCTTATCAACACCTCATGAAGGGACGGATAAAACGCTCCATAATTCACTGATCATGAGTAGTACATGGGCTGTAAAGACACCACCTAGAACACATACTCAGTTATGAGGATAAACCTGATGTGGCTCATAAGGCAAAAATATAATAAAGTAAAATAACTGCTGCATAAAACTTAAATAAACAAATGTTGTTTCACATGCTTGATCCAGTTCCAAGATAATAACACTTTGGAATCAGCTGGTAAAAGGGTGTTTAGTCTTTATATTCACTTCAACGGTATAAAGAGAGGTCTTTTATTTTCCACATTTTCGTTTCTTTTCAACAGGCTTTCCATTGAGTAATAAACCATTGACTTACTTACAGTTCAATAGCACTTTTTAAATTAGATCCAATGAAGTTTTATCTAAATTATAAGAACAGGTGTAGAAGACACATGATGAGTGAAAGAGTACAAAATCCCAGAAACAGGCTAACACTTTTCATGCCACTGTTAATCAGTTTTGCGAGGTAATTTTGGTATTTTCTTAAAATTTAAGGAGTTTTCTCAGTCTTTTCTTCTTAGTTTCTGAAATTTGTGAAGCTGGCTAAAGAAATGATAACTGAAAATTAATATTTCCAGTCCTGTGTGACCTAATGTGGTGGTACCGCTGTCTGATCATCCAATTCCAAAATAGCCAAGCAGAATCTTACGCCATTAACTAGCTTTGATCAATTCTTCAGTTGATCAATTCTTCCATACATACAATTGCAATACACTATACTACACACAGGTACAAAATATTAAGATTATTCATCTTAAATTCTTCACAAAACAATTAAAAGATGGACACCTTCAGCATAACTTCCTGCATGGTTTAGACATATTCTTAGTCCCATCTAAGGCCATAGTCCAAGTTTCTAACACAGGTTTATATTGTTAAGTGAAAGCTCTAAAAGAAACCACTTTTTCTGAACTGTGACTCTTTTTCTCTTAAGTGCTACTCTATAAGCCCACAAACACTTTTCTGCAAAATTTTAGCAATTACTGGCAATCCAAAATTTGCTGAATTCTAAACTGCCTTTTTCAAGAACCAAGAGCAAATGTAATTTTTACAGTCCACATACATGTGTTTGAGTTTTTTAAGAATTCAATCAGGTTGCAGTTCTTGATGAAAACCAGAATTGCCTCTATCTTGCACTAAAATGGGGCTTATAGGAGAAAACAAGAAAGAAAAAGTGTGGAGCCACTCCGTGTTTCTAGTCACTTCATTACTTTGGGTGGTGGGTTGCAATCACCATCATCTAGTAGTTATTGCAAGGCAAGCAAAAAAGTTGGTTCGATCACAGATACTTGAAAGAGAACCTTGGATATTGAAAAGAAATAGACAGAGAAAAATTTTTATAACTGTCATGGGTTTATATTGGGTTCAATTTTTTGCCTCTCCACACTGGATATCTTTTTTGAGCATCTAGTGTGGGGTTGGGGCCAGTGGGTGCACCTAGAATAACTCTGACTTACTTATTTAAGTGGGATTGCAAGATAAATGAAAATGTAAATGTTGCTGTAATACAAAGAACTTCAATAGCGAGTTCTGATAGTAGCACAGCAGCTGTTCTTTAACAGAGCTGCAGGAAAAAGTGCTGCTGAGAAATGCAACTCTGTGGCATGTAGGGAGTCAGGCTGCTGGAAAATTCAATGCAACGTGGTCAGCAAGTCATTCTGTTCAGTTTTATGCAGGGCAGCAGGGCCAATGAGGAGGGCCTCAGCAAGCTAAGGTGAATCTTCACTTCTGCTGCTCTCCTTCCCCATCACTTTTCAAAGCAGTAAACATGATTTCTGGTGTGTTTTCACACCATATCGTAACACACACTATAGAAGTCTCCATGTTCATCTGGTCCTCTAAATTCTACTCTACGACACCTGATTCATTACTAGTGAGAACAAATCTCCATAAACCAGCACAGATGCAGTCCTGAACAGGCAGAAGTACTAGTAAGGCAATGGAGTCAATTGGTTTACAAGCATGAAGCCTGAAGTGGACAGGTGAAATTCTATGATGTAAAAGGGACTTGTTTCGCTGTTTACAGTATGGCCCAGCCTAGCAATGGGCAAACACAACACAAGCAAAAAGGATGGTCTGAGTTCTTACTGTGGAGTCTGTAAGCAAAAAGGACATCCATTTATTCATTTCCCACTAGCCCACTCCTGTCAAAGGAGATAACATTTGCCTGTAATGGGAGATGAAATTTGCCTGCTGGTTTGTAGGTTATTGAATTGACCTCTGATTTGAAGGGATACATTTCGAAACTTTACTTCTTAAATGGGATTTCTACTAAGAGATATAAGAAATTCCTCCAAGGATATTTACAGTGACTGGTTGTCTGGTGTTGACATTAATTGTACTGGCATATTTTGCAGAACAGCCTCAAGTGTAACATTAGCTGAACTGTAAGACCTTTCCATATATAACAGTCTAGCTTAATATACTTCACAGATGTATCCCCTGCTTTGTGCCTATTGCTCAGCTGAAAGGATCTGGGCAATTTTATGCAGATGTCTCGTGGGCTGAGCCCTGTAGGTGCATTCATAATGATTAATGATGTGCTTTTATTTGCTGCATATCTGTATACAACATCAGCTTGGTTTTTTTAGAAATCTGCTCTCCAAAGAGAATAAATAACCTTTCAGCAAATATATCATAAAAGCAAAACATCCAACATCCTATAGAAGAGCTCAAAACTTTTCGTGTTACAGATTGCAGTCTACACATGAATACAGCCCTTTCCGAATCTCATTTATGTACCATTTTTGTGGTACTTTGTCAATTACCAATATTTAGTTAATCACTTAGAGTGGTATCAATCAAAAGTGTACAGTATGAGTTCTGATGTAAAATGTAACAATACCTCAGCGGCATTTTTCCTGTTTTGAGCAGTTTAATATCATCTTCTTCCTGTGGTGTGGGACTATGCTCTTTCCACTCCAACTTACGACTCTAGAGAGCTCGGGGTGCTGCCACTGTGAAGAATAATGTCAATTTACCAGTGAGGAGGTGAATGTGGGGTCAGCACAGCTGAGTGTGACCACAATAGCATCATGTTACAGCAGGCCAGTTCTGTCATGGGTGATGTGACAGGGTGGTGAGGTAGCAGTGTAAGGTGACAGCCTGCAAGTTGTAAGTGTTGGAGCTTTTGTGTTAGCATTCTCTACCAGGTGGATTGCCCCTTCTGCAGATTCCCTTTTCCTGTGTTTTGTAAAGGTTTATTGAGTTCTATCAACCTGGTAATATGACATTTTTGTAGTTTATTGATGACACATTATAAATTTATTGAGTTATTGCTATTGGTATGTTAACTGAATTGGAATCACATCCCCTCTAACAAAATCTCAAATTGTCTCTCCTGCTTTCATGAACAGTCCCACCACACCTACAGTGTTAAACATATCACATTGAACATCTCAATGGAGCTGATTAGAATTATTAAAGTGTGGGCCAAGAAAAAAAAAAAACCGCAACAAAAATACCCCATAATTGTCCAAAAGCAGCTACAGAGCTTGACTAAAATGTATTTATTACTCCTGTATGCAGCACAGGGAAGCTGCAAATGGAGACATTCTTAAGCAATCCTTTACTATTGTTGACAATATTAAGAATTTCAGTTCTCACAACATCCTATACTGCATTGCATTTCTCTTTATCCATCATCAGTTCAAAAGCTCTTTTTAAAGTCACCAAGCAGCAGATAGTTCAAGACACAAAAGAGTGTATCAATAGATAGGTATTTTAGGGAACAAGTCCGAAATCCATTGAATTTCAAAACCTGTTTTCTTGTGGTGGGAGGTAGTTCTGTTTACACAAAGTAAATTTGGTCCAAGAAAAATGATAAGGAAGGATGAGGAAGATAGGCATCTCCATGAAGCCCAGACACTTTCCAAAGTGGGCAGAGAGATGCAGTCCAGATGCACCGTGAGCCCAGCCAATCCCACTGCCTGTGTACCGGCAGTATGGACAGCTTTCCCAAGCTATCATGGGCTTGGCTCAAGAACCCAAACTCCAATCTGCAGCTCTGGGTGCTGTTGCAGCAGCCCCAGCCGTTGTCACTCAGCCTTTCAGCCTGGCCTCCAAGGCCTTCGGGCCTCTCAGGGCTCCAGCCATGGATCAATCTCTACGACAACAACTGGAAGGGCTTCATATGTCAGGACTCTTGAGTGATTGCAGATAGCTGTCATGCTTGTTTCAGAGGGAGTTCACAGAGTGATGAGAGAGTCACATATGATGAATGGAATGTTTGTAATTAACAGGTTGAACATCAACCACTATCAGCAAAAATAGACGCTCCAGATAAATAGGAGGACTGTGGTTTCCCAGTTTATTTTGTTCTTTCCCTAAGCATTCACTACTGGCCCTGTGAGAGGAACACCAGTAGTGCTGGTGGTGTCTGGGTTTGATGGCAAATAAAGTTATTTTCCTCATTTCTTATTAACCACGACTGGATAACAGGACACAACTGACACCAAACATTCTCTGCTGCAATCTGTCACTCAAAAAAAAATAATAGCCACATATCATACAAAGAGACATGAGCGTGACAGGTCATTAATATCATCTACCATGCAGCAAATTGCTTGTCATGCTTCCTTTATACTCATTTATGACTAAAGAGGACTGTTTGAAATGAGAAACAATAAATATTTTTCACACAGCCTCACTGGTTAATAAAGATGAATTCCCTAAGTTTCTTACAGCTCCGATGAGTTGAATCAAAGGGAAAAAAATTAAAGAAACCAAAAAAAGGTCACATACAAATTTATGATCAAGGAAACTTCATGGACTTTGGCATTTAAATATTTGCGTTCAAAATTTTTATGTATATGTTTTATTTCCATCCAGAGTAGGATGATGCCATAATGGAAATTAATCATAATCATCAGTATCTATGGCAGAAAGCAGCATATGTCTAATGGGAGGTACGAATTAATATTTTTGTCACTCCAAAAACCTCATATGATTGCAAATATAAGAGTGAATTGTACAACTCCATGTCTTACACATTATCTTAGCATATTATTACTTCCAAGCTGAGAATTCAGGAATGGCATTGGGATAACTCACACTGATTTTTCTTCAGCAATTTTTTTTTTGGTGGTGGTTCTAAAGGGGCTTGAACTTATCACCTGGTTTTGCAGAAAGAATTTAATGGATGGCAAAACTACAGAGTCAAGTTTGGATATTCTCCTGCTGAAAATGGATAGGTAATAATATAGTAATTATTCCATGATATGCCAAACTTTTTAAAAGTGCAGAGCAAAATAATATAATAATAAGAAACCACAGAATACACTGAAGTTGGATGAGATCATTATACTTACTATAGCAAAAACAGAAGAAAAATGTGTTATGAGAATGTGCTGAATAAGTGAAACTTTCTTGTTTTTAATGAACAGTTCTAATAGTTTCAAACTGTGTTTAAGAAATGTGTAAAAACATGAACACCTGAGTCAAATATAAGAATCAATGAAAATGGGACTGGAAGTTGCTGCATGGCACTGTTCTTTTGCTTGTAAATGATGATGAAATGGGGTTTTTCAACTTGAAAGCGAAGAGAGCAGCAAGCCTCTGACAATGTGCTGTGATCATGAGAGAGCGAGCTAGGTTAACCAGAGCACACTGCATTTTGCACATTGGTCATTTCGTCTGGTGTCCTGGGGCAGCCAAGTCACAGCCCAACAGACACTAACATGAAATAGTATTCCTCATCCCAGTGCCTGCTTCACGTAACCACTAATTTATCTGTGCAAGACAAGTTCAGGGGTAAGTCATGTCCTTACAACGTGATGTGTTTCTTTCTCACCAGTCTTTCATTCTCTGCGTCACTAAGGCATTTTGATATTTCCATCACTGAAGTACTGGAACATACTGTGGGTTGGATTGAATTGGTTTCAGCCAACTTCTCCAAGAATGCTTATCACTGGGCAGAAGGCTGAAATTTAGTTCAAACTCTCTCCATGGTCAAGACACTCAGCTTCTCAAAAAATGTTCCCTAGGTGCTGATACCTTTTGCCTCTTATAATGTTGGAGACATTTTAAAGCACCTTCACAATGAAATTATGTATATGAACCAGCTCTATCCCTCAGATTACCAGATCATTTTGTTGCATGTAATTGCATGCAATATTCTGTGATATAAATAAATATAGTGTGAGTTCAATGTAGGACCAATTTCAGAGAAGTAATTAAGATTGCGGTCTAATTCTCAGTGTTGCTGAACTTTCCTTCTCCCTTACTTCTCCGTTTCCCTTTATTTAACCCTCTCTTTCTCTATTTTGTATAAATTTGTTTCTTCCCTTCCTACAACAAAATTGTGCTCACTTTTTTTTTCTGGGAGCTTTGCTTTTGACATGAATCTCATGCAGTACCTGGGAGATTGTTGTGGTCTGTTGTACTGTCAGAATGCTTTTGAAGGCATCTTGAGTGGAAAGTCCTAATGCTCTGATATAAGCATTAGGGGATAATTTCTTTCCTCCTGTCCTTTCTGGGGCTTGCTACCCATCATTCTAATAACAAAAGATATCCAAAAATAAAAGACGTGGTGGTCCATCGCCACTTGCCAGCTCACAGGCTAAGGAGAGTGTACCTCATTAGCAAACTCCACATACTCTTAATCCTCATTCTCTAAAAGTTTCAACTGCTTCCAAGTTATACAAATCTGAAATGAAAAGACTGATTCATACCCCTATGAAGGTGGAATTCTCTTCGAGTTCAAAGAGAGTATCATGAATGTGACAGGTTACAAAGCATCCTACAATTGATGTATCAGATACTCTTCTGTTGCAATGGATCCTGTTCCATTGATTTCACCAACACTATTCCAGTTTAGTGCTGAAAAAACAGGTATAAGGTGCATTACTTATGTTATAGTCTCTGATGGATTGATTGGTTTCTATCAATGTTATTGGAATTGGTGAGGAAGAACATCAATAACCTAACTCACAGAATTGAGACAAATGGTATCTGGTAGTCCTGGCTCTAGCTTAATGATCTTCCATAAATTACAATTCCCTCCTTTGATATTTTTTTAGAAATGCCTCTCAGAATATTGTTGGAAAAAAAATATGTATGGTATTGGTATTTGAGTTTCTACAAGAGATGATAATGAAGAAGTATGGATGCAAGATTAAGTTATAAAATTATGTCAAGAAAGTTTTACTATAGTAAGCTCTTTTTTTTCAGAAAAAAATCTCCCATTACCTTAGTAAGCTACAGATCTAAAAGCAAAATTCGTGTTTCAAGAACCGTTTTAAAAAACATGTTTTAAAAAAATAAATTCTTTGACTGAATTATCATTCCCATAGTCCTAAAGTAGCATAATAATATTATGTCCCAGACTGAGCAGGGGTTGTTGGAGATTTTATGAGACTATCTTCAGCAATCTCTTCCTTAATAAGTCAGTATGTGATTCTATGATTCTTCATTTTCCACAAAATTATTATTAGAAATTTCAGGTGAGTGCTTGTTAGATTTCTTCCAAAAATGTCCATCATGTGTAGGAATTTGAGATGGATGGGGGGGAATACCTCAAAATCTAACCATTTTAACAGAAAAATACCAATTATGTACTCCATACATTCTATACCAATTCAACCAGTTTTTAATAGAAGAGCATAAAACTCCAGCAGTAGCAAGAAGTATAACTTTTACTGAAAGTGACAGTGTAAGATACAGCAAGGACTATTCATATCCACTGAGAACAGTTACTTTCTGAGGCATGAACACAGTGGCAGAACAGGATACCATTCTTCCTGACATCCACTGAGAAGGCAAGACTTTACAGTCAATAATTACCTGATACCACTCCTTGGTTCACTACAGTTCCTGTAAGAAGAATATAGCCTGGCCCTGAGCGACTCTGGCACAGCCACACACCATGGTCCTACTCCATACAGGGATAATAACTTATTATTGGACTAAGTGATGTACACTGGAGGCAGTTCTCAGCAGGAAGAAGTAGGACAAGCGTAGCACTGACCTGATTCAGCTGTACTTCCTCCTGTCCTTAAAGGAGCTCATGGAGCTCTGGCAAGGCTTCACTGATGTAGACATGCTCACAAGTCAAAAAGAAGTTTCTACAGTGGTACATGCATATACCTGCCTATAATTATATAAATAAATGTATAAAATACATTTTACATTTTTATTCAGACTTTTCTTTAAGTGACATTGAACTACTATAGAGAAGGAAAAAAAAGCTAGCATAAAATACTGCATGACCAGTAATAATTCTTTAATTTATCATCATTTGCCTTGGGTCTAGAAGTGTAGTGCTGATACTTCTGTCAAAAACATCCTCTGGAAACGAAATCAAAATCCAATAGGAATTATATTTAGCAGCAGCTCAGCTCACCACAGTACACTTGTCTGACTTGCTTGGTAGTTATCTTTTTCTATTCACAGTGAGGTTAAGGACAATTCTCCATTTATTTCCATAAGGACAACTAAGTGTCATATTATAGAGAAGGGTGGTAGGACATAGTGATGAGCCTGAAGTTTGAAAAGAAGGGCTGGTGAGGTTTTACTGATCATCTTTCTTTCTTTTCTGTTTTGTTTGTTTGTTTGTTTGTTTTCTAAATTTAAGAAAATTTTACACAATTCAAGAGCACAGCAAAAGAGAGAGCTTATGCTGAGCATTTCAGTTTAAAGCCACAGCTTCTGAAGAGGTCACATTTCTTCTAGAGCATCATGGTCTGTCACTACCAGGATATCACTTTGGCATGTTGATGTTTTCCATTTACCAGAGCATACATTCACTCAAAATATCATTCCAAGAAAATCTAAATGTAGATGATCATATCTTGAGGAGCTGTGAGTATTCTAAACTCATAAACAGGACAAACATCCTACCACTCCTCAAAATGTACAGAACTGTACAGAATAAAAGACTGAGAAACAAAGAAAACAAACAAAGACCCAAAAATAACAACAAACAGAATTCATTGATCATGTGCCCAAGCTAAGTCAAGATGACTCTGCTACTGACAAAATGTGACCATCTCCTCCATATCTTTGCTCTTAATTAAGAAAACAGTCATGTTTTATACTCAATCCTGTTTCTTTTGGGATTTATTCTTTCAGTCAGTAGTCTTCATGCTGGAGACCTATGAAAGCACCACAGTCACAGAAGGAGATGTGACTAGCACCAAGTAGAAAAAGCTCATCTTAACAAGTATTGCATCAAATGGGCTGAATTTTAAAATGGAAGCAGAAGCAAAAATAAAAACAAACAGTCTAGATTTACAGAGATCATGAGCCAGAGTTCTGATGTTTTCCCTTCCTTATTAATTTAATCTACTATTCACTGCTCTACTCTTTCCCCAGCAGACAATTTCATACTTCAGAGTTAAACCCTTAGATCATAATGCTGACAGCTGCTTTCTATCAGTGATTGTGATCCAGTACAGAAGTCAAGTTTCTGACCAGGGAATATTTCCTAAACACTTTTAAGAAAAAGGGATAATTAAACTATATAAGCCTGACAGTCAAACCTCAGTTCTAGCTTTAAAAAACTCCACAGTACATTCAGAAATCTTCAGACATGAAAATTAAAGGCAATGAAAGTGAGAATAGTTTACACTTGGCAGGTGCTGATTTTGCGATGAGAGATGTTGCACAGCAGGATAATAGATTTTGACTCAATGAAAAAGATAATTATAGAATAGTAGAAAACAGACTGAGGATACCACTAAATAGAGATCTTAAAAGGACAGGTAAAATATCTGTTTGGTTTAATTTTTTTCTTCCACTTATTACATGTTCTACCATTTTATCCGCCCCCAAAGGCATAATTATACCTTAATTAACCTTTCATTTTTTGTTGCTGGAAAGCCAGATGCCTTGTCTCAGTTGATCATTTAGTATGGTTTAAACCACAACAGTGGTTAAGCCACCCTAGGGAAAGACATATTGGATACCACAAAAGCCGATTGGATCACCCTTTAGATTTACTTCTCTTTGCTCTTTGACAAAACAGAGAACCTTTAGACTGGATGTGTCACATAGAGGTAAAGTTAGGTGAGATGTATCCTATTCACAATAGTTATTCATGAACATTCTCTTTTTCTCAATAAAGATAATATAATCTATCCCTCAGGTGAAAAGTATAAAAATCAGGACTGCAAACCTTTCCAGATTTGGATTAGTGTCACTGTTAAATATAGCTTTCACTATCAAGTGTAATTCTCACATGAAGAGCAGCCATATTACACCCTGCTTTGGAAGAAGAATTGCCCTTGAATATGAAACTAGTATTTAATGAGTCATCATTATAAATCACTTTACAGAAGGTGGTGAAAAGCCATTCATGAAACTGATAAAATATATGTACAAGCTTCTGAACATGCACAGCAGGCAAATTTCCTATTTGGTATTCACACAGACACCTAGAAGTGCCAGCTTACCCTTCCCTCCCCCATATGCAGCAGACACAAAACTTTCTCCAATTCAAAGCTGGCTTTGAAAGGCACAAAGACTCCATCTCACTTATAATCCTGAGATTGGAAGTAATTTACAGAATCTGTTAGATGTACCACACTGAGAAAGTCTAGCTTTCTCTTTGGATGATAAAGAGATAGATTAATTAATTAATTAATATTTCTAGAATGCAAAAGAAACTTGATCCTTTTCCTGTCTACTGCAAGCTATTATGCATCATGAGGCATGTTGCTACAGAGATTTTGGACTTTTATTTATTCGTTAATTTTATTTGGGGATTTAAAGTGAATTTCAGGACTGACTGCCCTGGCCTCTGTACATGTGTGAGCAGCTCGAAGAGAGTACAGTGTTATTTCTGTTCCCTTTAGTAGATAGATGACAAATGAGAGTAGCACAAACACTTTCCAACTCCTGCTTAACCAAACACGTGACCAGAAGCTGTGGTTTAGAAGTGAAGAAAAACATGCACCCAGCCCCAACAGCAGTGGCCCCTTCATTGGGCACCCTTGTCCATCAGTTATTCTTTCTGTAGTTCTTGGGCCAGCTGGGTGTCTCCTACCTTAGGTCACGCTTCATCATACTCCACTGTGTCGTGCCAGCTGCTCCACACAGGCTTCCATGTTCTCCACTCTGAGCCAGTGCTGGCCTTTGAAGGTGGGATCTCTGGGTCTGTGTTAAAGCACACAGAGTTTTCCTGTCCCTAAGACAACACTATAGACACTCCGGGTCAATCATTCAAAAGTGCACTTTGAACTGAAGATCAGGCTTTTGGAAAAGCTGTGACTATACATTTTTAAATGTTTATTTGCTACAGTGTACATGAAGCACTTCGCAGTGTACTGGAGGTGTTTTCTACCTTTTTTTTTTTTCAGAAAGTATGTTCTAAGTCAAGGTATTCATGTTGGTTTTCATATGTATTTCCTTTATCCTATCACTAGTAGCTACCAGCATAAATAAGGAGCTAAAATCTAGAGATTGAAAGGATTTTAAATAACGGGATTACTATTATGTAAGCTGTAGAAGTGGGTTTTAACTTAAAAAAAAAAAAAAAACAGCAAACAACCAACCCCCCAAAGTTTTGTAAAACTTAACCCTCCATGGAACTTTGTATTTCCACTGCAGATAAACCTTGCAAATATAAGAGACTGATGGACTCTGGAGACAGAAGTTGTTCTGAAAAACAGAAATCAAATCTGAGGTCTCAGCAACACTTTTGCAAATTAGTCCAGGTTGCTTTGTCTTTGTACTGCCATCAACAAGGAGCGAGCAAAGAAATAAAAGTCTGCATAGACCAGGGCAGGTCCATTCTGCCTCTGTCAAGATAAATAGAAAAGATTTCATAGTGAAGATTGTGACTGCCAGGAACTCTTGATGGCTGTTGGAAATAGGGCAAGTGGCACTGACTCCTTCTGAATGAGATGGACACAAGCAATCATTTATCCTGTCCTAAGGTGTTTGGGAGGGATCTTTGGGAGGTGATATCCATTCGCTCTGATGACCATCTTAAATTAAATGCCTGTTTTTAGGAAGACTAAAAGCAGCTCAAATTAAATCAGCATGTCTATGAAACCATCCCTAAGACAGTATAGGTTATTGTTGATAGTGATGAGATCAAAAGAGGAGGAAAAGGGCACAGTACTTAATTAAAAGATGTTTTTGTGATATATTTCATTTTACAGAAGTCCAGTTCATGACATCTGTCTTAAAGCTTGAGCTTTATGATAGTGCTGCTCCA
This sequence comes from Ptilonorhynchus violaceus, assembly GCA_013397565.1. Taxonomy (NCBI): domain Eukaryota; kingdom Metazoa; phylum Chordata; class Aves; order Passeriformes; family Ptilonorhynchidae; genus Ptilonorhynchus; species Ptilonorhynchus violaceus. The sequence goes on along the minus strand of VZRJ01008190.1, from coordinate 1,684,102 downwards.
CAATGTCTATGGCATTTAAGCTCTCCACTTGCATTGATCTGTCCAGCAGTACCCTTCAAGCACACACACACAAAAAAGTGGCTGAATCATTATCTTGCCATCAAAAGAAGTATTTCAATGACTTTCCTTCAGGCATGAGCCACCCTTTGTGAAAGAAGTTGTCAAAAGGCCAAGGCCAAATGGCATGATTTGTAAATAAAGCTGTCAATCAGTCCATGGGGTCACAAGAGGATTGCTGCAAACAAATTGTTTGCCTTCCACTCAGTTGTGGCAGCAATTGTTATCTTAAAAGATACTAAAGACTTGGGACAGGGACGTGTGCCACCTGTGACCCCAAGAGATCCAATTCTGTCCTGTCCCACTCTGTCATTTTTCCTTTCACAAATCCAGACACAGTTCCCAGCCAAGCATCTTTTCTGGCTATGAAAAGTGCTGCTGGACATCTGTGCCTGTGACCCAGCAACTGAGAAGAGAATAGGAAACCTTATCAAAGAGCAGTACCTTCAGGAACAACAGATTTCCCAAAGTTTCCTGTCTTTTTTTCTCTTCCCCTGTACTAAATATGTAGGAAGGTGGGTTGAGTCCAGAAAGAAAGCTGGATATTTAAAGACTATAAACAATGAAACACTAATTGTTCCTAGTCCTCCAAATAATCTGTGAGAACAAATGCCAATATTTTTTTTCTCTATTTAGATACATCTATTGTAATTCAGTTTATATTTATTTTATGATTTTATTTTAAGGCTCATCAAAATGAATAAGTGGAGCTGGGAATTACAGAACATGAGAAACATGTAATCAATGAGTACACAGCAGGTATACACTGGCTCATGTGGGGGGAAAGCACAGGTATCCTAGCAGGTATCTCCAGCCTTTTGCCTTTCGACTAAATTGCCTTCCTCTTTTCTATGATTGTAGATGTTTGTCCAATTGCTGTTCCGTGGTCAGTGAGGTGTCCAGCATTCTGATAAGCATCCTGAACAGCTTATGACTTTTGACATCAGAAAGAAAACCTAACACCAAGGTTTCCACTTTTTCACAAAGTGCTGGGTCATAGCTCCAGATTTGACCTCACTATTCCCATGATTATTATTTTTTAATGGCTGGGCACATCTGAAGGGTTTGGAATATCCTGCTGGAAAGAAATGTTAGAAACAGAGATTAGCCCAGACTGTAGTGGTTTCCCAGCCTGCAAATTTCAGTTCAAAGCACAGCCTGCACGACCAGCCTCAGCATGTTTAACAGCATGGTGGAGCTGCCATCTGAGCATATTCAGGTTGGAATTTCAGTCTTCTTACTGAGTAGTAAATCCTGTATTTCTGATATTCTAGGAATCATATAATTTGGGGGGTAGGATTTTATTTACCCAACAACTACATGTTTGGAAAAGTCAAAGGTTTACAGTAATTAAAATGAAAGATAGATTTGAAACGTGATAACTTCGGAAACCTGAAATTTTTAATCTCTCTTTTGCTTTCTTAGTAACGAAAACAATATTATCAGTTGTTTAAAACAAGTATTGAGGTTTTGATTCATGCTAATTTTGAATGGATTTTACAGCCTTACATGATTCAGAACTGCAAGTTTATAAGACTAAAGTTGCATCTTGTTGATTTGATAATTATAAAGTCTACTATTGTCTGTTGCCTTATTCCTGAAAGTTAACTTTGTTACCTAAGGGAAAGGTGAATAATCCATTAGAAATCCCATTTAGTGTGGGTACACTTTAAGTGTGGAAGAAAAAGTAGAATTATCAAAAGTCACTATATATAATAAATGGAAATTATTGCTACAGGCAAATGCACATACAGCTAAGAGCACAGTACACATAATCCAGTTATAAATATAAATATGACTTTCTGCTTTACGGTTAAAAAAGCAATGTTGATATTAATTCTGAAGCACCCTTTTTATGCTCATAAAAAAATATAGCGAGTCTTCAGTAGGATTTAATAAATAATAAACAGACAGCAGTCTAGTGGATGGAGGTGATTAATAACCAAAAGGAAGAGACTAAATACAATATTTGTGTATAATTAAAACACTGAGCTACTGCTGGCTGATTTGATTAATGGCACCTTCTTAATTATAAAGTGTCTTTACTTATAATTTAAGACTACGACGGAATGTCTCTGGCTCATCCAGAAGCATGAGACAGTGGATAGATGAAGTATTTTATTATCTTTCTTGCATAAAGATGAGTTCTCATATAGGGCAAGCATAGCAATGCCAAAGCACATGGGAGGTTAGGAATCTACAGGTTAAACTCACAACCAGTAGATGGCACTCATTTTATTTAATTCTATCCTACAAAACGACAGCAAACTTCCTTTCTCTCCTGCAATTATTTTATTTTATTTTTTGAGATAGAGAGCAACTTTTACTGAAGAAAAATAGAGTTTCGGATAAAATATTTTAAGATTTGGTCTCACATTGAATATTAAAAAGGGGAAGAAGGGAAGTTCAAAGTGTTTCACAATTTCCAAAACTAAACTTTTTAGTTGCAAAACCAAACAAGGAAACAAACAAGAGAGCAATGTTAGAAATAAGCTAAAAAGTGATACAGAACCTCATGTCTATTTAAACTAAATGATGCTGGTAGACCCACAATGACATATCTCTTTTTGTTTTGACAAAAATCACTCTCTAAAAATATTTTTAAGTTAATGAAAACCAGTTTCTCTCTTCACTACTTTTTCAACCAGCAGAGCTATTGCAAACCAGTATCATTGTTTCAACTGCGGAAATGTCACGTCCCAGTTTTGACTGGAAGTGTTCCTCATCTGCTCTCCATGTCAAAATGTACAGGTAGACCCAGTCAAAGGAAGGGTTCCTGCATTTGATGGTGACAAAACTTCAGCTATTCTATGCCTCAAGCTCAGCCAGAACTGCTACTAGAGCAGCTTTCACCATTATAACTGCAGAGGGACAATTGCAATTCTGATTTCTATTCTAGAAGCCAATACTAGGCAAGGAAACTCATAAGTTCATCGATAAGCAGCTATTTTCACATCACACCCTGCTGACATCTCTAGAATTATTCACAGTTTCTGTAGAGACCATCCACTGGGCCAGTTTGTCTTTTTTGCTCGTACTCAAGAGTGCCTTAACACATGGTTGGTACCACTGGAAGAGTGAGGGTTATTTGCAGCATATGTGCTACGATAATTAGTAATTCTTAAAGGCAGAAGGAAGGGGGCATAACCCAGTTTTAGGTTTCCTGGCACCAGGCTGGTTTCATCTTTCCTGGAAAGGAGGAGATGGTAGCATGGCAGCTCCAGACACTGCAGGGGAACAATGAGCAGAACCAATGCAGACAACCAAGCTGCCACATCATTTTCTACAGCATGGTGGGCTTTCAGTGAGCTTTTTCTAAATTTAGTTTGTGTTAAATAGATATTAGTCTATTCACTAAACTTCTTGGTTAGGGAGAAATAACAGATAAACAGACAGAAGCATAATCAATTTGGAAATACATTTGCCTTCAGGTCTCAATAAGCTTACTCCAGTCTTGGAGGAGGCAGAGAGAGAGAGAGAGAGAAAGAGAGAATAAATTAGTGCAATATTAGAACAAATTTGTTTTGGCAAGTTAGCTGTATGAATGAAATAACCTGTTCTACATCTGAGATATTGGCTAACCCTTAATCTCTGCTGCCTAAATAGACTGAGCAGAGCCTGTTTGGTGGAGTTCTAAGAGCAAATACTATTTCATGAAAGGAGACTGTGAAAAAAGATTCTTCTTGAAATGCAGCCAAAAAGATCTGTATTTTTATGGTGCAATCAAATTTACTCTGTCTACCTCTGGTACAAAAGTGACCTCTAATAAAGCTGAGTTCATGTCCCTGCTGTATAATTTTTAAGAGGATGCTATCACATTCCTTTTTTCCCCCACTTCTAGCAGAGTATGGATTGGATTGAGAATTGAGAACAGCCCAAGACTTAACTTTGCTGTACATTGTAATTTCCAATGAATATATGTGCAGGGTTTAGAAGAAATAAGCCTACCTGAGCCCTAGATTCAAAAACACACAAACTTTGAGTCTTAGAGATCTGAACTTTTACCTCTCTCTGTTATAATGTAGTAAAGCAGAAGCCGACATTACTTTTTGTTTGGAATCGCCTCCCGGTCTAGAGTGGCAATGCACAGTGTTGAGCAATCAAATAAAGCTGAAGTAACTGTAAAAGGCCAAGGCTGGGTTGAACAATGCAGAGATTAGGAATCCAAAGTCTCCACCATTCATTATTTCCATCTTAACCAAACCTGGGGACGACAATGGGTCTTCTGGTGAGGCTTCCCAGAGATTTGTGTGACCTGTCTAAGTAGGGGAACTTCTGTTCATTTCATTATCCTCAGCCATGTACACTCCTGCTTCCCCTTCTTCTACCTGAAATTCGCTAAAATGGCCATGACACCTGGTTAGAGGAATGTCGCTGGTGTCAGAGAAATAACAAGCTAAGAGCCTGTGTTTCCTAGAAATACACAAAGGTCTTGAATGCAATGAAGGAGGTCATGAGTTTGCTGCGGATCCACACCACACATGCACATGGCTGAGCAGTCCAGTCCCTCCCAGCCTGGGAAGCATTGAGGGTTTCAGGTCAGTGATGGTGTGGTAGGTAGGACTCAGCCTCATTAAAAGTGACCCATTTGACTGATTATGTTAATATTTAAGCAGTTCAGTAAATCAATATTTTGTTCTCTGATCTTTTGAGCTTCCATAAAAGACAACAGAAGATTAAATAAGCCACCTAACACAGAATTAACTCTCTGATCACAGAAGCAGTGTAGGTTTTAAGCAGTGTGTGGGAAACACACTGCTATTTCTGCCCATCCTTTCCTGTATTTCACAGAGGACTGTAAATTTGTTTTGATAAAAGTGAGTAAGAATTTTGCTGCCTCTCTCAGGGAACTTGGTCTGGTGCTTCTGTCTTGCACAATATGAAATAGTGCTGAGATGCTCAAACTACTTCTAAAATCTTATTTCCCAGATGATTTGCCCAATGGCACTCTGTGCTACCACTAGTGAATTGCTCTAAGCAAGCCAGCTTGGCTATCTTGAGGCAAGTTTCCTAAATATAGAGCAGAAACCACCACAACTACTCAGCCTTCACAGTCCAGGACTTTGAGCTGATGAGTGTCAAAAGCCAGGCAGGGCTTTACTGTGAGAACATTGGAAAAGAGTTGTCATAGCAATGTTTGGAATTATTTCTTCTTAGTGTCACGTGGGAAAAAATTATTGATTACTGAAGGTTTTATAAACAAGCCCGCATATTGTCACTGTGGGTGGCATATTAATTATTAAGTAAACAAGAGAAAATAAATGTGTGCACAGTATTGTTATTACAAGCAGTAGGAGCCATTTATCATGGTGCCATATGAAATCAAACTGAACAGAAGTGATAATTGAATCCCTTGGATAATACCATTCCTCTGACAGAGGATCCCCAGGAAGCATGATCATTAATTGATTGCCTTGTGTGATTAAAAATGCAGAAATAAACCTCAGCATTATGTCACATATCTCAGTAAAACGTATCAATTAATTTATGTCAAAAGTGCTATTTGGTCCAGATTAATAAAATAAATACTGGGATTTTAATATTATATGTGTTTTTTACACAGCAAAATATTTTCTTTTCTCTAGACAGCACCAGTTCACAACACAAAGTGCTCCCAAATCTGTCATCTCTCCAGATTTTTATCTTGGGACTTGCAACTTGCAACAAATTTTTTAGAGCTCATTTGTGGGAACCATATTCATATCGGACAACTTCAACTTTTGTTAAAAGGTGAAAATGCATTCTACTCCTCATAACTTTGGCTACCTGCAAAATGTCAACCTGCAACATTCAAAGCAAAGAAAAACAGGAAATTAAGTTCTAGTGTTCAGAAATGTGAAGTCCTGATTGCTGAACATTTGTGTCAGTGTGTTTTATTTCCCACTGTCATGATGCAGCAAATAAAATGGAAAAATAATAATGAAAATAGAGCAGCAATGTCTCTCTATTTCTTCCAATAAACCAAGCCTAAAAAAAAAATTAATGTGAATTATCTAATATCTCTCAGATGCTTTGTGTCACAGACCTGAAAGAAACCCAACTTCTTTGTCACAAGGTGCCCACATTTTCAGATGAGCATTACTCAGTGCTGAGTAATGCAAATGTAGAGAATGTCAAAGAGTTTAGGAATCCAGCATCCGAAGAAAGACTCAGACCAGAGCCGCTCCAAGAGGATTGCCAATAGCTGAAGACAAATACAGAGGTAATAGTTGCTGTTCAATAATTTAATCTCAAACTGTTTTGCCATTTCGGAAATAACATTTCATGATTGCATTCAGAAGCAAAAAATATGACTCAATAATTGCAAGCAACATGAAAACTTTTCAAACAGAACTTGTATTTGCAGACATTAGAGTGAGATTATCTTAACAGCTCAATGGCCCTCCATCAGCCTAGATGATCATTGAAATAGAAATCTTAATGAGTCAGCTAACATGCAATGACAAGCTGTCTCCTTCATAATGTTTAAAAAGGACCTATTTATTCTTCAGGCTCTGTGGGAGGATGGGATGTGTTCTGTGAAGAAGAAATGGATATAAATGCCCTGCATCCCAATTTTAGTGTAGTTGCCCAGTGCTATTATGACCACATTTTCTGGGTGCATAACTGCAATTGATAATATTTTATGAGAATGAAAAAAGGGTGGGTTTTTTCTTCAAAGTTGCAGGGTAGACTATTAAAGAAAAATTGATTCCAGAAATCTGGTAAAGCTCATCAGGTCAGGAAACAGAAGTAATGTCATGTGACTTTTCAGAACCATTTCCTACAATCAATAAAGGAAAGTGAGGTTTTTTTCACTGTCTTAAATCCTTTTTTCTTCTTGAACCAAGGCCTGAACCACACTCTTGGTGCCCTGTAAGGAACTATTTCTTCCCCATCTCTGAGTCCCTGGTGAGAGTTTTTCACAAGACTTTGGTCTTTTCCTTCAGATTCCTGTCTAATTCTTTGGACATAACTATATCTTGACCAGTGTCAATACCTTCTTTATCAGCTTCTGAGTAGTTTTGATCCTTACTAACCCCAGAGAAATCCCACTTTGGAAAAGAGATAAACTCCAAGCAGGCAAGCACATGTCTACTCAATGAGCACCTGTTCCCTGAACTGCTATTCACAACTCCTTACATTGGATATCTTCCCTTTCTGCCACAGAAAAAGGAATTATCCATTCCTTGTTCAAAATGCTAGCACAGTTTACTTCCCTGAGACTTTTCTTCTAGAAGTCAGCAAAGTTAATTGCTCCCTCATGTCTCTCCAATGTATTGCCACTTCTTGAGGATTTCTTCTCACTTTTCCAGAGTAAAAGATGCCCTTGCCATCTCTCTTCCTCTTTGGGCTCCTAGAGTTTCTCTCTGCTCTAAGATCCTCCATTTATGAGTCATTCTTCCTGACACCATTTATCCTGAATTGCTTTAACTCAAGAAACCAGATGTACTAATTATTTACTTGTCCCAGTTAATTTCTTTTTCTGTTGAAGAAATAGATATACTTCAGGGTTACTTCATACTACTGAAATGCTTAGAAATTAAAGGAATTCCACAAGCCGAAATGGAAAATAATTCCCCAGATCATCGAAGTTAGTTTAAACAAAAATGTTCATTGTATGTGTCTGATAAGTTTCTATATTGTGGATTCTGTAAAAGTATTTACGTGCATAAGCATTTAAGTGGCTTACTGGACTACAGGCATATCATAGCAGATGCACTTTTGTGGAAATTAGTCTTACAGCTCTAGTTACCACCTTAAAAAATACCCATACTCATGTTTCCAGAAGAGCTCTACTTGGAAATTTTGTTTTCAGCAGAGGTCTACTTGCAGATAAAATATTGAAAATAGAGTAAAGTATGGGCAAGCAGGGTAAGTTATATACATTTTTGTGAAAGACAACAAATTCTAGGCCATCGCTTATTTTTGTCTCAGAATGAAAATCATTTCCACTTAGATTATCACTTAAAATCTTTGAATCTGGATCTCAGATTTTGAGGAAGAAGAGAAGGAGGTGCATTGAACAAAGGGAAGGGTTTCCATAAACCCAGCATTACATTTCAAAATACTTCCGAGAATACAGAAGCATTTCCCACCCCAAAGATATTCATGGAGCAGAAGGGGACTGTTCTAACAATATGTCTTTTATTTAGCCCTATACAAAATCTGGCCCAAAACCTTTGAAAAAAAAGTCACTGCAAGATTAATTAAATCGTTTTAAGGGACCCAAAGTGGTCATCATTACACGCATTACAAAAGGTCAGATGAGTTTTACCAAGTCCTATGTCTAATCTACCTTGTAGCAAACTTAGAACCTTTATTAAGCTGTTCCAAAGAAAGTGAGCTGCTGGCAATTAGCCAAAATGAAGTGAGAACTACCCACTTCCTCCATCATTTTCATCCTTGTATTTTATTGCTGGTGTAAATAGGTTTATAACCTTCCGTTATGAAGCACAGACATCTGTTCAGCTTAGCACTAAACATCTGCTTATTCCAACAAAGCATATAATTATATTTAATGGATGAGAAGTGTTTGATGGATTGCATCCAAGTATCTGAATAAGACAGTTATGCATAAAGACTATTTGCATGGATTAGCTTGACAGGCTAACAAGCCACAGTAGAATATTATTTTGTCTCATAGTTACACTGATTTCAACTGAAGTTTTGCACTGCAGAGCCTGCTGACATTTATTGTAGATACAATCAAAAATTCTTTTGATTTTCTTTAGGTAGCCACAAAATGTAGAAATTTTTATTTCCTTGATCATCAGGTCCAACCCCCTAACACTTCAGGATTCCTCCGTGTTGTGCTTTGACTGTGGGTCGTGTTTTTTAAACTTAGCGTTCAATATTGAAAGAAAGAATCCCTCTACTACTTGCCCTCATGTTCTATTGTCATCACCCAGAAGATGGTTCTGTCAGGAAGCTTTCCTTGTGCAGAAAAAAATGGACATTTTTCAGCTAATTGACGTGAGAAAGTAGCTCACCAAAGGCGATACAACAGATTGTCTTAAAGTGAGAATTATTGTTCTAGAAACATTAGTAGTGGAATTCCTCCAGGATTACTTATTTTCATTAAGAACCACGACACAAAAGTGGGAGTGCTCTAGTTAAATTGAAAAGCATCATTATCAGAGGATGATCAGAATACTAGATAGGAAGAGCTGGATGACCTTGAAAATGCTAGAAGAAATGGGATAAAACTTAATTGTTTAAACCACAAGGTCACATTCTTGGAGACTGATAACAGGCTATAGGCCATGAGGTCAGGAATGGGAAATCACAGAGAACAAGACAGACACTGGGTGTAGTGGGCAACATTTCAAACTACATCCAAACTTCAGACACAATCCTGGCTGGCAATTGGGCAAACTTTTTCTACTACGGACAGAGAAATCTTAGCAGCATGATATAGGGAGTTTGTCTGGAAGCTTGGGTACTGTTCTGGCCGTCTGCATTCAAGGAGTACAGGATCAAACACAAGCAGTTACAGAGAACACCAATAGGTTGACTGGGGGCATGGAGGGCTTATCTTGTCACATATGGATAGAAGAGTTTGTGCTTTTTGGTCTAATATAAGACAATCTGAGAGATTACAGAACTGATACCTATAAATACATCATGGGGAGAAAATAAATCTCCAAAGAGAAAGAAGAGCTAAAGGAGCTCTTTAAATTGAGTGATAATTTGAGACCATTAATACATTGATAGCTTGTCTTGAATAAATTAAACTTGTAAATTAGCAGACTTTTCCTACCCACTTACTAGGTTAGCAAGATTGTACAATTGGCTTTCAGGAGTATAAGTGGGTAAGCAGTTTTAAGATAGATGCTAATACGGTTTTTAAGGGAATTATATGACATTGCTGTCTATAATAACACAGGCTGGGTTCAGTGGCAGAAGATGTCTTCGTAAGCCACGTCTTGTGTCCCAGTCAAAGCAATAAGGAATGGAAGTACTCCTGAATCACCATAGCGCTATTACCTCCAGCCACTGCTTGGTTATTGACATTGAAGAGATAAATTGAGCAATTCAATGAGGGCATTTGGCAAATATCTTTTGAAAACTGCATGTCACTGTTTAATAATACAGTGCTTTATATGTTAGATATTTTTGTGCCAGAGGTAAGAAAAACATTGTGGACACTTTTCTAAAGGGAGGGATTATAAATGTGATTTACATTGTGAGATCAATTGAATGAGTGACTTATCCCATGACACTGTGGACTGTACGTCCGGAAATAACTTCAGCAAATGGTGTCAGTCTCAGCCAGGTACAGGGACCTGCTGAGATTAATTCTTTCCCATTTCTTCCTCTGAGATAGGGTAGCTACTTGCTGCCCTTTATTCAACACACATTCTCAGGCTACATTAGTTCATTTTTTACAGATGAAGGAAGAAACAAAACAAGCTCCAAACCCACAAATATTCAAGAATTAAATCTTGCGTAATGTGTTTTCCTTCAGAAATGTTAGTTCATCCAGATAGATAAAAACATTAGATGGGAATGTACCTGTGTTGATAGGAATTTCTTCAAAACAAGAAGCATCAAACCAAACCAAATTAAAACCAAGTGAAACCTTTCCCCGAAACCACCATACTTAAAATGTTGTATCAAGTTAAAAATAGGTTTGCAAAAATTTAGTTGACTCTGAACGACATTTTCCTCTCTAAGAAGCTTCGATATCTGAACCTTATTTGGAGCAAAATATAATTTCAGAATCATATAATGTACTTGCCCATTAAAATTCCAGTTCCCTTATGGCACCAATTAAAACATAAAACAGAGTATACATGAGTTCAGATCTTCATGGAAAATTCCTGATCTACTACAAAGACACGAAGTCCTGGATTTCCCATTCCAATTTTAAAAACTTATTTTTTTCTCATCAAGATTTGCACATGATAAATGAACAAGCGATCACTTTACTTTTGGTGACTCACAATTACTTTCCTTCACAGCTGATGTAATACAGACAATCTTTAAGTTTTCCTTAGCTGTCAGAGTTGATTAAGGAACCCCCTGTCTCTGCTTAAAAATAACAAGTCCATCTCTGTTATGAAGTCAGGGATTTCATTAGTCTATCCTATTTCCTCAGGCAAATGACATTATTTTTTTTTAAGATCATGCAAACAACATGATCAACATGCTCCTGACTACTGGTCTTTGGCAACCAGTCTTCTGAGTAAGAAATATAGCTTGAAGAGTTGTGATGTCTAATAAAAACTGGTATTAAACATTTAAAAGTTTAATGTTGGCCAAAATTTCCTGTCTAAGTACTGCTGTACAAAATCAGCAGGGTGAGACATTAGTTGATTAGCCAGGAAGTTGATAGGTTTCTACAGGCAAACCTCTGATGATTAAAACTTTTTGACCAATTGTCTTGGTAATTGTTTGTGCCAAAGCTTGAGCCATAAGCCCATGTTCCCAACAAAGAAGTCATTAACGAGTCTTTACAACCGGAGGGAAAAACAGGTTACAAAAAGAGTGCAGAAACAGCATAGCTCAGACACACAGTGCCATAGGAGGGCTGTTGCTATGAGACATTTTAACTGAGGTAATCCACGTTCTAGGACACTCTGAAAATTAAAAGTCCAGTCCTGACTTTTTTTTTGCGTGTTCAAGATCTTTATGAAGTGAACGAAAGCCAAGGTGAGGAGATACGAACAGTTTGGATTTCCACCCTGACTCTGACACAGTTTCCTTCTGTCACCCAGCAAATTACATGGTTGGTTGTCCTACTGTTCCTACTCCTGTAAAAACAGGATAATGGCAATTCATATTTTCCATCACTGTAGCCATCCCAAGCATACTTATTTTGAGTCTAGGCCTATTTTTCACCATCTTTTTGGTAAGGCACAGTCCAAAAAACTGTTTCAAAACCATTTCCATGGGTTTGGTGTTTCTTGATACTGAAATGATGCAGATTATATGTTCACCATTTTCCTGAAGTTCCTTCATTTGGTTCTGAAACAGGCACTTCTTAAAACACAAGATTTTTCAAAAAGTGCTTTAAGACACCTGCCCATGGCAGGGTGGTTGGAACTAGATGACCTTTAAGGTTCCTTCCAACCCAAACCATTCTATAACTCTGTAAAATATTTTTAGTCATTTACCACAGGAAATGAATTCTAAAGAGCTGCTATTGTCAGTCTACTCTTCTTTAGAATAAGAATGCAAAATAATTGTCTCCTTTTTTGTTTTGATCTGATGATGCCATGAAATATATTTAACACGTTACATTTAAATGTTTCTGTGCTTGCCTGCACTGTATGTGTTTATTAAAAAGAAAAAAAATGAAAATATTCATAAATTCAAGCTTCCAATCAAGCCTACAATCCTCTCAGTGCACAGTATTTGTACTTGGCTATGTCTCCAAAGGCATAGGACTGCCAGTGCTCATTGTTTTCTCAACTCAATCCAAATTCATTTCCTAACAGAGACACTAGCTTCACGTGGCGAATTCTCAATGCATTTTTGTTTGTGATAGTAATTTTTACCATATAGTGATGAAGATAATTGGCCCACCTACAGCCTGCACACAGTCATACATACTCTTATTTGTGTACAAGCTACCCAAGTAGCTGGGCAAATTTTCTGTCAGCTCTTGCATCTATTCATCCATTAACTACCCACCTCACACTGTACCATCTTTCCAATAATTTTGTATGCCAAGACAGCACTTAAGCTGATGGTAGCAAATCACACAAAAATGCAAGCTGAACAGACAGTTCTACTACAGTCCTGTTGGAAATGAAAATGAAATAATTTGCATGGATGACATTATAGGAGCTGTTTAATACAATAGTCACACTAAGTGAAACCTTTGTCACAGGAACACAATCTTTTAAGGGTTTAATGCAATTCTGGTGAAGTAAAAACATTCAACTGTTAAGTCCTTTTACAGAAGTCAACATGTAAGGAGTTAGAACTGTGTTTGTACAGAGCTATTAGACTGAAATTAGGTAAAAATATGAATTTGGGGAAGCTGGAAGCAGCCAAAGAATGTCTACCACACCACACAATAAATGGAGTACAGAAAAATGTAACTAAGTATTCACAAGCAAAGCCATACATCCTGTGAAACAGCACTTCTTACACACAATTCAGGCAAAGTTTGATACAACCCCTTTGCATTCTCACTGGGAAAAAAAAAATCCTTATGGTCAGGGCCTGAACCACCTTTTCTGTGAGACACAGCTGTCTCATTCCAAAAGCTCACACAGCTGCCCCTGTGTTATCAGCGGGAATAATCCTGCGGAAGTGCTGCATGTTCCACACCAGTAATTGCACAGCTCCTTTCAATCCCTCCACTGGCTTCAAGTTTTGTTTAATTGAGGCAGTACCTCCCAAAATTATTAGAGCAGCACAAGAAGAACACATCTAAGCTGTGAAACCCTGAAATGAAGTGCACAGGAAGTAAGGAAGGAAACTGTGCCTGTGCGTGTGTGTGTGTGTGTGCATGGAGCGGGCAACAGAACTCACCGTAAATAAAATGAAAATATTTAAAAATGCAACACCTTAAGTGTACTGTCACCCATCTGCCTGAGTTGCCCACTTCTCTCAGGGCCACAGCTTCAGTGAGCAGCTGCTTTCCCATTATAAAAGGAGACCACCCTAAGTAAAGGAGCTCTCTGCAGAAGTAGCATGAGCTGAAGGTTGCTTCCAACCCATGTGTATGACAGGCCAAACACCCAGCCACCTCGCAAAGGCTTTTTGCAGAGATTGAATATGAATATGTTTGCACGCGAGAAGAATAATGAATGAAGATCCATTTTCTGACATCACTGATTTTCTACCTGAATACAAATATTTTATACTACCAGATGGACTCTACCAGTTGACCATAAGCTGAAAGCAGTTTGGGGCCCCTTTTGCTCTCCTGGGTGCCTTTTCTACTGAATTTCTCTAAATAAGTAGAAAAATAAAAATGAACTATTTCAGAACAAGCTAAAGCCCTAGCCATAATTATATTAGAGACGGAAGATCTGCTTTTAGTGATCCCAAGGTCTCTGTTCCCAACATCTAAAGAGTATTATAGAATAAATGTGTCATCATCACTAAATTAATGTTTTTCCCCAAACAGTATTATCAGGACAATGAACTGCATTGTCAGGAAATCAGAATGAGCAGTTCCCACCTTGAAAAGCCCAGATAGCAAGGACCAAGGTACATGCAGAGGGGACAGAGATGCCTCAGGCCCAAATTCTCTGTAAGAGTATTGTATGCACTGGGAGATGCCTCATAAAAAATTGAGTGTGAGGCATGAAACTTGCTCAGGAGATAATCATGGCTAGAAGGAACATGCCTGGGGAAGATACAAGTGGAAATTAAAGAGATAGGCAGGGGCTGAAGTGCACGGATCTTTGCTATGGGGGACACAGACTATCCTAGAGTAAAGATGAGAGATGCCTTTTCATTTTGAACTAGAACTTACCTGCGCTTGAAGAGGAGACATTTTAAGGATTGTTTCATCCTAAGAGAACACACACCCATGAGGAAAAAGACTTGGAGAAGGTGGCAAAGCAGATAGTAAGAACAGAAAGTTCTAAGAACAAGAGGAGATAAAGCAGTAGATAGGACTAATTATTCTTCTTGCTCCCTGGATACATGAAGTTGGGAAATTCATAATTTGAAAACCATTTTATTCATTGTAGGGTATCATTGTTTCAAAAGCTGCTAAGCATGGCAATAAGTACACTATATTGTTGAATGAACAGACAAATCTGCAGTTTAGTAAGAGATTTATTGATCTACAACATTAATTATTCAACTGGTAGGACTGATTGATAAGGTTCAATAACTTATCAAAAGAATACAAGTATTAGGCTGTCCATACAACACAAAAGAAGAGAAGGATTGTATCAAATAGGAGAGAAGTAGCATGCCTAATACAACTTCACATTAGTAATTCAATAAATTCTAACTAAAATTTTAGAAAAACTTATACATTGAAATAAATTGAAATGTGATAAAACTGTATAAAATATGCATAAAATATATAAAAGCAAGTACCAATGTTTTCTTTTTAAAAGACAAGAATATACTGTGTCAGGTTCCCCAGGAGTCTCACAGCCCAAGTTATGAAGAACACAGATGATGGAATGAAAAATAGATGTATTACATCTGCAGACAATGTCATGCTGGAGGTAGTAGGTTTAGTTTAGATGTTAGGAAGAAATTCTTTACTGTGAGTGTGGTGAGGCACTGGAACAGGTTGCTCAAAGAAGCCGTGGATGCCCCAACCCTGAGTGTTCAAGGCCAGGCTGGATGAGGCTCTGAGCAACCTGGTCTAGTGTGAGGTGTCCCTGCCCACAGCAGGGGGGCTGGAACTAGATGAATTTTAAAGTCTCTTCCAACCCAAACCATTCTAGGATTCTATGTTAAGAGCTGGAAATTGCTAGTGGCTTTTTTCATGTCTCTAACAATACTGTGTTAACTCAGAGACTCAGTGCATGAGGGGAGTTTCCCTTGTTCTGTTTTGCTTTGAAAATGATCTATTTTAAGATGTCTATTTCAT
This sequence comes from Ptilonorhynchus violaceus, assembly GCA_013397565.1. Lineage (NCBI taxonomy): Eukaryota > Metazoa > Chordata > Aves > Passeriformes > Ptilonorhynchidae > Ptilonorhynchus > Ptilonorhynchus violaceus. The sequence continues at coordinate 1,668,540 of VZRJ01008190.1, read as the reverse complement.
TGAAGGGAAAAAAATATTTGTTTAGTTTTATTTTGCTTTTGTGGGTGAATAAGATTCTAATTGTATTAGCAAAAAAAAGCCAGAATCTTGGTTATTGAATAATCAAGGACAACTATTGAATATATCGGTATATAATATTCATGCCAAGGGAGAAATAAACCATCAACATACTTTTGACTATAGTCATGTAATTATTTTTCCAGGCCCTGTATTTTATTAAAAGATATACATGACTGCCAAAGAAAAACTTACAAAAGAGAATTAACAATATTCTGTGTTTCTTTTTCACCAAAAAGAATAAAAAATTGATGTGAACCCATTGGCTAAAAGTCGAATGGCCATTTATATAACAATATTTTATGAGAGTACAGTTTCTGTTTCCCTTTGTTTAACTTTATTTTAAAAAGAGCCTTCTCTGAGTTTCACTTAAGGGTGACTTCTTTCAAATCAGTGAGATTATGGGCAGCACATTTCATTGATTCCTTCTATTCACTAGGTCTGATGACTGAGGAGGAAACTTTAAATTTCCTACATAGATTTCAGTTCTTTTCATTCCTTTTGCTGAGCACAAAAAGGTTTTTATCAGTTTTTTTAACTCAGTAACACAATTGAGACCCCCGAGTAAGGGAACTGAGCGCCACTTACTGTGACAGTTCTGCAGTCCTGGCTGCTGGATGCACACCTTGGCCATCTCCCAGCTGCACACAGTGACAAAATCCCGTGTTTAATTCCCTGGATTCCTCTGGAAGGACATCCCAACATGGGCACAAACGGAATCACGGGGCCAGGGACAAGCACTACCCAAGCTGCAGTGTAGACATAATCACAGTGCCCACACACCTTCAGACAGGAAGGTGATGTCCATCCTTACCACCCTGGGAACACCCATCAGCATAAACATGCCCAAAATATCCCTGGCCTTGTGAGGAAGCTCCTGTGGGCACAACATTCTCCCTGTGACTTTGTACTTCCTAGAGGCCACAGGATCAGGTTTGAAAACTTTGTTTAAGTTGTTCGATGTGGTGTCCAAATGTTCAGTACTTGTCAGGAATGCTCTCTGCGAACAGCTCTCAAGCCTTCACACTGTGACTTTCTGAACCTTTTTCTGTTTCCTTCCATTTTTCTTTGAAGTGCAATTTACATCACAGGCAGCAGTGAGAAGCTAAGAATTCACAGATCCCACAGATTTAATGTTAGTTTGCTTAGGAAAAAGATGGAACAAAAATTGCCTAAAAACTAAATAAGCACTTTCAGATTAATAAATATTAATAGCAAAGCTTTCTGCTTATAGAGCAGCTTCCATCTGGAGGTCTTGCCTGACTTCATAAATATTAACAATCCAGTTCTATCAAAATCTATCAGAGTATTTCCACCAGGAGTCTGTGAAAATGGGTCTTGGTGTTAGGTTTTTATGGTGATTATCATTTTTTACCACTTCTGATTTAGTAATCCCGTTCCTCCTTGGGTTTTTTCAGGCATTGGAGCACGTATTCTGAATAGGCCTCTGTCAGAACATCTCTCCTTGATTTGAGAACTTAATTATCTCCCAAGTGATACTTTTTTCAAGAGGTAGTAGCTCCCTATGTGTTTGTTTTTCCCTTCCTCTACAAGCATGAGGTAAAGCCCATCAGAAAAGTGTTATCAGGAAGCATATCTGCCTCAGATGGAAGTAAAGGCTACTCCTGAAAAAAGGATTCAAAGTCCTTCTTTTATTTCTTGAAGTGCCCATCTCTCAAGTATTTCTCTGCTGCCAGTGGTTCCTGTACTACAGAAGGGCTCTGATCAGAAGCAGCATTAACATGAATAGGGTTCAGATCTTCATTAAAGTGTGCTCAGAATTGGAGGGTAGAAGGTGATGCAACACCTTGAAAGGAATCATATTTGTCAAAATTGGGTTTTGGTTTCTGAGAGGTTTTTCTTCTTGCCTTTGCCCGCTGGCAGCTCTTCTGTGAAGAGTCAAAGCCCTGCACGTGAGTCGGCTGGATGTGAGCCTCTGGGAGAGTCACTCCAAGACCCTGGATTGTTCCAGGGCATCACCAGAGGCAGAACTGCTGCTTCCCATGACACAAGGTGACATTTGAGTTGTGAAGTCACCAGGAGGCCAGAGTTGCTACCTCACACAGAAGCCAAATTTAGTCAGTCAAATAACATTTGTTTTCCCATTAAGGTACTTTTTGTTTGCTCATGAAAATTATTTTCTTGTTTTACTGTCGTTTTTTTTCTTGCTTCCTCAAATATTAATTCATTGAATAATTTCTCTCAGGGTATCCACAGTGCCAAAAGAAAGACTAGCATAACTCTGTGGAGAGGGAATTTTCTGCAGTCTGGTTTGCTGTTGACGAAGGGTTTGCTTTGTTTTCATTTTATGGATGCAACGACTGCTCTAGACTGTTACACGCTGCTGGACACTTTCCTGTTTTTGCAGTTTCCAATGGAAAGTATCTGGGTTTAAAATATTTTTCAAGATTTTTGAGGGTTTTGCTACTAATTTTAAACAATTTAGTCCTTTCATGCTTGATTTACTTTATAGCAAAACAAATATTTGAGACTGGATGTTAGCAGGGAAGACTGGGAGACTGTTTTCCCTTCTCCTACTTCCTTCATCTCTAAATGAACAAACACATGGTCAAGTAACGAGTTCACAGGATGACTTGGCAGTTATTTTGGAAAAGCGGGCAATAATGAACAAAGCAGCATATTGGTTAAAAAGGTCAAACAAATCATGACTTGTGCATTCAGAGAGGAAACTAAGAGTTAACTTTGATTTAAACAAGCACATGCAAAAAAAATGTACTGAAGTGGTCTGATTCATTATGCTTTTAAAATAGAAAAACTCTGAGAAATTTAATAAAAATAATTTTAAAAAAATAACTTCTGCACCACAAAAGCCAGAATGTTAGTACTATCTGCAATGTGTCCAAGTTTGGAATGTTGATCAGAAGCCAATAGCCTTTCTAGTAGGGAGTGAATGTGAGAATCATTTCAGTTGCCTTGTACTCAGTGCTTTGTGTTATGGTTTTGTCCTGAATAAATGGTTTCACAAGTGAGCTGCTGAAGTAAATTGTCTTTAAATGACACAAAAAATGAATTGAGACCAAAAGGACTTTCGCGGTTTAAAGGAAAAACATTAGGTTCAGGCCCTTCCTTCTTGTATCTGAAAGCCCTGAATATCTTGTAGAAAAACACACGTACAATATAAATGCTTTGTTTGCTCAGAGAATTTGCAGATTGACTCAGTATAAAGTCAATCCATTCTCAGCTAATACTCCAGCTGAGCCCAGGGGGTGAAATTATGTGATAACTTTGTACAGTGCCTTCCATGGCTAAGGCTTACCTTCAAAATTTAAGCATTTTACTATCAAGCATCTATCAGAAGGGATTCTTATATTTTATGAAGTGGTAGCTAAAACCAAGCCACCCGTAGCTCCTAGAACAGCGACCCAAAGCACAGAATGTACAAAGAGGGGTTAAAGGATCTGTGCTTGTTTAGTGAAGCAAAAATGATTCTTGCTGGCAGTGGCTGCTGCGTGCTCTTATGATGCCTGTGCTGTGTCCTTTGGAGCAGGGGAACAGCAGCACGCACCGGGACCAGGGGCCAATCGCTCAGGTAAGTGCCAGAGATCCAGAGTCACAGACAACACAACTCAGCCAACTTGACCTCTTTGTTCCTTCTGCTGTCTGAGACTGCCAACATTAGTTCACCCCACAGAGCAGTCGGAGCAAGGAGGTCATTGCACGTAGCCTGGCCATCAGCTGCCAGGCACCAGCAGTGCTTGATTCCTACCTGACCCAACTCATTTCTAGATGTGAAGGAGCTTGCACTTCACTGACTCTTCTGTGGGAAAGGCAGTCCTGCCTTACACGCCTGCCTAGAAATATAAAAAGCCTCAAAATGGCAAACTTCTTTTAACTTATCAGGATTTGACCTCTGACAGGAATGAGAGGCAACCCTACATGAAAGTAAACAGCCTGAACCTCATGAAAAGGGAATTCAGTGTTGAAATGTCACTGTAAAGTTGCATGCTGCAAAAAAACCCGGTTTATGTACCACCCTCTGCTCTCAGAAAAACATTCTCCTCACCTTTCCCAAGTGTCCTGGTGATTTGGTAGGAATTCCTTCCCAAGGATCAATTTTTCCTTTTTTTCTTTCTTTTTTCCTTCTTCCTTATTTTTTATTTCAGGAGAAAGAAAAGAAAACACAAATCAGTTGAATGGCATTCAGACTCCAGGACCTCAGTGGGACATTTATATTCACATTCCTCCCTGGACTTCCTTTTTCTGCATCTTTGAAGGTTCATTTTAGCCACAACCAACACATTCTGTCCCAAAGCATGGATTTTCAGCTCTTTTGCTGAAGCAGCACTAACATCAGCCCCTGGCACTAGGGTTATCCTTTCCTCCCAATCAGGGTCACTCAGAGCAGAGTGCTGTGGCCTTGAGTAGTTGTGACACAAAATGCTCCCAAGCAAGGGAAAGAGAAAAGGGAGGGTGTCAGGACCAGGTCTTTGCTGGAATGTATTTTCCTTCCTAACAACTCCTTGAGATCAGGGCTGGTGCTGTTCGATGTTTTGCACCCTCTTCCTCCACTGTGTTTATGCAGGGCTGACTCAGCTCTACAGGCACAAGAACTAAAATCTCCCCCAGCAAGGCTTTGTGGTGAGTCACCCACCCACCTACCTGGTGCTCAGATGTGCATCCCAGGCTGCCTGAAAGTCTCCCATGTGATACAGAGACCAGTTTATTTTCTGTGTCTGGCCTTTGGGCTGTGAAGGATACCTTATGCTACAATGCAGTGTCAGAGGGATGTGCTTCTCCCCGCACATTTCTGACTGGTGAGACGACAGTCTTTGTGACAGAAGCTGAGGGCTTAAGCAATCTCTTCCCTGGCTGGTGATCAGAGCTCTTGTTCTTAATGCTGCTTACAGATATTGTCTTATCTTGAATCCCTAAAGGAGACTGTTTCAGCTGCATCTGGGAGTGTTGGAGATGAATAGATGTTTATCTGAGTCTTCCTCTTTCAGGATGCCTTAGCTTGGAGACAGGGGAAGGATGCTAAACCGTTTGTTTGTTTTCTAATGTGAAAAGAAACCAAACAGGCTCTGGGAGGAGGAAGTGTCTTCTTAAACAAGTAGTAAGGAGACTTGAGGGAATGTAAGGAGCTCTTACATTTTTCTTGAAAATAAGAAATCAGGAACAGCAAGAAGTGGAACGAGGTGAAAAGGAAAAGAGTAAACAGGTATGGTGGGCAATGGAGAGAAGTAATGACAAGGCCAAAGCTAGGGATAGAGAAAAGGAAAAAGGAATATTTTTCTAAAGTGGAAACACAGTTCTAAATTGTGCGAGCCATGATCTCTTTCTGAAGGGAAATATTTTAACATCAAACAAAAACCAAAGATACTGTGAGATCTCCCTCAGGATGTCTTCCAGCAGATGACTGTATGGGGCTCCATCAGCAGAGGGCTGTTGTCCCACGTGGACCAGGATTTGGCTGTGCAGGACACCCAGTTCATCCCTAGGAAGGGAGGATGACTGCTCATCTCCTCACCCTGGGGTTTTGGCTCTGGTACAGGCTGGGCTCCCAGAGCTGCACAGGGCAGAAATTGGGATGACAAAATGGTAGGGACATTTTTGGCTGTCTGTCTAACTGGTTATCCAGGCATTACTCTATCCTTCCCCTTGCTCTTCCTGGAAATCAGGAGCAAAGCAGTGGCCGCCGAACTCTCCTTCCTGCCTCAGTGATTGCAAAGCTCCTCTCAGTGGAATATAAGAGGAGAGGAAGAAGCCAGTGCAAGTGTTAGGGATCCCAGGACATCATCCTGACCCCTTCCTTTCCTTTCCCATGGAGATGATTCCAGCTGCTGTTATTGTGTTTTAGCTTCAGAGTCTTTGTGTTTGGGCCTCACTGTGATAAAAATTAGGTCTTCTAGTTCAAGTACAAAGAAGAGGAGAGGAAGATAGTAATACTACTAATAATAGCAATAATAATAATAATTTGGAATATGTTATATTGTAGAATGATTCAGAGATAAGACAGCTGGAGATGGAAAAAAGGGCAGGAAAATATTCTGGTGTGCTTTTAAATACGAAGGCCTAAGATAATCAGAGTTTTTCCCAGGGAAAAACTTTCTACTTCAGTTGCATTGTGTTTTCTTCTCAATGCAAGTAAAAAAACCCAGAGCTCCTGCTGACATCAAGAGAATCTTCAAAACAAATGCTAATATGATCTTCCTCACCTCCCAGAGACAGGCTTTAATTCTGCACACAGTTTGTGAGTGTTCCCAGTTTCACCCCTCCCCAAATTCCAGAAGAAACTAATGCAAGCTACAGCCTCGAAAGAGAAACGTCCATTTTAAATTAAGACTCTAAAATACTCTCTATGAGCACTTAAAAAGAAACAGAGGATTTGTGTTATTGTCATTATTATGACTTGAAACATAGCTGGAGAATCTAATCTAATATACCACCCAGCCTTGCAATGCTGAAATCCATCAAACCAAATTAATTAACCAAGGGGAATTAATTAATTCCTTTTGAGACTACCAAGTTTGAGAATAAGGGTTTGGCATTGTTTTTAAACCTTCAAACGGGCATCTGAGAGAAATTATGTCTTTGAAATAAACACGCAAATGAAAAAACATGCATACTGAAAAGAGTGTTTTTTCTGCATTGATGTAAGACTACTTAGGTTTCCTCCTCATGTTGTAATTTTTCCTATTATCATCTTTTTCTCTCTCTACCATTCTAGATGTTAGGGTAGAATATAAGCATTCTTTCAGGCCCAAAGTAAGCCAAGCCAATAAAATGTTTAGAACAGAACCTAGGTATGGAAGTACATAAGGAAATAGTGAACTAAGGAGACCTGTTCTTCTCCATTAACACTGACTGATACAATAGGGGCTTTCACATCATTTAGGTTGCCATTATCAAGTGACTACCTTTACAATGAAACAGCATTTTGCTTCTGCTACTTCTTGTCTTGGCTCCACAATCATGAAAAAAAGCATCTTTATATGTATTTGTATATTTGTGATCATTTCTGCACTCAGGCATCTTTTCTTTAGGCCAAGGGCCTAAACCAGCATTTTTTGTCTTCCAACATTTTATTGCAGGCCACGTTTATCAAAGTAATGATCATTCACTCTGTGTTCCCTGAACTCTTCAATTGCTTCACATATTTTCTACAGTGTAGTGTAGAAAGCTGTGCATTGCAGTTCATGGAAAGCCTATCAAGGCTCAGATAACTTTCTGTATTTTACCGGTGATACTACTGCTTTTGTTTGCTTTTCCCATGACATCATGAATACAACATGACTTGTTCAATTGTTATAATTCTTCATTTGTCTGAAGAACTATTGCTTATTCCTCACCTTCTCTTTGTGCTCTTGATTTTTCCTTTCTCATTCTGGCATCTCATTCTTTCTCTTTCTATGTTATGTCATTCCAGGTTTTTCCCAACCACATGACTAACGTACCAGAAGTAGTTTGAATTCTTATCTTCTTCTCTGGTATCTTTGCAAGTGCCTCTACAGTTTTAATAAATATAAATTCTGTTGCATTAGGAAGGTTATTCATGAAAATATTAAAAGATTTGGGTGATAGGCCTGCAGAATTACGGGCAACATATTATTCTGTTTGAAGATGGAATCACTGAATCACTACTTTTTCTTTCGGTTGATATCCATTTGATATGAGTTTCACCATGTCAGCCTCCCTCTCTCCCTTCATTTTCTTTTGCTCTCACAAAGTTCCTGCGCATCCCCCTCCCACTCTCATGTTTTTTTCACAGCTGAGGACAGAGGACAGGAACAGGAAAACGCCTTGTCAGATTTGACTGTTCAGTGTTCCTCACTACCTGCCTGCAAGTCTGCTGGACCCAGTTTCTCCTGCTTCTTCTCTTTGCTGCTAGGCTGATACAAAGCGCACAAAGCAACACCTCATTTTTCCTGGGGCCTGGTAAAATACATTTTCTTATTAAAGAACATAAATAGTTTCCTAGTATTGTCCCACCAATGATGAGCCCGGTCATTTCCTTCTTCCTGGATGTACAAAAATATTTGTCCAGCCATGCCAGACTCCCCTGTCTCGCTATTCAGAGATTATGGGCACATGCTACTTGAGGGGGGAAACAAAGCAAAAATCTGGTCCAGATATATTAGTAAAACTGAGCAGAATAAAGAACTGAAGTCTAGACTATTCAAAGGCATCTAATGCAGTAAAATCCCTTTTTTAGTATGTGCCATTCACTGTGGTTTTATTGTGCCTAAGATATTTGTGTGTATACACTTGTGAATCCCAGCTAACACTTCCAGACCACATTTAGACCACCTGCTGCAGCACCTAATGCAGATTTAGTCTACGTTATTATATCTATTGCCAAAAAGCAATAAGCAATATAAACACACATGGTGAGAGTCTTATCAGAGATGAGATGCATATCATCTAACTTGTAAAGTCTTCAGGGTTAGCATCCATATCTAAGGCTTTCTAGGCTCCCTTTATAGAGAGTGGACAGAAATAGGAACCTCTCAGTTGCTATTTGTCACAGCCTAAATTACATGTTTAAAAAGGACGAGATGAATCATGGCTTGGAAATACCTATTGCCTTCCCTTAGTCATAAAATGAATCAACATGACTGGTATATCCATCAATATTGCACATATTCCAACCCAGAAAAAAAATCTCAGCAGAAAGCTTGGAGCTGACATATCTAAGGCAATCCACAAACAGAAAGAAAAGTTGTGTACAGATTATTGTCACAGAACCATAGAATATTTTAGTTTGGAAAAGACCTTTAAGATCACTGAGTCCAACCATTAACCTACCACTGCCAAGTCCACCATTAAATCGTGTCTCTAAAGGTCACATCTACACTTGTTTTGAACACCTTCAGAGACAGAGGCTCCATCACTTCCCTGGGCAACCTGTTCTGATACTTGGCAACCCTTTCTGTGCAGAAATTATTCCTGATATCCAACCTAAACCTCCCCTGGTATGACTTGGAGCCATTTCCTCTTTTTCTATTGTGTATTACTTGGGAGAAGAGACTGATGCTGACCTGGCTACAATCTCCTTTCAGGTAGTTGTGGAAAGATAAGGTCTTCCTCGAGGCTCCTTTTCTCCAGGCTAAACAACCCCAGCACCCTCAGCTGCTCCTCACAGGACTTGTGCTCCGGACTCTTCCTCACCTTCATTGCCCTTCTTTGGACCTGCTCCAACACCTCAGTGTCCTCCTTGCAGTGAGGGACCCAAAACTGAACACAGTGTCCGAGTCACATCTTGTCCTACTTTTCTTCGCTGACCTGATGGGAGTAAACACAGCCCCTGGAAGTGTCATCATTCCCTGGAGGCTGTATTAAGTGCTCAAGCCCCATCCCTTCATGCTAAATGTCAGCAGAGGGGTGAGACCCAGCTGGATAATGTCAGATAACTCTGACTTGCAAAACTGGGTCACAGAGGACAAAACATTAATTATAAGGTCATATATAATGTTTTACTGTAAGAGGCAGCCTTCTGGGTTGCTAACTTAAGTTGGAGCAATGTTTCACCAGGAAAGTGAAGTCATTTATCGGGCAAGGAACCTTCAGAGTAAATCACATGAAAACAACATAATGCATGGCTTTGAAGGCATAATACAGCATCCTTGGAAATTCAGGGGAGTGGATGTGACTTACACAGATTTCAGCAGGATTTAATAAATCACTATGCATGGGCAGGTGGTGAATGAGATCAGTAAAGGCAGAGAAAAGGACCAGGGGCTCGGTATGTAGAAGTCCAAAGATGTAACATTTAAGCATTGCAAGTACACAGAAATCATTGCTGGTAAACACAGCATGAAAATCTAAAAAAGGTAAGGGGACTGTTCTTATATATCCACACTTTTCTTGAGCTTGATTCTGGATTGGTACAATTAATGGTAGCTCTGGAAGAAAAGAGATTTGGTCAGGATACACAGGGTCAGACCTTCAGTGTGGAGCAGCCAAATCTTAAGTGTACTAGATGAAGTAATTAAAATATCAGATAACTGAAAATGGTATTCACTAGCTGGGGAATAACAAACTGATGAGGAGACAGATTTCCAAGACTTCTGAAGGCATAGGGCAGTGCATCAGAAGAAAGCTGAAAAACAAGCCCTCAATTAAGCAAAACCCCTCCGTTTCTTTCAAGGGAACTGGCAAGGCTCTGAATGAGCAATACAATAACTACATCAAAGTATATCACTCAATACTTTTGTGTTACATATATACAGAATATTATAATCAGAATGCCATTATCAGCATCCAACACAGAGCCAGGCCTCAATAACTAACAGCCTGTAATAGATTAATGGATAGAGGATAAGCAGTGTTAAGATCTGAAATGAGGAGAGGTCACAAAAAGTTCAGCGGAAAAAATATGTCGAATTTAAGAAGAAAAGTGCTAGGTGATTTCACTACCATTTCAGATACTTTAAGGGAAAGTGCAACTCTAAAGCGTGACCCAGCTGGTTTGCCTCTGAGAATCCTCTTAAATATTGGTCCTGCCTTTTTGGATCAGCTCCAAAAAAAGAACAGAAAGGAAAGATCTGCTGTTTTTAAACAGGAAAAAACAGTGAGATGGTCTCTTATTTCCAAGGACAACCTGAAAGCAGGCAGCAAGCACTCGGCTTACTTCACCAAGTGGACAACACATTAGAGAGTCCAGAAGAGGCATAAAAGAAACTCCTTTTGTTTTGTGACACTCTGTTTTGAAACATTTCCTTTCTGACCGGATATTTAACATTGTTCCGCATCAAGTGGCTGCATGTTCTGCAGTGCTAAAGGGCACAGAGCCTTCAGCCTCTGTAAGCTTTAATGGCTGTTAGCATGGTTCTAAGCTACCACAGCTCAAGTGTAGGACTAAAGACATGGCTGCTCTGCAGTCACATGAGAGACGAGTGGGCAGATTCCTCATCAGTCTTCAGCACTTAAAGGGTTGAACGGTATGAAACGTGCTCAGAGAGGCTGCCTTCTCTTCTGGCCTTTAGACTCTGACACCACAACAGAGAACAAGTGTCCCAGAACTGGGACTTGGTCCCACTGTGAATGTGATGTGTTGGACCTACACATGCAGAAAAGTGGGAGAAATAGTGGGGTGGCTGATGTGCAAATGCAATTATTCTTTTGCATGGATGAAGTGTGTAAATACACTCACTTAATTTGCACATTATATCCTAATTGACTAGGGTATCAGCCAACCTCACAGATAGAAAGATGAATTTTTGCCATAATCTTCTCCTCAAAATTTTCAGTTATTTGGGATTTTGTTATTTATTTCGTTTGCTTTCAGATATTTCTGCACATACAGGTATTACAGGAATTTCCACATTTGGTATAGAATTATCTAGACCCAAGAGTTTTAAAAAGATGAAAAATATTCGCCATAGGAAAAGGAGTAATAAAAGACATCTCAAAAGGCAAATTATGACTCAAGAGTTTTGCCAAGACAATTTTTACTGGTACACTTAGATAAGCAATGGCATATCTGTATATGAAAAACCATAGCAGGTTCCTCTGCATAAAGGAATAAGAAAATACCTGCCCAGACATCAACAAAGCAGCCTTTTTCTAAGGAAAACATCCACCAGCACTAGTCTGGAGAACGAATACCAAGATTCATCTTTGATATTGCTGGTTTGGAAGCCTCCTTTCTGTCAAAAGGCTTTCAGTGACAGTTCATCAGCATTGGCCTCCACCTTTTTCTCCATTGTCTCCCAAGGATATATTCCCCTTCTGGTGAAATGCTCATGTGTAACACAGACCTTTGAAGTCTACTGGCAAATCGTCAACTGCACACTAACACCAGGAGTATTCCAAGAGAGTGGCATTTGTTTCCAGAGTCTGCAGGCCCATCCTGGGGCATATGGACCCACTTTGATACAAGTTCCTTCCAAAAGCTTCAGTAGAATTGCACATCATGTAATTCAAACTGAGTGAATTTAGTGACAGGTGCCCTCAGCTTTGAAAACAGATGCCTCATAAATAGCATTCAGACATTAGAAAACCCAAGGACTCCAGAGGACTTCATAAAACATAAAGGGAAGAAACATTACTACATTGTTTGGAGGTGCCAAAAAAAAAGGAGTAGATATTAAAAGCAAACATGAAAAAGAAATAACAGTTGTTTTGAAGAGTTGCTACAGTGTTAGGCGTTGGGGAGCTTTAAAACCTCCTCAGTCATTCTTGTTGCTTCATTTTCCTACATTGTTACTAATATTCAAGCTACTGTAGTGATTTAATTTTACTTTATTGCACTGCTTTTCCAGCCCTTCTAACAAGATAAACATTTCTGACAGTGTTGAAAATTGAGGTGACAACAATTTTCAAGACAGACCAGACAGGGAGTATGAACTGCACAACTTATAAACAAAAAGGAGGAGGGGAAAAAAGAAGTATATTTTGCATTCCTTGGAGTCAGACCAGGAAAAAAGGACTCCAGCTCTCACTGCTGAGGAGTCTTTGAGATAGCAGGGAGTTGGCTCAGCGCATGACTATCCATAAATTTGGCTCCAAGACAAAACTGGCTTTCTGATTACATTAAACAAGAGGATGGCTGCCTTTGTGGTTCATGTACTTGAATGGTGCTTAGGAGGATGACCAGTTTGAACCTCCTGGTTGACCTTTTACAGGGGACATAGAAAAAGCTTGCTTTGTGTGGGAAGGGTGTGTCATGAAAAGCTAGTTTATTTAGCAGAGCTGTGTCCAGCAGCAATACAACTGTAGAAGTACAGAGCTTTGCCAAAGCTGCTTTCCTTTCCAGAAGAACTCCACACAGTATTGGCACACCTACCCTGCTTCCTGACATCCTGGAGGACAGAGACAGACAGACCACCTCATTCAGAGGTAGCTTGGTTTACCTTATTGCATTCATTCACTGAATAGAATAGAATATTCACTGAATAGAATAGAATAGAATAGTTTCTCTACTCCTCCTTTGCCTGTTTCTGAAAGGAGAATTTCTTTCCCACTCTTTTTTCTTCCCCTTTGCATCTTCTTGTGCAATACTACATAATTTCCTATTGTTTACTACAATACCGCATGCTAAAATACTTCAACTACTATTATTTTTTATCTTGTTACCCTCTACTAAATCACATGATTTCAGGTCCCAAACCATTCCTGCCCGCCTTGTTTGCCATATGTTTTTCAGCATAACTTTTGCTGGTAACACCACATCCTTCAGAGAGAGTTTTGGGAAAGTAACAACAGGCGGGTTATTTTTGGTACTGCAAATTTTGCCACACCAGGGAAGAAGAGGTTACACTGCAAGGACAAATATTTCATGATTTCCAAGGGACACCAATCTGTTTAGAAGCCGTAACTGCAGGTGTAAGAGAGCTCGTGGCATCGTCCACAGCAGGGTAGCAGAGAAAGCCTGTAGTGAATGACTCTGCAGTGAGAAACTTTGATGACTTGGGCTCACGCTGAGAAAAGTAGTTGTACTGAAATAATGGAATAAAGTAGAAAACAATATATCCTCCTACTCAATTTTTCTCTCTGGGTAGTTTCTAAGTATTCTGAACACCAGGTCAGAATCTCTTTTATTTGCAACTGAGTCTCGATCACTTCACATTAGCAGAGAATTTGGCCCTCTCTTTCCCACAGGCATGGGTGATATTAAATCTAACACTAACACCTAATATCACTCTTGGCTACACAGTGATAAATCTGAAGGTACTCTACTCTTTTGAGCTTAGAGTACTGAGTGCAAATCCAACAAGTTTCTCCGACTTTTACAGTGAGACAACAGAAAATTAGCTGTGCTTCAGTGCATAAAGACCAGAAGCAACATACAGCAAAAGGACATAAATTGGACATAAATTATTTGGATTATACAAATATAAGAAATTAAAATCTTCATAGGCAAGGAGAGGAAAGTTAAGACACTCTGCCTGGAATTGCAATCTATTTTCTTTTCCTGGTAGAAGCCATCCTGGACCTGATATGCCAGCTGCTGTCTGATATATGTTTCCTGCCTCTCCATATGCTTCATGTATATGCTTACATATCACTTTGCAGTCAGCCAGCAGCTTGAAAATGTCACAATGATAGCTTGTTTGGTGACACCCCGCACCCTCTCTGCTCATGACTGAATGTGTAGGTCTCAAATCTACTTATATGCACATAAAAGCAGAACAAAGGGGGTGGGTTACAGTGAAATTCTTGAGCAGTGCTACAGCTGTGAGCTCTGGAGTGAGCTGATACCAGTGGTTTCTCCTGCCTGTGGCCTGTAGGGACAGAAGAGACATCACAATCGTGTTGTCAGATACTCTGCCCTTTACAGGCCATAGATTTTCACTGGCTGATTCACAGATTAATATCTTCAAGGCCACTCAGGCCACAGAACGATATTGAACTAATAACTTCTGTTTGACTCATAAATCTTTCAAGAAGGTGTCTTTAAGATTTCAAGAAATAGAAAAATTCACCCTTTTTCTCAGTACTTTCTTCTAAATCTTGATTGCTAAAAAATTGTGTCTTTTTTATCACTTGCATTGTTAGAGTAATTGCACAATTGTTAACACTCATTAAAATTTATTCCACTAGATTCAAAACCTCTTTTAGTACCTGATTTTTGCTTCCCATTGGGATACTCGTGAGCAACAATCATATTGCTTCTTGATCTTCTTTCTGATAAGCTAAACAGAGGTATTTCTGCAGCAAGACCTTGGCCTTGTATGAATCATGAACCAATTATACTTAAAGATATTTATTTACCATGCTTTAAAGATGGAAAAGAAGAACCTCTTCCACGCTGCTGCTTCTTGTCCTCCAGATGTTGACAAGACCACAGAAGTTAGCTCAAGCCACCAGTTTCCAGAATAGGTCAGGTCAGCCATGGGTTGTACATCACAGACTTTTTACAAAGAACTAGAGCTGATGAGATGCTTTTGTAGAAGTGAAAAGACACATTCAGTTTCAAGGAGTAAAATGGCCTGCCCAGGGATTTCAGTCAGTATATGTAAGGGAGCAAAGGTCCCTGTACACTCGATAGAGGAAAATTAAATGACACCAAAAGGCAAGTTAGCATGCCTAAGAGACGTATGCCCCTTCTCACCTTCAACAGGTAACCTCTGTTTCTCCATGGGGTGATCAGACCCTCTCACACTCAGTCAGTTCCCACATGGACCCCCCAACCTGGAAATGGTGGGGCTCAGGGAAAATCCCAATGTGAATCCAAGGAAATCCTGTATAGCAAGAATTCTGCCTTCACAATGATTAATGCACTATTCAAAACAGATGCCTGATAGTGGAAAAATCAAAGAATGAGCTCTAACCACAGCACTATGCTATGACCCCAGTAGAAGGTTAACTTCTCAGCAGAGAGTTATCAATATTTATCTGTGGCAAAGACATCAGTTAAGAGTAAAGTGGACATGAACTTAATTCTCATTGTGCTTGTGTATATTTTACAAGGAGAGAGACCATATTGATATAATTATTAGTCTGACATAAGATTTTTTACTTTATTTATGTCAAACTAATGTGACTTCTAAATGGAGAAAAGCCCTTTACAGCTCAATATCGTAGGTATGTTTCTCTTTATAGATAATGTTTGCTGTGCAAGATATTTTTAAATCTTTTTTTCTTTTTTCCCCAGTGATCAAAAAACTCAGCATTTCCAACCTTTTCTGGCAGTACATTGTAGATGATGTTCAGTTCCTCTAAGGAATCCAAATAATAGGTATCTGCCAGAAAACGGCAATTTTGCAATATCAGCTCACTAGCAGAGTACAGAGAATTGTTAGAAACACATAATCACAGAATCACAGAATAGTTGGGGTTGGAAGGGACCTCTGATCCCAGGGACCAGAAGGGACCAGAAGATCATCCAGTCCAACCTCCCTGCCAGGGCAGTGTCACCTAGAGCTGGTTGCACAGGAACTCATCCAGATGGGTTTTTAATGTCTCCAGAGAGGGAGACTCCACACCTTCCCTGGGCAACCTGTTCCAGGGCTCTGCCACCCTCAATGTAAGGAAGTTCTTCCTCATGTTGAGGTGGAACTTCCTGTGTTTTAGTTTATGGCCATTGCTCCTCATCCTGTCGCTTGGCAACACTGAAAACAAACTGGCATGATCCTCTTGATAGCCAATTTTGAGATATATGTATACATTGATGAGATACCATCTCAGTCTTCTCTTCCCTAAACTAAACAGGCCCAGCTCCCACAGTCTCCCCTCTGATCCCAGGCTGGAGAAGGGGAAGAATGTGTGGAGCCCTCCCCCTGAGGAGGAAGGTGCAGAAGAGTCAGTGTGTGAAGAACTGACTTGTACCACCATTCCCTGTCCTCCTGCACCACTGGTGGGGAAGAGGGAGGGAAAATCAGAAGTGAAGTTGTATCCAGGGAAGAAGGAAGGTGTGGGTAGAAGGTGTTTTAAGATTTGGTTTTCTTTCTTATTATCCTACTCTGATTTGTTTGGCGAGAAATTAATTTTTTTTTTCCTAAGTCAGGTCTGTTTTGCCCATGACAGTAACTTGAGTGATCCCTCCATGCCCTTATCTCGACCCACAAACCTTTCACTATATTTTTTCTCCCCTGTCCAGCTGAGGAGGGGAGGGATGGATCAGCTTTGGTAGGCACCTGGAGTCCATCCAGGGCTAACCCAACACAGCAGAACATTTCAGAGGACATCTGAGAGTTATTTTTGACGTCAAAAAGCGAAAATAGCAGAAGATTATGGCAGGTGAAAATTCAAATGATGGAATATACATACAGAGCGTTAATTAACACAGAGTGTTTATTCATGCTACATAGTGCATGTAATTAGCTACACTTACTAAATGAGGATTTGATTGCCCACTATTCCAAAGCATACCAGCACTTTTACATGGTAAAGACAGGGATTCTGTCCATTTGTATTTTTTAAGCACAAGCAGGATGGCCTCTGGGACGGGCATGAACAGTACCAGAATAGAAATAGCAAATTTTTAGTATTCGTAGAAATGCTGCAACATCCTTTATGTCTGGATCTCAGCAAAGAAGGGTGTTGGTTTTTTCTTAGGGGGGAGAGAAAATTATTGAATGTGATGTAGTTCATTGCACCTAACTTTAGCCACAGAATGAATCCCCTTCTGGAAAACTCTTTCTCCTCCTTTGACTCTGGAGGGTATGCAGAAGACTAGGATAGATTATGTGACTAATATCTCAAACACTAAATTTACATAAAATGACACTAACCCCTTATCTTTAAAAAGTTTCTTCAATAGACTGCTTCATCACAGAGTCTGATTAGGAAATTTAATTTGGGTGATGTTGTAGAGGAAGTGTCCATATATGAATATTTATAGGAAGCCTTCAGTAATCAGGAAAATCTTTAAGCATGCTTTCAACTTGTAACAAGACCTAATCATGTGCTTAAAATTATGAGGAAGCTTTGTGTTTTCTTAAATCTTGGTAGCCATAAGGGCATTCTTCAGTGCTTTCCTAATAAAAGTTTGAGCTCCCAGAGACAAATTAGCAGTGTAGCACTGTGCTACACAGCATTGTTCCAGCTCTTATTTCAGTGTTTGAAAAAAAATGACAAGATCCAGTGATCCTAGAGATTTCTGAACTAAGTTTTTTCCCAAAACTTCCTCATATAAACCAATTCCACCCCTGAACTCTCCCTGTAGCATTCTTTCAGCCTGTCTTCACAAGCCAGAATTCATATTTATCTACCTCATAGAGAAAAGATGTTTAGATTATTCAGATATTTTCCCTGTAGTTATGTTTATTGTTCTGACTTATAACTTCCTGGGCAGCTCTTTGATTTAATAAGGAAGAAAACTATTTCCAAATAAAGCATTGTGTATTTCATAGTGAAGTGTGTACATATATACATATATATATAGTTATATATATGTATCTGAAGAGTTTGCTTGTAGCTCACTTTGAGAAAGGAATAATCTCTATACACTCAGCATTTTGCCTTTCCCTTGCAGTTTAATGCCTACCATGTCTAACAGGAACACAGGGACAATAAAAAGTAGATCTGTGTGAGTGTTGCAGGATTGACAGCTGAAATCTTCAACCACATTCATATATGTCATTGAAATAAGGTTCGAGGAAGTCCATGACATTGTACCCAGAGGGAAACATTTGGACTCTGCATTAAACCAAAACAAAACTCATTGTACAATTTAGTCAGCAAAAGCATTCATTGTGTGTCCCAGTGCCCGAGCCGCTGTGAGCGTGAGCTGTCACAGTTGGGCTTGTTGCCATCCCAGCATGTGCAGTTTGAGATTTTTTTGCTTTGTTTTGTTTTTTGCAGCTGTATATTCTCCTGCTGAACATCAAGAATCTTGAAGAAGTGCCAATCAGATACAGCTGAATTGCCTTTACTGCAGTAAAAAAAATTATCAGCATGCAATTTATTATTAGAATAGACCATTCTAAGTTTTTACTCCCATCACAGCAGAGAGCTATATCCATTTTTGTATAAAAACTCGCTCAGCACAAATAAAAGGAACAGCAGATTAGCTGGCTTTAAGACCATATCCTATTTTCAGCTGGACTCACTGGAGAGTGACCTCAAGAACAGCCATGTCCAGTGCATTTAGTTGCACTTAGGGAACTCTTTCTCTTACACCTGTACGAAACTAGTAAAACAAACTTATTATCAGTGCCTTTAGAACTTTGCTACAGTGAGATTAATATTTTATTATTTGAGAGAATTACAACCGCCCATTTAGCAGGGGTAAGTATAAAACAAACAATTATTTCTACTGTAGCTGTAAGTTTACCCCAGGATTTGAGCCAGGGCTCCCTGGATCCTATACCTATGGTGGTTCAGGAATTGTTTAGAACAATATTTAAAAGAAAACAAAACAAACAAAATTCAGCCACCAACCAAAAAAAAAAAAGCAAAACCAACACTACCAACATAAATGTATTCATGCTCTGCATGTGGGATGTGGTAACCACTTGCCACTTTGGGAATTATCTCCAAGAGCCTAAGGATGTGGAAGTGTTACAGTCAGGAATCAGAGGAGAATACACCTTGAGGCACCTTGGGAGGACCAAGGTCTGTTCTAATCTCTTGTAAGCCCTTTCTTCCTGCTGCAGTGCCGAGTTATTTGTGGGATTCTAATGAACTCCATTGGGATTGCTGACTACATCTTGTAGTTATTTAACTAATCACTTAACAAAGGAAGCAACCTGACTAAGTAAACTCAAACGTCTCCACAATAGCTCAAACAAGTGGCAGAATGAAAGAAAAAGTTGTGGGAGTTTAAGGTTGTTTTAAAATAAAACTAACTCAAGTCACATTACTTAAGAGAAAAATGAAGTTCAAGCCTCCCTTGGGCTAATAATTTTGAGGAGTTATTTTTAAAGCAGTGATAGGAGCAGTGCTAAGCAACAAGGCCTTGGGGTCATCACACACGTCCTTATGGAGCCCTAATTTCATTCAATGTAACTGTGGCTTTACCACATGCCACCTTTCTGCTCAGATAGTGGGTTGAAACACTAAACTCTCCACTAAAGTATCTCTGATTTGATAATCGTTCCAAGGGTAGGGAAAAGTAAACACTATAACCACATCAATATGACGAGAAAGATATTTAGCACAGTTATTATAAAGTATGCTTAGAAAAATTGATAGAACAGCATTAATTTTGTGGGATAAGTACCTTTCTAAATAAGTGCATTTACCCTGAAATCCTGCCAGTTGTGGATTGACCAGAGGTATAGAAGAGAAGGGAAGCACAAGATTTTTGCTCTTGCACTTATAGAAGAAAGCATTCTTGAACCGATGTCTTTTTCTCTGGAGAGAATAATACATGAAAGCTAAAAGTACGAGCAAATACCTCAGCGTTATTATATTTCAGGAAATATCATCTGCCAATCTGGCTATGTCTGTTTGGCTAAGTGTTGCTGCAAGGTGGACAGCAGATTCAGGAATGGACTTTAAGAACACACACTTATCCTACACCTTTGCTGGATGTAACCCAGTTACGGCTTTGGCCAAAACATTCACACCGTGATTAGAAAGATCTCTGCTTTGGATGTGCTCCCTCTGTGCCTGATGCCTCCAGGCTAGATAAAGGGTAGAAAAGAGGCTGCAGCCCTTGCTGAATTATGGGAGATCCAATCTCCCGGAGAGCTCAGGCTGAGACAAGCCCATAGATCTGTTACACAAGGACAGTCCAGATGCTGTACTAGCAACCCTTCAGAGGATTTTTACTTGCACTTAAATAGCCATAAAAGCATAATTTGACATCTGGGTAACAAAACACAGCAGGCTCCACAGTCATCAGAACTCTCGACTTTCAATTTTCTGGCCATTTTAGAGTTATCACACAATCACAGAGCTGGAAGGATCATCAAGTCCAACTCCCAGCCCTGCACAGCACCATCCCCAAGAGTCACACCATGTGCCCAAGAGCATTATCCAAACTCTTCTTGAACTCTGACAGGTTTGTTGCTGTGACCACTGCCCTGGGGAGCCTGTTCCAGTGCCCAACCACCCTCTGAGTGAAGAACCTTTTCCTGATATCCAACCTAAACCTCACCTGACACAACTGTAGGCAATTCCCTCGGTTTCTGTCGCTGGTCACCACAGGGCGGGGATCAGTGTCTGCCTCTCCTCTTCCCGTCACGAGGAAGTTTTAACTGCAAAGAGGACTTCCCTCAGCCTCCTCCTCTCCAGGCTGGACAGACCAAGTGCCCTCAGCCACTCCTCACATGGCTTCACCCCCAGACTTTCACCATCTTCGTTGACCTCCTTTGGATGCTCTCTAATATGCAGCAACCTAAAAAAACCCCAGCTTATTGAAATTATGCTACAGTAACACAGTCCCATCTATGTACAGAATAATAATGGTTTTCAGTCAAACTGAAGGTCAAACTACACCAGATCCTCCAGGAATTTTGACTTCCAGTGTTTAATTCTGCTTTCTGTGAGCAAGTTTTCCCTTTTGTTTTAAATTTCAGAATGATTCACTTTAATTTATTTATCATTCAGTTCTTCTGTTATGAGAAGTCCATGTGCCAAAGCCTGCTCTGACTTCTTGAACTCAGCAAGAGCTGATTGCATGATTCACCCTCTCCACATCTAGCCAGATGATGTTACCACTGTTCCAAATATGCACTATCAAACAGCATGTCAACATCCTGTTGACTGGTCTAGAGTGTGAGCAGATGTGCTTTCCAGTGGTGTTGGACATTAGATTGGAGAGGAGGCAGGAGGCAGTGGCTCTAAGGCCTTCTGTCTGATCTTTGGACAAGACAACACTATAGAAAGTCACAGAGACTGTGCACCACTGTCCACTGAGCTCTTGACCCTACACATCTTCCCTCCATGGTGTCATTAAATGAGCCACAGCTCATGGAAAGCCAAGCACCAGGCTATAGGGAAGACGTAGAGTCTCCTTATATTTCCATTTCACAGAAAGACGGCACATTTTGAGAAGTATTTGCACTGCAGTAACACTGGAGGTTCCCCTGAGTACAGACACAAATGGAAAAGAGTTTGGCCCAAATAAACTAACAGATTAAGTGGGGACCTTAAATACAAACAGGCACACTACATCCTTTAACTGCAAATAATTGTGTGATAAGGCAAAGCAGGGGGTATGTGTGTTCCAGGGATAGGAATATATCCCAAAGGTCCAAGCAGAAGTCAGAGGAGTAGTAAAAATAAAGACACATGCCTGGGATACAAAGTAGGAAGGAGAGTGGATCTCTTATCTCCAGGGTAAATCCTTCTGTTCTGGCCTTGTGTGAGGGTCAAGAACTTGTTCAGTGTTATGAATGCAGACAGAAAATTCCTGCTCTGTGCTCCAAGGATTTCACCATCTTGTTGCACTTAAAGTCACAGGCTGCATAGACACCACATAAAACACGAGTTGTACTAGCCTCACAGTCCATCCTGGGTAATAAGTCTATATTGATCCCTTTTGCATGGTCACAAAGGTTTCATTCTCCATGACATTACACCAGACCTGAGATGGTCCAAGTCTATGGCTAGTATTCCTTGCCCTCTCAGCACAAAAATAAATGGGAAATAGAAAGGAAACAAGTCGGGGGGAGAACCTAGCACACAAGGTAACAAATAAATAGACTATTATTCCTTCCAGAGATGGAGAGGAACATAACCAGTAGAAAATAGTATTTCATGGGATGTCCAGAGACAAATGCTTTCCCATGAAGAATCCCTTCAGGATTCAGCCTAGCTTCTGCCACACCAGAGTTATATCTCTGCTTGTGCTTGACCCGCACAAAGTCTTCAAAATTTGGGATCCCACCCAGGCACACATAGCTCAGCAGCCTGGCATGTTTGAGACAGCCTGAAGTGCGTAGCCAGCAAAGGAGAGGAGAAAGCCAACACCAGCTCTCCTGCCAGCTGGCCAGGTGGCCATGGCACGCAGCCCAGTGGGACACACCGCTGGCTCAGCCCAACGTGCCCATCAGTGCCGTCATGGGCCCATCTGGAACTCACAGCCAGGCAAGAGCCACTCCAGCCACTCCTACATCCTCTCCTCAGATGCCCGGGTGGTGGATCCAAACACCTTCTCCGAGGCTTGCAGGCTGTGCAGGGTGGGCAGTGAAGGACATTACTGATAGTTTTCCACTCAGCCTCTTTCAATTTTGCCACTGCTTTTACAGGCTGAGATTACAGATTTTGCATTATGTTTTGCCATGAAAATCCACCAGAGAGAGGGATTTCTAGTCTGATGTCCTGTTGTTGTAAGGCATAACTTCCTGAAGAGAGCCTCTTTCCTTTGTTTTATTTATTTATTTTCCTTCGAGTGCATCCTAAACCCTCCCTTCCTGTTGGGAAAAACAGCTGCAGCATGCAGCATCAGCTTGCAAAGCCTGAATGACTGTGAAATATCATTTATCTTAGAGCAAGATAGTATCAAAGTGAACAACCATGTGGGCCTGACTATGCATTCATTACATAGCTGTGCTTTGGAGGAGTAGGATAAATTGCAGTATCAGAGGCAAAAGAGGTCCCACCTCTGAGCTAACACTCTTGGACCTGAAAGGATTGTCACATCTGAAAGGACTACTGAAAAAAAAAAGGAATTTTCATTTCCTTACTCAGAAAAACACTCTTCCAAAGGTTGGAGATGCAAAAGTATTCACTAGGGCGGGAAAGCAATAGGTTAGGCTGATAGGAACACCATGACCCCAAGATCAAGTAATTGGCTGATGAAAACCACAGAGCTGACACACGTTTCCTAGCATACCTGTGTTATCCCACAGATCCGGTGAGTCCTGTGTGAATGCCACAGTCCTTAGATAAAAATTGCTTTCAGATACCTTTCTGTTATCCTCTCCCTTTAACCTTTTTGGGGAGCTTTTGTTTTTTGCCAGAAGCAACTGCTATTTAAAGGTTAGGAGAGAGTTCAGACAAACTGAACATTCAGGATTAATAATGCATTTTCCACACCAGCACTCCACTCCCATCCTTTTTTCTGGGTTCCCTTGGTGCCTCCTGTCCCCCAAGACCATCGGCTGAGAGCACTGGGATGCTCTTTGTTCAGTGCTCAGTCTCAAGCTCCCCCAGAAGCGTGCTGGGTTGCATGGCGCTTCCCTTTTCAACATCACATACTTCCCACCAATGATGAGTGGAAAAGGTCGGGGAGGTCTCTTTAATGGCCTGTTTGAGGGCAAACAACAGCCTTGGGAAAAGGCTCTCTGATTTCTGGGAATCCCAGTCTATTCAATAAGCAAAGAGAGAGGTCCCAAGAAAAGTGAAGATAACAAGGTGTTAAAGCAGATTTCCCATGTGGGTTTGGTTCTGCCAGAATCCTCCTATATAAGCTTGGATATAACCCTTCCAGTGATTTTGGTGGGAGAGTAGCTTTAATAAGGACATAGACAGATGCAGGAAGTGTTGCACAGATGCAGAGGTGTTGAGCACCAGGATCTAACTGTGCAGGACATCTTAAGTAGTTTGCCACAAAATTTCTGGGAAAGTCCAGACCACTGGCTCTAACATA
Source organism: Ptilonorhynchus violaceus (assembly GCA_013397565.1). Lineage (NCBI taxonomy): Eukaryota > Metazoa > Chordata > Aves > Passeriformes > Ptilonorhynchidae > Ptilonorhynchus > Ptilonorhynchus violaceus. Next base: position 1,644,593 of record VZRJ01008190.1, on the reverse strand, counting down.
ATAAAGCCATCAATACCACCATCCTTCAGTCCATCTGCAGCAGTTAAGGAATGTTTTCTCAATAGCAGTTCTGAAAATTCTTAGGGATCACAGAATCATAGAATCATACAATGGTTTGAGTTGGATGACCTTAAAGATCATCTAGTTACAACCCTCCTGCCACAGGCAGGGACGTCTTCCACTCGACCAGGTTGCTCAAAGCCCATCCAAACTGTCTTTGATCAGAATAATGAAAGATTTAAATGTAAAAATTTTGCATGACAACAATTCTCATGCCCCAGGACAGAAAGCCCCAATTTTACCTGTGCACATTGTGTTTCATACACAGAAGAAGCAGTAACCAAAAACATGCCCAGCAGTGTTTTCACAGAGAAGCTATCAGGTGCAAATGAATGTCACGCTATAGAGCTGAAGCCAGTGGAGCAACGTCAGGAGCTTTTCCTATTATTTCCCCCTCTTTGTTCTGTGCCTTGCTTTGCTCTATCACTAAATGTTCCAGAGCTCTCTACCACGAGCCCAGAGTGTGGAAATGCTGACCGAAGTAGTTTACTTCATCCATGCTCACAAACAAGCTGTTATTTGCTGTTGGCATGTAAATAACTCACTGTTCTTTCCATCCTATAGCTGTTAAATAAAGACTGTGAACCAAGTTCACAGCACTGATTTCTTGTAGGAGGTCACTGAGATGATTTCACAGAAATATCCTGTGACAATTTTGCAAAACAGGATGGTCTCAGCCTGAATTTCATTACTCTGTTTTTTTCCACTTCCATTCCGATGGTTACTGTGTTTTTGATGTCACAGGCAGGCTGTTAATTCATCCTGACTCACAGACCCCAGGAAAATGGAAACTTTGTCCACTCTTCTTAGTGTTTAAAGCATATGCATTAAAAATTACTTGTATTTTGGTATGACCTAGAAGTTCTAGTCCATGTCAGCTACAGACTGACTGTGTATGCACACTTACAATAACTACATGCCACTGACTGCAGAACAGCATGCAGACAGCCAAACAGATAGCTTTAAATGGCAGCGATATAAACAAGGCAGCTGGCAGCCTAGTCCAGGCTGAAAAACTTGCAGTGGAGTATGAGTAAATTAACCTCCGCAATAAACACATCTTATTTATGAATAACACCTGCCTGTACATTAAAATAAAAATACCAAGTCTAGGAAGAAACCAGTTGTCTCATCTTTATTCTACCAATGGCAAACCGGAGCAGAGATAAAATGTTTTGCCAAAGGTGCCATAAGAAGCCTGTGTCAGAGCCATGACTGGGGTTACCTGTGCCTCAGCCTGTGCTGCAGCCACAGGTTCCTCCTTGTTTTGAGCACAGTGTAGATTCATGGTGTGTGCTGACGTTACTACTCTGACCCAGTAAATATTATTCTCAATTTTCACCTGTTAAAAGGACAGAATCAGTCAGTCAGTGAGTGTTAAGGGGGATGCTAGGCAATGAAAATTAAAAGCCCTACTTTCAATCTCACCCACTAATCGTAGTCATTCTAGGAAGGGGGTCAGTAGCAAGTTTTGCACTTAAATAATATCAACAGCAGTGGATAGGGGTTTGGGAAGTAGATTTAATAGGTGCGTCTAGATTTGGCTAAGAATGAAAAGAGCATTTTCTTTCCACTGGTTGCTGGCTAATAAAAGCAAAGGGGTGGAATACATCCAACTTGCAAAACTTGAATACAGTTACTGCTATCTGCAAATGGGTGCCCCTCCCCGCTCATGTGAGCTACACAGGCAAAAGAGAATGACACATGTGCTGTTTCCTTTTCCAGTTGTAAAGGGGTCAGGAGCCAGGCAAGGAGAGCCCGAACAAGAGGAGCATTTTCCTGGGTTCTTCCAGCTGTTCTGTTCAATCCCGCCGTCAGTTCTGAGCAGGGAAGAGAGACTGTCAACACAAATAAGGCATTTTTCAAAGGCGTAAATTATGAGTTCCCAAAACAATGCGACATCTCAGCCACGTGAGTACCCTTACCCCCCCCATCCCCCTTTACAATAAGAGTGGATTTATCAGTCTGTCGCTTAAGGAAAAGATTGTCTAATGCATTTCATGTGGGGAAAAACAAAAAAAAATAATGCCTGAAACTAATCCTGAAGAAAACAAAGTTGTGAAAAAACTGTTTTCTTTTTTAATTCTTTGTGTTTGTGCGCGCGCGTGTGTGAGTGAAGAACTGAAACAGGCTCTGCAAACTCTGGCTCCTGAATAGGACCGAGCAAAGTTAGTAACATTTCCGCCTAAACCCCAGCTTAGAAAAGTTTCATTTGAATGTTTTTCCCTCCCCCCGCCTTCAGGAATGAAGTTATAGAGCATTTTGAAAGCGTACTGACGCTTTTCTAAGATAGTAATGGTGCTGCCCAACTTGCGTTCAGAGTCTCAAGCTGTCTGTGTGTAACATGAGACGCAAGCCACAAACTGACAGTCTATATTTAAAGCCACAATGTGTTTCTGCTCCTGGAAATTTAGAAACATGGGCTTAAGGACAGGCAAATTGGTTTTTGAGCAAGAGAGGGTGCAGGAGGGCAAGTCCCCTGTTTGTATAACTCCACATATTTCAGTAAATTTTAAAAGAGAAAATGTGGCCCGAACAGTGAAGTGAGCACAGAGGCTTAGCTGCAGTATGGTAGTGTTCATTTTGAGACAGTGTTAAAAAGAAAGGCGAGGGAAAGGGGGTGGATTATGATTTGATAAGCTGAGAAAACTCTTGAGTTTTTGGTGCTGCAATATATCCTTTTTTTTTCTATGGCTTTAGTGTGATCTTTCCTGTTTTAACTCAAGAAAGTACTTTTGCTTTATTTTTAATAAATAAACTGCCAATAGCAGAATTGTTTATCATACCATGGTATCAGTAACGAAGGCAGAAAGTGCAGACAGCACTGATGGGAGCTGCCTGTGATTCAGGGTTTGATCCAGATATTGCTGTGAGGATATTTGTTCTGTATGGCTGTAGACACTGACAGTGTTTCCCAAGCTTTGAATGAGGCAGGCTGATCCAGCAGAAAAGACACAGTAAGCAGAATCTCTGGAATCCTCACCAGCAATTTCCTTTAGTCCTTTTTACAAGTTCTAACAACAAGAAAGATTAGATGCTACCTTTGTATTCTATTCTATTTCACTCTGCAGTTTAGAACATTATATCTTGTTTTCTATTGCAGCTCATTTTCTGTTACAGACAGGAAAGATACAGGCAGGCTAATTCAGGATTCTGACAGTTTGTTTTCAGAAAGCTTGATTAAATTACTGCCATTGGTTCTCTCCAAGCATGTCCAGGAGGGTGGTCATGACTCACTGAGGTGTTTCTTGTGTATTGTGAAATATCAACAAGGGTCCAGACCTAATCTTGTATCTTTAGCGACAGGCTTGGCCAAGTGACACGTCCAGGACCAGTTCTACAGTCCTGAATGCATTACAAACCACTTCTCTGGCAAACCCAGGTTGTCAGACCCCACAGAAGGCCGTAGGGGGGATCTGGATGAGGAGTTAGTGCCCCATGGGGCCTTTTGTCTGTTCGTAATGAAAAAAGGCTGATGCATCAGGTTCTCTTGTTTTTTTCCAAAATGTGGACAGGAATTCTCAACTTGAACTATTTTAAGATCATTCATATGACTGTCCATGAAAATAAATGGCTTGCAGATCTGCTAGAAGAAGTATTCTGGCTGGAAAATAGTGACAATATATTCTTGTCTTTGGTTGTTTGTTGGGGTTTTTTTAATTAGATGGATCAAATTTATAGTTTAACAACAAACTTAAATTAGAAGGAAGTCTGATAATACCATATTTCTGTATAGTGCAAGCTTGGTGCATTGATAATGGTTGAGATTTTGAGGGAAGGTCTTTGGGAAAAGTCTTATTTTCTAGTAAAATTCCTGCCATTTTTGCAAGAAACAGGACATTGAAAGTTCAGTGTATTGACAGGCACTGTGCAGCATGGACAGCAGATGTTTGCCAGAGAGGCAGAATAATTAGGAAAACAAATTTGCTTCATAGCCACAGTGAAAAGCTTTTAGATGGGTGTGACAATGCATAAAAGAATCATCAAAAACTTTTGACTATACTGAACGTATTAATTTTTTGCTGAATACCTGCATGTGACACCACAGAGCAGCTGTCAACTGATGTAAACCGAGCAGTGTTAGGTTACCTAATTGCTCGTGTTCTTTGCTTATCTCCTTGTAGTCACTCACGTCTGATAAGAAATTTTTATTCATTCTATAAATGCGGTATGATCCTGTCAATCCAGGTGGGAGCAGACTACTGTTTCAGATTTTAAACATTCAACTCTGTGAACTCTGTGAATGTATTCTGCCTCTGCATGGGGATGCCCCACCATCTCACCTTGGGCACTTCCCATGCCCAGCTCAGATGTCCACCAGTCTGAGTGGGCTCTCTGTACACATAACAGAGGCCAGGGAGACAGTAATTCAGTGATGCATTTGCTTCCTGCTCAGATGTACAAGAAGTAGCTGCCTGACTTATTACGAAACCTGAGGAACTCCACAGGTTTGGCAATCTCTGTTCAGTTGCCAGCTTTTGCCCTCTTCCTTTTAGACGTCAGTGACCCTATTTTGAGGCAATGGGACAGCTCAAACGAGGTGAAGGATTAGCACAATAAACGTCACCAGGTCAAAGGCTCAACCTGGGGAGGCACTGATCCATGCAAAGACATCTTTATGGGTCAAAGGTGTTCATCTCCTTGGAGAAGGTGCTCTGCAATTTACAGGATTTCATCTGCACTCGGCAGGCTGGGAATGTTTATCGGGGGCCTCTTTTACTCCAAATGCCAGCTGTCAAAGGAATTAGTGGTTAAGGAGAGCAGTTTGTGGAGGCTTCTATTCCTCATCACCTATCAACAGGTAAGGTGCTCCTTCTGGGTGGATAGGGAAGCAGTGTGATGTGTGCAATGAAGAATTGGCCCAAAAGAAAACCAGGAAGCAAGGCTGGTCCTCAGGCCATGTCTCAGGTGCAGAGGGAGGAAGAGGGTGAGGAGCAGGGTGAAGCAAAGCCAGTCTTCTGAGCTGTATGCACTCCCTCTGCATTGCTGGTTGTACCCCAGCAGTAGCCCAGGCACAAGCCCTGCCCTGCTTAGGGGAGCAGAGCCTGGTGCTGCCTCTGTTCTACGAGCAGCAGGTCTCGGCTCCATCAGGCCAAGCTTCTCCACGTGCCCCAAGCACAGTGACAGCTTCTGGAAAATGAGTCACGTATGTGAGGCTGTCGTTTCCAGAGAGGCTGACACCTTGGCAAGGGTGGCCCCAGATAAAGGCAGAGTGACTTATAGCTGTGAATGGGGAGTCTTTTTCTGAGAACAGCCTTGCCCTATCTTTAACTCATAATGAGATATATTTTGGGGCTGCAAACTGGTCCTTTAAATGTTCCTGAAGCAATACCATTTGCCTTTCTCACAGGGCCTGTGCAAAGCCTTGAATGAACCCTGTAGGCTTTTAATCATGTTATTCACGCCTTGGCAATATATGTGATTTCATTGCCTTTAATCAACAGAAGCGCTTGCCTGTGACAGTAACTAATAAACAAAAACAGAGGCTATTGATTATGAGAATCTGGTCTTCACTGGTAAACCTGTGAACATTTGTAAGCAAGGAAACCTACAGATTATAATAACCTCTCATTTTTAGCACAGAAGTCTCAAAACATATCCCACAAGCATTTATGTAAATTGAATGTCTCTGCTTGTATGTTTGTTTCCCACCACTGTGCATACGAATTGGAAAATTTGGCTTTCTACCCCAGGGCTCTCCTGACACCCTCATTGTCTGACATGTTTATGTGAAAGTCTGGGAATTGAAAGGCTCAGAATGCACCTGAAATTTCAGTAATTAACAGCAGAAATGTTGGCAAACTGCTGAGCTGGAGAGAATAGGGGGGATGTCGACCCAAATAGGAGTCTGCTGTTTTAAAATACACAGTTCTCAGCATTGCTGGGCATCACTTTTTCAAAAAAAAAGGAAGGAAAAAATATTTACACAGTAGATGTAGTAGATGTTAAAGATTCAGGTTATGGCTAGTTATGTGCTGCAGCCTGTTAATATTACAGAATTAAGCAGTGTCTGCATCTCATTGCTGATACTGCTGCACCTCTCTTTCTAGGCTCTTGTGTAATATACCCTGTATCCATCACTGTTCAAATGACTGAGTCCAATCAGCAAAGTCTTTTGTAAAAGAGGCTTTCAGGACTGCATTCTCTAATGAAAGTCTGTTTGTGTGTGTGCTCTGTGCAGTGCCTGTCTCTATTGTTGGGGAGGGATTAGTATTCCTATAGCATAGAGAAATTCAAGCCAACAGAGGGATCTGATTGTGCTAGGTGCTGTACAGTCACTTCTTCTCCAAAAGGCTGGTAAAGAGGAGAGATTACAGGTAGGAGAGAAATGACTGCTCTCCAAACACACTGCTGGTGAGGCAGCTTTTAGCTATGGAAAGGAATTTATAGCAGCTGAGAGGTAGGAGTTGGTTTGATTCCAGTAGATCCACTGGGCCAACAGCTCTTTGCTTCCCACTCCCTAATTTTGTAACGCATGCTTAGGAAAAAACATAGCTCAGAAGTCATTTAGCAACTGGCCTATTTGTTTCCCACAGAAAGATCAGAAAACTTTTGAACACAGCATTTGGCATAAGTAGGACTTTTGTTTACAATTTTTTGCTTCACATACAAGCTGAGAGAGAAAATGCATGAAAAACCCAGATGCCACAGTGACAAGAGTATAGGAACACCTCAGGAGGGCAAGATTCGGGCAGCAGACAATTGTGTTTTACTTACGTAAGTTCCTAAGTCAGATGAATTTGACAGTGTTACCCCAGTAATGAGTTGATGAAAAATTCACCAGCTGCTAAGCATTCTGAAAAACTACTTGGAGAATGGAGGAAAGTGTCACTTGGAGAAAAGTGTCACTTGGAGAAATCAGGTTTGGTTTGCCAACAATTTATGCACAGGAATGGAGCAAAGGCCTGTCTTCTCTGGATAATTTATTTGTAACCGATAACTCAACTGCATCGAGTAATGATACAGCAATGCTGTAACAACAGACATGCAGCTCATAATTTGTAGCTGAAATAAGGTCTGTACTCCTCTGTTTCTCCAAGAGTCAGCATGATCTAATTCACACCAGATTCCTATCTCTGCTATGTTAGCATGGAAATCAAATGCACTGCTTGTGCTATGCTGCTCCCTTATTGCAGATGTACCTTGCAAGTGTAGTTTCACCAAAGAGACAGCTGGCTAAGTGATTTTCCTCTTAATTAATCATCTCATATGCAAAGGAGGCCAGTTTCCCATATCTTCTTCTTTTCTGACATATGTTTCACCACAGGGTTCTTCCTGATGAAGCAGAAAACTTCACTTAAAATCTCAATGGGTTAAACTTGTTCTGCTCCATTGGAGTTTTAAAGTGATTTTTTTTTTTTTCCTTTCCTCTGCCTCTGTTTTGCAACTTAAGAGGAAAAAAAATTCAGTTATTTCATGAGGGTCTCCACCTCTTTCTTTTTCAGATAAGCCCTGAAACGGAGTTAAGCTTTTTATCACTAACTTGCAGGGGGGCTTTTGAACACACCCTGAGACAGTTCTATGTTATCGTGAGTGATAAATGCCTATTTCACTGGGGACTGCATGTTTAAAATATCTAGTTTTATGAGGCAGTCCACACCATAAAAAGCAAATGTGATAAGGTCACAGCAATGCAGAATCAGATATCAAATCCTTACATATGTGTAGGTGTTTAGAGTTGCAAGCAGAGACTATTTTAGTAACACCAAACCTAGAAAAAAGGTTTGAATTCTGTATATACACACATATATGTGCACACAGAGTGTATGTATATATAATATATCATATATCTGTATGCACACATATACAAAGATATACATGTGTGTACACACCACTCGTCTCGTCTCACTACTTATATGGCTTTATTTGGTCAAGTTTATGTTCCTCTTGTAGCTCATCTGTGCTGGGAGAATTTGGTAGCTGCATCTTCAGGACAGTTTTCTAGAAAATGATCATATTAGTATATTCATTCTGAAAAAATAGTTATTCTTTAAACAATAACTACCCTCCTTTGGAAACAGAATACTTATTTTTTCAAAAATTCAATCGTATTATGTAATTCTGTGTCCACCTCAGTTATGAGAAAATTAATTTATACTGGAATAGCTTTTGCAGAACTGTTACTCCAGTTTAACTTTTTTTTTGGTAGGCAAACTTCTTCTCTGTTGTTCAGCTTGTTTTCTTTAAAAAAGTGCTCCTTCTAAGACAAAAGCAAGATGCTTCTTGTCTGCTAATTGGATGTTTCAAAAATTTCAGTTACTTAAGAAGGCATGAAAAAGTGTTCTTGATGGCTGATGTTAGATAAACTAAATAATCCGTAGGTAAAACAAATAATCCACAAATCACTTAAACAGAAGCGATTAAAGAGTTACACCTATGAATGAGTAGAGGGAAAAAATATTTCTCATGGGTTGTGAAGAGTTACCATAAAAATGAAGTTATCCAAGAATTCAGGAAACTTGTGTACATTTTCAAAAATTCTGATGTTTAAAATGACACGCTGGATTTTTATATTCTATTTCTATCTTCTAGGATCTATTGTTGGATTCTGCTTTCAAGATTTTCTTAGCATGTATTAGGGCTAGAAATTTACCAATTTATTATGAAATGGTCTAGACTGTTATTTCCAGAAACTTTTATAACCAGCACTCATGAGTTAGCTGAGGTTGTTCTTCTATCACTGGTTCATTCAAGTGTCATGAGCACAGTCCCCATCCCATCCAAAAAAGAAAGCAGGAAATTAAATCCTTGATGTATCTGTGGCCTCTCTCGTACCTGCTCTCTCACGTTGTCTAGTTCAGATATCCTCTGCACCTCCTAATCCCTCCTGTCTGTCCCTTTCCTAGCCCACAGGTAAATGGTCACATCTGAACACACGAGAGACACACAGCTCCCACTTGTTAAATGCCATTTCCTCCCTTCTGTCAAGGACCTTCCACAGTGCTGCCAGTGGGAAGGAAGAAAAGAACAGGCAAGGAAGACATAAATCCTTCCCTGTCACCATCTGGGCTGAGGCTTTGTTTCCTTTGGGAGTTGCCCCCTCTTCCACTCTCTCTCCCTCTTCTCTTCTCTGTTGATTTCTCTTTGCTCTCTCATCTTCACAGCTTGCTGTGGAACAACACCTCCCCTCTCCAGATCTTTCCTGTCGTCACAGAGGAATTTTTATTTACAACTGGGACATGCTTTTTACATTCTCAATCACACGATTGGGAGAGTTGATTATTACTTGTCTCTCTTGAATTTCCATAATTACATCAGTGGACTTTGATTTTTTTTTTACTCCATTGCATAAAAATCCAGTTTTCCCCTCACTGAACTCATAGTTTTAGTTGTTGTTTGAGTTCAAAGAAGCCCTTGCTACCAGTTATTAATGGCAATTAAGCCCTTGGTGGAAAAAGGGGTTATACACAAGACTAGGCTGTATCTCTCACTACAGAAAACCCTGCATAAAATGCTGAGTACACCAGGAAACAAAACTGCAGCTGGGAACCACATTCCAGCTTCCCCTTTGCTTTGGGAAAAAAGCCCTCAGTGTGCTCTGAACACTGTGTCACTTTTCCTGTTACTCATCCTATCCCTGCTGCAGTCATGAAGAAGAGTGGAGTGAGCAGCTTCTGCTAACATCACCAAAGTCAAGAAGAACACCACCAGCTCAGGGAGAAGGCCAGGTTAGCTGGGCTTTGAGCAACATGATCTAGTGGAAGATGTCACCGACCACGGGGGTGTGGTTGGAAACAGATAATCTTTATGGTGCCTTCCAACCCAACCCAAACCATTCTATGATTGTATGATTCAAAGGGTCCTTGGTAGGTCCTTCTTGTGAAGGCTGTGTCCACCTGATGGGAACAAACCAAGTCTGAAACCTTGCTGATTGCTTTTGGCACTTTACCACCTCCCACTAAGAGCTGTCCACTCTTCATACCTAGAGCTCAGCAATTCTTAGTGACTGGACTCATGAACATCCTTTAAAAAATGAAAAATCACCTTCTACCTCACCTTTTGTAGAACTGAATGGGTCTGGTTCCTCAAAACACCTCTTCTCAAGTTAATCATCCCACACCCTGACCCAAGAACCCAGATCTGGTATCTACTTGCTGTACAGGGGACAATTTGAAATTACTTCAAATCCAAGCCATTACCACAAGGGCAGTGATGCATGGTGACTTGGCATGGTGAGAGATGGACAAGACAGTGTTGTACAACCCCAGAAAGAAGCTGTTTTTTTCATAGCCTTGGTTATCTGAGTCTTTTCTCTGCTTCCAGCTCTCCAGTCAATGTCTCCTTCCTACTCATGATTAAAACCAAGTTTTTCTCTCATATCCTTCCCATTTCCTCTTGACAAAATACAGTATTCTTCATTGCAAAAATGTATCCTTTTTGCTTTGTTTAGCCTATAAATTTCTCAGGACAGAATGATCTCTCCCTCCATCTCCTTTCTAAACAAAAATCACCAAATAATTATTTGACACTTTGGTGCTCATGTGGCACCGGCCACATCTGTCTTCCCAAGTTACCTCATCAAGTTGCTGATTCTGGACAGAGATTTCAGCCTCCTGAAGCATGAAGATAAAATGCAAAAAACAGCTTTAGGTAAGATATCAACTGGCAATGCATATCAAGCTGGAAGGACTTTAGGGGTTTCTCCTTGAAAATATTTTTCCCCTAACCACATGTATTTGTATTCTCTGAGATAGTCTCTAGACCATGGAGATCAAAGCAAGCTGGAAATCCAGCAGAGTTTTTAAGTGCATTAAAGGTACTGTGTTTCAAAGCCACATGCCTGAACATTTAAGCACCATGGAAGAAATGAAGTAGCAGGTGGTAATACATGTAAACATGGTTGTTCTAATCTTAATACTTTTCAATTTGTTCAAGCCTAAATGTGTGACAAAGAGCCAAAATAAAGAATGCAGTGTGCACATGCAGACACACAGGACAGCATAAAACCCAAGGACACCAGCCAGCTTTGGGTTTTCCCTTTCAGCCACATTTCTGATCTTGTAAGTCATTTACAGTAATAAGGATGTGGATTTACAAGACTTATGTGGAACCTGGCAAATCTAAGCATGGAGTGAGGGCTTCTTGGGAGATTTGAATACAGAAATGTAATTCTCTGCTGTACTTCTTTTTTGCCAAGGTAAAGAGTATAAAATGCCATCCACCACAGAACAGTGGTATTTTGTAAATATCTACATATTGTGAATATATATATAAAGCCAGCCTACAGCAACTGAGACATTATAGAATTATCTGCAGGTGCTTTCATGAGTCAAAATGAGACAAAATGAGACTATTTTTCTTTTATTACTCCTAAAGAAATGGAAAAATATTAAGAAGTGGTGTCCACCAGATCTAACCCCTTTCCTACCATAAGTTTTGGTGCATGTTTTCTGATCAGCTCTAGCTGTAAACAGAATGCTTCATCACCTGAGATCACCTGAGGTCCTGGCATGTAAACAAATAGTTGACAATTTCTGTCTCCTTCCTGTTTCAACCCAAATTCTTGGGAAATGCCTTGCTTACTGCAAGTTGTCATTGCATTGCTGAAATCAGTGTTGAGATACTTGTACCCTGGAACCTGAGATTGCTCATGTTAATTTTATTGGACTTTGTATCAGAATTTGCTGATTTGAGATCTCAATTTTTTAATATTACTCTGTTTCAAATGCCTTGGTTTAGCTCACGGCAGCCTCGTCTACTATCACCACAGACTTTAATGAAGGCAAAGTGATTTATCAGTGGTAACTAGAACTCTTGTAGGAAACACTATTGAAGACAGGGGGTAGTGGGGAGCAAATAAAGATAAACTGATCCTGTGTGCTCCCAAGGAATACTTTCTGCCGATTCAAGGTTCTTGCACATTAAGAAAATATGTCTGTGGCTCCTGAGCTCATTCTCCCTGTGGATTAACGATTCATAAGGGACTCTTTGTACCAAGGAGGAGTAAATCACCCCTCCTGCTTTTGGCAGGCAGGAATGTAACTGGGGAGATAAATGCTTTTACATTTCTCTGAACTTTGCTGTTGCTCCTGGGTAAAAGATTTCCCCTTCTGGAATCCATTAAAATCTGTGAATTTCAGACAAAGACTCTTCTTCCTCCTCCCACGTTCTGTGTGAGATGCTTAATTTCTGCATCCTGGGGACATAACCGTTTGTGAGCTGGAAACAGAGCACAAGGTGAGCCCTTCTGCTCTCGAGGCGCCTCCTCTTGTTTCCTTTGCTTGCAATGAATGAAACCTTTCATTTCAACAGCCTCTGACTTGTGTGAGAAGGTTCATGACTGACTGGAGCAACAATGGGGTGGCAAAGAGGGGTGAAATTGTTTAAAATGTTGCATTGCTAAATAAGTAAAGATCAGCTTTAAACATGGGGGAGAAAGTGAGAGAAGGTACAGCTGCACGGCACTGATTTTAAGGAAAAAAATGCAGCCTGGACTTTTCTTCCCCATTCCTCTCCATGACTTACATTTCCTTTAAGGAAAAGGTCATGCCTTCTTTCCCAGGCTGCTACAAGCCTTCCCCAGACAGGAAGCATATCCTGTGTCCTGTTTTCTCCAGAGTCCAGCAGCAGAGCAGATGGGAGCATAACTTCCACATTTTTGCTCCCACTGCTGTTTTTAAGTGACCTGAGTACCAAATCGCTGGGTGAATCTTCCTCCCTCTCAAAGGTGGTGCAGCCCCAGAGCCTTGCAGAGCTGGCAGCTGCTGGAGATGGCCAGAGGGAGAAATACAAGCTCCTCCCTTCAGAGGTCTGGATGGCTATTTTTGTCAGATATGAAACTGCAGCAGTCAGTGGGGGGAGATGTGGGAGGGGGGAAAGCACATGTTCTGTAATTAAAGACTGTGTCTGATTTATTCTAGAGGAGAGGAGTATATTTTTCTCATTGAATGAGAAAAGAGAGTTGGAAACTAGAACATGTAGCACATGCCATTTTCCACCTGAGAGGAAACCAGATTTCCTACACAGCTCACACCTGAGAACCCTAGGGGATCAACCCTCCCCAGTGATGCCCCACTGCCTGCAGCACAGAGCAAGGTCCAGGACTTGTGGGTGGCTGAGGGAAGTCTGCCAGGGAAATACTGATAAATGTGGGTGTTCAGCTTTGCAATTGATTTTTTCCACTGTTTGGCACTTTAGGGCACCAGCTTGCTGTCTGCGGACATGAGCATCCATATCCCTAAGAGGATAATTTCCTCCCACTCCCCCCTCCACTGAACATATCCTGGGTGAGAGGAGATGCAGCAAGAAATGCAAACTCCATCCCTTAAGAGACGCAAAGCCATGGCACATCAGCTGTGGCCGAGGGTCATACATCTCTCCAGACTCTCAGGGCCACACACATCTGTCTTTTCCATTCCCCAACCTTGCTGGAATATTTCCAATCCATCCTCTAGTTAATGGGATTTGGTACCGATTTTTCCCATCCTTTGTTTCACTGCCATTGCACAATGAAGTGATATCGTGGCATTACCAGAGCTGCCTGTGTGTCTCCCTCAGCCCTCACCAGCTGTCAGCTTACACCAGTATTAGGGAAAAGAGACACTCTTTCCCAGGGACACTGCCACCTCTTCCCATCTGCTACAGAATCCATGACAAGTGATCACCCATGTGGGTTTGATCCTGATGATGCTGGATTTTCTTGACTAACCAGGACCTAAAAGCTTTTTCAGTTCTGCCCATGAAAGTGCTGCACTGAGCATGGAGCTGATGGTCCATCTTATGCACTAGAGCCAGTAGCAGATGCTTAATGGAGAGTTAAAGCACAGGGCAACCACCAAGGGATCTGAGGAATGGGAAAGTCTTGAGCCAGAATTAGTAATCCAGTGTTTAAATGATTGCCTTGGGGTATAAAAGCTTTTGCATTTACCAGAGTTTCTCATATGAAATACTTCAAGCTCCTGCTCACATCCAGACTCGGTGCTTGGCAGGACTGAGCCTTGCCTCCTGCTCTTCTTGAATGAGCTCTTTTACCTTGTAGTTGAAAGAATTCAGCCTTTGAAGCTCAGCGTTACTAAAAGCACAGCTGGTGGCAGGGAGCAGGAGCTCCTCTGTCCAGTTCTCCCAGGCAATCCCTGTGCCTCCAGGAGTGTGTGACCATGACTTTGTCATTTGTCCCCTGCATCAGCCAGCTGTGCAGCAGCCACCTACCCCAGCAATGAAAAAGGCTGTTGCCTGAAGCCAGCCATGCAGCCAAGCACAGCACAAGGGTGCTGGCAAGCCTAGCCCGTCTTGGAATGCAGCCAGGATAGGGAACATCTCTGCCATTCCTTCTTCTCTCCTCATTAAGTGGAGTACCTACTTGTCGGGCAAAAATGTCCAGTGTAAGGTTATAAAGAGTTAAAGCCAGACTGCTATGGATGTCCCTTCTGCCCATAAAGCATGGGCATCTCCTAGGGAGCACTTCTTGCTGAATGTCTCCTGAAAGGACTCTCCAGAGCAAAACTAGAAAGACAAGCCTCAGATCTCCTGCCTCTGTGTTTAACACTCGTGGGTGTGGCAGGGGCACAGGGAGAGACAACCATGTCTCATGAAAGTAGCCTGACAGACATTCAGGTCTTGTGGAAGAAGCAGTTAAATTTGACAGAGAGGCCCTGTAAAACTGTGGGCTTTTTTATCCACTTGTTTAAGTTTTCTATTTCATCTATACAGACAGAACCAAAAAAATGCAAAAAGGAAGTGGGCTTTACTCCTCTCTGTCTTGTAACACACACATACTTGTGTCCAAGCCTTGCCGTGGCATGAAGTACAGCATAGCTCCCCCTGAAATAAACTGCGGCTCACACATATCTCAGGGTGGAACTTGGCTCCTAAACAAAATTTAATGGGAGTCTGCTCTGGCTGAACTCTACTTATGACTTCATATTTTCCAGGGCCGTGCTACTGCTGTAGGCTTGTTCATTTTTCTTTTTTTTTTTTTTTTCCCATTCTCTTTATACTAATAGGTGTTTCAGTGGGATAACTTGACCTTATGAGACTGTTCCAAAGCAGACTTCTCTGGAGGCAATTGTAAATAGTTTTGATATATTATGAAAGTGCTTTGAGAAATTTGCAGGCTCTCTCATGACAGCTTGAGAAGGCAGACTTTTGCAACCTGTTAGGCAGCACCAGCTGGTGAATTAAACTGGGAAGCTGGAAAGCAGAGAAGGTGGACAAAGGCTATGTATGACACTCCTGGTCCTCGGTTCTATCATGTTTCTCACAGTCATAAAACGGAGTTTTTAAAACTTTCACCATTGGCCCAACTGAGCAATTGGAATGTGTGGGAGAACTGACTTCAAAGGGAGTAGAAGCAGTTTAGCAGTGAGAGCTTTTGCAAATCCCACCTTGTATGTGAGACACTTGTATTTTCACTTTGTGTGCTGGGACTGTGCCAGTACTTTGGGCCAGCAGGGCCAGCAGTGACTACTGCTGCTTGGCTGCAGAGCCCTGCAGAGCCCCATAGCTGCTGATGCAGCTGTGGAAGAGCAGCATCCCTGCAGGAAGGATGGTACAGGGTTACAGCTCTGCCCTAGGGTCCTGATTTTGACAGCTGAGAGAGGGGCCTGACTTCTTAGTGCATTCCAGTATAATCTTACACAGGGAATACCAAGCCCAACTTTTTCCATGGCCTTCTAGATCTGCTATAATTCAAAGGAGTCACTGGACTGTGAGTATCTGGACTTCTCTGCTCTGCTCAGAGCACTCTAGAAAGGAACTCTCTGGCTTTAATTAGCTGCTTTTCTCTTTATACTTTTCTTCTGGGGCACTTGTTTTTCCTGAGTGTAGATTCATGATATATTTCAGATGCCCAAAAGAGCATTCCTGCTTTTTACCCTCTCTGTCTGCACCTAGCAAACCTCTCCCTGTTAGTGGATCAACTGACAGTGAGACTACAGGTTGACTTGGGTCAATTTGCCAATAAGTAAATAGCTCCCTATAGTAAACAGTAAATATAAGTAAATGAGTGAATATTAAATGGGGGAAGGGCTTTAGTTTTGGTGAGCTGGTGTTCTGCTGGATCAGCTTGGAAGGAAAATGTTTAGGAACCAGAATGCCCTTTGCTGCAGGAATGTAGCAGCCAGCTCAAATCACAACAATTCACTGTCAGCTTTCCTGCATGGATATTTCATACACTTAGGAGCAGCCCAAAGGCTTCACAGTAAGTGAAAAATATGTTGGTCAGAGAAGTACCATAGCAAGCATTTGTTGCTATTGAAAACTACTAGACCATATTTCTTTGCTTAATGACACACATTAATCCTCCATTGAAATTTCCAGGGCTGTCCAAACTGAATCGGGCTTTAAAGGTTTAAAATACAGTCCAAACTACAAAAATGTATCTTTCTGACCAAAAAAAGGAGCTGGAAAAGAGTCTCAGCAATGTTCCTTTGTTTTTTCCTTTGCTGTTTAAACCACTAAGGATGTCATCTACAAGCTTTGAAATGTTTTCAAAAACTTGGCATTTTTTAAATTGGTGACCAAAATATGAATCTTATCCAAGTACCCACTGCTACTTCTGTTTTCAGTCCAGTTTCCTAATGAAATGAGTCTTATGTGTTCCTGCTGTCTATCTGTCTGCTTAATTATCTGTTCATCCATCTGTCACTTCTCATCAAGAACTTTTGGATCCACGGACAGTTTCTCTAAGATTTGAAAGAGAAACAAAAGCCTTGGAAATTATTATAATTTTCCAGGTTGCATGAAAGTCAACACTGTCAACAGAGAGCCATTCAGGTGAACAGTAACACAAAAAGCACTCCGTGTTAGGAGAGTAAACTAAATGAAGTTCTTTTCTACTTAGGAATGCAGTAGCATCAAGTTTTGGCCTGGTAAGTTTGCTTCCATAAATGTGACTTCAATTTAACAGGCAAAACACAGAGAGTAAGACACCATTTAAGCACCTATGGGAGACATCAGGCCCTTCTGACCAGGGCATGTTGAAAGCTCTGCAAAAAAAACGCTCTCACTATGTTATAGCAAAGTTAAGCCCTCAGCATAAGCTTTGGAAAGGGATGGTTAAGCAGTGCTAACAATAATGTTGGGGATTTATTTTCCCTGATTATAGACTCTAGAAATCTAGGCTTCTTTAAGCTATTCTAAGTTTGCTTATTGGTTGGTGGGAAGGAAATTCCCACACCGTACTCCAAGATTCACCACCACACTCTGTGGAGGCTGCATAGATCTTCTTGCAAGAAGGCATGTCAGAACAGAACAGAACAGAACAGAACAGAACAGAACAGGATAGTGCCAGCTGGAGGAGACACACAACAATCATCTCGGCCAACTGCCTATTTAGTGTCCTCCTGCGGCACCTGTGGAGACAGCCGATACGGTACAGACTCCTTTCCAGCAGTCAAACATCTCGTCAGGCTGGTTATTAGTCTTTCACCTACATGGTACTTGCCATTCAGTGTTGCATTAGGAGAGAGGAACATTAGCAATAAACTGTTAATGAGTTTCACAACATGAAAAACATCCAGTATATGGCTTCAGTGAAGGTGTCCTGGTTTGAAAGACAGATGTCTGCCAAGGAAGGCGGGAAACCTTCCTGGGATAGAGAGGATGACCCACCTCCCTCCAAATTACTATACTCTTGAAATTATGGGGCTCTCAGGCAAAGATGTGGGAAAGACAATAACAGTTCTTTACTAGGATTATATATCTATATATATATGAAGACAGATAAACGGTAACAATAAGAGAAGAGACAAACCCAGTCACAGTCCTTTGTCTGTCGTTGGGCGATTCTCCGTTGGGGCAGAGAGGCTGCGGTGACTCCCCCGCGGCTGCAGGGGGCGCTGTGGTGCGAGTGTGGAGACCTCTCCGTGTGGCAATGGCGGCTCCAGCGAGCGGGAGAGGGAGAGGGGAGGTCGCTCCCGGTGCAAACCCATGGGGCAGCAGCCCGGCTCAGCACCAACCTCGGCAGTGGGCAGGAAGCAGCACAAGCAGGCAGGGCTGACTGGGGAGTGATGGACCTCGGTATCACCCACCAAGGGGCCAGCAGAAGGCAGGGACAGCAGAGAGGAGTAGGCCCCGGTGCCAACGCATGTGGAGCAGCAGAGGTGAGCAGCTCCGGGCGGCGACAGTTACAGCGTAACTCTGTACCCTGTGCTGCTGCGACTGTGCGGAGACGTCACAGTGTATCCGTGCTCTGGAGCAAGCCGGCGGCAATGTCGCAGTGTAGCGGTGTTTCTGGAGCAAAACCGGCACTCGCTGCAGACACAACCGCCCTCACCGAACGCCGAGTGGAGAGGAGAGCGAGACCGGCCTCCGCTCCCTCTCCCCAAAGTCTCGAAAAGTCCCTTCCCCTCTCACGATAAGCTTCAGCTTCTGGGGAACCATCCCCTGGCCAACACTTCCAGCTCTTGTTTCTTTAACTGGGGATATTATCGTGGCATGTGTGTTGGGCAGGCAATGCCTTTTGTCCTTAAGTATTGCTCCTTCTGGGTGATTGTCAGGGCATGTGGGTGTGCAGGCAACTTTCCTTGTTCTTAATTATCGCCCATTAGTTCCTGGCCAGGCCCTCCCTGCCCACATAGGTCTCCCTGCTAGATGGGGAAAAAAAAAAAAATTTCATTTGTCAAACCCATAACAGAAGGTCTTGTCATGCTTAGCTCTGTTAATGTGCTCAATATGCTATTTTTCAAATAATGCCAGACAATTGTCAAAAATAATACACAAACAATCCTTTTTCTTTTTTTCCCCCTTCTCTTTTTAACAATCATTGCACAATCTGTCTAGAATTGCTCAGATGAATGATAGATGGTAAAGAAGTTTTGCTAAAATTCCTCAACTCTCTTCAGACAGCTTGGACTGATACATAAAAGCTTTTCAGACACTAAAGTGGCCTTTGTCTTTAGAGCAAATACGCAAAAGAAATCTGCATATTCATTGAAGAAACCTTGGGAAATAAGAAATGTTGTTGCCCTGAGCTACTATTTGCCTTGCAAGTTTCTAAGGTGTTTCAATATGTTTTATTTTCTTTGTTTAATATGCTCAATATTCAAAGCATTTGGAAGATTGTTTCCACTACAGATATCTCCGTTAATAATATTAATCTCATCAGTGCTCCAGGAAAGATCTCTGTGTCCCTGAAGAGCATATGCTAAACATCCTGACATTTCCACTTGCAAGGCACAGTAGACAGTGCCTTAGGCAAGCACTGGTGTATGAGCTGGATGGAGCTGAATACAACTCATATCAAATAAGCCAGGGGACAGAGCACAGAGAACTCCTGTTTCCAAGAATTATCACCTGTTGGACTGCTTTGCTACAAAATATTGACTGCGGGAATGAGAATAAAGGAAGAAACCTGCCCATGTTGGGAAAATGATTATACTTTTCTAAGGATGGGAGCCTGGTGCTACATTCTTTGAACTGTTACAGTAACATCTTTGTGTATGACTGCAGGTTTTCACCATTTTCCGGGTGATTTCTAGATGACATCACCTGTATTTTGATCATATCACCTCTAATTTAAGTACAAGGTCAAGCTTTTTCATCTCAGTGTGAAACAGACATTTATCAGCCTCACTAGAATAATGGCCATGTTTCTATCTTAGCATGTCGGTGTTCATTACAACGAGTTTTCTGCCAGAAACAGAGCCAATGAAACACTCTTGCTTTTGGATCTATGTCTCTGCCCCCTAAATCCCACCCCCAGCACACAGTGGCTCCCTCCCTCAGCAGGTCCCCATGGGGAGGGGGTGCTGCAGCTCCTCTGGATCTATGTGCACTATGGCTGGAAAGTGCATTTTTGCTGGGGAATTGACTGCTGCTAAACAGAGCTTTAAGATACTGAGTCCTCCCTGCCTTTCCTTCGGTGCTGGGCTATTCTGGTCTCCCTTTTCTCTCCAGTCTGCAGTTTTCATAAAAATTGAACCAGTCCTTATCTTTGCCTGCTTTTCCTTTAAAAACAGTTGGAGTTGAATAATGGAGTCGAAACTTGTGAAGGATAAAAGGACAGTCAGGCAGATAGTGGGAACAGAGAAAATCGGTGCAAAATGCTGTTGAATGTACTTGAAAATATTTCAAATTCTAACAAATGGTTCTGACTGTCTTAGTTAAGGGGACTAATTTAAACTAATGTTTGTATTAGTGCCAAATCCATAAATGCTTAGTGCCATGTCCATAAAAAGGGTATGTTTCAAATGTAAACAAAAACCTAATCCTTAGTAGTTATTAAGGTCATAAAATCAAGCACAACAACATTAAGAAACAGAGATCACCTTATCCTCTTATGACACGCTCAAAAGGCATGAGAGTCAGGTCTGAGGCTGGTAGACCTGTTAGGTACAAATTAAAAGCTTGTCTTGGTAAATAATTACAAGTAGTTTAGCAGTTAAGTTGTCTTACTGCTTCATATAACCATTTACACAAGGGTTTGGGAAGGAATTATCACATCCTCCAAGATCTCTTGGCCTCTGATTTTTCACTGAAAAGTTCTGACTCAAATTTTTGTTCTTATGCTTCAAACATGCAAACTGTAGGTCAGTGGGGTGTGCTGCTTCCATGAACTGTTTCTCAAGAATTATAAGATAAGTATCAGGTATGGGTTGTCAGATGGGCTTTCACTATGTCCATAGTCAGCTTCTCTGATTACCTGTGGTCATTTCCAACATTTGCAATGAGTAATCAATTAAGCCAGCACCTCCTGTCTGTTCAGCTTTGACCTCGGTGAAGGAGCATATGGCTGGTTTGTTCCCATTTTGATTCAACAAAAAATGTCTTGAACTTAAAATTGTTGACTTTGGAGGAAAGTCAGGCAGAAATTAGCAAGAATCAGCAGATTCAATGGATATTTAGTGTTTCTTTCAAAACCTCCCCAGTTATAAAGCCCTCAAAAGGAGTACTCTCTTCTGATGAAGAGGGAAGTGGTGGGAGGAGGAGAGACAAAGGCAGGAAAATGTCTTGGTCGTGGTCTGTCCGTTGCAGATCGATTCCTTCCCCATTTGTCACTCCTTCTTTAATGAAACAATTCCAGGTCAATTTATCTTCCCCAGGACAATGTTGCACATGAGCTGGCATTGATGGTTGCAGAGGAAAAATGTAAATGGTGGCCTGGTTACATTAACATGTTTCCGTGGAAAAGTAAGGAACTTTTTGCAGTGATATAACTGTACACATGAGGGAGATTCAACAAGACACAACTCCCAGATTGCCACATGCAGCATTATTTGAAATAGATTAGACCTTCTTCTGGGTCCTCACACTTCAGGCACCTTTGTATGATAAGATAATTGTATGCTATGATAAGCAGGGACAAAACCTCCTAAATTTCTCTTCCAGTTTTTTACTGTATATATACATTGGTGTGACCACACAGGACACATTAAATGTGTATAACCACATGGGACGTGGGCCTACAGAAAGCTCTCTCTCAAGTACTGTGCTGCATGGGAGCTTTCAGGTTGTGACATTTATAGTACTTCTAAGGGGAAGCTGCCATTTTAACGTTCTTCCCAGATACACATTGCATAATTGCCATCAGAATTGGTGGTAGGTGTTCAGCAACACTGAGTAAAGGAGCTAAAGTCTCCAGTAATTACAAACTAAAAAAAAATTACATGGTTTAAACTGTTCAAAACCCTCAATTTGAGGGTGCTGTTGATTCTTTTGAGGGATAAACAGAAAAGTTAGTTTTAAAAAAAAAAATCTGTGCATTTTTTATGTCATAAAACCCTTTAAAACAAAATTTTGTTCTCTTTTTTATTTTTTATATTTTATGTATTTTTATTTCCAAAAAATTGAATATCTGTTCACTTTTAAAAGATACTCATTATTTTTTAACCTAAAATAATTCCTCAAATTTCATTAACATTTTCTCCTTGTCCTATCATTAAGGGTTATCATATGATTACTTTTTGACAAGATGACTTTTAGTGTATCTCTCCATCTCTGACTTTCCCCAAGATCCAAGGGCAATTCAGGTTCACAAAAAAGGAGAAACTGTGTGAGTGAAGCCATTACTTCCATAAACATTGCAAAACATATTTTCCGTTATTTACTTCTTAACATTCTAGAATGCTGAAAAAATATTTTGCTAACACTGTATACTAGAATCAAATGAGAACTAGTAAAATTATGTGGCAATCCTAACCTTATTAAATGAATTTGATAATTGCTTTTTATCCTTACTATATTACAAAGTGTCAAAAATCTTGAACAGACCTTTATTTGAATGAAACTGTACTTTGTCTCCTTAGAATTAATGACAAAATATTTGTTAGCTGGGATAGCAAGAGAATTGGGCCCAGAGCACTTTAATTTTGTAGATATTTTTAATCAGCACGATGTACCTTACATTTGCAACACAGTCCATTTGCTTGCCCAAAAGATCATGTGATTGTTGTTTTTTTATGTCACCATTATTGTCCTTATAATAATTTAGTGTACAAATGGGAGCCAAATTATTCTGTCTCTTTTCCAGATTGACAGATGAGAAACTGTTCCTTAATTTTGAAAGAACAGCCTTGATGTGTTTCATATTCTAATGGGAGATGGTGATGACTTTTTCAGCCGAATATGTCAAATTGATGGGTTCAGGCTGATGACCCTTCGGGATAAGAGATGCCAGCTCTGGCAAGGCACTGCACACTTGCTGGCAAATATTAAAATAGGTAATGACTTTTTTTTTTAGTTCAGAAAGGCCTCAGTGTGATACATCTGATATTGTAACAGGCCAGAGAGCAGCTTGAGCAATTAACATATTTCTAACATGAAGTTTTCAGAAGTTGGTTTGACTCATTTTTACACATGCAGCTGCAGTGAACCAGTTCTAACTATAGCTTGTAAATTAAATCAGTGTGCTAAGGTTAATAGATTAATGATTTTCTCATGAACGCAGTGTGTTGGCAAGGCACAAATATAAACCAAAGGGCAAGGAGGACATACCACAGTTGCATAAACAGTGGAGGTGTTAAGACTTCATTAGTTCTTCCATACTAAATGTGTGGTAAGAAAAGCCTTGCATCAACGAAGACAACAGGGGCACATTAAGACCTGCTTTTACAGTCAAGAGGAACAATGACTGCAGGAGAGGATACAAAGAACAAAAAGGGCCCCTGAGAAAGAAGCAGTTATGATAAATACATTTTTATATACATAATATTAAAAAAAATTAAAAATTCAGTATAATAAAAGTTTTAAACAAGTGCAAAAGCTTGCTGGTAGACTCTATATATCCTCAATGCCTTCAGAAGTTTATAATGTCTTACTGAACCAAATCAAATACCTTAGTATCTTCTTCAGTGGAAGGAATTAGATCAGTGATGAGTGGTTTTGAAACCTCACCTAAGTTCTTCGCATAAAAACAGCTGTCTTCTTTTAAGATTACAACTTTTTGAAAGTAAGGCAAGGTTAGTAAGGTATGTTGTGTTAGGTCAATTGACAAGCCAAAAAAAAAAGACTAAAAACTTACTAGACTGTATTACTGAGTAAACTCTATTTCCTTAGTCGTCTTATACTTAAAGCTCTCTTTGAAATGTATGGAGGTATGAAAGAACAATCGATACTGAGGCAAACCCTACTCTGAATTCCATTTATATCTGGCCTGAATCATGAACTGGATACCATTCAGTTTGAACATCTCCCTTGTTTACTGGACGTGCATGAATAGATAATACAAATGTTTAAGACAAAACCATGAAACATTTAATAGCCAAATTCTAAAGACACATTTCAGCCTACAGACTCTTTACAACCACTTCCTGCAACAACACAGTCAGTATTTGGGGTGGTTCTGCAAAGCACATCCATGGATATGCTGAGATGAGGTTGGATTGCTCCTTATGTGGAAGAGTCCAATTAACATTTCATAAAGTGATTAGGTGAGCAGATTAAAGATGAAATCTTCCTGTGTGTTTCCTAGTCCGCATGCCTAGGAAAGCCCTGAGAAGGAAATGACTGCCTTAAGGAGCTCAGCCCATCATTCACATGGATTGAATGAATTTCAAGCACTTCTTATGCAATGAACAGGCACAGCAAGAGAGAAAATGAGTTGCCCAAGAAAGCACTTGAAGACCTACTTGAGTGTAATTTAGCAGGCAAGGCTTTGTCTGAGATTGTAACTAAGCAGTCAGCAATGGAGCAATGATAAGAGATGGCTGAGGTTGCTAAGAATCAAAAGCACAAGCTTGTGGGTAGGAAAATCCTGAAAGGTAGGAGCAGGAGCAGTGCTGCGTGACTGCTTTGAGTGGCTTTGAAAGCCGCTTGTCACGTACGGGTATCTGTATACTCACTCAGCCTGACAGACTCCAAAACACAGGATCACCCACAGCTGCATGGGAATCATGACAACGTGAGTCGGAATCTCGGGTTTTCTTTCTCTACTCAACACTACCAGCTTTGAACCAGTTTGGAACTTTATTTTAGGAATTAAAGAGGCCTTGAGAATTTTGGGGTAAGGTGTATGTCATCCCATCAACTTGCCCTTGTGGATCGCACAGTAGAGATTTGGCAGTTTGCACCAGTACACTAGATTTATCCTGTAGGATAATTCCCATGCATTCCTGTCAAATGTGCCAAATGGGGACCCCTTTGTATGTATGGTTTTCCTTTCATGCCTTTGCCATGTGTAAATCCACAACACGCAAACATGTAGGTACTTAAACTGCTGACTAAACTTCTGACTGCAAGCTTTAGTCAAACTAAGGGTGCAAATACTGGATTTTTTTCCTGGAAACTCCTTTAGCAGGCAAAAATTATGTCTGAGAATCAGAAAGCTTGAAGCTTTCCAGTAGTTTATGCCATATGTCATTGAAAGTAGCCACAGAGTCACTTAGAAGTACTGTTTTTTGCAAGGAGCAAGATCTAAACTCTGAGCTTTCTATGCTGAGTGGGAGAAAGTGTTTTGGGATTGAATATACCCCTTCCCATCACCATGTATGCTGAATGGCTTGTCAGTTTGAATGTCTTAACATGGTTAGACTTCTAAAAAAGCTCACTGTTAAGTCTTACATCTTTATCAGGATTCTCATAATACTTTATGTTTTACTTAAAGACCTGTTTCCTGGTGTCACAAAATCATGCCAAAACCTGAGTTTTCATCTACAAGGCACATTTTTTTCTTCTGTATTGTAAAGAAGGGCTGGAAAGTACTACTTGAATGAAGCTCAGATATAAAAGAAAGTGCAAATAAAAAAAAAAAATTTTAAATTATTTTAAAGCTAGTGTCAGAATTTTTGAGCAGGAAATGATTTATGGCTTTTAATGGTTCAGATTTGCAATTTATAGCAGAAAAGAAACCATTACAACGGTCAGGGAAGTGCTCAGTAAGAGTTGGAGAGTGCTGAACCTCAAACAAACATTTTCACTGCTGGACCTGCCTGCTTCAAACAAGTGCTACTCAGCCAAAATGGAACAGGATGGCTGTAAACTAGTGAAAAACAAACTATTAAAATTCATAAAAATCAAGTTTTATTGTAAAACTGCACCTGGAGGAGGTAACTTAACAAATTTACCAGCAAATTTAGCAGGAAAAACCACTGGCTACATTTACATATAAGCCAGTTGCACTGGTTTGCCACATTTGAAGCACAAAGCCATAGATCTGCTTGCAGTATTTAAGTCAGGAATATTTCTGGGACTTTCAGAGGCTGCTGCCCTCTCAGCAGGATGTGATTGATGAGAATGAGACAGGTAGCAATTGTCATTCTATTGCAAAAATTCCTTATCTGTAAGTTTATGAGCAGAACTGGAATTTGATGAATTTCAGGTCATGACACAAAGGCATTTCTTTCCCATCATTCTGGCTTTTAGAAACATACTTTCCAACAACAGACAATTTGATTTGTATGTTCTATTCTTGATTTAGTCAATTCATTCTGATGGCCAGAAATTTTATGAAAAACAAGTTTTCCCACAATCTTTTGATTTCTGTGTGTCATGGTAACCAATGGCAGTAAATAACAACGTTTAAACACTTTCAGGACCAGATTGTAGCTGGACAAGGGCTGGTTTAACAGGGACAGGAAGTTTTGCAAGGACAATTTAGCAGCAGATAACACAAAAGATGTCCTTGAAACAAAGGAAAATAATCAAAACAGGTGCAACAGCAGCTATTGAAACACAGACCTCTGAGCATTCTGGATGTGAAGAAGAGCTGAAGAAGATACAAGAAGGGCAAAGCCATTGTTGAGCTAAAAGTTCCTTCAGTAAGCTGGATATCTTTTCTGCCTCAGAAAGCAAAGATTCAGTCCTAAAGTAACGCAGTGTATTTCTCACATAGACTGAGTTTAGAGAGACCATACTGAGGTTCCTGGCCAAGCAGGGATTCTCTTTTGGACAGCGACTGCTCTCTCGCTCCTGCTCAGGGAAGAGGGTCTCATTCCACACACGTGCCTTGCGTGTTCCTCAGTCATGTTTCATGAAGGGTGGCACTGCTTGGACCTCAGATGACACTGATACTTTCACACCTGCCCAACAATACTGTGATATTGCCATGAAACACATAGCTATTTTGGGACAAAGTGAAATTTCTGAGACTGTGAGACAGGCATTGAGGGTGTCTCTGTCCTCTCCATCAACATTGCCCCAAAATTGATTGGGGGAGCAGACCTTGGAAATGTCTGGTCATTGGTGGTACCTGCAATGTTCTGGCATTCTGGATGATGCAGCAAAAGGCTGTCTGGGAGGACAGCAAGCCAATTCTGTGGCCAAAAGTGGAAACACAAAGCAGTAGTCAGGCCCTGGTGCTTGCATTAAAATGGAAACTGTGGTGGGAACAGTAAAATGGGAGCTGGTTGCTGAACAGGACAGCATTGCCAGCTGAGCAGATCAGTGCCAACCACACCATAGCTCAAGATGAGTCCAGCATTCTTTTGCAAACTTAGAAAGTACAGTATGGAAATGAAAACCTTTCTGCAAAGTGATGATACTGTAATTCATTATCAAAAAGCACTGTGATGGCAAGTGCTAGAGATAAGGCACCTGCTTGTTATCTGAATCTGAGAGGCACCTGGGAATGCCAGGTAAGAGCAGAGAGTTACTCATAAACCTTTTCGTAATTAAAGGGATAATAATTTGATCTGAAATTAATGTTTGGAAGAAAGCTGTGTGGCTAGGGAAGCACTTTAGAATTCACACCTTCAAGTATTTGATTGCTGTAGAGGAGCTTGCTTTTTTGGCATGCAGCATGTATTTGGTGTGTAGAGAAATACAGAGCATTTTGACCTTGAGGCAATTAATCTCTTCTGAGGCACGTGGGTTTTGAATGGACATAATTAGAATTTTTAAATTACACAAGGCATGCTCAATCTTTCCATCAGTGTATAGATGGAAGGAAATGTGGAAAGTATCTCTGGAGGAGAGAAAAGCACTCCTACTCTCTAGAAAAACCATCTCCCATGTTTGGGAAGAGGTGGGCCCTTTGAATCTCAGCTCTCCTGAGTTTGTTGCAAACTGAGGTTAGAGACTGGACATGAGCAGAGAAAACTGCTGATAGTGTTTTATCCTGGAATCATATATACGAATATAGCAAAAGGAGTTCCAGGTATCAGCCATAGTGCCACTGTTGAGTTTACAGAAGGATTTGGAATTCGATTTTTCCTTTTTCCAGAGAACTTTTCTATCTACTGCATTTACCAAAAGGAAATTAAAAAAAAAAAAAAAAAAAAGACCAAAAGACCTTGCATAAAGCTCTTTGTCTTGTTCAAAAAACAGTATCATTTGGAATAGTATAAATAGTACAAAAATAAAGAAAGGAGTGTCCTGTCATAAACTGAGCATGGAAAAACTTGAGGAGTTCATCACCCTTTCCAACATCCACATGACTCAGGATTAGGTGGGCTGATACTAGCAGCATGAAATAAGGAGCAGAAAACAATTCAGAATTGTATCCTCTTCAACTAAGTGGAAGCTGGTGAGGAAATACTTGTCTGTATGTTTTTACCTTTACTTAAGGTCTATATCAAAAAATAAAGAGATAAATATCCTCACTGGTTTTCAGGATATTTTTTCATCTTCCCTTTAAAAAACTTGGGCTATTCATCAGTTGTTTTGGATACTCTTATTAAGTGCTATAATTAAGATCAAAGTGTAACTTGAAGTGATCAAAGTATAGCTGCTCTTTCAGCAGTTTACAACATTTCAGACCAATTTCTTAATTCTCAAAAAAACATGGTCAGTTACTTCTCTTTTACATTTAAATGGTAAAGTTCTTTTGCTTTTTTTTTTTAATATAAATTATAATCCAACAAAGAATGTAGTTTGATTTATCAGCACTGAATTCGGACTTACTCTAAGTGGGGACTGTGTTTTATACCACACAGGGAAGAGGCTTGCCTTGATTCGAAATGTAAGCTAAAAGAAAACAAATGCTAAGATTAAAAACAGGACATTGCAGATAAATAAATACTAATTGAAATCAATACACACAGATTAACTTGCATCAAATCAAGATCTAGACCATACTCTGTAGAGTCATAAATGGGAAAATAAATAGACATCAACATTTTTTTTCCCAAAACTACCTTTCTGAGAGTAATCACAGTACCTAAATGCTCTTAATTTAATCATTCACTGGAGGATGTTACAGGTAAGTGCTCATAATAAACAGTAAGTGTTTCCCTGAGGGCCATGATAGTTTGCATAATGTGCTAGCTATTTATTTTCCAGTGTTATGGTGAATGAAAACTGTTGCAGTATGGCTAACTCTAACATGAGTTTTCATAAATGTTTTTTGCTAACGAGAGGTCTTGTTTAACTTCTGGGTTTCACAGGGTAAAATAATACAGCACTGCCAGTACAGTCACTGCTGCTGCATATCATCCAGTTCCTTTTTTTTAATTAACTTTTGTACGTTCTATTCTATTTATAGATGGAGAAGTCGAGAGCCCCACAGCTGGAGCAGATGTGGCTGTTATCGGAGGTGAGTAGCAGACCGTACTAAGCAGCACCATAAGAATTAAAACAGCAGGTTGGTTGATTTCTTGCATTTTGCAAAACCCCTACTTTGCTGACGAGACAACAGGAGCGGCACAATTAGAGTTAATTAGTCCAGTGGGAAATCTGCTCCCAGAGGGGCTATTGGCAGGATAATGAGATGAGATAATGAGCATAAACCATATACTGAGCAGTACCACCCCCATCAATTCCCCATTTTAGGACAAAATGCCAAACAGTCCAGCAGAAAAGTCAGTCTCTGATTTCCTTCATCATTCACCGGGTCGGGCTTGTCCTTTAGCACAGAACTGGTGCAGCACCTTTGATTTGAGCAATGTTAGCTCATAACAGCTGACCCTTTACTGTTACAGAATTCACCACACTGTATTTCTTGGTGTTCCATTAAAGCTCTCTCATGCATTTAAACTAAATACAGTTGTCAGAATAAATGAGCAAAGCTATGTTCACGGAGAGAACCTGTCTTTTTATTTTTATTGTGTTTGTTCATTTCCATGCTAACACACTAATTTCAGTCATTCACAAGGGGCTATACCAATCATTAGTGCAAATTGGTGAGGTTCTGCTATATTTCCCTCAGGTCCCATCTCTTGTAACTTTAATTTCAGCTTTCTATGAACAAGTAGCAGGTAAATTGATTTGTACTTGGTCCCTTAGGCTTATTAATATTGTGCTACATCTAAAGCCTATTAGAGCCTCTTGTGTCAAGGGATACTAGTGAGGTCCTAAAAATTGATGAAGCCCACACTGCAACCATGATATTATTTTAAACGTGAAGTTCTTTATAGAAGCAATTTCATTTCTGCTATCAGTAACTTCACTTTCCAGAACCAGGCACCATGAAATCTGAGGGATAACATTAAGGCGTATCTTTTAAGGCAGAGTTATAATCTTTATTTGCCCCTCTAATATTCTGCCTATGCCTATGGTGTCATGCCAATAGGGTATCCCTACTCAGTTTACTGATGCTCATAAATCTGAAGCTTTGCAGGTACCCTCTCCTGCCACTTACCTGGAATATAAGATACAGAAAATAAATACTCTCTACCTACTCATTGCCTCTGCAGAGTGGTAGGCATTTCCAGGGAGAAATTCTTCTAACAAAATGTAGGAATTCAGTTCTGGAAGAGGAATGACCACACACACACACACACACACACCCCCCCATCACTGACAGCAGAGAAAGCCCTAGGAATGTCCTGTTCTGGTTCTTTTTATTGTATATTTCTTTAATGTTTGGTATTCCTGGATTCATATGAATATAGAATCAGCTTAGTATCATGTACTTGTACAGAATCACAGCTAAAGTGTTTATAAGCACATCCTGGATCCATGCAAAAAGTGTTTAAAAAACCAATAAAAGTCAAACAAGTTAAATAAAATTCAAAATATTTAATTTATTTTCAGGATTCTTAAGTCAAGAATGTGATCTGGAGGAAGGGATAGAGTTTGTGGGTTTTTTAACAATGGACTTGTTGGAAACTTGTCATTCTTTGGACTTTTCGGGACCTGTCACATTTATGTCACAATAGAAAAGGGGCTTGAATTTACTTTCTTTCACTGGGAGTGCTTCCATTCACCTTTTAGTCCTATGTACATTTGGGTTACCTATCGAAATTTTTGTCCAGTCAACCCATTGCTGGAAATTAGCCTTAGTCTGGGAGACAAGGAAGATCTACCCAGAATCCCTTCCTTCTCCCAGATGTCACTTCCACATTCATTACAATCAGACTTTCTTAATTAGAGCACAGCATGAAATGGCAGCTTGCAAATACAGAGCAGTTCCAGAGTCACACAGCTCCTGCTATTTGTTGAATGTCTCCTATGAAATACCCAGTGCCCTGAACATCTCCTGAAATTGAGAATACTTGAGAAGACAGGGTCAGGTTGCCTGCAAACCCCACCCTGGGTATATGTTACCAGAAGGATGAAAGAAACCTACTGGTTTTCCTTTATGTTCTCTTATTTCTCCTCGTTTCGTAATGAACTTTTAGCTCCAATGTGTTCAGCCGAATTAAGCCATTGATTTGAAAGAAAGCTAATGAGAATTTGTCCTGTATTCCTGCAGTATCTCTATCCCATCTTGTTTTTTGCGGTGTCAGACTCTGTTCTGACTCTGGCCACTGCGACATGCAAACGCCTTGTGGCACATGGGCTTTTCCCTAGCAAGCAGTTCAGGTTGTGGTGTCTGAGAGACAATTCTCCTGTTTTATTACTGGTGCTACATTGAAGGGGTCTCTCTCCTCCAGGTGTGATTGCTGCGGTGGTGTTTGTCCTCATCTGCCTGCTGGTGGTGATGGTCCGGTACATGTACAGGCACAAGGGCACCTACCACACCAACGAGGCAAAAGGGACTGAGTTCGCCGAAAGCGCAGATGCCGCTTTGAAAAATGACCCTGCTCTCCAGGAAGCAGTGGATGAGAGCAAAAAGGAGTATTTCATCTGAGAGGCAAGGATTTCCATGGAGACTTCCCCCAGGGAATCGATCAGAAATATAACGTCAACAGAAGTACTAAGACATGGATAATATGAGGATACAGGCGAGCATCCTAATTGAAAAGTATCTCTTTACTTTTTTGGTCACTGGGTTGTTTCTTTTCCTCTAGCAGTGAAGAACTAAATGCCAGATACTTGCCTGTTGATTCTATTAGCAACACAACTGGTCACAGTTGAAATCAATATCAGATAAGAAGAAACAAAATCTCAGTATAAGTGATACACCAAAACCAGATAAAGATAGCAAATGTCAAGCCTTGACATTTGGTGAAAATAGCAGATGCCAAAGGAAAACATCCTCTTAGAGTTAATGATGCATCCTATTCTGATATGATACAGAACTACCTGAAATTGAGTTTCAAATGGTAACAGAACAAACATTAAACTAGATAAAGCTGATGTAGCCGGAAGAAAAATAAATCTGTAGCCCAGATATCCCCCCTACCCCCTTAAATGTGCATTTTTATTGGCACAGGGGAGTTTGATTTGTTTGTTTGGGGATTTACACTGGGACTTTTTTTAAATTTTTGAATTTTATATATGTATAAAAATCAAAGACACTTCAGAGAAATAAAACTCTTGGAAAACACGGAAAAGGTAAGAATGAAGGATTTATTTCTGACTTGCTCTGCATGGCAGCTTGAGAACTGCAAAATGTTGGAATTTACAATGTAGTATATGATAGTGAGTAGACTTACAAATACGATTCCAATTAGTGGGTAGGTTCTCTGCACACATGCATAAATAGATAGATGTTAAAAGGTAAAGCATCCTGGTTTGAGCAGGCCTTTTGAAACAATGGAGCTCAGCTACATTCTTTTCATATGAGATATTTTGTCCTGAGTATTTATTTATTTATTTTGCATTAGAAAATTCTCTGAATGCCTGCCAGCAGGATTGTGGATTTTTGCAGGGAGAGGAGTTCAGTTCTGGTGCAGATACCAACACATCTTTCACAAACACAACCATATGACTGTCACTGTAAAGAAGCTTTTTCATCTGCATCCCACTGGCATGATTTCTCACTCTGTATGGCTTCTGTGTATCCTTTGCATTGTGCTAGACCAGACAATTACACTGACCATCGATACTTTATTATGAATAAATAAATAAATAAATAGATTATTCACGGTGGTCACATGGAAAGATCTTATTCCTCACCTAAGAATCGACGGTGATGAGTCTCTTTACCCCAGTAAGTTGGCTTCCTAACTGAAGCCCACAATTAGCTCCGGAAATAGGATAATTGTTCTCTGCACCTGCTCATCCGCAGCTGTGATGGTGCCCTGGACTACTGAAAATAGAGGCAGAAAAATACAAGATAAAAAATAAGATACTGATGAGCTCTGCTCAACTTGATATATTTTTTCCTGTGTTTTGATCTATATATGTGTGTACATATATATAAAGTCATCTACAGCTGTGCTTTCAAGACATTGTTGTTGATCACTTGTGCTCACTTCTTGGCACCAAAGCTTGGAAAGCTCCTGGACTCCGGTGTTTGTTACTGACATTGGCCACAAAAATCCTGTAAGACAGATCTGGGCAAGACTCTGAGGACCCAAGTGAAGAAATGAGATATTTTTGTCTTTCAATCACAGTCTCAGACTTTCCTCAGTATTTGAAGAAGATGGACTTTGAATTACTCTAAGAATCCTCATACCTTTAATTTTGAGTATTAAATCCACTTGTGTTAGCCTTTTAACCAAAGAATATGAAACTCGTGCCAAATTTATTAAGTGCTTAAAATACTTTTAGTAGCATACCATTGCACAACCACATTGTATTCAGTGGCTATTGCAGTATAAAATGCACAAAACACAGCACTAGCAGAGCTCAAATATTTTGATATTATGCACCTGACTGTCTCCTTCTAAGACACATTATTTTAATCTTTTTACTACTTTTGAAAATGGAATCTGATTTTATTTTTCTAGGACACATTAGAAAAAAATCACTAATCTTAACTGTAAGACTGAATTTGTAAAACTGAAGACCCCTGACCCTCCAGTTCAATAAAAATGTAAATATTTCCTCTGAGAAAAGGATAACTGGGGTGACTTGAGCTCTACTGCATCTCCCACTCAAGGTGTGGGAACACCAAAGAACTTTCCTCCAGCACTAGCAGGACCTATAGAGGACTACCAACCTTTTGTCTCCTTTCATATACTCAGAACCATGTAACATTATTATAACTGTTAAAGAAAATTGACTTTAAAGGAAGGTGTGATGGACGTAGGGAATAAATTTTTGTCTCTCTCTCCAGTCATGAAATTCTGGCTTTTGCAACTTGAGCCTGCTGATTTTAATTAGACAAATGTGTCATACCGGTTACACAGGAGAACCCGACTTAGTGTCTCTTTTGGTGTGGGTGTGAGTTTTTTAATTATGAGGTAGACTTAGACAAATTGCCACATTAGAATTACAGAGGCCAGATTTTCTGGTGGTACAGCATGAGTTCAGTGGAGCTCAGCCAATTCTTAGCAGTTCAGTCAACATCAGATTTTGTGTCATTGCTTTCCCTAAATCTGACCTGAATGCGACTTCTGGTGTCTGACTATCTCTCTTCTTAGTAGCTTAATTAACGATCTTTATCCCATTTTCCCTTTTTATCTAGGCTGACAAACAGTCCAAGCACACAGGAACAGCTTCCCTTTTGGTAACGAGCCACTTGGAATAGCTGGGCAGCAGCAACTCAGGCATGAGCTGTGGTTTCAGTGAGTTTGTTTCTTTACTGCGTCCTGGTTTTCAGGGCTTTGTGTATTTAGAAATTACTCAAGCACATTCAACAGAGAAAAGAGATGGTTTGTAGAGATTTTCTGTTACTTTGTTTTCTTCAGGAAAAATTTTGCTTTGTAATGAAGAAAGCTCATGACATCTGATGACTGGCAGTCATCAAAAGTAAAAAGACTAATGTCATCAGTAGTAAAAAGACTAATGGCCTCATCCTGCTGTTTTTTACTCATACAATAACTCTACTGTCTTGAACCATTCAATTTAGTTGTAAAAAGAGTGCATTATAAACTTCCTATAACTTTTAGGACTAATTAGCAAAACATCCTTCTGCAAGCAGCATGCTGTGCTGAAACAAACATTGTGTACAACACTGAGGTATCTCAGTTGGCAGCCATAGCTTTTAATCACTGATGGTTAAATGATTTTTACAATTTGCTTCCTGAATAGAAGAATTAATGAAACAGGTTCTTCTTCCCTCACATACTTTTATGTGGGGTTCCTCCACTGCTGTTGTCCTGCAGCTCTCTGGTGCCCCATCTCCTCAGCTGTGGCTGCTGTTCCTGCTTGCAGTCTTCCAGCTCCCATCTGGATCCCTACTGCCTTCTCCATGGCAAAGGATTAGTCATTTACTTGTGTATTTCTTTATGTATTTTTGTCAATGAAGGTGCTCTAGCTAGGCAAGAACCAATTTTCAAAAAGGTTTTAGCTTTGGATTGCCAATCCTGTGTCAAATTTGAGCAAACCTGACCAACCTGACCTGAGACAGATTTACAGAGTGATCACATATGCCACATTTTTACAGACAACAGGTCTAAAAATAGCACCGCAAGCTCTGTAGTTGTTAAATTTAGTGCTATAAATCTCCAGTGTTCATTAAACAAGGGAGCAGTATGATGATCCCTCAAGCCACTTGATTTTGTCCTGATGCCTTAATGCCCTGTGAAAGCTTGTTGAATCCCACTTTGCATAAGACATAGGTCTGCATTTAGAAGTATAAGTAAGTAATTTTTCAATGATGTACAGGAAAGCAGTGCACAAAAATAACCAATATTTCCTGAGGCTGGAAGAGGGAAGATAAATATGATCCCGAAGGAACACAGAAAATTTTTTTTAGATATATGGAAATTACAATAGTTAAACACAGTATTTCTGATGACATTGGTGAGCTTTAACAGTAGGTTCACGGAGCTTTCAAATTCTCTCACTGAAAAAAAATAACCACTTTCAAAGGGAAATTAATCTTCTTTTAAACCATTTCTTCTTGTCAGGCTTTGACATTCTGCCTTAACATCTGGAACTCAATTTCTTCTTATTTTTTGAGCATAAGTGACAGTTCTCCCCCTGCACAAAAATGACTACTTGCCCATCTCAGCCCCTGAAGCAGCACTGCAGCTCAGCAGAGTAATTCTGCCCAAAAGAAGTCAGTCCCAAATGTGTATCTGGCCAACCAGACCAGTGACCTTGTATGCATTTTTTCTGAGGCTTGGCCTCTGTTGTTCCAGGTTTTCCCCGGGTCAAATGTGCCACTGCACATGAATACAGTCCTGAGGAGAATTTAGTCAGCCACTTGTCAAGGAAACAAGACATATACGTGTAATTTTTTTTTCTTTTTAGAACACCAAATTACTCTTTGTAGGACCAGATTACTGTGGGATACTATTAAAAATAGGACCATAGGATTTTTCAGAACATCGGCATCAATTTTTCTCTTAAATCAAATCTAGGGATCACTCGAGGGACATCAGGACAAGGAAATAAAAAGGACTGTTTTCTTTCAACATGGAATGCAGACAAGGTGCTGAAACATTTATAGTTCCAGGATAAGCAGGAAAGCACCACTAGCTAAAGCCTGCAAGAACCCCTCACAGAATAGAGGAAACACTGAGACAAGATGCTGAGAAAAACAAGGTGTCAAGGGAAAAGATACAGAGTAGAAGAAGGTAATCAGATGCCAATAGAAATGGAGAGAAGTTTTTCATCAAACAAAATAGATATTCCTGTTTAGAGAAATCAAAGTGTATTTGCTGAATATAACTGCTGACATCAAATTTCTCTGAATTATACAAGACATCTTCTTTGAATTATACAAGTTGTTCTGATTCCTTGTGTGTGCAAGCCCAATCAGATTATGCTGGTGAATACATACCAAAAGAATATTCACATTAAATGTATTAAAAGCTGTTTATTGCATCTTCTAAAATCTCTGAGTTCTTCACATAAGAAAGCTTTGTATGTTTAGAAAATGCAGAAGCCTCACAGCAGCAGTTCATTCAGGGCAAAAAACTAAAGAATCCCTGAACAAGCAATGGACATATATCTGATGTCTGCAAATTCGGGTAGTTAGTAAAGGAAGCTAACAATATCAAAGAAAAACATAGATGGTGAACAGAAATTCCAACCATGCTACAAAGAAATTAAATATTTGTGGTAGTAGAGATCCTTCTCTAGTTCAAGACAGTAGTATTGTCAGTGACTGGAAATAAGGAATTCTTATGCTACATGTCTGTTCCCTGCGGGGCTGGGATGAAATCCCACTGAGTTCAGTGGGACAAGAATGTCACTAGTTATGTTTATCCTTCATTCAAAAAAAATTGTACTCGCACCCATGTCAGAAAGAAACACATTAAATTGAAGTACAATCCTTATAAGTGCTGATCTTTCAGCATCACCTCTTGCCTTCACACTTTTTTCTGTTGTTTCAAACTGCATGTATGATGGAAAGTATCTGATATGTTGTACTAAAGTCTATTTGAATTGCAGCATTGCTGTGACAAGAATAGAGAAAAAGAGCATCCAAAACTTACTGCTGATTTTATGTTAAAGCTGACTATGATGTTTGTATTTACCAAAGTTATTAATACAATGATGGTGTAAATGTACCATATTTTGAATTGAAAAAAAAAGGTAAAATATGAAGAAATTAATAACTTTATAATTAAAGTTGTAATTTGCAGCATTTAAAAGGCTCCACTCATATTTTTCTTTTTTCAAAATACCATGGAGTTTTACAATTGCCAATTATGTTGTTTTCATAAGAATGCAGATCAAAAAGGAATAGTAGGCTAGAATTTTTCTTAATAGAGCACACAAACCCTAAAAGATATACTGCCGGTGTTTGCATTAAAAAGGCAAGAGAAGCTTTTGATAGATCTAAGAAGGAGTCAATCTTCAAATGACAAATCAAACAATTATTCTCTCTGAAGAAACATTACCCTGTGGATGCTACTGTGGGCCTGTGCACTGCTCTATGATCTAAGGCATGGTATTCTTAAAAATTCTGAGTAGATTACAAACATCTAATGGCTATTTGCTGTTGGATGACCTGCCTTCCACCCAGATGGTACCAAGTGTGAATACTCCTGCTTTGTTCTTCATGCTTGCCATGTAATTTGTCTTTTATCTTAACATATCCCTAGTTAAAGAGTATTGAGAGGCTATGCCTAGAATAGCAAGTATTGTAACAGAATCACAGAATCATTGAGGTTGAAAAAAACCTGTAGGATCATCAAGTCCAGCCATTAACAATCTTGCCACTGCCACCCCTTTTTTCAAAGATCACTCCTGTCAGTGAGAAAAGGTCTTCAAGTGATATGTTATTGGGTCAAAATGATGCCTCAAAATGGTGAGAACCCTGAGGGTACCAGAAGGACTGTGGATCATCTCAGTTTTAATATCTGTAGAGAAGCTATTCCAATGGGCTTTTCATGTGCCATAGGACTTTGATGTGTAGGACTGTTTGGAGGCCAGCACCAACCAAATGGTTCATCAGCAATGTTCTGATGATGAAGATAAGCAAAGAAGTAAGACCACTGAAAACTGTACACTGAATCCTCCGTTATTGGCCAGCACATCGTGGAATTTTAACCTTGCCTTCATACCACATCAGACAACAGGACTCAGTGTTACTGGAGGTGCTTCAGCAGCCCAAATCTGTGATGGCTTTTACTGTTTCCAGTGGCACTGCACAGCAAGTAATTCCACGGAGACAGCCTAATTGCCAAGAAATAATTAAAGTGTGTTCAGACCAAATGAATCCTTTATGGATAGCCAGTAGTTAACAAGCTTACAGCAGAAACAAAGAGGTGAGCAAAGGAAAAATTACCAAATAAAGGGCAGTACACAAAAATGAGCACTTTCAGCACAAAGTGCCATCACATAACATCACCTTACACATACATATGATTCACTTCATACCTCTTCTATCAACCTAAAGCCTTGCTGCAACATATTTTGACTACACTGAGAAAGAAAAGGGACCAGACTTTGCAGTAATAAATCTGCTTCCCAGGAAAAATTTTGATTAACATTTCTATTTCAACTTAAAAAAAAGAAGGTGTAACACCTAAACTTTTTTCAACCAGTCTTGCTAGGACTATACGTAGAGATTTTTGTTAATTTCTGCTGTTTGCTTAATGACCAGGAAGACCTGAATGATCACTCAGTTTCCAGTATCTTGAAAAAGAAGTATTTAATCTCCCTGAGGGATTGCTAGCAGATTCACTTGGAAGAACTTTTCAGCGTGACATATGGATATGTTGATAAAATGCAACTCAACTTCACATTCTTGGTTACTGGGAACAATCATCTTTATTCATTCTAACATCTAATGGAGTGATCAATAGCGTTTTAATAAAGCCACTTGTAATTCATATTTAACATAAATAAGATTTTATGTTGTATTTCAATTAAATTACACTTTCTGCCATTCTTTACTGTCAATTTTTGCTTCCTTCTCCATTGATAAGTTCTTCTTTCACAAATGCATGTGAGGCCCTCAGGGCTCTCAATACCTTTCCTCATATTCCAGTAATGTTCTGCATAAATAGAGCCTTGTGCACAGAATTTCTTCCATTGAGCTGAAATATCTCAATTCCCTTCTGTTCAGCAGCAGCACAACTTACCTACCAGAACAAAAGTTGAAGAATCAGAGATTATTACATCTCTCTGTTTTCTGGTAAGGGGATAAAGACCGCTGTTCCACGAAGGGAGCTCAGGACTCTCTCGGTCTTTCTTCATGCATGACATGAGTGATGCTTCTGACACCAGGACGTGAGAAAGCAAAATGAAAAATGGAAGGCACAGCACAGAACCAGGAACAAGCTGATTCCCCTCGACAGCAAGATGCTGAATACTTGCCAAAAGCCCCCACAGAAATATTTTTCTTAGTCTTCTCGTTCAATACCTCTCTCCCCTTCTTCCCTGCAAGGAAACATCTGGCAGCTGTGTTTAACTTTAACCAGATCTCTCATCTCTGCAACTTGAATGACTGCAATGAAAAATGGATTACAGGCACAAGGATAAGAGCAAATAGTTCAGGATCAGTTTACTTCCAGCCTTATCAGACCTACCAAGTCAGCTTACTCCTTGCCCCACTCAGAAGTATAAATTACATGGGCATTGAAAGCCTGTCCCCATTTTCTAAATTTTGCTCCAGCCCTCAAGTCCAGTTTTCATCCTTTCCTGCTGTAGGATTGGTGATTTTCTTATTAGACTCTGGCTGACCTTTTCATAGATACAGTCTTTAGGGAAGGGACTGGATTGTTGTTGGTTTGGCTGTGGTGGGGTTTTTTCCCATATAAAAACACCTAAAAATTGACAAAACAGTTTTGTCAAATCCCAATTGGTCAGACATTTTAGTAAGGAGGATAATGGAATAGTTGTGAGTGAAGATCATATTCCCAAAGATCAGCCTTCCTCCCCAAAAAATAGTGACATTGAAAATTTAAAAGAAAACTTTACCAGAATATTGTTCTGACATGGATCAAACCATACCTTTTCTATAAACCAATTTCTTGGTCAAAGTTGAATTGGTTTTGGGAAAAAAAAAAATCTCTGAACTCCTCATAATTGTCTCCTCTCTGAAATAAAGAGTAAATAAATAACCAGTCTGAAGAAAAGCATTTTTAATCAAACAGATAGATAAGAGGTCATTATTCACTAAAACTATTTATTTTCCAGCAGTTCTGTGTTGTATAGTAAAATTTGTTAACACTGCACAAAGACAAAATAATATTTTGTTTCATCTTGCCTCTGCAGGAACATTCATGAAAAGTGTTTGTGTCATTTTTAGCTAATATACATTTTTCTCATGCAGTGTCTTCCAGGGTCTTGCCCTCTCTCTCTATGTGCATTGTATTAAGGCGGAGCTGGGAAAATATATATAATCATTCATTGTCTAGCTCTGCGTCCAGGCAAAAGTTCCCATCTTCCGAGGGCTCAGTTTTGTTTTATTGGTATTATTATGGCAAATTAAACCACTGAGAAAATGCTATACAGTTTCTTAAAACTGTATATTTAACATCTATCTCAAGCTGGAATTCCCAGCCAAAAAGACAACAGAGTCTACAACAAACTAAAAAAGCAGGAATGAGAGACTCCATTCATCCTACATGAAGACCTCTGAGTGTGCCTTGATTTGCCCTGGGACTTTAATAAAGGGGGCGAGTTTATGGGGCTTTTTGCTTGTTTCTTTGTTGTTTTGGGGTTTTTTCTCTAACAGAGGTATAGTAAAATAAAATAATCCTTCCAAAGATACATAGCCCTCTGCTCCAGCTGCTGGGATACAGAACATACACGTCCTTTCATTTTCCATGTCAGTGGCTGTTGTGGCTCCTAAACTAGTCTAACCCAAATAGCATTTGTACCTGTAGGCAACGCCTGAACATAAAAAAATGGAAGTAAAAAGATCTCCATACCCTGGGAGATGGCCAGTCTCTGACTACGTGTTTCTACATGTGTTTTCTGGGTTCTTGCTGAAAGTGAGTGAAACAGCAACACATCTCACACGTGTACACTGACCAGCACTCCATAGTGACACAGCACTTTGCTGAAACAACTTTGCAGGATTTCACATTCCAGCTAACAGGACAAGAGAGCAATGGAAATCATATTTCTTAGTCTAATGCTAAGCCCATATAGAGAAAGTTAAGCTTTTCTCCGCTGTACCCATTTACACCATTGTGAACAAGATCAGGGAATTATGTGTATCCCTATTTGTGTATGTTCTAATTCTGGACCATTTGATAGAGATGGAAGCTCTGTAACGGAGCAGCTGCTTCATCCCACTGCTATCCCAAGGAGCTCTGATGTCTCATATGTCTCAGATCTCAAGAACCTCTGCACTAACACCTGCCACCAACTTGTGAGGGCCATCAGCTACTGACAAAACACTTTCCAGAGGGTCTTATCAAGACCCTTTTGCAATTGAAACAGCAACAATGTACTCTGCAATAATTTTGACGACAGCTAAAAGAGGCCACTGGTGCTGGGCAGAATCCATAGCTTGAAGCAGCAATTGGATCCGATGCAGTAAAATCAGAGCAACCTATGGTCTTGAAACACTGTGTTGGTGGATAAACACACAAGCACATGGACCTGGGAAGGCAATGAATTCTCCCCTGCTACCTTGGGAATGGTGAAAACTGAAGTCATACTGCCCAGCAGCTGCGCCGTGTAAACACAGCTATTTACTTGTTTTGGAGATC
The DNA here is from genome assembly GCA_013397565.1 of Ptilonorhynchus violaceus. Lineage (NCBI taxonomy): Eukaryota > Metazoa > Chordata > Aves > Passeriformes > Ptilonorhynchidae > Ptilonorhynchus > Ptilonorhynchus violaceus. The sequence continues at coordinate 1,602,939 of VZRJ01008190.1, read as the reverse complement.
AGCATGGCCACAAAGACAGGCTGAATTAACCCAGCACCTCTCTGTGGTTGTTCAAACTCAGCTACAACAAAGTCTAACAGAAATCTTTTTTGACAGCTGAGTCAGAAAGCAGCAGGAATTGATGATAGTCACTAGCTGTGAAGATCAAGCTGTGGTTCTCACAAATATTTTATCACCATATAGCACAGAAAACCTCTCCAGGAAATTCTCTGCACCTGGACACTGACAGGCAAAGTCCAAGCAGGATCTGCCTGTAAAAGCTGTTTTCTTGTTATTTGAATCCAGGGGTTTGACTCAGCCCACAAGCAGCTGCTATAAACTAACACAGATCACTTCAATGCCATTCACTTCAGCTACTTTGACTCAAAAAAAAAACAAAAAATCCCCTCAGCAATGTAAATTGGTCAAGGATCAATGAACATGTTGAAAAATGAGATCTGTATGAAGAGAAGTTATGAGAAGGATTGAATCCAACACTGAGGACTAAGTGTACTTTTTGTTAGGTTTCCAGGAACAACTAATGTTGCAACAGGTAAACTGGAGAATTAAAATGACCTTAAACACAACAAACAAACAGCATCTTTGAAAGCAGAGGGTTCTAGTCCTTCCTAAATTATGTTGGCAGAGTCTTAATTTTGCAGAACTGATGGCTTTTGTTTTATCTCCTCAACAGTTAATCTGACAATGTGCTACTGTAATTATAAGCCAAGGCAAACTTGCATGCATTCTAGGGAGAGTAGTTTTTTAACAGGGAAAAAAGGGAAGAAATATGCTATTGTGCATTAATTACTTCATTAAACAAAATTTTCAGGATTTTGTGATGGAGGACTGAAATGATGGGCAAGAATTATCTTCTTCAAACATCTGGGAGCAGAGCACAGCTGGCTCTCTATTGGAGCTTGGCACTCAGCGTGCTATGAGACATACTTCAGTACATAAGAGAGGCTCTTATAAAGCTGAATCATTTGGGCAATTAACACTCAAAGCAATTTTCACACAAGCCCTTGATGTACGAAATTTGAGTTTTCCGTAAGTGACAGGCAGGCTGCTGTATGCAGACAGCTCCAGCTTTGCTGTGGCACTTCAAGGTTTATGAAGAGGAAAATGTGTTCAAAGATGGAAGGTGCTTTAAACAAGTTTTTCTGCTCATTTGAAAAGGAAGACTTACTGACAATGCATTACTATTATGGGCCTATCTAAAGTTAGTTACTTCACATGAATATTCAGATCAAGGAGAAAATTTTGGAAGTTTTACATCATAAGAGTATAATATCTTAGAGAACCAAAACAATAATTTTAATTGATTTTTTTTACCTCTTGCACAAAATCTGGCATTGGGTGTAAGCTGGATAGTCTCTCTTAAGAAGGCAATTGTTCACATTTCCTGTGGACAGCAACAGCATAAGGTAAGGGCAAGAAACTGAAACAGATGAGCAAAAAATATGGATTTTATTGGTGCAACTACTTTTGATCAAAATTCCTGAAAAGTCATTAATTTAGAAAAAATATATTTTAACATGTCAACTAAATTTAAGGTGCCTATTACTGTTAAAAGGCCACATACAGTATAGTTCCCGACTCAGAGTTCCCAGAGATCTGGGAGTTGACTGCTAGATCTATCATGCTTCAAATGGTTAATCCTGTTCATATGGAGGCCAGGCATTACTGCATGCAGGAAAGGAAGGTAAAACTTGGAGTTAGTCACAGACAAGATTAGAAATGGAAAATAGAATTTGTTCTACCATCATACATAACCCAAGCACTTTGCAAAGTAAAGATATCACCCTTAAATTTAAAGCATAAAATGAGAGGAAAATCAACATTCTTCTCCCACACCTTCCAATCTGTGAACTGCAAGCGAAGGTCCAATGTTCACAAAATCAGTTTTGTTTATTTTTGAATGATTAGGTTATTTTTTCTTTTTTCTCCTTCTTCTTTTTAATTAAGACTGAGTGACATAGAATCCAGAATACTCCTCTAAATCTTGCTGCTCCTTTGGTTCTGCAAAGGAGCGATTTCAGGTGCTCTTTGAACTGGAATACAGTGATTTAGTGGCAGTACAAGGAAGGTTATTTAGAAGACAAAGTTACATAGAGCGGTTGCTGCCCACCGTTCTGCTCTTATACTATCAGCTAGTTTTGATAAAGCTACTCAATTTCCACAGAGATAACTGAGAACAGAATCTGCCTGGAGACCCCTGAATTGATTAGAGTTTTTAAGGCAGGGTTGAACCCTATCTTCAGAAGCAGCCTTCCTATCAGTAACTGCTTCACAGTAAGAAATAGAGATACACAGCTGGATCTTTAGACCTAACAGAAAATTGAACAGAGGTGCATTTGAGAGGCAAACCTCTGCATTTGAGGTGTCTCAGAGAGCCTGGATTTACTGACCAGTAAGGTCAATACCAAAGACTTTATTTATGCATTGCTACTAAGACTGACAATAGCACTTTGCCATTAAGTGCCTCAAACTCATTTCGCCTAAACTCATATTCCACCAAAGCTATTTTAGGCTTCAATGACCAGAAGCTTTTTATCCATGACTCAGAACTCCCAGCATACCTTGCTTCTTAACACTGACTCAATTGCTGCACACCTGGACTTCATTCCCAAAAATACTGCTATTATCCAAGAGTCATGAATCCTACCAGTCACCCAGGGTTTGCAATCTAACACAGCAACCAGGCGTAGTTAACTTTCTGTGCTGACTTCCACTAGGGAGCAAATCCTCTCTTATTTAGCAAATAATCACAGCTGGGAAAAAGATTTTATAGGGAAGTTTTTCAGTCATCCTCTGATTTGACTAGAGGGGTGCAAAACAGCAGGGTTTTCATTTGGGTTTTGGAATGCATTTGTAGCCAAAGATGAAGTATGGAGAAAAGTTTGAAGGAAGAAAAACTGCAGTGTGAAAATACAGTGATATTTAGTGAAGAGCACCTAAAAATAGCTCTTCTTGGAGAACAGGATACTCTGAATTAAAAGAGCAGGTCCGTATTTCTGTATGGTTCTATATGGCTTTTCCGTGTAAGGCTGATTTTCTGGCAGACCAGGATACTTAGAGGGGGTGCAATTTCTTCCACTCTTCTTTTCTCTCCCTGCTCACCTCAGCGAGTGTGGAGTGGACTTCTCAGTCAGACCTCAGCATCTCGAGGAATGAGCTACACGAGGCACAGCTCACATCTGCTCTGCTGGGCAGTGCCTCTCTGCGCTGCTCCCCTGTTGTTACCCTGCTGCCAACCTCTTGACTTTGTCCAGCCCTTGTTTGTTTGCTACTAGAGTGGTTGCTTCCTACCCGTGAATACTGTTTGGTTCCCTGTGTGGTGAGCTTTTCTTTCACTTTATTTTGTCTCTAGTGGTTTCAGGCCAACAAATTTCACCTTCTTTGTAGTGACATCCCAGTAAACTTCAGAAGCAGTTAGAGACTGTGTCTGGTAATGTAGGGAATGTGTGTAGTTCTATAAGAAGGTCAGAATAATATAAAAGAGCTGCAGTGGGACAGACAATGATCCGTGTAACCTGGTACCTCATCTCCAAATCTTTACTGATAGCAGATAGATAATGAAGACTGCAAGAACAGAGGAACCTTACAGTGCAGCTTCTCTAAAATACACTCTGAATATTTGTGATTTAGAGATTTCTCATATCAGAGGAAAGTTGTGTTCTCAGATTGTAAGATTTTTCCTCCATTAACTATAGGGTATATTTTGAATTAACATAATTCCTTTTTGTGTCTCAGACATACTGAAGCAAGAAGCTATACAACTTCATTTATTTAATAAAGCAGTACTTTCTTTTCTTTGTTCTGAACCCCTCCCTGACAGTTTCTCAGCAGACTCCTGATGGTCTTTGCATTAGAATAGACAACCAAGAGTTATTTCCATTAACTTCCTTGGTGGTCCTTATGTCACTGGGAAGCCCTGTCCACCTTCTGCGCACCTATTTAAGACAGCAGCAGTAACATGACCTCTCTCGTGTGAGGAAAACTACAGCAGCACTTTCAAAAAATGTTAAATTAGCTGGAAAGTTACATTCTTTAGATTTTTTTGTACTGCTCTCAACTTCTGTTAAATGAGTCTTTTAAAATTTGACATCTATTCTCTGCATAATACAGTCAGCAAGACACTACCTTTGTGGCAGCAGCTTTATTCAGGAAGATAACACTCTGCAATCCATGGCTTCTATGCAACAGACAGCATTTTAATCTTCATGTTATTATAGACCACTAGAGGGTTTTCAGGACTGTCTTCATATGTAGTTTTGATAGTAAAAAAAAAAAGGGTATTTGGCTTCCACACTTTGTGGTAAAGCTGTTCTCTTCCCCAGGTAGTGAACTGTTTTGTCAGAACTCATTGAACACTGAACTAGGATAATTTGCAAGGCAAAGGACTGACGGATACATAAGAGACTTGAGCCCTAAGTTTGTCTTATTTTGGATGGACTTGGTTACAGTATCCAGATAAATTGGCAGCAAGAATCTCTGCTAACACAAAACAGCTGCAGGCTGCAGATGGGGTAAATTCTAGTCATGGAAGTGGCATATTTCACACTAGCTGACAGCATGGGAATGTTATCAGAATGTTTCACCAGTCAGAGTTTCACATGTCACTCTCCAGTTTCTTTTCACAATCATAAAGCTATTCTTTACCAGGGTTAAATAGGATTTCTCTTGTCTTTTCATGAAACATGAATCAGCTCTGCATTAAAACCAGGGAATTACAAGCCTGTATAGGTCCTAGTCCACCTTCCTATGGTGGAAGTGAGCTGGAGGTAAATATAGAATTGCTCCTCATCAGTGATGTGATGCATAAAGGTCAATAAGGGCAGTTATAGATTTGACTTTGAAAGTTTGGTCCATCTAACAAAGTGTATTTTCATTGAGTGAAATGGAATATTACTAATCTGAAGAAGTGAGGAACAGAACACTTGTAACCACTGTGACACATTTATAGTTCATAACAAAGAAACAGCTCAACATACTTTGCAAAATGATATAATGGGTGAACAAACTCTTTCATTGGATGCACCAGCAGACAAGCACTGCAATGATTTTTTTCCCCTATCTGGCAGTGCTCATCTGATTCTGACATATTTCCTGCGTACTGGAATGGCATGTCCAGTTCTGGTGTTGACATTCTAAAGAGGATGTTGAAAAACTACAGGGTGTGTAGGGAGGAGTCACAAACATAGCTCAAGGGATGGAGAAAAATATTTGTGGGGAGCAAATTTGATCTTATCTCAAAGAAGACTTAAGACAAGCATGATTAGTACATTAGTAACCTTCCTCAAGAGAAAACAGAATATACAAAATTGTCCTTTAATCTTGCAGAGAAGGGCATAACAGAAAATTTAGGGAAATTGAAATTGAGCAAATTCATATTAATCATTTTTTAATGAGCGTGGTTATCCATTGAAATACACAGAATCAGAGCATAGCAAGTTCTTGTTCTCTGTGCCTATGTCTGTACTAATACTTAAAAAAAAGCCCAGGCTCTCAGCAGCAAAGTTATAATCTTTCTGCCTTGATGTGAGCTTAAATGGATCCCAGTCACACTTTTATGGATTCAGGTCAAGACTAGCTGTCTCACACATTTTGAAGTAATATGTAAGCCAAAACACAGCACAAGCTGTTGGACTCCATCCAGGAATAAAAGTGTGCGATCGAATGTCCAAGCACTTGGTCTTTTTCATCCGAGGGTCATGTTTTGGTCAGCTGATCTACAAACCTACACAGCCTTCCCTGTTGGAAAAATGTCTTGAATACCCACACTTGCCCAAAGCAAGCTTGCTTGTAAAAATCATTTACCTTCATGGAGGGTAAGTGCTGCAAGAGGCAATAAATCCAGCATTTCAGCTGTGCCTCATGAATGAGTGAAGCCAGTAGGTATTGCCTCCTGGAAACAGAAGTGCAGGAGGCCTATCAGCTGCTCGGGTGCTGTTTAACCTGCAGGTATTTTTGTTTGTGTTGCTTAACACAAAAACGTGTTACGGTGATATTGTTCACTCCAGCACATACAGCATTGCTAATTATCCCATCATGTACTCACTTTGCAGGGATATAAATAGCCCAGTTAGTGTCGTTTTACATTATCCAGCAGAGAACCTCCAAAGCCTGGGCAGGGTGTGGAATTGCTTGAAAAGAAAAGCAGGTCGCTTTAGAGATGGATGCTGTAATTTCTTCCCGCACGCTTCAGATGCTGTGGCTTGCTTGAATCAATTCGGTAGAGAAGGAAAATGGGAATGATAAATAAGATGTTGAAAGAGATGAATTAATAAAAAGTCTTACTGCTGAGAATTCACCTAAAGTGGAGATGTAGAAGCTGATGCAAATATTATTTGCTTCAGATTCTCTTAGATACTCCACTGTTCCTCCCTCCAAATTAGAACCATAACTTGCATCCCTTTTTCCTGCCTGCAAATGGCCATGTTTTGTTGTTGCTAACTGAATGGCTTCTGTCAGAGCCTTAGGGACTTCTAGTGCTTACACTTGAGGTCTACCCCACAGCTGAGAAATTCTGCTGTGTCTGATCTGAGATGCTTCCTCAGGTCACAACTTCATTGCAATGGCAGACTATGTGTGGGAGATTATGCCTGATGAATAGGACTCCCAAATTTCAAGCTGAAATTTCCAGGCTATAAATAGATAAAATCAGGAAGAAACTCTGAAAGACAAGATGGTTTGGATCATTTGTGCACATGCATTTGTATGAAACAGCTAGAAATTCTGGACAAATGTCCTACATCCTCAAATTCTACCTAGATAAGATTTCCAGACAGTAAATATATCTAAATGGGAAAATATGTTTAAAAGAGTATCATTATTAATCTAAGCATCTGTAAGAAAATATTAGAAAAACTGGGAAGTGCAAACCTATCTCTTGGAGAGAGAATTGACAGAGAAGGTTATTAAAAACAAGCTGAGCAAAGGAAAATTTAGACAGTCTTAATGAAAATTTGCTGATCGTGAGATATTTTGCTACAAAGTGGAATCACTGAAAGGAGGTAGTGCGGGCCTCATTTCACAGCTGAAGAATGAAGAGAATAATCCCATTTAGATATTTGGAAAAGGAGGTGACACAGGGGTCTGAAATTTGTTTCATCTCTTTCCAAGTTCCATAATCACTGTTGGCATTGCAGTCCTTCATCTGCAGTACATCTTGCTTGTGCTGTGTGTCCAGTATGCAAGGAGGATTCATTCACTGGGAGCCATACAGATTATTACCATAACCAGCTTGGCTCCAGGAACACCATCTGGCTCCCTTGTGGCAGAAGGCTGGAAGTTCTTCCAGTGGCAGGTTGTCATACACGAACATAGGTGGCACAAGTTACTAAAATGCAATCTGTGACCTTCCAAGGATGTTTCATTCTAAGACTGGCTTCTGCCTGGTTTTGGGTGGCTAATTTTTCTTTAAGACATTAAAGTATAAATAACTTCTTGGTGTTTCTTTTCCAGTTGAATAGCCATATGGATTGCCACAGGAACAGTTGATTGACAGCAGGAGAGAAGACACTCCAGCTCAGAGTGCTTCAAAGGGTGCTCCCTCTCCTTCAGGGTGTCATCCACACTCTGGAAATCTGAGACTTTCTGTCCAGCAGCAACCACAGGAACTAGTCAGAATGTAATAAAGGGGTCTTGACAAGGAGGTGGGGAGTCACTAATTAAGTGGATTAAGGGGAATTTGGATGAACACCTCTTCAAGTGTGCTCATGGAAAGGACAGCACTTCCACAGAAGGAAGCACTTCTATACAGGAATAAAACTTCTATAGTGTTGGAGATGAAGATTTTCCCCAAATTTGCACTGAAGTTACATACATTTTGTGCCATAAATTCTTTAAGCTGGGGAAGCTCCAAAACAACCTTAGGATATTATTTTCTGAGCAAACACCTGTAAAAGGAAAGTTGTAAATCTCATCCATTCCTTGAGATGACACTCAGCCACCTGCATGTCTCAAGGCACAACCAAATTTTTTAAGAACTTGCATGCAGTTGTCCAGGGAATTTTTCATGCACGTCTCAGGCTCTATTTGCTATGCAAATTAAATAGCAGCACGCCCAAAATAACTTACATGTGTCTGCCTATTTGCAAATTGAGCAATGTAAGTTAATAGGCAGCAGAAAACTGGGTCCCCACAGCAAAGTACAGAGATCTACAACTTATAAATTAGCAGGACCTCTCTGTTGCTGCCTCATAACTCAGTTGTCCAATGAAATTACCTCCCATCTTCTGTACCTCTAGCAAATTTGTTTTTCTTCTGCCAGTCTTTCTACCACCACCATTTGCAAGAGTCACCCCTCCACAGGCTGGCTCCAGAGCCCATTGAAGTCAACAGAAAACCTCTCATTTATTTCAGCAGTGCTTGGAGTAGGCAGGAAATAAATAGGCATATAGGTACAATCGTGAGGAGTTCAAAAGTGTTTTGATGGAAATGAATATGTGTCTGAAAAATCTAAAAAGCTGGAGCTGGAGTCCAGGAACTTGGAACGTAGCATGTACTGTGTGGGGTTTTTTTCCAAAGGTTAATTCACAGCACTTCTCAGGGGACTCGGCTTAAGCAGTTGTGACAGTTCAGACAGAATAACCCTTTTATGCACATTACCTCGACTTCTAGCAACACTGCTGTGTTGCTCTTCCTAAGCTTTCTGGTGTTTTAAAGACAGATTGAAATTCTATTACCAAACATTTTTAGCTTTCAAAAAAATGCTACTGTCTTTGGAAGCAGAACTTTCGGCAAGAATTAGTCTATCTAGATGAAATTCCCACAAAAATAAAAGTTGAAATTACCTATTTTGATGTGCCTAACTTATAGTTTTATTTTCCATTCCATCGAAATTCTGTTTGCAGATTGCTTTTTAGCAAGATAAATACCACTAAACTTACTAATAATGCTTTGAAATTACAATGGTGAATCTTTTTCTCACACCAATGCAGTACCATAATTGTTTCTATTAATGCCTTTCCACGTTTTGCACCTCTCACCTCATCTGTGCACTGAAAACATGACAAGATTATCCTTCCTGCTCACCTTCTGCTGAGCTTCCTGGAGTTAGGAGACTGGGGTTTCCAACATTTGTGTTAGCAGCTCATCACTGACACCTTCTTTTATTCTGCTTGTACCTATGCAGGCTGCTGCATTTTAAAATCCTTTAGCCAAGCAGCTCTTATATATCCTAGATCAGTGTTTCTTAGAGCAATGCTATAATGGATCTCTGCCCTTTTCTTGGATGAAGTCCTCAGTGCAGCACTGGGAACTCTTGTCTAAACATGCACCATGCCTTGGACAAAAGGCATTCTAAGCATTTTGCAACCCTAAATTTAGCAGTTGCTGGGCTATGAACCCAGCCCAATGGGCAGTACATGCCAAGAACTCCAGCACTTTTCCTGCAAGGTAACACTACAGTAGAAATAAGTGAAGAAGAAGGTATTTCTATACCTGCTCTGTGTAGTTGTGCAGAGGTTTTTGTTCAGCATGAGTGCAAACAGGAGGACGTGGACTCTGGGGTGACTTTTGCAACCATCCCTCCCTACCCAGCATAAATAAGTCTCTGTTTATCTCAGTGTGGCTTTGTGAAAACTGAGCCATTAAGATTCAAATGACTGAAGAGTGATAGGAGTAGCATAAGCCATGTATATCAACATAATCAGATTTTAGACCTGCAGACCTCCCTCCTGCAAGGGAATTAAATAAAATTTTCTAATACCTGATCATTAAGTTTTACTCAAGGATAGTAGGATTGCTTTGATTTATTGCATAAAGTGCTTATGATCATGGGTTGCTTGCTAAAATACAGATGAACTGCTCTGAAGTAGGCACCTACAGACAGCTGGATTTTGGGAAGCCCAGGAGGTCCTACCTCTCTCTCTGAAAACTCTTACTCCTTCTTTTCAACAGGATTTAGAAAGAAGAATAAAAGGATTGAGCTTTCAGCCACCCCCAGTCTAAATCAGCATCTTTCCTTTTGCTGCTGGGAGCTCATGTTGTGACAGGTCATTGTAAGATCTGTAAATGCAAAGATGAAAGTAATTGAACCTCTTGAGGGAAAGGCAGAGAGGTTAAAGCTGGAGGTAGCAGCAGGATGCCACAGGGTGGGAGGAGAAGTCTGGAAAGAAACACTGAGATTTGCTTTTCCCTGCCTGGCAGGGTTTGAACTGTTCTTGTCTCCCCTAAGAAGGCTTGCTGATTCTATAATGGGGTTGTTATCACTTGAAGGCTAATTGTCCTTCACAGAAAAAACAGACAAAACTGGAGATGTTGAGAGAGAATGAAGTTCTAACAAAGTGAAACCTGGCAGAGACATGACAGGGCCCTTCCCCATCCTGTAAAAAACCACAAATCTGAAGAGACTCTACTGTTGTATTAGAGAAGAGAGACACCACTATCCGATAATACCCTACCTCATCATGTGAATTGCTGTTTCCAGCTCTTGGAGTTCTCTAAGTATGTAGTTCTCTAAGTCGTTTGTAGGTGAGCCAGAACAAACATGCACTGAGCTGCTCACCACTCTGACTTTCAGACTTTGAGTTTTAGTAAAATTCAAAACAGTGTGGGCTTAGGAAAGGGGAGATTAATTTTGATTCTTTCATCTGGAATGATTAATAACTAATACAGGGAAAATAATTAAAAAATCTTTCAGAAGTAAAAAAAAATATTTTGCATAAATATAAAATATATAAAATATAAAATTGGCTTTTGACTTGAATAAAACTTAATATTCCATGCCAATTTTGTCCTTTTCCATAAAATATGGTTTCCATAAAAATTGTGGTGTTTGTGGAGAGCAATAATTCTTGTGTGCCTTGCCCCATCTTCTTATGCAGTGTAGGGTGTCACAGCACGGCTTCATCTCCAGTACCGCACGACAGTAGCAGCCCATGTCACACATTTCTGCTGGCACAGGAGTTGCTGCCATTGAATTTTGCAGTCTATTTTTAACTTTCATCATTTGCTACGCATTAGCATTTGATTAATCTCTCTGAAAATGAAAACTTTAGCAATTTGGCACTATTTAGGCCCCAATAACTACAATATTTGGGCACAAGACAGTATCGAGAACTCTGAAAATGGTGCTGCTATTTCCTTGGAGCAGCCACGAACTGGGCCTGTGAGTCTGGCAGTCACACCCTGTCAAACTCAGGGAGACTGTACCCTTAGGTCTTTGATACATAATGTTCATTAGTATCCTGCACATTCCCAAGAACCTGTTGCTTTGATTTTCATCTGGTTTTGTTTAAGCATGTTTGAGTTCATGGGACATTTTGATTGTCTCTTCAATACTTTCACACACAAACTCTCTGCTATAAACTGGCATCTGTCTCTGAAATATACACCAGACATGCTGGAGTTCTCCTCTCTAGAGACCTGTTCTCTATGAAAACCTGAATAAAATTCATATAGGTGTTTCAAAGAAAAATAATCACAATAAAAATGTGGTTGAAGTTAGCCTAGCCTATACAATTCATCCTCAGACTACACCACAAATATTAGGAAGCTTGTGCCACGTGTGAGGTTTACAGTCTCTAGACCAAAAAACGGTAGAAGAAGATTTGGCTTCTACAACAAAATGGCAGCCAACACTGAATAAAGCTCATGGGCACCACTCACTGAGTAATGATGAACAGTATGGTGGCTGTAATCGCTGTCCTTTTATTGTCACCAGACCAATCCTAACCTCTGACCTTGGGCTGGGGACCAGTGCCATTGCTTTACTGTCCCTTACCTAGTCTGTCCACTGAGAGCCACCATGATGCTGAGGCTCGCGATCAGTTCAGGTAGCAAAACTTTTGACCACAGGCTCTGGTAGGGCCAGCAGCTGCCCGGTGGAGTGTGTGACATCCCAGTATGTGACTTTCCACTATCCTTAGCAGATAATTTAGAGCTCGACCTAGCAGATGAGTGTGTCAAACCACCAGCAGGACTTTGTCTTAACCTGGGTGAACAGTCATCACATGGTAATGTAGGCAAAGGCTGATCATGCTAATTCAGCCCTCTGCTTTTATCCATAGCCCAGGACACTCCCATGTGGGATTCCTTCTTTTTCCATGAGTGATTTATATTATAACAATGCTCAGAAGCCCAGGAGCCTGCTGCCATACTGCTGGATATCACAATAACCCCTTATTATGGGCTGAACAGGCTGCCATCTTCTGTCAACTCCATCATGAAAAGAATTGGCTCCACTGTGGATTTCTTTACTTCTCTCAACTGGAAAGTCCTTACAGTTAATGCTAACTCTGGTCACATGCAATAAAGGCAATCTCTGTTCCCAGAACTTCCAAAGGTTTGTATTAGAGAGCGGTCAGTTGCAGTGATGTGAAGCAACTCATTTCTCTCTTCTGCTGATGGATGAAATGAAAGCTCTTGCTGAAGAGAGACATTGTAGGTGCACAATGCTGCCTTCAACACACTGGAAGGATTTTCTGATGCACTTCTGGGGACCTGCTGCAAAGAGCTACATCAAGCAGCTCATTCACTACTAAAAGCAGCAATATGCTGTATCAGAGCTGCAGATTTCGGGCATTGTGCCATGTGTGTGCTCGGTCAAAGCCTCTGACACTTGTGTGTTAGTAGAGAACACAGCTGCTGTTGTTGTGACACAGCAGTTCCTCAGAGCTGTCTGACTTCTCGGCAAAATGAGAACAAATGCTCCAGCTGTGGAAGATACACCATCATTATTTAATTTGCAACACAAAGCAAGTAGACAGAGCAGGAAGCTCTGCAGAATAGTTCATTCTTCATCATAGGCTTTGGAAGAATATAATCTAGGTAAGGAATTGCCCACAAGGGCAGACGGAGGATTTCTCAGAAGAAATCTGTGAGGGACACCATTAAAACAGTGTATTTATTGACTTCATCTGCCCCAGGCCAGGCTAATAACTATATGTGTGACTCAGAGCGAAAAGAAAAACTGATGCCCTCTGAGCTGAGAAAAGATTCTGAGGCAGTTAGGGAAGGAATCTGGGAGTCCTCACACTCCCCTGTTCTAGCAATAGATAAACCACCCCTGTACCCTAATGGAAAGAGAAAAGTCCTTTCACTTTAAAGGCTGTTACAGCTTTGGTGCAAGTTGTTTGTTTTTATGGCCTGTTACATTTGAGGCAACAGAAAAATTATTGTTACCTTTACCGAAAAACTGCATCTGTCTCTGGGATCAAGCACTGTGTGCTGTCCTCACAAAACTGTGGGACACAGCTGCAGGTTCAGAGCTTCTGATATTGAGGGGAGTTTTTCCACTGACTTCCATGGGTACTAAGTCCTTTATTCAGCTACTTCCTTAAATGTTTCTTTTTTACAGGGTTATTACTGTATAGGTCTGATGTACACAGGACACTGGAAAGCATTTTTACTGCCAGCCCTCTGGTTGAACCAATGGGCAGTTTGGAATATTATGGTCCATTATTTTTGACTGAGGCTCTAAACTTCACTGTAAAAATGCTGTCCGCGTAAGTTTGCTATCCTGAGTGTTGCCATAAACACAGGTTCTTGCCAGCTGGGAGACATGTAAGGTAATTTCTGATGATCTGATCAACACCTGGGTAGTCCCAGGCAGCAGTGGGATGCCTGAGTTGGGATCACTTTGATTTAAGCACTAGACTGATCCAGGAGTGGGACTGTACAGTCCTTTCAGAGATATATCTCCTTCTTGGCTATTCACCCACTGCATGCCAGCAACTCACACGTGAAAGGATAAACCAGAGCCCAACTCACACATTTTACCTGCGGACTAAGCTTTACATAAAGCCTGTTAAAGCTTTTAACGTGCATTTTAGGCCAGCGAGCAGGAGATCCCCTCCAGGCTGGTGAGCGGGGAATTTATTGACCCTGTTTTACCAGTGTCATTTTGGAGTAAGTTGTAGGTTTGTGCCAGCAGCAGCACTGGAGGGAGAGATAATGACCTGCACCTCCTGACAGATTCCCACCAGCTTTTGAAAAGCTTGGCTGCATTTCATCTTACAACTATATTGATCTAAAACAAAGAAATAAGGAAAACTTAAAACAAGAAAATGATGCTAGGCAACCCTGCTATACACAGTTTTGGTACAGATTTTGCCCTAGCCCGTGATTTTAAAAGTTGACACGGGCTTGAAATGCAATTTCAATAAATAATGGAAAAATAATAGGAATGTAAATAGTGATGCTAAATACGCAGCAGCCCTGGGATCATCTGTCTATGTGTGTGGTAGCACCCTATCTTGGAATCTCCTATTGGCACCATTGTTGACAGGATCCCACCCCTGGCTCCCATCTTCCAGTCATTTATGACAGCCAGGTGCAGGTTTTTTTGTGACAAACTAGAAAAAATATGAAAGCTTCCAGAGACTTAAGCATATCAACATTACGTCTAAGCAGTGAAGCTCTGTATGGCTTCTTCTGCCTTTTAAATCAAAGAGGACTTCACAACTGCCCAGTCTCCATGCTTTTGCAGAGCTCACTTCTGCATTGGTACAGTTAATAAACAATTGGGCATTTTTATCTCTGAACTTGAGAATGGCAGGTGTTTAAATGCTGTAAAAGATTTCAATAGACTTTTTTAAATAAAAAAGGTGCCAAAAACCTTATCTCTGGCTCCCGGAAGAGATTTTTCAAACGGTATATTTGTATGCAGATGGATAGTGGTCAGGATGACTGCATACTTTGTTGTGAGAGAGCTGGGCTGGGCAGTGGGATGATCAGGCAACCCATTGTCACTGACAAGATTTTCCATCCAGTTGCTTGCCAAGTGCAGAGAGCTACGGGGAAAATCCCTGTTTCTGCTATGCTGTGGTGAGTGGGCAAGGCCACTTCTCTGAAATGTAGGCACAGCTGAATATTGTCACCCAGGAAATGACAATGGTCAGACTATTCCTGCTGCAGGAAGAGAAAAGAGATGAGGAGACGGAGAGTGGTGGCGGGAGCTACAAGGTGTGGCATTGTGGTGAATTGGCCATCCAGGTGCTCCTTCTTCTTCACAGATGACAACAGCAGCCTGGCACTCCAAAGCTTTAATGCAGGTTTTGTCTAAGGTGCTACAGCCCCTGCAGATACAGCAGCCTGCAACAAACAGCTTTAATCTAACAGCACCCCTGCAAAAACTGGGATGAGCCATTAAAGTTTCAGGAATAGTGAGTCCTGTGCTGGGGTAAGAGAACAGATGAGATGACTGCAAACACAGCATGTGTCACCATGAGACTGTAGGAGCAACAGAGACGTTTGATGGTTTGCATTCAGTAAATGTTCCTGGACTTTCACTGTACTTTCAAAGGGGGGGTATTCTGAACATGTTACATATCCTTTTTTTCTCTCCTGCATCACCAGACACCTATGTTGTTTTTTCTTGCAGGGTTACCTGTGTCTGCCACTGTGATAAGGTGAAAAGAGCAGATACATTTAGCAAAATGATTTAAAGCACACCAGGAAATAAAAATAAATCAATTAGGGTTTAAGTATAAGAAAATTCAAAAATCAAACTCATATTTGTTCTTAATGATCCCTTCCTTTATCTGTTTTAATTCAAAAAGAGCCTCTTGGGTTGGGAAGGCTATTATCATCAGCAAATGCTGTTCTCTAAAAACAAAAAAAGAGAAAATACCTGTTAAGTGCTGAATGCTAGCAAGTTTAATTGGCCAATATTAAACATGCTTTTACAGAAATATAACTACCCAGAAGGGACAGAAGGGAGAGGGGGGGGAGAAAAAAAAGAAAAAAGAAGTTTCTGCCTACAAGGTCTGTTTTATGTATTCAAATGCAGCAAGATGTGTCATTCAGATCCTGTGACCCAATAGTTTAATCCAGAGCCCTTTGGGGCCTTTTCATGGGTCTCTTCCTATTGATCCTCAGTCACATGCTTGGGAAACTGCTTTGGGTTACTTTTGACCCGAACAAAGGACCTAAATGAAAAGCTATAAAATGTCAGAATGCATGGGTATTTGGTCCAAAGCCCCCCAATACAGACAGAGTGCTTTCTTCATCTCAGTGTGACTACACTGGCCAGTTGCCTTCTTCCTGCACAGCAAATGTGATGTACAGTGCTGTGGTGGTTCAGGCCAAGGCACTTATTTCATATTCTCAGTGAACTTGAAGTATGTATGTGGCTGGTTGCTGCTGATGGGGATAACATGTTAATTCCTCATTGCTGTTAAACAGGAGCTTAAATTTTCACCATAGCATGTGATTTGGATGACAGAAGAAAAACCTTGGACACATGTCAGCTTCTCCCCAGCTGGCCTCTCTGGGGCAGGTGTATCCGGAATAAGCGTAGCCAAGAAATCCAAAATCTTCCTCATATTCTGATGAAAGCTAATAAACCAAAATAAAATCTCTGAGAAAAATCTCTTAACAAGTAAGATTTCCTGGCCCCCTACAAAAGGTCCTTTCCCATGGAGTTCTCATGAACTTCATTCGCAGTGCATCTGACAGACCTGAGCTGGGTTTCGCTGTCTCATATTACTCACCTGAAACTTGTGTGGGACCGTGAATCTTGGCCCAAGCAAAGCCAAACGAGGATAATTCAATGACTTCTTTTAAACCTTGTTTTGAAAGTTTGAAACCATACCTTCATGTTCCTTTTCAAATCTTGCCATGAATTATTTGTTCAAAGGAGTTTAGGGAGGAGAAGTAAATTAATTCAAATCTCCATGGCTCCCGCACAGTGCCCTCATTTTTTTACCATCCTTCTTGGCGGGGGATGAAGCACACAGCAGAATTAATAGAGACTGGCAGGAGGGCAGTGAAATGTGTCACTCATCACTATACACTTCTTTGACTTCAGACCTTTTCCAGCTGGATGTGCTCATAAAAACCCTCAACACTCCAGCTGCAAATGGCTGGTGGCTCCAGCTGTGCCGCTGTAATTCTGGAAAACTCCTGCAGACAAATTAAAACAGGAGGAGACTTATGGTCCCCTGATTCTGCACACACTGACCCCAGCACCTGCCTGTAGCCTCCTCCCTCGCTGAGCAGTGGCATCAGCTAATGTGTTCTTGATTGCTGCTGCACTTAAGCAAATGAACTAATGCAAAGTTGTTAAATGCAGAGCAAACAATTAATTAAACACTTTACTTTTGTGCTGTTTAGAATGGGAAAAATAAACCAAAATGGGACTTTCCTCCCCAGTCATTGCCACCTCTCACACATTTTATTTTTATCAGCACAGCACCACTCTTCTAATGACCTGCCTTTTCATAACATGGACTTAATAGCTCAATAAACGCCACTGTGTGACAAATAAGTTCAGTCAGTATCTCAATCTCCCCCAACTGTTTGCAAAAAAGTTTTCTTGGCTCTAGGGCTCTGTTTTACGGAAATATGAGTCCTGGACTTAGTACATGCTGAGAGATACCTACCCTGTTCGTATTTGTAAGGTCAAAACCTTTCTCCAAGCAGAGTTCTCCCACTGAGGGAATTTTTAAATTTCAAATTTCATTCAATGTAAGCTTTTGTAGTCTTTAAACTGTGAGGATCTTTGACCAGCTAATATTTTTTGGCATTAAAAATTTTGTAGCAAGAACTGTATTCCACAAGTATATAAACCTACTAGAGAGAATCAAGGTACCTGTGTGGAACAAGCTGAACATACAGAAAAATCACTTCCCACATCTTTGAACAAATACTAAGTTTAGATCCCTCCCTTCTGCAGATGGTAGCATTTTGAGACGGAAGGCGTTCAGGAGTAGGAAACTCAGGAGCAAGAAGATGAAGGGACCAAATAATAGAAGTTGACCAGGTTGTGAAACCACAGTTCCTAATCAAATAAACATCTTTTCTCATGGGTATGCTTTTCAAACCCATCTTCTTCTATCCTCTATTTTTGGGAGGCATAAAATTCACTTTCAGGAGTGCTTCAGGACTAAAGCTTTTATCAATGATTTGAGTCAGCTAACAATTTTACTTTGTATATTTTAAAGGGGGAAAAAAAGGTTGTGTGAGTGATCTCAAGCTTATAAGATTTGAAATAAACAAAAAAAACCCCGACAAAAACAAATTGAAGTTAATTTTCCTGAAGACGCTCCTTAGTATTTACATAATGGGTTTGTATTTCTAAAAACAAAATTTTGCAGATCATTGAACCACAACACAGTGACTAAGTGAGTTTGCTACTAAATCATTCAAAACAAGAGTTATTTAGCTTTCAGAAGAAGCAAACATATTGTTGCATAAGACTCTGAAAGGACCATTACAGTTTTTGTGCATCATTAAAGCAAAACTCCCAAATAATCCCTTAGTACGTAGGTTGGAAAACCATAGTCTGTAATGAAGCTATGAATATTTATTATAGCAGAACTACAGTAAGTGAGAAGCAGCTTTGGCCTAATAGTCTATAATGCAGCTGGCTGCATAATTTGAACATCACAAAGTCAGGAATTTACCAAATCTAAATAACAGCAATCTGCTCTGCGACTAAAGCAGATGGAAACATGTGAAGAAACAAACCTCCCCACTGCATAGGACCAAAGGTGACTGTGCTCCAGCCCTTGGTCTCCATAAGGGGTCAGCAGCAAGTGGAGAGGGCCACCAGCATTTCATGGATTTCACAATCCTCTACCGCCTCAAACGGGTGTTGGGAGGGGACGGCTCTTGTGTGCGCCCATTTCCTGTCCCTGAGGTCTTATTTCAACTGTGTCCCACAGAAATTCATGGTTCCAGCACAACACTTGAACAGACTGATCCTGTTCTTGTCCATATACCCCAGCTGTGTCATCCCTATGCTCACGTTGTATTGTAGACAGGACACGTGGGCACAGCCCGGATCTAGGGACTGACTTAATGGTGTTTTCTGCCCTTGTCTGATCACTTTCCTCTTAATTTCTGACAGACATTTCTGTACTTTGATTTCACTGATATTTTTGACACCTGCCAAGTATAGGAGTAGTGTTTTCAGGGAAATCTGCAATGACTAACTTAGATCTAACTTGTGTAGATAGCTGGAGTTATTTTTCCTGTTGTGCATTATTTTGCACCTAGCAACACTGAATTTCATTTACCATTTTATTACCCAGCCTCTCCATTTCATCCATCCACAAGTATTTATCTGCACCATCAACTTCAGGATGGTAAAATCCAAATAAGTTTTGTGTTAATACAAATTCTGTCATTTCACTACTCCTTGCTTTTCTCAGATCATTCATTAATATCTTGATTAGTTCCAGTTCCCTGGTATCTTTCACTCTTCTGCAATGTGTTGTGACTCCTTTTAACAGCAGTCTTTGCAAAGTGATGGCTTTAGTAAACAGGTATTAATTTATAAGATTTTTTTATCTTATCACACAATTACTTTATGCTTTTCCCAAATATAATTACTTGCACCTTTTTTTTCACCTCAGTAATTTGACTGTACCTTCCCCACACATCTTAGAAACCCAAGCATATTTAATCAGCCTGAGACATTCTTTTCAGCATGTGCCTTGACTTCTTCAATTAACTATGGTATATAAAACTTTCTCTAAGACTGAAACTTCAATTTTAGACCTTCTTTTTCAGATTCATTCCCTGGACTGGAATGGGATTTCTCCCATTTCTCCAGAGTAAACACCAAGACAAATGATTTCTTAAAATTTTCTGTTTCTTATCTGCACTGGGTGCTTAGGAACAATCTACAGTTTAGAGGTCATTAATAACTCTCCAAATGAGTAAAACTGAGAACTATATCCACTTCATATTCATTCCAGAGTGAGTAACCCAGTCAATCTATCTGCATATTTATAAATTAACTGTGTCAATTCTTCACTCAAGATAAAAGTTCGGATCCATAAATGCTCTTGACCTCGAAGTCCTGGTAACTGAGTGCTCATTTAAACACATCAGTCTGTTAGTTTCTACATCACATTGGTTGGGGCTTTCTTCCTTTCCTTCTATTTGTTAGAGTTTGTGCTAAAAGTCCTGTTCTTTCAGAAAAATTCAGAAGGCTTAACTTGTGTCGCTAACCAATTTGTTAGGGTTTGATTTTTACCTTCCATCTGCTTTGAAGGGTGTTTTGTTGTTTGGTTTTTTATCTTTTTTCTTTTCTCTTGTTTCATGGGAGGATTGTGAAATATGAAGTGCAGCTTATGCTGACACCAAAAAAAGTAAGTGCCGTGGGTGACTCGCAGCTCTGCGCCATGGTTCTGTACAGGACCGATCCCAGAGTCAGAGGACCACAAAGGCTGCTCAGATTTAGTCAAGACAGCAGCCACTACTAGTTCCAATTACGTTGAAAGGTATAATGAAGATTTTGAAGGTCTATCCTGTGCCTATGGCCATTCTGCTTCCTCCATGGCACAGAACCATTGATGACACAGAGCTTTTACCTGCTCTTATCTCCTCTCTTCTGAGCTGGGACAGACCATTCCAGGCAGCTTCGGGTAATATGAAAGCAAAATACAGTGGGCACCCACATACGGCTATTCAGTCCCTGGAAGATCTCTTTTTTATCTCTTTTTGTGCAGGAGTGCAATCCCTTCTCAGTGAGGACACAATACCGTTTCTAAATCCATTTAGGACAAATAGACATAAATCCTGTAATGTCATATTCTAATGAATCCTGGTTATAAAGGTGGCCCATTTGTACCATAATATCATCTGCCTCTCTAAGATTCAAGTCATTAGTTCATCTTCTGAAGCAAACCTCTGTACACAAGCTGTCCTTCACTGGAAAAAAATAGACTTTGGCAACAGTTTTTCAATCTCACTTTCCCAAGGTTGAATTTCCTGAGTAGTTGGGTTTGAAAGTCAACAGGATCTTTTAAAATTAATAAAGCAAAATCTTCCATCTTCTGCTTGAGGATGATTATATTTAGGGGTGTATTTTTCTGGTTTTTATAAAGATGCACATTTTTGTTCCCTTAAGACAACACAAATTGTCTTGATCTAAATAGTGTGACCTTCTTGCTAACATTAATTGATCCTCCTTCACTGAGAAAACATTTTCCCACCGAGTATTTTTCCTTCCCTCTGGCAAAGCAGTCAACCAAAATAAGAGAAAAGAAAAATCACATCTCTTGCACAAAGGTGTGTGAGTGTCAGACAGACAGACACACACACACAGAGGCACCCCCACAAGAGCCTCTAGGAGAACCAGCAGCATATGGACACCAGAAATCTGCTTCATTTCTTCTGCAGGTCAGACTGCCTGTTAGCCATTGAGGATTCTGCAAGCCTGACTGCAATGTATAACATTGAATTTAAGATCACTCTAGTCAGGAGCACAGATAAAATCAATGGCTTATAGCCGCTTACATTTATCAGTTGAAGTGGTTAAATTCTTCGTGATATGTGATCCATTTGAAAGAATTTTCTTGTGATTGATTTCCCTGTATTTTCCACTTTCAAGGCACTAAACAAATCACAGATTTTTGAAAAGCAATTGCTATTCAACATGGGGTGGTTTCTCTTTTTTTGCTGCCAATATAGATATAGATATATATGTATATACCCAGGACTGATGATCTGACCAAAGCTCAGGCAGCCTTTATTCAGTTTTCCACAATAATCGATTTAGCATTTATCACTGAGAGGTCTGGGGGAAAAATGGCAGTTTTGCAGGTAACAAGTTACTATTTCACATCATCTAAACTACACTGCATGACTGTGTCAGCGTTACTACAATCTGTCCAGTGTATGAGAAAAAGTTACTTCCTCCCTGTTCATTTCAACTCTTCATCAGAGCACAGCAGTGCACCAGCTGGCTGGGGAGCTCAAGCAGAGGGACCCCAGCTCACCCACCTGCCAAAAGAAATTTTCGTGGAGCCACAGCCTCGAGCAGCATTGCCACAGAAGCCTACAGCAATTTATCTGGGTAACAGAAAGCTGGTTTGCCTCATAGTAGCAAAAAACGCTGAAACAGTTGATTGTTTTCATCTTAGTGTGCTGAACTGGCCCAGCAAAAGTCCACAGGTGAGCTCCTACCAGGAGGAAGAATGTGAGCCTGGAATGTGGGTAAGGATGTGGCAGTCAGGGGATGGATTGGTGTAACAGCACTTCTAATAGAAGAGGTATCTTATTCTATAAGATGTCAGTTGCCTTTTGCCTTTCAATGTTGATCACAGCTTGGCTGATGTGCAGAAATCCGTCAGACCATGATCTCCCTACGTTGATGCACTAGGGACAGACCAAACAGATCACCCGAAGTATCTAGCATTGTTCTCATGCCTTGGCTGAACTTATGATACTAGTGAATTACATGTAGCATGCAGAGATAGAAAAAAAATTTAAAAAAAATAAAAATAATGAAAACAGTGCTTTCAAATTTAGCAAAACCTGTTCTACAATCCTGTTTGTCTCAGTAGTTCCCACACCAGGATCTGTGATGAAAGACAAAAGCATTAATGTGATAGCAAGTTTTGACTGATTTCCATCTTCCCTACCCCCCAAAATTATATCAACAGCAAACCTACTTTCCAAATGCTTCTCAAGGACAAGTTTCTGACTCCAGGGCTGTCTTCACAGGGGACAGCTTGCTTGACTCACTGTATTCTCCCCTGCAACTATGGCACTACGTATCCTTACGTGCCAAGCTCGTGTGACAGTCCTTCCTTTGAGGAAGAACCAACCTGAACTCTCAGAGCTGGATGGGGCAGGCTCAGGCTCTGGCTCTGTATGGCAAATAACCTTGCACTGGATTTGTTACTGTTGTGAGCCTCTTTCACTGGAAATCTCTTAAGCAGACCCTGACACCAATCCCAGTTTCCCATTCTGAGATAGAAGGGAGGCCTTTGATTTCATCCCCATGATCTTCATATTGCTTGTTTGGATTCAAATTATTACACAGTGTAAGGTTCTTAGCCCAAAGCTGCTGTTTGTTTCAGTGACCCTGATAACTTCTCTGTGTTTGCCATCTGTTCCTGCAATTGCTTTACCTGGAGGCTTTCCTTAGTGTTCTTTCCCCCGCTTGCAGGAACACTACTCCTAAACTCAGCTAGGGTACCTCAGGTAGATGGGGAGCAGTACACAGCTCCCCACAATGCAACAGGATAAAAGTCCTGCTGAACCTCACAGAGATGAAGTGAGGCAAAACATCACAAAGATTCTGAGACCTTCACATAGTAGCTTAGTATGGACAGCAGAACCATCACAAATTATATGGAAAAGGACCTTGAAAAATCCTCTACTTCATTATGTAAAACAGATAGGCAAGGACAACTTCTGCCATTCCTTTGCTCTCCATCCATCTTGTCTTTCCTTCACCCTCTCATTTTCCCTGTTCACACGTCAACGTAGCTCTGGAGCTGGCTTCTTCAACCCCTCAAAGCAGCTGGGAATACAGTCTGAGTGCAAGGTGCTACTACAGGGAATAAGGTTGATTGTAATAAATAAGGAAGCAGAAAACTACTGCAGATGAAATAAAATGCAACACTTGAGTCATTAAATATTGAACTAAACTCAGGCTGCATAGCCAGACTCAATCTGTTTTTACTGATGGTAAATGATGGGCTTATATAATTTTCAGTATCCTGATGGATGAGATGACATCAGTTGTTTAGGCTGAGTAAGACAGAGTGAAAAGGGTGCATTTTACTATTCTCACTAAAAGGCCAATTCCTGTGCAGTGCTGAGGATTCAGAATGCCTTGGCACCTTTCTGGTTGGACTCTCATTTTCTCCAGTGTTAATAAAAGCTGTGGCATTTTGGAGCAGTTTGGTTTAAGTAGTTTACAAAAGGTGCTCAAATACAAGCTTGAGGATTGATTACCTGTGTCTGTTTTTAATGAAAATTAACAACGTGGGTTGGAGTAGAGTTTTCTAATTACCATGCCACTGAAATTAAAAAGAGAGGAGTTATTCCCCAAAACTCTGAGACACCATTTCCCTCCAGCCAGGGTCACCACCTCATGGTGATTGCAGGGAGACATGCTTTGCTGCAAGGCAGAGAAAATAAAAATTAACCTCTGATCTACAAAAGCACTGGAGCCGCTGGCAATTAAGATGTTATTTAATAAGATGCCATGCTTTGAACCACTAAAACTAAGGGCTGGGGAAATCTCTCTGCCACGTTGCTCCTTCTGACACAGAGACACAGACATGGCAGCCACCCGAGGAGGTTAGAGAGCTGTAATTAAATTAATAAAGCATGGTCTGCCTGCTAGAGAGGAAAACAGAGAGAAGTGTGATTGCAGGTAATTACTGGACGTATTGGTGTCATTTAATTTATTTTTTTTTCTGCACTTGAGACTGGTAATTTTTTTGCTGCTCTTGTGCATGATGGGGTCTCTGGCTAGAAATTGCCAGCCAAGCCACAATTTTTCATCAAAGGTTAAAAAGAGGTTGAGATGACAGTAGAAGTGCCAGCATCTCTCAAAAATATGGAGAAATTTTTGCCAGATGACTGAAAATATAACAGATTTTTCTGAGTTTCTTTTTTAAGGAAAAAAGCGCTCTTTCCTAAGAAAATTTGAATAAAAGAAAAATTTTTTCATCAGTTTCCAGTGGAACCCTTTTCTTTAATAAAATTGAATACTTCTAAAAAGACTTTGTGTCAAGTATTCCTTGCTGGGTGGTAACATGAGGATACTGTGTTAAAGAAAAGGTTGATTGAGATGCTTCAACAACTGCTGCTGTTCACACCATGTGTGCTGTGTCTGGCTTCTTGGCAATTCATTTTAACCCTTCCTTTCTGAAAACTGCATTCATCCTTCCAAATACATGAAGATTGTTATTGTCTGTTGTTGAGTCCAGATTTTAAATCATTGGTGCTTGTGAAGCTTCTCTGGCCTGTGGTTTAATCCTTTGCTCCACGTTTGATGGACTAATTCAGAAATACATCTTTGGATCTCAGCTTGGATATTCTATAGCTGGAGCAACATGTTTTTCTTAGCTTCTCTCCCCACCACCCTCAAGCCAGTGATGTAAGCTGTAGCATGTTCAAAAGCTTAACAGGGAATCAGTCTTATAACTCACAGTTCACTATTTGAGCTCAAGGCAGTGTTCTGCACCTTGTCGTATAAACATGTCAGGTGGTTTATGCAAAACACAGCTCCAAGCTGAGTCAGTGCAGGCAAATGTGTTTTTAGATGAGCAGCATATTCACATATCTTTGGATGGAGCCCAGCTCCCACCATGGAATTCAGAACTGCTCCAAGCTTAGGGCATTTGAAAGATGTGAGACCTTTAGATGTAGGGATTTGTTTCAGCTTATCAGAAGAGAAAGAAAAGCCCCCTGCAAGATTTAGATCTATATCCCCATAACAGCCTCTTGAATTTCCCCAAAAGTGTTTTGATCCAAAGTTTTTGATTCTGACACACTTATGTTTGCTTATCAGGTTTGGTTTCCTTCATATTTAGAGTGTATATATCAGAGCTCGAACTCCCTGGCCTTGCTTTCTAAAGCTGTAGGGTGAATTACAACTCCTCCTAAGTAAAAAAATTAAGCACTGAGTAAGTCTGATTTTGCTAAAACTTTACAAGAAAGTGGGCCTTAAAATGGCAGTGTTCTCCATCTAACAAGATGGCTGATAGTTTGAATGTGGAGCAAAAGGTTAACACAACCTGCAAAAAATTGAGGTTTACTACATTATTTGGAGAAAGCAGACTTCAGCCATGAAGTCTCTATATGTTCAAGCAGAACCCCAAGCATCCCAGGTGAGTGGAGTGATCATGTGTGGGGTGTTGAAGAGGCAGAAAGAGAGGGTTGCTGCTCCAGACAACTCAAATTTTTTTTCCTAGTAAGAGAAAGAGGGAAGCAGGCCTGATGACCCATCAGAGAGGAACCGTTTTCCTGGTTCCCAACCTTCAATACCATGTGACTTCATCAGTCAGTGGAAGAGCAGAAAGCAAAACCAAGCTCAAACTTTTGCTTCGGGGACCATTGCACCTTTCTGTTGAGAGTGCCTTTCCCAGAAGCTGGTATTTGAAGCAGGACACTTACTTTTCACTCTTCTGGTAAAATGGCAGCAAGCACCAGGTCATTTCTGTCCCTCGGTTTTTCAGCTCTCATGCAGACGGTTAGCCACACTGGGAAAAGCAGGAGTTGTGGAAGACTGACCTTAAGACTGACCCTGATGAGTCTTTTATCAGACTACCCATTACCAGGTGAGTGTGCCCTCTCCATCCATCTCTCTGTCCCTGTGTGTTTGAGGTAACACAACCCTCTGGAAGGAAACAGGAACGCTATCATCGCCTCAGCACTTTGAGGTTTTGTTAGTGGTAGGGATATTTCTGCCTTTACAATCTCCGAGAAAGCTCAAATTCGGGTTGCAAAGGAGTGTTTGACTTTGCCTTAATTTAGCGCAGAAGAGCAGCGCTGCTCTCTCCCGCAGCCGCACCAGGACTTTTCCTGCCCGTGGTTCTGAGGAGAAAACTCTTTGAGGGTATTACACAGTCGAGTAAACAAAAGGAACGACTGTAGCAGCTCTACACTAAAAAGCCCTGAGGCTCAGAGAGAACAAAAGGAAGAGGATCCGTTTAAAGTCCTTACATTTAAGAGAATTGCAAATAACCTGTGACTGCTAATGTCTCGACTGAAAGTCATTTTCTGAGCACACTGAAGGGAGTGATTCTGGACCTCCTGGGAATCCAGATTACAGTGTTCAGGGACAGTACGGGAACAGTCAAAGTTTAGTACCTCACAACTCCGGCACAGATTCACTAAACCTCAATTGGACAACGGCAGAGTCTGTACAGTTTCCTAAGATGTTCAGCTCCATTTTTGGATAAATCCTGCTCAGAGGAGCACAATAGCCCAGTGCTGTTGCATCTGAAACCATAGCAATAGGAGAGCCATGAAGGATTCTTAGTATCCATTAAACTACTTATTCGTTGATACCAAATTAAATGAGCAGAGTACTGATCTGAATCAGAAGTCAAATTTAGAAACATTTTGAGAAATTTCCCCCCAGGGCCTTGGGGACTCCCTCTGCAGGGCTCAGGCTCAAACACATTTCTGTGGGGATGCTCAAGAGGCTGCTTCCTCCCACATGGCTCCTGCTGGGAGCTTGTATCAGGGCCCCAGTCTCAGCCTGTGGCCTCTCACAGGCCATAAACTGTCCTTTTTAAGGGTAATGAGGCATTTTGTGGCCATGCGGAGCACTGATGTGTTTTCAGAATTGTACGTTGCAGAGATGTAAATCTGTGGGTTCAAGTGGTATGTGAGAAGTAAAACCAAAACACTTGCCGGCATTAGGTGCTTCAGTCACTGGTGAGCTGCAGAAACAGCCCCTGTTTTGAGCAGTGTGAGAAAGAAATCTGGATGAGTCAGCCTGTCCCAGCAGGATGAACAGGCCAGTGCCTGATTCCCAAATATCACTGTCATTCCCTTGAAGTCTGGATCGGTGCTGCTTGGCACTGCAAATACAGGCAGTTGTGCTCAGGGCTGGAAGCTGATAAAAAGGCTACTAGTAAAGCTTCATCATTCCTACACAGGGGAAATGCAGGTGCTTCCAGGGTCACACTCATTTCTGGAGTGGAGCGGGTATTTTTGTTGGCTTTGGTAATTCCCTTGGCAAAAGAGAGAAAATTGCCACATAGGAGGTTCAGTGCAGGATGGAAAGTGTATGATTTTGACATATTCATCTTCTACTTTTTTCTTCTTTCTCTATTCAGGTTAGAATCTTGGTGGATTTCCCGAGGAGATTTACTTCAATGGGGAAAAAATGCAGCTGTGGCATTTTAAGTGGCATAGTCTGTAGCTGACACCTTTAGAGGTAGAAAAGCATGAAAGCTAAGAAGGTATGCTGTTCCTTCATCAGTCCCAACAAAGACGCAGAAAGATGGCAGCTGTGACCACTGGTTAGAATTTATGCTCTCAGGTTACCTAAATGTTTTAATCAATCAGGTACTTGAAGAAAAAGGGAGGCTGGCAGCAAGAGGAGTAGAAACGCATTTAGAAAGGGAGAAAAGATTACAGGAGTTGAGAGAGAGTAGAAGTTAGCACCTGTAAAATAGATAAAGGTTATCAGACATCAAGGTGGGAAGGAGCCATAGAATCACAAGCCATAGAATCAACGTACTTTTTGAGTTTCCATTGCATTTCTGCAGCTGGGTATCAGTGCTTTTTCACCCTGCCTAAGCAATACCCTGGCATGGATGGAGCCTCTGTCAAGAGGAGAACCTGCCTTGTCCCTGCTCTCGGGGCACACTGAGCCCATTCCACATGCCAAGCACAGAGGCACAGCACCAAACTGATCTGCACTTCAGTTGAAGTTTTGCAGTCGTTCCCCAGCTCTTAGATTTCAGCCTTAGGACATCACACTGCGGGTGAATGGCAGCTTTTCACTCTGCTTGCTCTCCTCTGAAGAAGGTATTTGTTTGAGTACTCACTACATCTGGCTTTCTTGTTTATTCCTTTGGTTTGAGTAATTGCCTTGATCTGAATTTCAAGGCTGACACCCTGCCTGACCCTTTTCTACACACTTTGGTATTGTGTATTGCATCCAGCCTTCTTACTTTTTGTTTTAATTAAAAACTACAGCAGCTTAACAAGCCACTTCTACATCAAATTTATTTCCAAAAACAATATGCAATTATGCATGTATGTTTATGTACCACAGGATTTAGCTTTTGGCTTCCAGTACCCTCTCTCATGCATACACATTAGAAATGGATTTCTAGAAAATAGAAATCTATTTTCCACAGATTTATGGAAATAAATCCATAGATTTATGGAAAATAATTCAATTAAAATATTTATGTTTTAGTTGCAAAGTGTGTCCCTTAAAAGCATTGGAGCAGCTACTGCTTTTCTCACCAGTTCACCACACCTTTTCTATCTCTCAGCTGCTGCCACTGAAGCAAACTGTCCTGGCCATGGATAGCAGTGATTTGGTATCCAGGTGCACACACACATGTGCAGATGCAGCGGGTTTAATTGCTGTTTGCTTTGCAATGTAAGCCTCTTTAATTTTCCATTTGTTAAATAAGGAACATGCAGCATTTACGTAATTAATTTGCTCAAATAGTTTAGCAACTGAGCTCACGATCTTTGTGCCTGTTCCTGAGGCCACGTCCCAGCTGCTGCAGCCCCGGGTACTCCCCTGCAGGGCATCGCTGCTTTCTCCAGCAAGAGCACATTGACCTCCTTGAACTTTCTCTCACACCTACCCTGCCAAGCTACTTTGCAACTGAACTCTCTGATCCTCTAATCTCATTATCCCTTCCTCCATGGCTCCCCTATCGTGCACTCTCTGTCTCCTTGCTGATCTCTTGGTCACATCCATCCATTCTCCCGCTTCAGCCTTCACCCGACCTACCTACCCACACCAGCACCATCCCACACTGCTCCAATCATCCCTACGCTGTTTAGCAGGCTGCTGCACATCTCTCCTCTCCCTCTGGTCCTTTGTTCTCTGATACCACCTTTGTTCTCTGATACCATCTTGGGATCACAATGTCAACTGAATACTTGATGCAAGAGTTATGAAGATCCTTTAAAGCCTATGTAAGCAAGGGGACAGATGTAATAACAAAATATCAGGTCAAAGTCTGAAATTTTCACTGAAATAAAAAAATGTTGCGAGATTGGACAAATTGGTTAAGACCTGTAAAATATGTTTTATCCTGATGCAGATTTGGTTATCCAGAAAATAGCAATAGAAGGCAAACAACCCCCTTCCTGGCTGTGAATATCTGATTTATATTTAATAGCATATGTATCAACACGTATAACAAGACTTCCAGAACAAATACACAACTGACTCTTTACGTGCATCTATCAAGTCCTGAGGTTTGTGTGTGTGTGTGTGATCTTAGTGACAGGGATGTTGGAAGGAAAAGAGGATCACTAAGCATACAGGCACAGAAAGACTTCTGTCATTATGTCAGGCTTTCGTATCAGTTAATGGTTACAACACTTGCATAGAAACTCTGTCAAAACAAAATTTCGACTGGCTGGTTGCAAAAAAAAAGGGATATTCTTAACTTCAGCTGGTTTGAATTTCGTGTATGTTTATAAAAATAAAATGTTCCTTTCATGCTTGAAGTAATTGTTTTGTCTGTCAGCTGGTTGGATTTTTTTTCCTTATGAAATCCAAATGAATCACAACTGTTCTTTGGCTGGTAACCCGGATAGACTTGATGTTTCATAACGCAACAAGAAATTTTTCTGGAATGCATTTGTTGGGGGTTTTTTTCTTTTTTTTTTTCCCTGAAATCATCCATTTGTTACCCTTAAGAGAGCAGTGTCGTACAACACAGTTTCCACTGCGTAGTTGCAGCTCTGGGCTTTGCTGGGTTTGTCAGTGGAGACCAGAGCTGCCACGAACCCCAGATATCACACAGAGCCACCCACCAGTGAGAGACCATGATTCATATGTCATAAACTCATCAATGCAAGCAATATATTGTTGATACAAAGAATAAAAAATCCAACAAAGCCCACCTTATGCATGTTCATCACCCGAGTTGATTTGCTGTAGGAAGTACCCAGTTGCTCTGCTGCAGTAAATTAAAAGGGAGATGTATGAGTTATCACCATTTAAATTCAGCATGGATCACTTGAAAAATGAATATATCAAATAAAATGCCCTGGGTCCTGAACTGACTGCCTTGTGAAGCCTGGATGTTCTAGTTCTTGTTATACATCCTTGAACTTCCTTCGTATTTTAATTTCAAGCACAGATGTGTGTAGTCATAGTGATTGATCCTTTCTGCACCTTCCTCACAGAAAACAAAAAATTCTCAATCTTGTGTTATTACAGTGACACCAGCCAAGGGGTCATCCTTGTATTTTCCATGCTTTTGTCCTAACTTCATTGTTAATAGAGATAATAAGTCACTATTGACAAAAGAGTTAATGATAAACACAACAAAAATACTTAGCAGTTCCAAGCTATTCCCAGAGGGGGAAGGAAAAAAAAAAGTGAATTTTAGCTTGAATTTGTTTCCCTATGAAGTTCAGGAATAGCCACACAAATCTAAGCAGTGGTGGGGGAAAGGAAAAAGCAGAGAACTGTTCTTGTCTCCACACTGAGTGAGAATAGCAAAGCTGATTTAACCCTGTGCCAACATTCTGTGGTCACCTTGCACAAGAGTAGCTGCACCACTGCAAGGGAGACAGAGCTGCAGTTATGAACAGCTGTAACATTCAGACAAAAACAGAGGCATTTTCTTCAGTGGGATTTTGAAAACAATAGGTTAAAACATTTCATTACTTATGAGAGGATTAAATATTCAGCCATGAAGTATAACAATGAAACAGATATGATCAGAATTTGTCTGTCAGTAATAGCATTTTGATTGGATGTATTTCGAGGGGGAAAGAACTCTAGTTTGGGATTTTTGTTTAAAAATGAAACTTCTACATAAGAATATTTTTTCAAAGTAATTGCTAAAAGCACTTTCAAAAGAACATTATTATTTGCAAACTTGTCACTGCACTGGCATTGTCAGAAAGAACTGGTCTCTGAACAGCTTTGAAGACAGTCAGATTGACCAAATCTCTATCAGTTCTTAATGTCTTGGAGTTTAAAACCAGTTAAGCTTTATTTTCAGATCCCAAATATGGAAAATAGGTTTTTTCCTTATGAGGACTTTCTCACAAAACAATGAACAAAATTCCTTTGAGGATGTAGAAAAACATTTCAGATATATCTGGAAAAGCAGCATTTGCAGAGTGAGAAGTGAAATGTAACCTTGCCTTGTGATCAGCCAGTGTTAGTTTTGACAGTGTGATGTCGGCACGATGATCCATTTATCTATTTGAGTGCCTTATGTTTAGAGCAGAGCGTAGATTAACTTTGCAAATGGAATGGGAATAAATTATTCTAATTGCCATTAAAATGTTTCTATTTAAATATCAGCTTCTGCCAACTGTTACCCCGCAGTGGTTTGTGAATGGTACCTAAAACAGCACATGCAAGGGTAGCTTTTGTGATGAGACAAAAATGTGCTGCATGAATGGATGCCGTGGAAAGGGGAAAGTCCTAGAGAATTAAAGCACGCAAGACCTTATCCCTTTTGTAGGTTGTTGTGTAGTTCAACTTTGACTAAATTAATCACATCTGCAGAAAAAAGACGTAAATATCACTAGTTATTGTTCCCTTCCTCAGCAACTTCAAGATTCTTGGTCCTGTTTTACTGTACGTAGTACCCATGGTGGTTTCTGTCTCTGTCTTTCAAGCAGAGTGCATTTTTTGATGGTAACCAGATACTAGGAAAGCCTTTTAAGATGAGAGCTATGGAAGTTACAGTGTGGCATTAGTATTACAATACAACCTTTGGTCATCTGCCTCTCAGTTGTCCAAAACTTCCTGTTATCCAAAACATGGCCATGTCCCCCAATTTCTATTAAATATGCTGACAAGTCCCTTGAATTTCTGAAGCCTCTCTTATCCAGGCTTAATCAGCTTTCCCTATGGCATCTGGATAATCAGGACTGTACTGTATTTCATTATTTTTCATAATGTTTTATGCTTTTCAGAGGGCAAAAGTAGTCTTTCTTTCCCTCTCTCTCTCTCTCTCTCCCCACTTTGCAGAATGCATTAGACTAGCCAAATAAATGAACCTGGCCAGATGAGAAATGCAACCTCTCTTTGTCTCAAATATTGCTTTATACTGTTGTGTAATGCCAGCACTACAGATTTGGCTGCAGAACACATAGTCAACACATTCAGCAAGAGCAAGATGAGTATTTTCATTTCCATTTGCCTCATTTAAAAAAAAGGGGGGGGGGTGATAATCAGGAAAGTCAAAACAATCATCATTAAAGCTGTATAACTAGAAAAATGTCTACAAACTGGGGATGCACAGAGGGGTAAACTCTCCCTGCATGATCCAAGATTATCAGAATTACATTAATTCTACCTAATTCAGGGAACAATCCCAGGTAATGGCCATCATTTGAAGCTTAAAGATGGTTTAAAAGGACAGGGCAACACATCCCAGGGGTGGTGCTCCTTGAAAATCTAGGGCTCTAAGAACCATCCTGTGCCTCAGGTTGTTTCTTTGTACATAAAAGTGTTTGCAGATTTTTCACCTAGAATTCATTAAATCTCTTCTTGAACTCCTCTGTTTGAACACATCCCAAGTTCAAGAGTTTAATGGTGCGGTGTGGGGAATTAAGTACATCTTTTCACTTGCTTTCTGCCCACTGCTTCACAATTCCATGGCCTGCCTCCTTGTTTCCTGTATTGTGCACAACTGCCTACAATATCCTCAATGCAAGTCAGGATGTTACTGACCTCTGCCAAGTCGTCATGGGGTCGAGGCAGATAAGATGAAGTAGATAAGCTTCAAACGACATAATGGGAAGAGAGTTATGTGTGTTGAGTCCACCCCTGCATTTACTGAAGAGCAAAAGCGAAATCAAATATACATGAAAATAGAAATGAAGGGCATATAAGTGACTAGGAAAACGAAGAGCAAAGAGAAAGGAAGCCTAGTATTGCTGGGACTGGCACAGTATAAGGATCACCTGTACCACAGCAAAGGTCCTCACTGCACTGTGGTCTCCATTGGCTCCATCAGAATATAACAACAGAGACATATTATTAGACAAACATGTTGTGAGACTCTCCAATTGTCAGGATGGTGATACAGTTGTTAAAATCACCTTCCCTGGTCTAGTCAAGACATGAGGATTACCAGTGAAACTTTGTATGTTAATCCAAGGTATGGTACATGGGCAATAAAGCAGAGGTCCTAGAACTGATGCTATATGTCAAATCAGAAATAAATTGAATAACGCAAACATAACAAAATAATGACCATAGTTATAATGGTTTCGGAAACAGAAAGGCAAAGATGGCTGAGTGGCCCTGCCTGATGCAGCAGAGTGAATGAGAAAAAGTAGGATGGATAAAATGGACTATATTTGTGTGAAATTGCTTACAGAAAGGTTAATAAGAGAGTCTACTGAGTAGTGCTGGGAGTTTGTTATAGATGCTTCCCCCTCCAGGTTCAGAGTTGGATATGAATAGCAATTTCTGTAATGTTATTAGAGGAAGAGACAGACTAGTGAGGATTGTGTCATTAAGGTAGACTGGCTTCCAGGCATATGTTGAAAAATAAATGTGACCAATAATCCTAAGGCTCAGATACTCCTTCAGGTGACAGGCAACAGATTGGGCCACTAAGCAGTGAGGATAGAGTAGAGATTAAAGACAGTCTCAGCATGGTCCCTGCATACTTTGTCTCAGTGTTCAATAAGGGCAGGCTGTCGACTGTGGGGACAAATGCAGGGTGAGGACGAGTGCAGAGAAGGCATGGCTATATCTGAGACAAAAGGAAAATTAGGAACTGAACGAGGTAAGGCTGAAGAAGTCAGACTGTCTTCACCCCACCATTTGGAAATTGCAGGTACAAGGATTTTTAATAAATCTGTCACGTTTTTACGAATGGGGCTATGTGCTTTGACAACAACAAATGTTCCATCTGTATGGAGGAAAGAGAGATAGGAGGAGAAGCAAAAAAGGGAGCTTGGCAATTTCAACCCTCTAAATCTGACCTTTGTAACATGCAACACTTGCAGCCTCTCCAGGAAAACACTTAGGCTGCAAAATAAAAAAAATCTTTCCTGTCCAAGAGAGCAGGGAAGCTGGAAAAACAGTCAGCCATAGGGAAGGCTAACTGCCTAACTGGAGCAGGAGGAAATATGATTCAGTGTATGAAAAAATGATATGAAACCATTGCCTGCAGTATCAGAAAGCTGGACACAGTAACACCAGCTGTCCCTTCCATTTCTATCACCATAGTTTTTTTCTGAGGCCTTGATTTTTGAAGATAATTAAGCCTGTATATTACTCTCAGATTAGGACTTTATCTACCTAAGCCAAAAGGCAGATTTTCAAAATCTACCTGTTGAATGATAAAGTGGGGCTCTCTAATCTTGAAAGAAAATATCCTTGGATACTGGATCCTTTGAATATCTCAGTCTCAAATCTCTCTCAGATGTATATATTTACTTAAAGTGAGACACATAATGTAACACCACCTTTAAATAAGAACTTAGCCAACTTTTATTTGCATTCCCTACTTATATTCAAGGTACTGCTGGTTGGTACAGCGAGTCAGGAGAGCTTTCTCCATATATGCTCCCAGAGGATTTTCTGAAATTTTCCAAACCCTTCATTTCCCTTGCTACTGTCCCTCAG
Source organism: Ptilonorhynchus violaceus (assembly GCA_013397565.1). NCBI lineage: Eukaryota > Metazoa > Chordata > Aves > Passeriformes > Ptilonorhynchidae > Ptilonorhynchus > Ptilonorhynchus violaceus. The sequence goes on along the minus strand of VZRJ01008190.1, from coordinate 1,567,976 downwards.
TTCCCCAGTTTGCTACAACCTTGGCATCTCATTTCTCTTGCCAGCTGACACTGAGGCACCAGCACAGTTGTAGATTTCAGTGATCTTCAGACATAAAAGTCCTAACACTTGTTTCCAGATGTATCTCCAAAGGGATATCTAATGTCTGTTCCTACTTCATGTACTTCACTTTGCCAGCAATGTTTATAAAGAAGAAATTAATACAGAGAAGACACTGTGACTGGGATGCAACAGCCAAAGGATACATTTTGTTCTCAAGAGACTCAATGTAATGAAACATGAAATATTTAAATAATACAATTAGTGGCAGTCCTTTGGGAAGAAAACAATCAACCAGCAAAAACCCCCACAGTTTTACTTCTCCCTAATCAGACAGAGACTGACACCAAAAAAACTGTATAAACATGGCTGGTGCCAAGTGCTCCAGCAGCTTCAAGCCTGTGCATGTCACTTTATGTCACAAACCACACCACAAACAAGAATTCACTTGTGCAAAGGCTGATCAATGCTTCTCAGGAGAAAATCTGTGTGTGTTTGTAAAGGGATGGGAATGCAGGTCTTCAGCAAATATGAAGAATTTTCCTTTTCCTTCTTTGCACTGCTGTCCTCACACTGAACCGCTGCCCTCTGCACATTCAGCCTGTGTTACAGAGCTGGCAGCTCTTCAGCAACCCTGTTCCCACACCCTTCACACTTGGGGAAAGTGGCTTATAATACCTTCAGGTACGCCTTGTAAAAAGGCCATGGAGTTCCCATTGTTTGAGAACAGTACCTGCACATATTCAAATAGCTGACTGACTAAGAAGGTGTCAGTAGATGGATGTCAAAATACGTAGCCTAGTTACTAGGTTTAGTGAGACCAATTAAAATAGGGCGTCATTGTTCTGCATGACAAATGACTTCCTCTGGATGTTCTTTACCTCATTTCTTGGCATATATTATCTTTAACTACATTTATCTCAAGGGGAGTCTGAAGTACATTTTTTCTGCTTTTTTGCTTCATGTAAAAAGAGCCTTTGCTTCATTTCTGAGGACTTCACACTTCATCTCCCAGAATGTCACGTGCTGTAAAGCTCCTCCCTCCCCCCCTTACGTTGTTTTTATAAAACAGAATATATCTACACAGAGCAGCCTTGGAGGGGACCTAGTACAAGTGAAGAAGTGATTGAAGTCTTTGCCCAAAGCCCTCCCCTTGTGGACAGTACAGGCTCCTCTGACTGTCTTGCTTGAGAGGTCTATCAGTGACACCATTTAATGTGCCATAAAAACATAGGTCCCTTGCTGGAGTCTTGGCTCTCAGACAAGGCAATTGTAGGATTTTATCCCTTTAAATGATAGAGAGAGGACAGTAAAAAACAGGAGTTTAAGAGAACAATGTTTGTGGAGTGACCAAATTGCCACAACAAAATGAAAATCTGGGAAAGGAAGCAAAGCAGAAGGTTGCCAAGAGGAGGAGGTATCCACTTGCAGCTGGCTAGAGATTAAAAGGAAGTAAAAGGAGAGCACACAAAGGGTTCCGGTGAAAACTAAGGTGTCAATCAATGTTTCAGATTACAGGGTATATCAGATTGTGAAAGGGAGAAGAAGAAAACCAGCCAATCCTTCCCTCCTCCCTTCCTCCACAGAGTTAAGTTAAAAGCATCTGCAGCTCTGCTGCTGATAATTATTGCCAATAATTAATAAGCCTTTGCACAAACTGTCATGCTCATAATCTGCCGGGCTAATTATGAAAAACAAAGGAAAGTGCCTAAATCAGTGGAACTAAATGATTAAAGAAAGAGCATGAAACACGTTTGTAAAATAAGATGAGGGTTGCGTTTTAAATTTTAATGGTAAATATATATACACTGAGACACTTAATGTGGATGTTAACAGTTTAAACAGTGAGGGAAACAAAGACAAAAAAATCTACTTTGCTGATTATAAAGAAAACTCAAAACAAAAACTGTCTTTCCTGGGAGGATACAGACTTGGAAATGAGGTTATCCGAGTTCCTGGGAGGTCTGGGACATTAGAAGGTGGAAGGGGGATAGTCCTCCAAAGGGAGGATCTCCCCCTTGAGAGGTACTGTCTCAGTTTACTTAAATACTTTTTTGGCTTAAATTGTGCTCTTGATCCTGTTGACTTCAGTGAACCTATAGATATGCTGAGACATTTTCATGACTGAAATTAAGGTTTAAAGTATTTCCTAACACACACGCTGAGGCCTTACAGCAATATGGGACAAGCCAAGCTATGTGCTCTAACCCAGGTGGGAAGGCTATGGCAGAACTCAGGCTTTAAAACAATTTTGTGAATTCTGGGCTTGGATTTACAGACATTTTTAGATGTGCATTTCTATTTTCCTCTATTTTAAGAAATTCCTTGCTATTCATTCACTGATGTCCAGCCCTTTCCTTGTGTCTCCCACAACAAACATACTTTGATAGGGGGAAAGTGGCTCTGTAAACCTTCAAGAAACTACCAGCTCCAGTCTATGGATCTAAGCAGAGGAAAGGGGGAAAACACACAGGAATATAAAGAAACACTTGTAGAAAATTCAGTTCAGGTTGAGAAAGTCTGTCATATTTTTTGGATCTTTTGGTTCCTTCCTTATAGACAACATTATTAAACAGAACATTGTTATTTCTACAAACATCCATCAAAGCCTCAAGAAATTCAGAGTGAAAGTTAATATCTAAAAAAGAGCCCAAATTTCCGCAAACGTGGCAGGTCCGACCAAATGCACACACAGTTCTGCCAGGAGCCTAATTGACTTAGGAGTTGTTGTGCAGTAGCTGGGGAGGCATCAGGCAGCAACACAGCTGGTGAGGTTCCAGGCAAACTGTGATTTTATCTATTTATTTTCACTCACAGACTTGTCAGTCCAGCAATGGGGTAATATTTTTAAAGCAATTTCCATAAGGAAAGAGGACAGAAATTTTTTTTTCTCTTGTTAATAAAAAAGAAGGCTTTAAATTGTTACTTGAGATGTTTACACATCTCTCATACTCTATGATGGGTCCTTTAGGGGATCCAGATCACTGGAGAGCAACTTGTCAAATGCTCCTTTTCCTGCTAGGACAGTAAATTCCATGTACAGATCAACAAAGTTGATTCCCTTCCTAGTGAATTTAGTGCATCCCAGTATGAACTTCACATGGAGTTTCTAGGGCAAGTTGCTTTGAAGATCAGACATGAGGCTGTGGAAGATGATCCCAAAACATTTAGAGTTACCAGGACCCTTCTGCTTGTTCATGCTCTTCTTAATTTTATTCCTAAGATTCACAATTAAAAAATAGCAGACCCAAAACAGGTTTTGGCATGCAATCCTCTATTCAACATGAGCCTTTTCCTTTAGACAGCAGGTCACTGTGATTTTTTTTGAAGTGTATTTCCTGAAATGGGAACAAGAAAATGGAATCTGCAATGGAAAGGTAGCAAGAAATTCACTGTGGTTTTGGATAAAAGGTACCTGTGATAGGCATAGATCTTTGATAACTACATGTAATGCATTATGAAAGGTTTACAGATGCTCCTGGACTGCATACAGTGTCCCAGTGAAGCACAATTCATTCAGAATCAGTTCACTGGATCTGTGCTGCCCCAGGAGACAGAAAATGAGGCCACACTAATGCTATGATTTAGAGTGTGTTTTTATTTATTCCTAAATGTAATGTGCCTGTGTAGCAAACAATTCTTCTGCAGGGAAGAGATGTACAATCACTTGAAACTAACAACACATTAAGCTGACTATTACTGGAATCCTGCTGCCTCTTATTGCTTGTGTATAATAACTAGACAAATATATTCAGATCTGGCATGGGTTTACACTCATTCTGTGTCTGTTCTCTTTATACCAGCATGGTCTAATCCACTTAAGAGAGGATAATGAAAAAAGGTCTGATAAATCCTTACCTAGAATTTGTAATTTGTTTGAGCCTTTTGCAGCCCACAATCCACTTAGTTTAAAGCTGACTCAGGCATCTCTCCATAGGCTGCAGCCTGGTGTCCACATGGCTCCAGACACTCTGGAGACAGAGTCAACATTCCATGGAACAGGACGAATGCCGGCACAATTTTTTCACAAAGGGAGCAATGTCAATCCCGCCTCTCCCAGATACATCCGCCAAAGAGATGGAGGTGGCAGAAAGAAAACATCCAACTTAAACCCAAGGTGGCTGAGCAGTGGCAGGGGTGTCCTTGAAAAAAAGAACTTTGGTGGATTCTTGAAAGTAAGTGTGTGCTTGATTCGAATGACTGTGATTACTGAAATTGGCCAGCCCTTGAATATTGTTGGGCATTTCTTAACAACTCTCATGTCCCCCTGAGTTTATTTGTTGCATAGATTTTCCTCAGAGAGCCAGAAATCACCACAAGCTTTGCCTGTTCCCTGGGCCGTGCCTCCAAGGCAACCTCTAAGTCCTGCTCAGCCATCAGTCCAAAGCAAATCTTTTCTCCAACTGGTTCGGCATCTGCTCTAACACCACCAGAGAGGAAAATCCTCCCTTTTTCTAGCCACTGTGCAGGGGACTTCACATCACTTTCAACAACAGAAAGCATCTGACCCCTTTTCCTCTTCGCTGATCCGTTCTGCATCCTTCCCACTTGTGCAGATGTGTCCCGTGCTGCCTTGTCAGCCTGTCTTCATGGAAGCCCTGGACACGGCAGCTGATCCACCCAGCTCACACAGAGCTGCAGCCCCCACCTGACAACCCAAATCGCTGCAGGCTACACAATCAGTATGTGCTAAAGAGCGGCTGCCTCGCACCAAATAAAGCCGAGATGAAACCCAGCCCTCGAAGAAAGAGGGGGAGTATCTCCTGGCACACATGGGAAATCAAAAAACAGTCACTTCCAATTACAGCTTTATTAAGATGGAGCAGAAGAAAGGTTTATCATCACTGAGCTGCAGAGGATGTCAGATTAGATACAGTGTTTCCTTCAATTCTTTTCTCTCCTACCTGTTGTTTTTCCTACCTACAAGTAAATTTCTCCAGACACAGAGGTTTCTCTCAGAGGTTGGTGCAGCTGCAAGGTGAAAGCCTCCCTTGTGCCCATGCTAGCGAAGAGATGCTACAACAGCCATGCTGGTGTGGAGGAAAGAAAGGGAAACCTTCTCTTCTCCTTTCCCTCAGTAATTCCTGGCTTGTCTCACTGTTGGTTTGCACAGCCCAAAACACAACAGATCCTTCAAAAGGTGGATCTAGAAAAGAAGTGGAAAGCTCTCCTTTTGTCCAGACCCCGTGCCAGGGAGGGGACTGTAAACTGCAACGGGGACTGTGTTCCCACTGGAGTCCTCACCTGTCACCCAAGCCAACAAATGCTTCTTCCTCAAATACAGCAGGATTTGTGTTCACTGATGACAGCTTTCTTCCCCAGCAGCTCCACTGATGTAGGCCCAAATTCAAAGCAGAAACAAGCTGTTTAAATGACTAATGCTAGCAGGCCATATGGGTCTCAGGGGTGTTTTTCCACCATGCACCCATCCCTGATGGCCTTCCTGTAACCCCTCAACTTTGTTCTAGGAAGCAGGATTATTTTTTCAGAAACAGAAACAGAAAAGGAAGTAATCAGCTCCCTGAGGCCACCAGAAAAGCGCACCCATCCCTACCTGCCCATGCTCTCATCACCCTCTGGGGAAGGTCCCAGCAGTGAACAACACTGTCACATAGGAAGAGATCTGAAATGGAGCCATCCCAGCAAGTGTTTCCAGACCAGTGTCTCTCAGACAGGAGAAATGTGTTTCTCCATGATTAGCCTTGGAAACGTTAACTTTTGCCTCCAGGACTTTGGGTTGAACAAATACTCTTGAATCCACATTCTTTTTCCTAAGTGGCTGTACTATGTATGTATATGGGTTTTCCTCCCTTCCCAGTCTGGCAAAAAGCCCTGCAAGGGGCAAATCACACATAAAAAGGAAAATAATTGTTGTGCTCCCTCTCAGTAACTTGCTGAAGAAAACCCTTCTCAACACCAGGCAGTAGAAAGAAAAAAAACAAAACTGTTTGTACAAGACAGCTGGGTGTTGGAAGAGAGAGTAAGCGTGCTGTTTAATTCAGCTGATCACATTTTATCCGTCTTCTCCTGCCCATCTCACCAGGATGCTGCTTATCTGGTTTGTGGGATGCAGGAGGGAGATTTATACCACTGGCTTCTTTGAATCAGGCCTCTCCATTCATGTCTTCACTTCAAAGCACCAGAGTTTAGCAGAATGCTGGCCTACAGCTGCCACTGGGGTCAATACATGTCAGCAACCACAGGCTCTGTCACTTTTCCAGAGAGCAAAAGGTGCATAGGCAGAGAGCAGAGGTATAACACAGAGACTTGAATTATAAATTGCTCCTCTTAAGGGCTTTCAAAGGCCAGAAGAGGGTTAAAATCGAGTCAGGTTAGCTGATCCAAGAAGATACCCATGCATCCAAATTTCCTGGGAGAAAATGCCAGCACTGAAGGTCTTACTTCTATTCCCTGTCTCCCCAGAGAGGACAGCCATCACTGACAGTGAGTTTTGCCTACCATTTGCCTGTGGTCACTGTCTGTCAGTAAGTGGGGGATAAGGACAGGAGACGCCTTGCTGGGTGAACCTGCCCTGTGAGAACAGCTCCAATTTGGCTGACTGATGCTGTGAGGGCCGGATGCTCTGCTGAGGTGCTGAGAAGAGATCCATAAAGCCAAACTGCACTAAATGTTTCAGAGAAAAATGTTTCACCAGAGGCTCTGAATTGGTCCCAAATCTCACGCTGTTGGAATACAATGCACAAAACAGCCACAACGTGGTGTTTGTGCAAGAGGAACAGAAAGTGCAGTGGCTGTACCTGACCCAAAAATGCTCTCCACTGTCCACCTGCCCACTATCTGAGCCTTTACTTCTTTATGCCTCAGCAGCCAGGAGCTAAGGCACCTTGCTGGACACATGGAGTCAAACATCTTGTTCCTCCCGACCTCCAGCAGAGACCCAGTCAATTCATTGTGTGTCCAAGAGCTCCTAGCTTGCTCTTAGCCTGCACAGGGTTTAGACAGTACACAATATTTTTAAGAAATGTACTAAAATCCATCTCCATAAACTGGCCAGCCCTGGGAAGATGGACTATGGGATTCTCCAGGTCTACACCCTTGTGGAGGAGGCTAACCAATGTAGCAGACCCCTCAGATAAGGATTGCTTTGGAGGTGAAGTGAAGAACTCCTCCAAGTCTCTTACCTGTATTAAGAGCAGATACAGCCAAACAGTTTCATGGAGTTTTTGGACCAAGATAGAGCTTTTTTAATAGAAATCTCTGGTAGCTCTGCCAAAACCAGACAGAGGAAACAGGCATCTTCCTGATCCAGTGAAAACATGCAGAGTTCCTGAGCCCAATGGCACACTGTCCTTTCCACTTCCAGTCAAGAAAGTAATCCAACACAGGCAGTGTCCCAGTCTTTGACTTTCCTACACCACAAGGTTATCACATGTCCACAACTCAGCAGTAAAAATGTCAAACGTGACCTAGCTCTGATATCAAACTCTAGCAGCTCCCTGAGAGTTCCAGGACACTCCATGATGTTCAGAAAAAATTGAACAAGGCTGTTAAACTGTGTGACTGGTGCTCTGTCATAGTCCAGTATCCTCTGGTAGAGATTACAAACAGGACAGCTTCTATCAGCTACGCATTGGACAGCTCAGGGGCCACAGTGGATATCCCAACATCAGCAGATTAAGACTCACTGACCAGTTTGGTTTGGCTTAGGGTCTTTTTCATCATGTTCTCTAGCACAGCTTTTGCATGTGCCAGTGAGCTTTTGCTGAAGCTTAGGAAACAGGCTGAACCAGAAACTGTGTCTGCTAAGCCCTGTGGACAACAGCAATTTGTGAGGAAGTAAAGAAGGTTTGGCATTTTGTCCCTTGACCAAGAGAACCATTCATTTCTCATTTTGTTTTTGTACAAATGTAACCTGAGAGTCCAGCTGGCTTCACTAGATTCTGGACAATGTCTTAATTCACATGTCTTTGTCCAGCTGGAAAATATCCCCATGCAGAAGGTCACCAGCCAGCTGAGCAGTCTGTGCCATCTATCCCTGACCCGCTCCAGCTGCAGTGACCAAAGCTGCAAGGACCTGCTCCTGACACCCGCTGAGCTCAGCCACTTGATTGCAACTGGAGCAAGTTACAGCCTTCCCCCGAGCAGATCACATGGCAAATCTGAGGGGACACCAACCTCCAGCCCTTGTGACAAGAAGCTGGAGAAGGGTTGGGAGCCCCAGCATTTTCCAGAAGCCCCTGTATAGAGAGCAGCTGTCAATCAGCATCCTTAATTGGCAGTAACAACTCTCATCACAGATTAGTGCCTCAAAAAGCCACTCTGTGTCAGGGAGAGCTGTTATGGAGGAGGCTGGGGAATGGATAACATGTAAAGATCCTTTTGATGGGCTCAGGGTTAACCACCATTACCATTAATTATTCATGGTTCCCGTGCAGACGTAAGGCAAATAAAGTATTAAAAATTTACATCTCCCTTTCCCTCCACTCCTCCTTGGTATCATCACCTCTTAAGTATAGCTGGTGAATGTGAGCATTTGCTGTTAATTAGCTGTAATGATAATTGCAATGAAAGCACAAATGCCTTAACTGGGGAGATATGATATGTGTCTCACTAAACACAGACTAATAGAAAATTCTTTAACTTCTTCTCTTTTATTCCAGAATCTCTGATCCCACATTAATTTAAGATTTATTACAATTGAGGATACAGGGCTACGTATTGGTCTGCTGAACATTTCTAAAGGCTGTGATGACCATGTGATTTATGCAGTTTGGACAATAGAGTAAGTCTGGTATATTATAATATATTTTTATTTTTCAGACATTTTGGTCTATCAAAAAATTAATTAGCTATAAAAAAGGAATAAAAGTAATCTCAATATATTATTTCTATAAAATATATATTTTGAATGAACAGTTTTCATCCTCTGTATGACTTTCCATTTCACACTTGCTGAAGTTCAGGAGAGTAGTATCAAACTAGTCTATCTCAGTATACATTGATATGCAGCTTCCCTTTCTGGCTACTAGCAGTGTAAGCTGCTCTGGTTTGTAATAGCTTACAGGCTTGGGAGTCTTGTGGACCCCCTTTGAGTTCAGAAAACCCTGAGTCTATTACAGGTCAGAATAAATTTCTAACTTTTTTTCCCCTAGAAATGCTCAGCTCAGTGAGAGGTATATTGTGCAAGGTGGTAGCATTCACAGTGCTGTTTCTTCTAATTCCCATTTCCTTACAAACTGTCACTTGTATTGCACACCTGTAATAGAGCTGATGAAAAGATTTTGACACTATTTCTTTCTCTTGGTTACAAAAGGCTGGCTGGATGGAAAGCAAAATTCTTTATGGCAGTTTTATCAGATCATACCCAGTGTGCCCAATGCACCCATGATAAAGCTATTCACCTGGACTTCTCATACTCAGTGGAGCCCCCCAGGCTACAGAGCCAGTCTTTTTCTGTGGCTCACTGAATATTTCATTATTTATACTAAATGGAACAGCTTCAGGAGGAGAGATGGAAAATACTTTCTATGCCAGGATGACAAATAGGCCAGTAATTCATTCAAGGCTTTGCTAAATTTTTTTAAAAGCGAAACTTGGGCTTTTGCACTTAAACAATTCAACTGTGTCCCAGTCAGGCTATCTCAGCAGTCAGAAAAAAGAGAATAAAATATTCTTTTCAGTGTGCACCTGGCTGGTCACTGCTGTGTGCTGCAAAATAATCCTGTAGGTATTACCAATCTGTTTCTTTTTGTCCAATCGCATCTAACTGACACATGAACAATGTAAAAGTTGGGAATTCTCAGAGGAACGTGGAAATAGATTGGACTGAGCATATTTGCAGTTTACAGATGTTGGTAATGTAGGGCTCTACTTAGATCACTTTGCATTTGTCCCTTGGAGAGAGAGAGGACCTTGAGACACTGCGAGGGATTGCTACTCTCTCCTGCTGACCTCCACACTGCACAGGCAAATTGCAAAAGCTGCCAGTCAGCTAAAACACAATTTCATTGGGAAAAGGGGTAAATCCGCCAGGTGGAAAATGGGAAAGTATCAAAACATTAAAATGGCCATGATTGCCAAGAAGAGGAGACAGCACATATAACCCACAAAAGCCTGTTTTTAAGTTTGGCATATGGCAGGTGACAATTATTGAGAAATCCAAATGCCTTCTTACCATTTTCTTGTTTGTTGCACAAAATGCTGTAGTGATGCACCAAAATCAGTGAGGGCACATCATATGGATTCATATGCCTCCTGAGAGCACTGTACACAGCATTTGCTGCCCTTTTCAGCAGGACTTTGAGAAAAGAGGAGCAGTCTATGCTTGAATTTGCATTTGCCTTGTAGTTCTCCCTTGGCATGCCCTGAAAAGACCCTGTTGAGCAGCTCGTGGCTCCTGGACTTTTCACCATGCAGAAGTTTGAGGTCCAGAGAAGAGTGTGTATTCAGCTAGGCAATACAGCTTAGCTCTGTCTTTCAGCACAGATAGAAAACACCCGTGAACCTATATTCAAGTGTAAACTGCTGCCTAAAACCCTTGTTCATCAAGGTACTTATAAGCACATGTGTACTTAAGCTGGACTGAAGTCTGCCCTGGGCTGCTGAGTGGGTGCAGTAACTCGTTCCTTTCTCAGGGGTGTTGCAAAGTCAGTGCTGTTGGGTTAGCATCAGCTGCCAGGAGCAAGGACCCTATTCAACCACATCACCACGTTTCACAGCACTTTAGAGAGACTCAGGCACTTACCTTAGAGGAAGAGATGAATGAATCACTAATTGCTATGGCTGCCAAATCACAGCCCCACCTAGTGCTGTATCAGACCCTCCTCTTTAGCCCCTGACAAGCTACACCAGCTTTTCTCAGTTGAATGTCCTGGGAGCCAGTGTCTGACTGTGCTGCATCCCCGGTGGTCTAAATCTGTTGTGACTCTTGAATTTAAGCCCTAGAGTCTGATATCCATCCTAGGCAAGTGTGTGGCCTGAGTTCATAGGAGCTATTATTCTTTTCCATCCCTCTCTAGCACATATTCATTAGCCTAGGAAGGAAATGTGCCGTTCTCACATTGTCTCTGCAGATTCCAGCTTTTCTTCCAGAACAAATAACCGGAAATAAGAATGATTGCAGCACTCACAAAACGGTATTCAAGTGAGAAAACAAAATCTGTAAAGTTATATCTTGTAAATTGTACAGTCTCCAACCTTACAGAATACATTTTTGATGAATGCACATTAAATAAAAATTATCTATTAGAACTAATTAATCTTCCAATTTACTTCCCCTATCATCTGTTTAAAAGTCAAAGGTAGGTTTGCTGTACCAGAGCAATATGTTATTCTTTTTTCAAATAAGCCCTAAGAGTCACCTTGCAATAACATATTGCAGGAAACAGAGGAGAAAGTGAAAAAGCAAAAAAGGACACAGTGTATTTCTCCAGATAATGTAAGGGTATACTACATATTCACAAACAATATACAGTGACAATAAACTCTGACATAAATATTCTCATATGCAGTGTTCTTTAATCGTGATGAAAGTGGAACCCGGGGCTTCCTTGGGGGACGGTGTGTTCTCATTTGTAATCATATCTGTCTTCTCACCATGAAGCATTTTAATCTTCAACCAGTTTTATGATTTTGCAAAGGCTTAAAGAAAAAAAAATAAGGTCATAAAGGTGGCAAAAAGAGGAGAAATTTGTAAATTTGTTTGAACCCAGTGGTTAAAATGGAAATGCCGAACCCTGTATGAAACTTGTCCATTCAGCAGATCATGTCTGCAAAGGATCAGTATCTCTATTTGACGTTTTTAGAGGTGTCACTGTAGTTATCCAGGCACATTATGACCATTGATTGTCCTCTGAAGACTCATTTATTTCAGCAGAGCTGTGTTGATCTGCCTGCCGGCAGGGCAGCCTTCAATTCTCAGGCATAGCATAAAGCAAGGCAGGCAGTAAACAGCCCACCAACAAAAGAATGTCTTTTGCCTAAGCGGGAAGTTTGTTAATTTAACTGGAAAACAAATGTGTACCACAAAGAAAAGAGTTGTGCTATAGTGTAAGAAACCTGCAAAAAAAGTCTTCAGACAGGCCATGGGGGAAACAGTGAAAACTCCAGGGCATAATTCTATCAAAAGTCAGCCATGTTTGATAGCACAAAATATGATTATTACCTTTGATTGTATCCCACATAAACAATACCATGGAATGCAGTAGAAATCCAACCTTGTTTCAGCACCATTTTTTCTAAATATATGTAACATTCAAAAACAGATGTGATATTTTAAATGCATTGCTGCCTGTCCTTCCACATCATCCCAAAGTCTCAGCAAAGTCTGCATCTTGTCCTGAGAGAATTGTCTGCCTGTGCGGTGAATTTTTTCTCAGTCTGTTGAGGAACAGGTATGAAAACACCACCACCAATATGCAGACAACACCGGGGGAAAAGTCACACTCTAAGCTTGCCATTGAAGGAGGCTGGCAAGAAAAATAACGATTAGTTACAAGCTTCAGCTGGTGCCAGGTGACTCAGAGGTCAGGGGGAAGGCACAGCACACCAGTTTCTAACACTAATGAAATGCACCTGTCTGCACCACATCCAGCACCTCTGATTGCCACTCCTGAACAACCTGGTGTGCAGCTGGATCTAGCAGGGAGACTGCTTTAAGTACAAGAGCAGAGAAAACTTTGTGGATTTATAGTGAAAGACTTTTACTGGTGTCTCACTGAGTTGTTCAGCAGCCCAGTTTAAAAGCCAAGTCCGTGTTATAGCGTTCAGGTGTACTGACAAACTGCAGGAAGGAGAAAATTGCAGCATGTATAGACATCATTCTTCTGGCAAACCCCCTTGGTTTAAATAAACTTACACTGGCAAAATAAGCATTTTGATGGAAAATTGTCTGTCCTTTAAACAGGTAATTTATAAATGCACTTCTGGTTGAAATCACGTTTCATCAAAACAGGAAAGAATGAAAGAAAAATGACACCATTTTTGAAAGTTTCAGGACCATGTTCCATGAAGTATGCGAGGGTTTTTTAAATTTTATGCAAATAAATTATTTTCTTGAAAGTATCAGTCTTCAACTGCACACTTAACTACTTGTTACATCATACTTCTAAGAAATAGAAGTAAAAAAAAAATAAATATGTAATACAAAAACAGAATAGAAAAAGGAGCTTCCTTTAATGATGAGTCTTAAAGGATGGAAGAACACCTGAATGATATGAAGTTTCCCTTATTCACAGAAAGGCCCTCTAGCCATGTGCTTTAAAATAATCAATACTATTTTCTTCAGAAGAGTAGGAAATAGATGTTCCCTTCAAGGAGAAATCAAACCCCATATTCCTGACAGAGCAGGGAAACAGAAGGTTGTCCTAAGAGCATGGATGGTATCAAGAGATCAGACAGATGAAACAGGGAGGAGGCATTAAATTGGCTAACCAAAAGAGGAGAAGCAATAAAGATCCAGATTCTAAAAGGGGTTCAGGCTCCCACTTCCTATTTCCTAGGAAATACCTAAGGAAGTGCTGCAAAGCCTGCAAAAGATCTGCCACTTGTTTTTTATCACCTCTGGACATAAAACCAAAAAAAGTCCAAGAAATCAAAGGGGGAAAGTGACCTAAGAGGAATTATGTTCCAAAATTGATTTGTAAATCTGGTCTGGGCACCATAGCAAGCTCCCAAACAGTCCCAAGTGGCCAGCGATAGCCCAGAGGGATGTGACTTCTTACCTTGCGCAAGCGGGCAGTTGTGATAAAAGACCATTTTTATTTCCATTGTAGAGAAAAGTCAATGTTCATTTGTTTGGGAAGCCTCCTTGACAGAAAGCTTTATCAGCCATGAAATTAGCCCTTCATGCTCTCTTAAGCCAATAGGCCAGGACAGAGTCACCGACTGCACCTGATGCTTGCAGTTAGTTCTGATTAGCAGCCCCTCACGGATTTCCAACAGCAGCCTCCTTAAATGCAGGCTGTAAAACTTCACTGGCTGCACTAAATCAATAGGGAGGCGAGAGACACGTTTGGTGAAGAGATGGGAGAAATAAACAGACACTAAAACTACAACATTATTATCTTTTTTGGCAAATAGCCACCAAAATTGCTCAATATACTGTATAAACAAAAACGTGCACTCACACACACACACATACAGTCTGTCTGGCAAAGCGAAAAAAAAGAAAATATGCCTTAAATAATATGTTCATTCTATTGGGCAAATAAGGAGCAAGCAGTTTTATTTAGCAAGGTAATAAAACTGTATTGTAAAACCCTGGAGACCTATTATGGCAATGCCCTCTGCACCCTCAGTGCTTAGAGAATTCTTGTTTGTTTGGCTATGAGAGGATTGCTGGAGACTCATAAAGTGCCACCAGGAAGCCCAGGTGAGCCTGCAATCTCTCTGCAGGATGTGACCATTAGCTACTGAGAACTTCACAGCGGTGCTATCACAAGGATCACATCCCTGCACTATGGGAACTGTGAACCCTGAGGATGCCTCAGCAATTTATAAACTTAGCAATACAGAGAAGGAAATAGAAAACTGATCTTGGGAATGTTCCTGCATAGGAGCAGATCTTTTAAAAAAGGAAGGAGAAAGCCTAGATCTACTATGTGTGATGGGGTTTTCAGGAGGATCCAGAGCACCTGGTGCAGAATCCGTGGAAGGATTAACACCGACTAGATCAATCCCTGCTGACAACACACAGGAAATTATCAATACAGTGTAATACAGGGAGAAAAGGAGAACAGAGGTCATAGGTTTCATATCATCTAATTTTCTACATCTGCAGTGTAGACAGCTCTAGCTGAACTAGTGTTCCTTTGCTAAAAGAGGAAAATAGGACTCTTTAATTGTAATTCACCTGAGTTGTATTTGTATGGAATTATTTTTGCTCTGAAAATATCTATTTCTGTCTACTGATTGTAACAGAAACATAAGCCAAAATCCACTCAGAGTGAGAATGGGAAGGACAGACTGACACAGAACAAGTTATGTTAATACAAAGAGTTATTAGAAAATGTGCTGGTTTTTAAAGTTTGATTTAGATAATCCTACAGAGTAGAACAGAATTCATTTCTTTATAACAATATTTTATTAGATAGGCTTTAAAATCCTCTCTCTTGATCATATAGGAAGTATCTTTAGAGTGAATTTTCTTTGACTGATTTAATTTCTCTTCCATACCACAGAAGTCTTCCTTGTGGATTCAGATCAGAACCAGGGACTTTTCCAGAATAATCTGAATAAACTTTGGCCACAACATAATAGGATTTCATTTAAAAGCATAATGAAGTCACCTGAATCGAATGAAACAGGATGTACCAGAGATAGGCTGAAATTTGAAAAGGCGGAGTCATTCTCAGACTGGGTGAACAATTCCACATTTGTGACTGCAATCAGGGCCTACGGCAAAGTCAGCATCCTGAAAACCCCATGGATAGCTCATTAGGTATATATGACCACATCATGTGCTAAAGAGTGCAGCAGGGGCAGACTCTGCGAGTGTGGGAGCTTGACACTTCTAGTACTAGCTCAGCATTCCCCTCTGCTTCTGTGCCCCCATGTGTAAAATTAGGATAATAATATTGCTTTCATCTTCCTCACCACGGTATTGTGACTATTAATTAGTTTCCATGTGCAGAGACTTGGATAAATGCTAAGTTTTAATTAGGTCTTGATGAGCTTGGGGAATGCAGCAGGGTCTGAGCAGAGGGTGGAAGAGCAAGTCAACTGATCCCATCTGCCTGGCACAGGATGAAGCCAATGGCATTGCCTCACCATGGCCTCCCTCCTCAGCCCCCTCCAGGTGACAGCTCTAGCTGTCAGTGCAGGGATCCCAATTGCTGGACATCTGATTGATGATACCTCTGGCCTCCCTAGCTGATGTGACTCCTCTCTGGCAAAGGAGTGGTCCATATTTCTTCTACTAGGAAGGGTACAGTTTTGAGAAACATCCACCAACTACTCCTGTTACCCCACAAACTTGCTTAATTTCTTGCTGCTAGATGTTCACAGGGATTACAATTATGATTTGGTTCCACACAGTATTTTGAAAGTGTGTGCTTAAATCAGATGAGCAGCTTCTCTTCTATGCCAGCTAAAGGAATTTAGTGGAATGTCATGAGTGGAACAGCGCCAAGGGTTTGCATCTTCACGTCACAATCTTTGCTTCTCTCTTGGGGCTGCTGGCTTTCTCCCTTCCCTCACTTGTTGTTTACTTGGGTGGTCTTTTGCTAGCAAAGTTTTTAAATAATTCTGTGGTGATTAGTCCCTTTTAAAGTGAACCAAATGTTTGTTCTATTTTCTCCAGGAGTGCTGCCTACTGGGGTGAGCTGTCATTTTGCTGCTGTCTCTTTGGCCAGGTCTGATATTCTGGGACCAGTGATGCTGCACAGGACAAAACTCTCTCAAACATAGTGTGATTCTTCACCAAGCACAGCACCAATTTCCACATGAAGCCAAGCACAATACTCAGAGGTGGAAACTTGGAAATACATGGAAAACAAGCGCTTTTGTTGCGCATGGAATAAAGAACTCAGGAAAGGCAGAAGCATAACCCCCTGAATTAATGATGAATCCCAGTACTCAGAGATGTGTCTTTTAAACAACCTTTGATAATTGGCCTCTTGGTAGCATGTAGTGAACATCCTGAAATAATGGAATGGAAATCAGCATCAATCAACACAGCATGAAGCTCCTTGTTCTCCAGCAAACACATATCCCTGCTAAACACTGGTGGCTGTTTGTCCTAAATTTAACACCAATTAGGGCCTGATCCTCAGCTCTGCCTGAAGGGATGAATGTCCTCCACACCCACCCAAGTCCATCAAGAAACAGAGAAATATCTCAGCACCTCTTAGAAGACATTCTGCAGAGTCTGACCCTTAATAGTTTGATAGCTTTAATGCTTACATCGCCCAGAGCACTTAAACCGATGAACAGACATCCCTGCACATTTATATACAACACAACAGAGGAAACAAATATTCTATTGCTCTGCTACTCCTGAGGATCTCAAGAGCCAGGAAATCTGCAGCAGAGTTAAGAGGGGTTAGAAAGAGGGAAGAGAAGAGGTAGTATTGATGCGGGGAAGCGTAAATAATTGGTGTGAAGATTCACTTCATGTCAGAAAGACAAACTGGGCTAATTTTCCATGAGTATCCCAAGAGGAATTGAGTCTCATTTTATTTCAGCTATGAAAAAGAGGTTATTCTGCCAGGTTCCTCCTTTTCTGGTGTAAAAGGGAAAGAAACTTTCTCACATCTCCATCAAGACATTTTTCTAGGCAGAGAATGCAGAAGGGAGGTTGAGGTTTACAATATGCACCACACTCTGGATACTGAAAAGCTTTCAGCAGAGGAATTCTCCAGCTTCTTGCATTCTGCAAGAAGCTGTTCTTTCTCATAGAAGCTATGTAAACAACGAAGATGTTTCTCTAACGGGACTTCTCCTTATCATGCACCTGTGGACTTGTTATTGTACCGAATACACAATATTTTCTATAAGGCATTGTAGCAACTTAGCCAATCGCCCTGAGAGGTGGATGGCCAAAGGACCAATGACCTTATGACATTCCAGCACATAAAGGTATAAAATAGCTCTTTATATTAATAAATAAATCCACTTTTCACCAACTCTTGGATCGTACTTATGTGGTAATTTAGTTCTGACCCTCACACAATGCCACACACTCAGTCCCTGCCTCTGTCCTAAGCAATCAGCAAATTGTTGCCAGGTCTCTGCAGCCACTGGTGAACACATCCATATTCTATTTACATCCCTTCACATTCAGCCCTTTCTCTCCAATGCAATTGCAAATTACTTTGGTGAAAGTGAACACGTGCTGTAGGGATGGGCAGCACCTTTGCCTTTCACCCAGCTTATTTCTCTTTAGAACAGCCTACTACAAGATAAAAGAGGGCCATTCATGAGCAGATCTAACTCACAAAGCCAAGGAAGCAGCAGTGTGTAAGTGCCATAGCAGCACACAGACAGTGAGACTGTCATCGAAGTATAAAGTAAAATCAGGTCCTCTGATTGGAGTTGGAATTTGTGAAAATATAGCAGACTCAAGGGATGGAAAGCCAGACCTCAGTGGTGCCATGAGACAGTGAGATACCATGGAGATTGTGGGCATATCTTTACTATCACAAAGGAGAATATCCTGCACCAGGTCCTGCTCTTCCCACTTCAGGAAAAGCAAGAAATTGTCATTATCAGTTGTCCATCATTTTGGCAGCTGATAAGGAGAGGGAGTACCATGCCAGCCTCTTATCTGCCCTCTTAGGTATGACAGACCTGAGCACAGCAAGGCTTGACCTGCAGCTTCTGGCAGACACCAGCACGGGCCAAGTCTTAGTGGGTTTTGGAGGTGATAGAAGGCAGCAAGTTCACCACCTCCGAGAGGCAGCCAAAGCAAGCCCCACTGACGTCACAAACAGGGTGTTCCTTCCACTGTCAAATCAAGAGAACTCAGACAAAATGCACTTAAATCAATAAATTATGATTTTTACTCCAGTGCATCAGAAAAAAACCCAGACTATTTTTCTAATTTCTTATCCTCTCCTGAGATTTAGAACATGCACAATTCAAACACTTTCATTTTTTCTTGCAAATTAGAATATTCAATGCAAGTGAAGAGTCAGATGAAAACTTCCCAGTAAAACAATAGGCTGCTGGAAAGTGTTGATCTGATGAAATGTAGAGTTTTATAGTAATAACTTGATTGGAAAGTTTCACCTGCAAAATTTTGCCTAAGTGAGGTCAAATGTCTCATTTCCTATCCATCTAAAAGTTAGAGTCATATTTGAAATAATACTATTGAAGATAGGGGTATAATACTACAATATTATCTTTTTGCCATGGTCAACTGCTATCTAAATTAAATATTTGGACAAACTTGAAGTGAAACCTTTTGAGAATATGCTTTCAGAGCATGAGAAAAAAATATTATGTCAACAACACAATTTAAACATATACGACAATAGTAACAAAAAAGTAGTAGTAACATTACTTCCATCTTTACTGTTTGTTTTATAATTTCAAAGAAACTGGTCTTACTCTCACAGCTATTTTTTTTCTTCTCCCAGAGAATTTCCATGTAATTTCCTCAACCTCTGCATTTGCAGAACTGCCTGTTGAGTGACCCCGCCAGACAAATTTAGGACCCATATTTAGGAGCCTGGCCAGAGAAGCCCATTGAGGTAACAGTAAAGAGTAATAAAAATTAACAAAGGTTAAAAAGTAACAAATTCTGTAGCTATGCATTAAACCCACTCCACACAGAGACCAAATATCTTGAAAAATCCACCTTCAAAGTGGCCAAAAGGGGGTTCAACTCAACTGCTCTAATCCATGCTGAGCTAGCCGAGCCGTGCTGGGTGTCACATTGGGGTGCAAGGTCCTCTTGTCTGGAGGGTGCATTCCAGCTTGTCCGTCTGGAAGGCACAAATATCTTGTTCCAGAAGGCTACCAGAGCAATGTCCTTAGGCAGAAACATGAACACCCACCACTGTGTTTCTGGTTAAATGTATAGCTCAGGCACTTATAGAATAATACATCACCTGAAAAAGTCAATGAAGAAAAAAAAAAAAACCACCAACATGAACAGCTTGAATAGCAATTTACAAAGTTGCCCAGCACAGCAATATTTAAAGCTGTTCTTCATGATATGTCATTTTCAGATAAGTTAATAAAGAAATATAGGAGAGAATCGATTTTTAGTAATCATTACCATGTACAGTAGTGAAACCTCCAGGCTATTCAATTAATTCTAGACCATAATTATGACCCAGGAAAAAATTGTATAAATCAGCATTTTTTTATTTTACCATACAAATCAGACTCTGATCTTGAGTGCAGATCAAGAGTTGTATATTTCACAGCTCTTGCTGTCCTAGAAAATAGGCTCTCCAAGGATTCAAGCCCCTTGAGGCATAAAGTGTGCACAGTTCAAATTCCACAGGGATCATGATAATTATAGTAATTTTTAATTCAACATGTCACAGTGCCCCAAAGACATTCAGGTTCCTTAACAGAACGCACAAAAGGAAAGGTGAAACCAGCTGGCTAATCTAACAAATTCTAGGTCTGAGGTGGAAAAGCAGATTAAAGTAAAACCCAACCAACAAACCAACTAAACTCACCTGGAGAAGGCTACAGCAAAGAGAGCAGCGGAGTTTCCTACACCTTGTAGCACTTTCTATTACTAGTGCAGTTATCTTCTGTGGATTTCAAAGCACATTCTGGTTGCAGAATTACATTTATAGTTTTAGCCTTTCAACGTATTTTAGCAGA
The DNA here is from genome assembly GCA_013397565.1 of Ptilonorhynchus violaceus. Lineage (NCBI taxonomy): Eukaryota > Metazoa > Chordata > Aves > Passeriformes > Ptilonorhynchidae > Ptilonorhynchus > Ptilonorhynchus violaceus. The sequence continues at coordinate 1,547,690 of VZRJ01008190.1, read as the reverse complement.
CAGCCCAAGGCTCAGAGGTGAAGCCACTTACCCAAGAGCATACAGTCAGTGAATTTCAAAAACTATAAACTGAACTCCTCAGTTCAAGAGGTCTCCATGCACTGTAGCAATGCACACACACCAAGGGATGCCAGCAACCCCTCCCCACGGAATTCAAAAGGTCCTTTTCAAAAATCAGTGGTGACTTGTTTGTGGTCACTTCAGCTCTCAGGGAGCATTAAAATCAGCACTTGGTCAGCTCACTGCTCCTCTCCAGGGCCTGGGTCTCTGTCATTCGTGCTGCATATCTGTTATTTCACTCCCCGGTATGAATCCACAAGGTGTAAACTTGGCCCTTGGGTGCTCATTCCAAAGAGCAAGATGAGGTTGTTGCATCCCAGAGAGCCCTGTCCCTGCACCCCACAGGGCTCAGAGCTGTCACTCCAAACACATGAACCAGATGTAACCATGGGAGCTCAATAGGTGAATTCACTGCTGTAATTAACCAACAAGGGGCAGAAAAACACAGTCCAAGCCCCAGTTTTTTTCTTCACTACATTGTTTGACTCCCGCTCCGATTTCACTAGTTTTAAGCAGGCAGACAGGCCTATTGATAAAAGTGATCACGAAAAGTGATGGTTTTCCATCACCTTTTTAATTATTGATTTAGTTTTACATTGCTATCCTGCTTTGGTTTCTAATTTTTCAGTAGAATATTTGAGTTTTAAAAAGTATTATTTGCTTGAAGATAAAATGCACATGGCTATTGCTATTGACAGGAAGTCTGCAACCTGCTTTTCTACAAGCTCATCTTTGAGCTATGTTGTCACTGCACACCAATCTTGCCAACCAGTGATGAAAGAAGTGGGCCCCTCTCTTTGTGAAAGTCTTCTATTTCAGCAGAGGTCTGCTGGTCTTTCAGCTATTAACACTTATCTCTGGCATGAATTTTATACATATTCCTTTAAAACTGGGGGAAAACAGTTAATGAGGAGCAATACAACTTCAGCTCCAGTGTCCTGATCCTGCCCATATTGTGTGGTCAAAATGCGTTTTCACCCACAGCAAGGTAGGGGATGGAAAACACACAGAAATAATAAAATTAATCATTATATTTTTTAAAAAATTGAAAAAGGTGATACAATTTGTAGCACATGTACAAGCAGAATTGGCCTTCTAAAAACTTTCAAAGGTTAGGAGATTTTCTTGGTTTTTAATAGAGGGAACACTGTGACTTCTGCAAATAGGAAATAATTTTACCTCAAATGAGGTTCGACCACAATGAATCTTCATAAAAAATGTTGAATGAAGCTCTCTATCTTAACCTCCCAAGATATTTCATTATTGTGTGTTTAAAACAGAAGAAAGTAGGCAATAAACATCCATCTTCATCTAACATCTAACAACCTAATCCTTCCCAGAATGCCTTCTTTGCAGACATCTCTTTAAAAAAAAACTAATCACAACAGATACCCAGCCCAATGTCTAAACCAAACAGAATCAGCTAAACCTTCAGACTATGGAAAGCTTCTCTAAATTCCCCCAAAAATGACACTGTTAATTTACAGTTAGCTAAGGTTGTAAGTAATGTCATCCTTACACAAAATAAAAAGCAAAGACATGAAAAAGACACAGCAGCTAGAAAAACTGAAACATGAAAAAGAATGGATATAAGCAGTTTAAGTACTTCACATAAATATTCTATTGCATTTATATTTCACACAATTTGTTACAGACAGTGTTGACATATGATACTTCTCCATACACATTCCAATAACATCTTCAACTCCAATCTTTGAAATATATTCATGATGCTTTTAATCCAGATTCATATGCACTCGTATTGGTGACAGTTTAAGTATATAATTTATTTAGATTAATACCATATTCAGGAAAAAAGGAATACCTGTCTATCCATTTTAGATATTTTCAGTGTGACTTAAGGGTTATAAAAAAAAGGAGTACCTGGGCTAACCAGTAGAAGCACAAGGCAGTATAGCTCCTTAATATCAAAACAAATTGATAAAAATTAATTCCACACTCTCTCTTTTCTTTTTCATCCCTTTTTTCTTCCGTATTTTAAAATGAACTGATTAAGACAGTGTTTTAAGGATCATGATATTTAGACTATTGTGAATCAACCAGAAAAACAAATTCCTAGGCTAAGATATCCTAACACAGACTGCTGGACCACAATCTACTTTTGCACACACACACTTTTTTTTTTTTTTTTTTTTTAAAGGTTGCTGGGGTTTTTTTTGTTTGTCTCAGCTCTGACAGAGCAGCTTGGAGAGACAGATGAAGGCAAACATGGCTGATGACACATGCTGAAGGGTTTGGTGTTCCAGCACTGAGCCCATTCTAGAAAGGTCAATATTCACTTGTTGCAGTTGCATGAGTGACAGGGAGAGCGAGGCCACTGCCAGCAGTCATTTGGAGCTCTCCACGTGATGGGCCAGGCTGCTGCTGAGCATTAGGCCAGGTAGTTTGAGAAAAACCAGTCCAATTCACAAACTAAACTACATACACTCAAAAGAATCATCCTTCTCAAACTGAGGTGGCTGTAGGTAGATGCACCAAGAGCAATGCTCCCACATCCCTGTCTCAGGAAAACTCTGTTACTCCTGCCTGCTCCATGCACACAAATGTTCCACTCCCCAGCAAGTGGGTTAAGGATGTTTTATACACTGGTGGTTCGTATCTTACCCAGCCATTTGAGGCCCATCAAAGTGTCTGACATTGCTTAGAATTACTTTAAGGTTATGGTACTGGAAAATTTCTGCTTCAAGTCAAGCCAAACTCCTGCTAGGGCCAGTCCCAGAACAGATCCATCAAACGAAAATGTCATTTCATCTATTGGGAGCCTCAGACACCCAGATTCCTGCAGTTTTTCTGTGAGGTTATTTATTTATTTTCCTTCAAAAGGGCAGGCTTAAAATTAATCTCCTTTAGACAGAGATTGAATTTAAATATAATCAAACACATTACTTTGAAGTACTCATTTTTCTTGTTTAAATTTTTATAGATACATATATAAAATAGGGCTCAAGCAAGAGATTTCCATGTTGGTTTCCAAAGTAGGTCAGTCTCAGCACTGCCTGGCTATAAAGGAGGTGACATGAGGAACCAGATGTAGAATGCAGAATCTACTGCTTGTTACCTGTGATATAGAACAGAGTATTTCAGTAGAAAGGGACCTACAGTGACCATCTAGTCTGAATTTTACCTGCATTTCCCTTCCCTAGCCCCATCAGTTAAGTTTCAGATCCCAGCACTCTCAAAATTAAATTGCAGCTATGCCTTTTCTCAGGCAAGAAGGCTTGCACAGATGGTGAGGAAGAGTTCCAGTCTAGCTAGTACTTTTCTTTCTTCTAACTGAGCCACTGTAACTATCCCTGTGCTGCCATCTCCAATTCTACCTTCAGGATACGACACTGGGGTCATCCTGGGCACGAGGATGATGCCAAACACATCCCAATATGGCATTTTTGCCCTGTACTTGCTCTTTTGGGGCGACACAAGCTGAAAATTCATAAGCAGAAATCAGACTCAGCTTCATGACTTTTTCACCCTCGTCAAGCTTTTTAACTTTCCCAGCGCAGAGCACTTTGGGCACAGGATAGGGATGCTGCGTAGTTCAGGCACGTTTTCTCTCTCATTATGGTTTATAAGCTCTTTCTTCAAAATTAATTCACTGTACAATGACTAGAGGAAATAAAAGCTTGGAACTACCTTTCTGGTCATTGTATCCTGTCCTCAGCTTCCAGATTTAGGCTGGCGAGCTGAGCTGCAGAAGGTGTATTCAAGGGAAGATAGACTTGTCTCTAAATAATTACCCTTATTAACTTCAAGAGTTTAAAGTGTGGGTCCACTAAGTCATTCCAATGTTTGGCCTACCCAGTAGGAAGAAAATATTTAAATGAACTTGTAGAAGCAGACCTTATAGTGCTTACATTCCATCGTGAAATAAATATCCTCCAAGTGTTTCCTTTCTTGATTTCTAAATCAAGTTTGTCACAACAAAAGTGTGGAGAGATACAATATTGCCTCTACAAAGGAACAGCAACCAGAGGGATTGGAGTTAAATTATTAATTAAAAAAAATAGCAGCATTTATCTATAAATTCAGTCAGGCAGGGTGTTGAAAATATAGTAATAATAGCACAGTTTAAAGCAAAATGAAAATCTGTAGCCACTCTGAGCGTGAGAACCATATAGTACGAAATCTGATATATACGAAATGGGTTAAAATATTTTCAAAATGCAATACAACGCTTATTACCCAATTTGACTGTGAACAGCCTCAACAAACCACACATGGTTACTGTGATCCCTTAGCCTTTTTGTTCTCTCACATTCCCAGCTAATCTCTTCACAGAGGGTGCTGAGGTGAAGGGGTGGGTAATGAGAAAATTTTTTGTATGTAACTTGGAGGATGATGTTATTCAAAAAGGGTGGATATTTTTATGTGGGTTTTCTTGAGGGGGCTGGTTTTTTGTTGTTATAGTGTTCTTGCAATGGAGCTGTGTAACTTAGTATACAGAGGTAGCTCTCAATTTGCAGATTATTGTAATTTTCTATTCTCTAGTCTGCACATTTTTTGGAACGCTCAGATCTCTAACCTCTTATCAGAGATGTCTATACTGATATTACAGATCAAGTACAGTGTTGAAGTCCTGGGTCACAAGCCAGATCTAGCACAAAAGCGAGTTAAAATAACACTGAGTGTGCATGAACAAACCTGCCCAGGTCTAATACAGACAGTACCTGGCTGCAGCTCACTGGGAGGCTCTGCAAGGTTTTCTTTTGTCTGTTGACAATTTGATAATATATTCACTGGAAGCTGTTCCAGGTTTATAGGCTTTGTTACCAGGTTCAAGAGAGGCAGGTTATAACGGGGGATTTGTGCTGCCCTTCTGCCATGATGAGTACAAGAGAATAAATAATCTCCTCATCTTCAGTGCATTTTTCTCAGAGTAGGTATTGATATGAAAGTGTTCAGACTGTCAGACAAAGGAAAATATACTGCTGTCAACTACTAGGCTTCCTGATGCCATCCAAAATACAGATCAGAGGACACCATGCTGAGACTTAAGGCAAGGTCTGCTATTGCTGCATAAAGCAGTGTCAGCTAAGGGCAGCCTTAGATGAGTTGGCTGAGAGCCATCCAGCCCATGGTTCCCCTGACCTCTGAGGGACTCCTCTGAAGAAAATGCCTTTGTTTGCTGTAGCCTGCAGAGCAGCATAACTTGTAAATTGTCCTATGGAAAGAAACTATATTACAACCATCAAGTGGCCAGACCAATTTTCCCCCATGCACAGAAAGGAAACAGAAAATTGAGGTTCACAAAAATAAATTAGCTCTTACTCAAAGAATGTTTTAATGCTCAGCTTTTAGGAGATGGTCCCAGCTGAATAATCCATTACTCTGATTTTCAGCTTCAAATTCTTTGCTCTCTGTAGAAAAAGGGTAGCACCAAGACACAGCATATCTTGTGGGAGGAGCTCCTCAGTTTCTCAAAGCTTTTCCATCGCTGTCTTAAAGCTCCACTGGCCCAGGGAAAGACAGTCTTCCAGAGCCCTGAAATTATCTATCTTTCTGTGCACAGTATTGGCAGATGATCACTTTGGACACCCATCCATTTATCTCTCAAGCCTTACTTATAGTGAGGTCAGATCATCTTCAGCATGACTTTGTGGAGCAAACAGGTGTGCCATGAAAAGCTCTGGAAAAATATCAGCAGCTCTTGCCATATGCCAACACAGAGGAGAGAACTGATCAAGCTTGTCACTCATCACACCTTTCACAAAGTTAGGAAAATAGTCAGACATATTCTTTGAAAAGGACAGATTCATCCTCTCAATGCTAAATGTCACACAGGGTACAATAAAATAACTGATCTCTACATGAAAACTTTCTCTCAGGGATAAGAGAGCTTGCCTTTAGCCTCAATCTTTCTTAAAAGGTGGAATTTCCAGGAGAAAAATCAGCCATCTTTCCCATCATTTCCTTGCCTCATAAAATATGCAAGAGAATGTTGGCAATGAACCGTGTATCAATTCATCAACACACCATTCCTGAAGCTTAAAGTTTCACCGTGTAGGGAAAAAGTCACCATCTGATGGTAGGTTACATCCATACTGATGCTCTCAGAGCATCAATAATTAAGCAGGACTTTCAACCACATCATTTAATACGACAAAATGTTTCCCAAGAATTGTGAAATTATCACCCCCCAAAAAAAAGAATTAGCAAGATTATAAAGAACCCATCATGCTCAGTGGCCTATGTTCAGAGACATAGAGCATTCCTTCCACTTACTTTAACACAGCAGTAGCATTCAATAGCTTCAGGCTGTAATTAACAGCACAAAGCTCTCTTACTGGGAGACAGGATAACAATTCAACAAAGTATATCTATATTCTGCAGCAGGTTCCTGAGATGCTCAGGGTTTAAATAGCTTTTAAAGCAAAGCTAAAGGAAGTTGCACAAATTACAGTTAATACAGGTGAAGAGAAGCCACAGAAGCCAAGGACTAATACAGGAAATTAACACCCTTAATTAATTCTACTGGCATAGCCTACTAGCTCCAATCAAAAATGCTGCAGTGTAAGTTGTTCTCCACAGTTCTGGGCCTGTAGAAGCATTATGTGCCAAACTTCTTCTAAAGCAAATGCCATCCATTCTCTTGGAATAATACTACAGCATTAGAAAAAAACAAAGCTGGGAGGATGCTTCTTGTTTTAGAGCCCATGAAAAAGAGTGGAAGTTTTTTCTGAACATGGAACCAAAAAAACCCAAGCAAATTCAGGACTATTCTGCAAAGGTCAGATTCTTATCCTTTAACCTGCAAACTTTGTGCAAGTCAAGGCCAATTCCTCCAGCTTTTAGTCCATTCTTGGAGACTTTTTAGGAAAACACAGAGGTTCAATAACTTGTTCTGATGGTGGTAGCTTGCTATCAGACCTCATCTTTCCTGGGGCCTAATCTCCCATGCTTTTGTAAATAGAAAGAGACAGGTTACAGAACAACCGTGCACTCACAGGTCTCAGAGTTTAAGGATATTTTCACATGATCACAAATATCTGAGTCATCCCAGGTCACCTCAGTTGTAGCAGACCTGCAGATCACTGTTATTAAAATTATCCCAGATAGTGTCAGTTCACTGCAATGAAAAGACACCGATTTTTTTTCTGCCTCTGCAGAAAATAGCCTGGTTGCACCAAGTAGGTTGGCCTGCATTTCTACTTTGGGTGAGTTGTCTGATGTCTGGAGGCCTGAGTCTAACTGGTCAACTTTTTAAATGCAATTACCACAAGGAAAAAAAGAGCAGTCTCGTAAAATTTTTCTGGTCAGGAGGTTTACAACATCTTGGATTCTCTCCCTGATGGCAGAAGTGCCCTTTCTCATTAAGCTGCACTTGAACCACTACGTGGTTAGACTGAGATACCAGGTGCTGGACTGTGCAGAATTACACCCACCTCTGCCACTTCTAGGTGAGAAAAGGAATCTCTTATGGCTGAAACAACTGAGCAGGGTGCACAACAAAAATCCAAAACTGTATATTCCCTGTGAAGTAGGAAAGCCCTGTCTCCATCGGTTCAGTCATTCTCTGCCTGAGTTCACCATGCCTAAAAATGAGGCTGAAGCAGTTTATTCATCTTGGCTATTTTTATTTTAAATTCACTTGGGAAGGAATTTTCTCCCATCATGTGTATGCATATCTAGTGGCTGTCTCAAAAGAATCCTGTTAGCTCCGATTTAGAGCACATTCTTTTGATGCTACTGCTAATAATACCAGTAAAAATGTCACTTCTCTTGTCAGCAGCTTGATCCTCAGTGTACTTTCTAACCCATAGTCTCACTAACTTCCCTTTTTCCCTGGAACTTAAAATCTCAAAGCAACTGCTGCAGCAATCAGTGTTTAACTACAATCAGTGTAACACAGAGGCTAGAGTATTTCTTCCTTGGTATATAAATATGGATTTTGTTACTAGATAAGTTAGAAGGAAAACCAATAAGAATGTTTTTAAACTTGTGCAGCAAGTCCTTTTTTACCTCCCACCTGGAAAAGGTGAAGGATCAATATTTAAAACAGGATGTAGAGCTTTTTAAATTTAAAATCACTGTTTACTCAAACTGCTTGAAACTAATTAAATTACTACTAATAAGAAAAAAGGTATCTTGAGATGTCAGCTTTTCTGCAACCACTCAAAACGACAAGAGCATTTTTTGCAGTAGCTGAAAAGTGACCTATAACATCCCTTTATGATTTATTTCTGTCTACCATAGGTGTGTTGTCTCCACTCTTGCTCCTAATGAGGTGGAAAAAAACCAGCCCAGAAGCAGCAGCAGAGCTAATACTGTTGTAACATCCCTTCAGATCTCTGTGTCTGTGTTTGGGGCCACCTGCAAGTTCTTTGCCTTCCTTCATCTTCAGATATGCAAAATTTCTGGTGGGAAGAAGTGTCACCTCAAAAGCACAGCAAGCTTCAAAGCAGCGAGGTCAGTGTATACCCTGGGGACTGTGGTGAGCTTCATTTCCCCTGCACAGTTTCTCCAGGCTGTAGTTTCACAAGATGCCAACTCCACAGCAGAGTACAGGGCAATCCTATCCTACCCCATTCCTCTCCTAATTTCTCCTCCTATGTCCCCAGCTCGGCACTCTCTCAGTTTGCTGACCTGTTTGTTGTGGTCCCACAAATATCAACTGTATTATTAAACTTAAAACCAGTCCCTTAGGCCAGCTTCACATTTGCATTGCGGCTATTGCTAACTTGTGGCTCAAAATATGTGAAGACTGAGAAAAGCAGACTGCTGAAGGATTTACTTATTTAGTAAATCCTTACCTACCTCTCCACACTAGCCATTTAAATTGGTTTAAATATTTATGTCCCCAAGATGGAAGGTAGCAAGAAACAAAACCCTCACCTCAGGAAGATTAGACTCTCAATGTAAGACTATTTATTAGCATTAATTAACAATTCTTAAAAAAATAATCCACAGGTTTTTTTCTTGGTGTGATTAACTACTGTTTAAATCAAAACAAAGGGAATTCAGAAACACTGTCCCACATTGTTAAAAAGAGACAGGCCTGGTTCACAAGAATAAGATTCAGCCTAAATAATAAAATGCCCATTAGAGAAGAAATTCAAGACAAGTTTTTCCTTATCTCCTTGTGTCAAATTACACATCTATCCCCAAAATGAAAAGCAAGTAAAAGTTTTGGAAGACTCAGCCTCAAGTTTACTGAGGCAAATGAATTATGGATCTGTAATGGCAGGGTTGTCAGAGATACATGTCAAGGGTGACATTAAAAGCTTCTTTAGATAAAGCCTGGATGGGTTTGTTTGTTGACCAGCAATCTTGGGGAAGATGCAAGAGGCTGTAACAGCAGCACAAAACATACTTGAGGAATGGTTCTGGAGAACAGTTAACTCTTGAACTAACCATCATCTCCCTTGAGTTAGGTTAAGGAAATGCCGGTATTGAAAAGCTGGGCTTCTAACATTAATCTTTAAGTACAGTGCTCATGTTGAAAACATGTATATCTTGGCAATCTATGGCTTCTAAAACTTAAAAAGATCGATGGCAAGCAGACAAATGTTGCTGTAATAAAGAAGGTATTAATCACTTTTGCAGAATAATGATGGACTGCATCCAATTTAAAAAATCTGTCTGACCAAAGTGCTCTACTAAATGTTTTTTGGGGGCACAAACTAAAGAGAAGATTTTACAACAACACAGAAAAAAAACCCAAAACCAAACACACAACAATATGTCAATCACTTCACAGCAGGCACATGAGGGTAAAGCGTTCACTTGGAACCTGTTTCTATATTATGCTGCATTGGCAGGAACTCAGCTAGACACACACACTCCTTCTCTCCCACAGTGAGGGAGAGGATCTCAAAACAGTAAAAGTGAGAACACTCCTGGACTGAGATAAATCAGGATAACAGGTAATGCAGCAGTAGGAAAGACCATATGTTATGTTTCATGTATTATCTTCTTCCTAACATGTCTCTTATCCATGCAATAGCCCGGCTCAAATTCCAAAGATTCCCAGAAACTGCATTAACCTCTGGAGAAAAATGCAACGGGACAATGAAGTAGCACCACAAAAACTTCATTCTAAAAGTGTTGAAAACATTTTTAATAGAAGGAAATTACTCACAGGGTGGTTTGTTTAAAACAAACTGTACTGCCACTTTAAGTCTTTATTATTTCATATTCTCTAAGCAATAATACAGGTTTATAAGAAGGAAGAACACAACATGAGGCAGCTGCTAGAAAAATCAAAGAACACAAGAATTTAATTCATGTCATTGACACCATGAGAAAGCAGATAAAAAAATGCTACACCTCTCATCTACCTCCAATTTCTCAGCCTTAGAGAGTCACTGAGTGCTAAAATACACAGGTCACTTGGTGCTCCCTCAGTTTTAGCTGCCAATGTTGATACTATTTCTGTCCTCTGAGCAGCATAGCAGCCACAAGGTTATGGTCACTCATTTTGGGAGATAATAAAGCCAGACAATCCCTCCTCTGGCCTAATTAGGATAAAGCAGAGTCACAGCCATAAGGGGTCACCAGGGAAAGCAGAGCTGCTGCCATGCAGTAGGCTGGGTTCCCGTAGTAGAGTATCCCATTTGTGAGTTGGCTGCACTCCACAGCCCTCCTGCATTCTGGCACTGCTGCCAGTACCTGCCTGGGGTGACACAAATAGAGACAACTCTCTGGGCCAGCCTCCATCAGCTGCAATTTAATTGATTTTTTTATGATGGAGCAACACACCATAAAATTGAGAGCAGGGGGAAAGGACCATTTTAATTTCTCAGCTAGGCAGGAGAAATGACACATTTGTCCGTGTGAAGCCCGTCAATGTTGCAGCTGTGGCCAGCTCTGCCTTCCCATGTGTTTGCTAACCAGGTCTTAAAAAAGACATTGCTGAGGGCTTGTGTGATTGAAAGCAGGCTGGTGAGAATAGGATACCAAAGGAGCAGATTGAAGATTCAGCTTCTACATTACCCTCCTGACCAGATCTCAGCTTTCTAGAGACTAAGAAATAAGGATATTATTTTCAAGGCAAAACACTTTTACTATCCTTCCATCAATTCTCTACAATTCATGACTGATTTCCTATAATAAGGACCTAGACAAGAAATAATCAGATCAGTTTTATAGTTTCTTAAGAATCTGTTTCCTATTAGCAAAGGATCAACTCAGAGCTTAATACCTGGGCATTTAGTCAGCAGCTGCATTTATAGGGCACACATATTGCCTTGAAAATGGAAGGAAACATCAGAAATAATGGTCTGTAAACCAAACTATAATTCTCCTGGCTCATAAAACTACAACAGAAGACCTAGCCTGGACAACCATTAAGATTATAACAGGGCAAAGAGGCTGAGTATGTTTATACCAGAAGAAAGAGAGCAATGCAACTCCAGGAGCCCCTCTCTGCCCTCCTCAAAATATTTCAGAACTCCCCTGAGCACACTTGGTCTCCAAAGAGAAGAAGAGACAGCTCAGTGTCCATGTCACTACACAATAAGCAAGAAGCAACACAGCAATACTATTAATTTGCCTTTAATTACAATGTTTAAGCTTTGGTGCCTCATTTATCTCACATTCCCCTTTTGCTACCCTGCAAAGACTAGCAGTGAGTGGGATGTCATTAGACTGACTGTCTCAAGTTACTGCCAAATATCAATTGGTGCAGGATGGATAATGCAAGTCATGATGGATTTAAAACCCACCTGTTTGATACAAGCTGAGTACAGTACCTATTTACAGATGTTATGCTGTTGCTCAGGTGATCTAGGACACAAGTTTTATCAGAGAACTCAAGTAGAACATCAGAAAGAGATGAAATCCAAGTGTGGAGAATATCAAGGTATTTTACAGTCAGTCAACTTTTATGGACTCTGATAGCTTTGCATTTCTGCAGCCAAAAACCCATTCTGAGCACAACCCAATGCCAACATTAGTTTGTGGTCCCAACTGTTTAAGTCTGGAATAATCCCAGGGTCATCAAATACTTCAGGAGAATATTTCTCTAAGAAATACTTTTAGATTTCTGTAAGAGCAAAAGAAAACCTTGTGGAGAAGGCTCATATGCTACCTCTAACTCTGTGTCAGATCAAGTGTTAGACAGCCTCTTGGAGGTAACTCAGACTCAAGTCTGAAGGTGGGATGCAATGGGGTCTGAGTACACGTAAATTCACTGCACAAAATTACAGAAAGGAAAAGGTGTTACTGCAGAGGAGGAGTAAACAGGAATGATTAAGTTCTTACTCCTTTTTTTACTTTGAGTTTTGACCTAGGACATTTGGGGGATAAGGGAAACATCATCAATCACAAACCATGTTAGTACCTACTTTGCTCAAGTGGTCACTGAACACTGTATTCAGCCAAATGCAGTACCTCCAGTTGCAGAAATTTGGGATACTTGAAACTATAGAGAAAGAGAGCTGAAGTCTGCTCCTTGTGAATCTAAGAGCACTAAATGTACTGAACAACCCAGAAGACCCTGGTGCAAAATTATCAGTAAAAGAGAACTCAAAATCCTCATTACTCTTCCCTTGTTTTTCTCAGATCTCTTTCAGCAGTCAGCACTGTACCTTCTTGCTGCACTTGAATAATGAAGGTCTCACAGATCCTCTGAGATTTTCTTAGCCATTTGCCAGATGAAATAAGTCTCCAGCCATTGCCCCACCAAATGCTTGTACCGGAGATAACAAATTGCATTCCTAAAACAAGGAGACATCTATGTCAGTGAACAGGATTCTGTGTTTCCTTTGATTCTGGGAGGGTGAAGCAAAACATATTATCTCACACTCTTTCAATGCAAAAACTATTTCTATTTCTTTGGAATTTTACCTTTTTGTGCTTTATTGCTAGGGAAATTTAGCAGTGAATACTGACAAGATTGAGAGCTCCAGGAGGTGAGAGGAAAAATTCTGTGCTGCACACATAATAAACTGAGTAACTAACCCCCATGTCCACCCATCCAGCAAACTGTCAAGCTCCAGCAGCCCCAGCTTCAGAGTAAAGTCATTTCCATATCACCTAATGAAGGATGCATAGACATTTGTTATTACCATTAATTTATTAAATGGGCAAAGGCACCAGCAATCGTCAACCTCATTACAATCCAGAGAGAACTTGTTAAAAATCATGGTAGGGCAGGGCAAGAGGAATTAACTGCCCACACAAACCACAGCTGCATAGTAGGATTCTGAAGTGTCATCATTCTAATGCTATTTGTGAGGACAGTCAGATTTAATTAACTGCTTAATGCTCAAGTATCCCCACAAGAGCTTGGTTTGATGGAGAAGAAAAATGGGTTCCCAAAACCTGACTAAACTGCACTGATTTTCAGAACTGTCTCACAGAAAACAATATCTCTAAACTGATCTGGACATGCAGAGTTTGATAGAAGTCTCCTGTGTACTCCTTTTCCCATTAGGGGTGTTTACTTTTTCTCCTCTCTGGGAAATCTTTTCCCAGCCCCTAACATTCGTGGGAAGCCTCCAGACACTTAGAAAGCTCTTTAGATTGCTGTCACACAGTTGTACACATACATACACTACAGAGAACTGTCTTCCTCAGCTACTGTCTTGTGGACAACTTGGAAATTTTTCTAAGCATGGACCATGTGCAGGGTGGAAGGGGCCCAGCTGCCCCGGTCAGTGACTGGAGCCTGCACTTGGAGACCACAGAGGAAATTCCCCACTCTTAAATGCCTACAACCTGCTGAGGGGTTTTAGCTCCTTGCTACAGGTAATCCCTGAACAAAAGGATAGGAAGATAAATTCTAGGGTGACATTGCACTAGCCAACAGGTAACCCATTAATGGCACAGATAAATTGCTGTTCCTGCCCTGTTAAACCAGACCTTTCGTGCTGATCCACAGCCTGCTAGTTATCCAACAGAAATGTTTTGCATTCTTTCAAAGGGGCTTCCATATTTTTTCTCCAACATCCACCCAGCACCAAGACAGATTTGTCTGCAAAGATGTTTCATTAAAATATTTTTTCGTTAAAGCCTGAGGACCATGACAAATCTTACCCAAATGAAAGGGTATTTCTCTTGTTACATCAATAGATAAATTGATGAGTTAGTTCTGTCTTCAAATTCAGCTGAGGATGCAGTGACTTCTTCCAGGCCACAGGATTTTTAAAAGTCAGCAACACCTTAGGGCTTCATCAGACCAAAAAAAGGCTCATATATTCACGTCACTGGCCCTGAGGGGAATTTCACTAGGGGGTATGCAAGATCTTCAGGGATTTCCCAGCACAGCTGGGAACTGCTGTGTGAGGTGATTGCCTTTAGAGCTCAGCACACTTGAAACCAGAATCTTCAGGGAGAGGCAAGCACAGCAGGGGGCTGTGGAGCTGGGAGCACATTTCACTCCAGGGCCAGGGCTGCTTAATGTTCCTGCTGTTTTTTCACAAATTCAAAAACTTTCACTATCATACTCTATATACATAGAAACATACCTGGAAGGAAGCAATGAAATAAGGCATTCTCTCCAATGGCACCCCCAATAATTCCTGCCAAGTCTTAAAAGCAATGCTGTCTCTTTTCTTGTACTTTGTCTCTTTCCTTACCATCATGTTAACTCCCAGGGCACCTGGGAAGCTTGACTTTGAATTACTCACCCCCTTCTCTTATTCAGCTCTCTTGAAGATGCCTACCCCTGCCATCCCAAGCTCCTCATCTCACAGTCCTTCCCTTCTCAGCCTCTTTTCCACCAGCACACCATGCCCTCACAGAAGGAAGCATGTTTTATGGATGACTCACTGAGCACTAAGGTGCTTCTGTTTGGCATTAATTTGCTGCCTTGGTAAATAATTTACAGCTTTTTAGCTGAAGGTACGCAGCTGGAGCAAGGCAGCCATCAGTGGAGTGCCACAGGTGGATTACCCACCCAAACGAATCCTGTCTGGCATCACAGGGTTTTTTCACTCAGTGTTAGGCACTAGCAAATTTAAGCCCATCAGATCTGAAGTCTCACCCTTTCTGTTATTACCATTTCTTCTGTGGCAGAAGAAATCACATTTGTTGATTACTGAAATACAGTTTCAGACAGCAGAAGTCTAACAAAATGCCAAGAGCACAGTGAAAGGCCAAACTCACCTCTCCATAGCTAGTTTAGAAACCAAGAATGGCAAATGAGCATGGTCTGCTCTCGCTACCTTTTTTCCTTTTCTTTTCCTGCTCAGTTTCTTCCTTGCCCTACTGCACCCAGGCACCTGCACAGAGATGTTCCTAGGAAACTTCCGGGGAATATTTGTTCAAGTCAACCCTTATCCTCCTCCTATTTCTGTCTGAATCCTTGTCACCACCTCAGAAGCAGGACATTTATGAAGATACACAGGTAGGAGAAAGAGAGGGTTGTGGTAACACACAAGGAGGCTGTGAATTTGCAGTGTGTAGGGGAAGAAATTACTACCAAAGTAGGAAAGCGGAGGGAATTGTATGCCACAGAGTAACAGCTGGAGCCTGCTGAAATCAACAGGGAATTTCCCTGGAGCATCAGTCCAGTGACCTACATGCAAAGCCCCACACTGTCTCGGTGATGGACAATTTTCCCAACTTCACACGGGTTCCACACGCACTAAAAAGGGGCAGATGCTAATGAACTTCTGTTTCCACCTCTGATATACCCCATTCCTATGTTCTCTTCCTGGCTGGTGGATATTCATCTACATGCATTCAGAAGAAACTCCTAGCCTCATTTTTTTCCAACTTGGTTTTCTCTCACTCCTGTTCTTAATGCTGAAGGTGATCTTGGGGCTTAGTGTTCTCTGCTTAGCATCAACCCATGCTGTGAATTGATATGGTGAGCTGATTGCTGGAGCACCTACAAATGAATGGGAATAAAACATGCCCTATCTGCTTTATCTACAGCACTTTAGTATCTTGCTGTAAAAAAAACATACACCAAATAGTCCTTGGGAAAACCAGAAACATCAGCCTTTGGGTCCATCATGGTCCACACACTGGAGAACTGTGAGAGAAGCAAGTGTGCCCACAGGCAGCAGCCAAGAGCAGCCCTGCCAAAAGACCTCTCCTGCCTGACCAATCCTGTCAGTGATCCGAGGTGCTGCCCATGGCTCAGCACAGCCCCAGCTCCACAGACACCCTGCCAGTCCCACTTTTCATAAGGAACCCAACAGCAGCAGTGTTTCAGCCCAACAGCAGCCACGAGTCAACCTCCTGCTGTATTAACCTGTATGTCAACAACGTGTATGCCAATATCATCACCTGAGTCAAAGCTCTCTGAAGAGTGTCTTACAGCATCCTCTGATGGCAGCCAGCAGCAGGGATGTTTGCCCAGCTCAGGGATATCTTGCTGACTGTTAATTGCTGTGAGTACTGAGCTCTTCCATCTCGGATATCTAATTTAGTGAAAATGATGCTTTACGTTAGAGGGAAAGTTACTGTGACTTATAACAAAATCACCATGAATAATGGTATTACTTTGGGTTTAACTAGCACTTTCCCCAGGATCACAGCAGGACTAAGAGAAAGCAGCTGGTCAGTCCAGCTCATATGCTGGTAAAAAATCCCACGTGTTTTTCTCGGCACTGTGGTGGGATCATAGTGTCAAAGGACTGTCATTATGTGAAGCAGCAACATTCACTGAAATTGCTAGAGTTGTAAATACCACTGTCCTGATGTGGGAAAGTGGCAGAGTCCCTGTGGACTTTGCCTCATATGGATTATGTCTCATCATGAGAATCACAGGTAGTAGTGAACTGTTAATTTCTTGCACCAATTTACACAAAAATTGTTTGGACCACAACCTCTTAGCACTGGTTGCATGCTGAGGCATTTCCCATTTGAGTGACACCCTCCCATCAGGATAAAAGGGGCGTTTGGCTTGGAGCAGTGCCAGTCTGTCACACAGGGCTCCCATGTTCCTGCCCAGTAGCTGTGGGGACCCGATTTGCACTCTCACAAGAGGTATTTTCACTCTGGAAAAGGTGCCTGGATGAGCAGTCCTGAAGGAGTCAGACTGAACCTGTGCTTCAGCAGTGCATTAAATGAAAGTCAGATGTCACCTGAGATAAAGCTGAGCTGTATGAGAGTTATTGCAAAATAAAAACAGCAAGGGAGCAAGGGCACCAGAGTAAACAAAACATCTCTCTATGGGGCTGGCTGGTTTGATGAGCAATGTGCAGTACTTTACCGAGATTCCTTGCTGGGGGCAGAGGTGAGATTACTTTTTGGAAAGGTAATCTCTACACTAATGTTTAGCAATCATAGCACTTTGCCCTTAAATTGCATGTCCTGACTCAGGATCAGACTCAGTGGAAATAGCTACTTCAGAGCCTTGTGAGAGGAAGTGTATTTATTAATTACACAACATGATTGGCAGACAACAACAAGGGTGCTACCTATGTCTTCTCTCCAAAGCCTATTTGTGATCAGGGCTATATATGTTGTGTAATTGTGCAGTTTAAGAACATGTTTTAACCCGAACAAGGCTATCTCTTAGATGCCCTCAAATTACTTAGGCACCTAATTCAACACAGGCACCCAACAACTGCCTTTGGCTTCCATGTACACAAGCTAAGGCTACAAATATCTTAATACCTGTACTTTGATCAATTAAAGAAACAGAAAGTTATCCCATGTAAGGCTATCACACAGAGAGTAGATTCCAATTGAGTTTCAGGGTAAACTAGGTCAGTAATGTAAAGTCATCGTCACAGGCTGGTGTTAACTGATGCAAGATCGTGTTGTAGTCAAAAAGCTAATTTTCCTACAAGTCCCTCACGTCTTGGAGGAACAGGAATAGGGCTCAGGAGTCCTGTCTGGACAGTACTCCTCCCTCAAGCATGCAAATATCCTCTTCATCCCAAAACCCAGAGTCAGAGGGTACTTTAAGCCAAGTACAGCATGTGGAAAGACAGCTCAAAGCCTCAGGACACCAGAGGGATGTTTTACTATCTTTGCTTGGTTTTGACAAGTGTGAGTAATGTGAGCACTGGGGCATCTTCCAACCACAGGGAAATTATTTAAAAGAGGTTCTCAATAATGGTTGTATGACACATTGGGGACAGGGGAGAGAGGGCAGAGCCTGTCTCCAGCAGTGTAAAGACAAGGCTGTCTATCCCTGGCTTTGCTGCATGACAATTACACCTGGCAAATCTGGCCATTTATTGCCTCTTGGGCAGTTATACAGAGCTGCTGATGCACCTGCTCCTCGGGCTGAGTGACAGCCAGGCTGGGGAGAAAAGCAGGCAGTGAATGGGTGCAGGAAAGCATATGATGCTTGTCAGGGCCAATCTGGCTGACAACTGTGTTGTGCCAGATCTTCCCAAGCTGGCTGGAGAACCATAAAACAGGACCCAGTCTCTAGCTGCAGCCAGCTTTTGCTGGGCCAGGGGAAGGGCAGGGCAGAGGCAGCTGTTTGCAGCAGGGCTCAGGCAGATCGCCTATGGGACACCCAGAATTCTACAGAATTCTGTAGAATTGCAGAATAATCCTGTGCTCTTTGAAATGCTAAGACATGCCTTAGAGGGGTTTTTCCTTTACAAAGGCCAGGATATGCCATCAGCATAAATCATCAGTACACCCAAGGTGCCTGAGAAGCTGAATCTCCAGCTGCATGCAGGCAAACCAGGAAGATGTGCTGCAAAATCCCACTTCTGCACATTGGCAGCATTGGTAAGTCTGATGATGTCAGCCTCTTTGTTGGCTGGGGGAGAAGCACCTCCCCAGGTGGGCTTTCATTTGCTTGCCCAGTAGATGAGAAGTTCATCCAAGACAGAGCAGGCAGTGCAAAGCCAATCTTTTGGCTGTCCAAGCTTTGCAGAAGAGTACAGAGTTGTGTGGACTTATCTTAAATGTGTAGACCATTCTTTCTCTAAGATAAATTATAAATGGTTTTCGCTCCAGCTTCTTGGACTGCAGTTTCAGTAAAACTGAGGATCAAGGCTCCCCAAACCACAGGACTGGCTTCAAAAGGGAAGCGGGGAGACGTTTGCTGGATTTGACTTCTGGATGTTAGATTTTGGGCTCAAGGACTTTTAAACTTTTCTCCACAGTCAAAAGCATTACAAGGTTCCTAAAGTAAAACAAAGAAAAAAAAATTTTTTTAATCAACCTGCTATTTCTATTACAGCAGGACCTAATCAGAGTCCCATCGCATCCCAGTGTGCATACAAATGGAAGTAGCAAAAAGCCAGGAGAGGAAAAGGAGAGGAGAGGACACAGAGTGCCTCCAGGTCACCCCGGAGCAATGGCAGGATACAGATGAGCTCTCTTCCGTGTAGAGCAGAATGCCAGTGAAAGGCCCATGTAAAAATTTTAACTGTTCATTTAAAGTGGCATTTGTATTCTTCATGTTGAATACATTTCTTTCAATACCCGTATACAGATTTCCTAAGTGATATACCTCAGGAAAGCATTGTGTTACTCTGTGCCTTGCACATGGGATTGCTCTTTAGCAATGTGTTAACATTCACGCTTTTCTTTGACAGAAGAAGTATGAAAAAAATATGGGTAATATTTGGAATTTGTATCTACCAGAAACCGGTTTCTGACTGCTCTCAAGACAGCTTTATATCCTCCAGCATTCATGAAATTGTTTGGGATAAATACAGTAAGAATTAGGAGAGGAGTAAATATGTTTATTCTGAGTTTACTTATTTAGGATCAGATTTTTGCCTCTAGCAGACAAGGCAGGTGCTTTACTACAGACACTGCAAGGAGGTAAGATCTGATCCTCAGTAGCTAATGCAGTAAAAATACAACCCCAGTAACAGTAAATCTCTGGACTAATAATGGACCAGGAGACTGAAAGGGACTGCACAAAAGCTGAGCTCAATTTTTGTGCTGAACCTGGGTGGAGAAATAATGGATGCCTTTCCCACAGGTCTGTAGGTGTGCTCCTATTTGTTATGGCAACATGGCAGGGGAAAAATAAAATTGAGCCATTTCCAGAGCAGAGGTGGACTTATTTTTATGGTCCTGCCATGCTGCTACGATGGTCTTTGGCTGTTTTAATGGTTTTGGTTTGTATGCTACTGCAAGGTGAAAAATGTGCCACATCCTGCACCAAGAGAGAAAAATATCTGCTTCTCCCAAATTAGACTGGAGAGGAAAAAGGAAGGACACAGTGACAGCAAGGGGCCCTATATATGTTCCCACAATAGCCATCAGTTGAGAAAGTCCAGGTTTACTGGCAGCTGTTTTTCTCTCCTCTCTCTTTCCAAAGCCAAAGACTCCCATTAAACTGCCATTCTCATCCCAGAGACCCTGATCCAAACCTACTTAAGAAAAAAAGGAGAATTTGTTTCAGTCTTGACAGATCAAGACCAGAATTCAATCAGAACAGGAGGGGTGAGACAACACCCATAGGTGACCCAAACGAATGGAGCAGTGATCTGGGTGTGGAAGATGAAGGACATGCAGGTCACTAATTTGTCACTTGGGCTATAAAGGGAGCTCAGTATAAGGGATCTGAGTTTTGATTGTGTGCTATCTTCATGTGCCTTTTTACTCTTAGATATTTAAGGCAGTACAAGAGTATTACTAATGAAACAAATCTGTGGTTCAGCCCTGTGTTGTCAGCTCCTGGTGAGCTTAGGTTGAAGGACTCCTGGCAGTTTGCAGAAACCATGAGCTGGAATTCAGGCTGTGAGCTCTGCTGATGCAAGCACAGCCCTTCACTTCTTTCTTGTGACCCAGTGTGTCCTCTTTTCCCCCAGTCACCAAAGATGATGACAAGAGTCCTTCTAGATGAGCTCTGCCAAAGTACAGTAAGATCCAGCACTGTCCCCTTGTATTTTTCTAGACCTTTTCTCAACACCAAGAGGACAGAGAGGAAGTAGAAGCTAGAGCACTGCATAGTGGAATTCTGAGTTTGGGGGTTTGTTGTTATATACTTTATTAGTGTTATGACTCTCAGTGTAATAAGTAAATAGGTGCCTTTAAAGCCCCATGTGTGTCTGAAATCTGGAAGACAATGAGTTTCATTATTAATCCCTTGGGGCAGGGAGGGTAAAAGAGGGTATGTTTTTAAACATTTCTCTACTCATTATTCCAAAGTGACTCCTACCAGTAAAAAAGAACAAAAATAATGCCATGTTTGCCTGCTATATACATACCTTATTTTATGTTCATGCTTGTAATATGTCTTCTCCCAAAGCTGAACAGACACTGTTCTTTCATCATATTGAGAAAAATGTGCTACATCTAGACCATTTTGACCCTTCACTTGTTTTCTTATTATACTCTTATACTCTTGTATATTGCTCCCTCTTTTTTTAGTTTGGGGGGTTTTTTCTGTCCTATTTGCAATGCAAGAAGCAGAGCACAACCACCCAGAGATTTGGATGCAGATAGAAATCCATGAGCTGTGGATGCTGCCTAAATTAACCGCAAATGGACACGAGTGTCTCAAAGCTCTGTCTTTCATCAGCATTTCTCATCTAAGTGCCCAAATGCCTTGCAGGCATGGTCATTTATAAATGCAACAGGCATAATTCAAATGGGGAAAGTAAATGTATGAGAGGGAAAAAAAAACGTGTTTTGCTCGCATCAATAACAAGGTAATACAAGAAACCACCTGTGAAGAAAGCCATGATTAATGAAAACAAATGCAAGAAATTGGAAATATAAACTATGGCAATACGGCCTTAGTTTCAAAAATTTCCAAGTTTAGATCCTCTAGGTAAAGCACAACATAAAAGCTTGTTATATGTGGAATAAGCAGGAGTACAGGAGATGGAAAAATGTGCCATAAAAATAAGAAGGCTGTTAAAAAGAGATGCACAATGCATAAACAAAATAGCCAATAGTGTTATAGATACTGAGAGGAGATCTCTGCTACAAACATTTGCCTGAGAATTAATTCCTTTTGTGATTTGTAACCTAAAGTCTTATAGGACTACATGGTCTTTTTGATCCACCGAAGGGCTTGAGGGATTGATTGGATCACTGGCAAGGCACAGTCAGTATGGGCACAGCAGGGCTGTGAGGTGTCTCCATTCAGTAACACTTGCAGAAAGTCCTGCAAGGAACTTGGGTGTCCAGTCAAACCCATATCCCAGTTCTTTGGGCTTCTTCCCACTTCCCAGGAGTCACTGCCTTTCAGGGATGCAGGTTGGAGATCTCCAAGACTGCAGACTTCTGCTCTGGTCTGATCCCAGGACTCATGTGTTTTGACTCATTTTTAGCCCAGCTTTGTGAATTTCTGGATTAATCCTACAAGGATCTGAACACGCCCAGCTCTTAGCAAACCTCTGCTAAAGAAGTACCTGTTCATTCAGCCTTTGGGAGGGGAGTTAATCATGAAGGGAAACAATTTCCACAGAACCTTTGGTTTAGCATATCTCAGCTGCTCAGCCCCGAGGGGATCTCTCAGGCTAAACAGAGCCTGACAGTCAGATGTTAAACAGACATATTTTAATAGACAATTTCAAAAAGCTGTGGAGAAATAGCGTTCGTTGTTTATTTCTTCGATACGTATTGTAAAGTCTAGTTGGTAAAAGTAACAAAGACATTCACAGAAAATTATGATGGTGAATAATTATAGTGCTCTAATTTTTATTGTAATACTTATGCTACAGCAATGGACCAAAAAGTGAAATCAAGACCTTGTTGTGATAGATGCTATGCAAACACAAAGTGAGAACAATGAGTCCCTGTTGTGAAAAATTTTATTCTTCACTGAAGACATGAATTCACTGACATAGGTCTTCATAGCACAATGGCCAATTAGTCAGTGCAGTAGCATCCGTGAATTATAATTTAATAATAGACACATCATGGATCCTTGGACAGCCTCAGATAAGAATGTATATTCCTTGCTGCTATTGCTTATTGAGCGTTTCTTAGTAACAGTCAGTCCCCAAAGGCACCCAAAGCTACGGTTTAATTCTGAGGAGAGTGCAAGAGCTCAGGACTTCTGAACAACGAACAAATATGATTACACAGAAGACCTTTATTGTTTACATTATACTCTACTTATACATTTTACCACTACTGTCCACGCGATCACGCATTACATGATTGGCCCCCCTATCTTGTCCACGCGCTCTGCATGCACCTTCCAGGAAACACGACTGGTTCTAGTCTAGTGCAGCACAGTCTTTCATCTATTTCTTGCTGCCTCGGTATTCCGTTCTTCAGCTTCTCCTTTCCCAATTTAGCGCAGTTTACATTTCGGTAACCTTGATGAATTCCTGAGGGCTCTGATAAGAATAACTGAAGATGGTTTGGCTGGGGCACATTTCAGGGCTCAAATACCTTACAACAGGAGAGTATCCCCAGGGTGATGGTAACCAGTATTTAAGAGAAAAAAAACCAAAACACCCTAACAATATTACTCTCTTACAGAGAGAAATGTGGTGGAAATCCTTTCCCTCTGAGAAATGCATCTGCATCTCCCTGAATTCAGACTCTGTTACTGGATACCTTCGTACTCATTTAGAAGAAATCTGTATTTGGCTTTCTCAGAAATATTTCATGGTCACAGAAAAGGCCATCCTAATTTTTTAATTTTAGAAAAGAACTCTAATTATGCCAGGTCCAAAAAGTTTATCTTAATGAAGTTCAAAACCTTTTCCTTTCTCAGAGCAACATTGTCTTAAGTCAGTTATTCTTTTCATGACAAATCCCCAATAAACACCTTCAATTATTCTACCACCTGGGATAGATGCTTAACAGCATTCTTAGCACATTCATTTCCCTGCTGATGTGATTCCAAGACATCACTTTACAAGATGATCATTACATTGTTTGTCTCTGTTTGGTGTTTTAAGTGTGAAAAAAAGTATGCCAAGATATCACTCCAGATGGTTAGTCCTGACAGCTTGTCAAAAACACGCTCCTAGGGAGTTTACATGGCCACAAAACATAACCTTATTGCGAGGAAACTGTCTGGCCGGAACAAAGGCTGGTGATCAGCTCGAAAAGATAGAGGTGTTCTTCCATTTCTTACACCAGAAGACATTTTGAAGAAACATTAACAGACTGTAAATCTTGATTCTTGACTTTCACTTGCATGTGGATTTTCAACCACTGATTTAGTACAAAAACCTCAAAAAAAAAATCAAAAGAAGAGGGGGAAAGGGAAAAATACATAAAATAAAAAAAATCAGAACCTAAAGTAAAGCAAAGCAGAAAACCCTGTAGGAGCAGTTCTCAGAACCACTTAAGTCAAAGGACTAAAGATTCAGTCTAACTTCCCCAGTTTTGATCTTGAAATAAGAGGGTCACTGGAGTTAGATAAAGACAGATGTTGGTTAACAGTGGTTACAGTCATCAGTTGGGACTATGTCATATATAGGAAGGCACAGACCTGAACATGAAGGACTTGATGTACAGTGCTCACACTATAGGATGGTGACAGAGGGATTTGTGCCCTTACAAGCAGAAGGACTCAAAGACTTTTGAGCAAGCCATAGGCTGCATGAAGCCTGTCCCTAGAAGAAAATCTGATTTCTTTCAACATAGCAGCCCTACTTTTCCCTTGTCCCTCTGACATTTAAGGGTGAGGTCTGTCACCATGCTGTCTACACACATCCCCTCCCCACTCCATGAACAAAACTCTTATTTCATTAAACAACACTATTGGAGAAAAATAGTTCTGTTGTTGACTCCTGCAAGATTATTTGGGTTGCCTAAGTGATAGCAGGGGAGGGCTTATGACAAGAGCATCTAGGAAAGTTTTTATAACCTCTTTTCTCTTGGCTGATTCAAGAATCACATGGAAGAGCTATTCTTACTTGCTTCTCTCTGGCCCTATTTATTCCCATGAACAAAAATACACATGAATGTGAAAAATACGAGCATGTTTTACATTTATGGAAAGTGGCTCATTTCATGTGGGCCCAAAGCTTTTTCTTGGATTTCAAAGGCGGCGGAACTGGTTGCCAGTGTCTGCAAAGGCAGTACAAAAATAATGCTTACTTCAAACTTAGTATGATCACTGAGGCTTGTAACCATCAGCTATGACATATTTACATCTCCTGTTGCCAGCATGTTCAACAACATGACTGACATATTTACCCATCACAGTATAAAAAAAAAATCAAATAGCTTGTTTAGCTAAGCATATAAGAGAGGAGGCAGTTGATCAAAACCTACCTCACATCAAAAATTATCCCTAAAGAGGTGTGAAAGAGATACAGATAAAGCTGTCAGCTCCCAGACAGTCTGTCTGCTGTAACAAGGGCTGTCAGACAGACAGGTTTGAAAACATCAATGGCAATGAATTGCAAAAGGGATTCTGGTGTGGTGGAAAGCTCAGGCAACTTCTGCAGCCTGCTCACTGTGGTCCCATGGGGTGAGAAGTGGTGTCCTCTACAATTGTTTCTCGAGGCACAGTAAGACCCTGGATTTTATTAAGCTGCAAATGCTCAGGACTCCTCAGGATACAGGCACATGAGCGGAAATGATGGCATTACCACAGATCATCAAGTTGCCATCTGTCAGTGAAGACGTTGAGGCACCAGGAATGACCTTGTGAACACTTCTAACCTACCCCCATTAGAAAGGAAAACGGAACATAAACCATGGTGGCTTAAGTTAATACATTTCATTTTACAGCTGGAGCAAGCGTGAATGTGTGTGCTCCATCAGTCACACTGGGTCTGCTGATGGAAAGGACTTGATACATTGCAGTCTGGTAAATGCCTTCCATCATGTACTTTTGTCCTCAGTTTCAGTCCATCTGTCATTTATCAAAGCTATTGTGCTCTATATTGACAATTTTCATTTCCAAAACAGTCCATATCCAACACCTACAAAACCACTCCTCTTTGGAGACAATTAAGCCTATGTATCATACACTTTCATCTTGCACTGCAGCCTGAACACTATTAATTCAGTAATACTTAAGTTTTTAGACAGCACCACATATACAGTTTCCAACAAAATCATTGCAGCAGCTCTACAGTTGACATGACTGGATGTGCATCTTCACGAGTATCAATGGCAGAGGGCCTTAACTGCATCATATACAGATGGCCTTGGACCACATGCACAACATGCTGTGACAGTTTATACTGTTTTCCAAAAGTCTGCCAGGGAAGTCCCTATCTCATGCAAAAGCTCAAGGTTTAGGGAACTCATGCTGAGGAAACTCATGCCCAAAGCACCCACTTATCTGGCAAGTACTGTAACTCTTCAACTCATAGGAGGGAGGAAGAAGACTCCTGGAATGAGGAAGCTGGTCTTCTAAATTGAACCATAGATTAAAAATCTGGATCTGCTTTTCACCCACAGACAGTCATCATCCACTGTCCCTTCTCTGCCAATATGGTTTTCTATAAGAAATAAGGTCTGTATTGCTGCCTGGAAAAATTCAACTATGCAGTCCTTGACAGTGTTTTTAGCAAATGGGAAACACCTCACCCTGAGCAATACTGTAATATTTGGCCTGCATTTACAGAGGTGTTTCTCCATGGTGAGTGGAGAAGGAATGATCTTGAACAGATCTGTGCTTTTCCCAAAGAAACCAAAGCTGAACATATCGACAACTGCTCCAGCTGCTGTAAACCTCTTGCAAACTGTCTCCTTCTATTTCTACCCACCACTAAGATGCATTTATTTGCATCACCATATTCTCAAAAACCTCAAAAAAGTGTAATTTGGCCCATTGCTGACAGTTTCTCATCACTCAATGTGTACAGATACTCTTCTATCTAAATCAATTACATGGTGTCACAGCTTGGAGTTTTGATTTTGGTGCTGTCGCCTTTTTCCTGATAAAGCTTTCTGTTCATCTGTGCCATATGCTGCCTTGAATTTATGCTGCTGTGTTTTGTTAAAGCTCAGATTTTCCACTGCCATTAAAGGAAAAATAGAACATTTCAAATGGATTGTGAAATAAGGTAAAGAAAAGTTTAATCATGCTAAAATCAATTCAGTGGAGTGGCTTTATTAATAGTTATTGCATTCTGCATCACATTGCTTATTAAATATTGTGCAGTTTGGAAACTGAACAATTTTGTGCTGCAGGTACATTGTACTTTAGCAAGCCGCCAGTTCCCACTTCAAGCAAGATTTAGAGAGACATCCTTTTTGTTCATTGACAGACATCACTGGAAACACAGAAATCATCTTTCTGGAGAAAATTATGGATGATTTAGTACAGCATCCTGTCCCTGGCACAAAGTCTGGTCCCAAATTCTCAGGAGGAAAACGTATGGGAATTCACAGTCGACAATTAGGCTTTGCCTTATCTAACTCCTACCCATTAAATGCCAGCTTACGTCATGATTCATAAACTTTTCAACTTATTTTTCACTTTATTGCATCAATTTTTGTAATTTTGAAAACTACGTAAAGAACCTATATGTTTATCATTTGCACTGGAAACTACATTATATATCTTGAAGCAATGAGTTACATGGCTGTATTATGTGCACTGGAAATAGTAATTTTTTTTTTCCCCTCCTCCTGACTAAGTTTGCTTGCTTTTTTGTTTTGGAATAACCAAGATATCTCACATATAAGTCAACACCTCATTATAACTAGACTTATATAAATCAGAATAAAAAGTTCTTACCCTGTGGAAAAGACCATTTTTCTTCTCAATTCCCTACATCACCTTCCTCTCCACTTTCCTGTTCTCAAACAAGAGAGTCTCATTCTCAGGTGGTCTTGTAATTCAGGAGTTTTATTTGGAAGGAGGGACATTTGGAACCCTCAGCAGGGACTTCACAATCCTTTGTGAAGGATCAACTAAAATGGGATCAAAGCTAGGGCAGCCTTGGCTTATACCATCCTACATGTCCATGCTTTTGATCATCTAAAAAAAGGCTGGTTTCAACCTGCATTTTATAACTTAATTTGTGCCTGGTTCTGAAGAACTATCACTCTATGAAAGATTACTTGAACTCTCTAGTATCTGCTTCACCCTAGAGCCAATACAAAAAGTCATTAATTTTTATCATTTGCAACTGAGGACGGTGACTTTCAACTAAGGCAGAAAAGGACTAATGCTGCAGATAGCCATTACCTCCTGGTCCTTCCAATCACTCACCTGAAAATGCTGTCTCTTTTTTGAGCTCTAGCTAATGAATATATACACATTTCTTGGGTTCCCGTGTAGTGAAATATTTATTAATCCATAGGAGGAAGCAGGCTCTTATAGGGAAGGATTAATCTGGGAGAAAGACTAAATGCGTAACAAATACTGCTGCAGCTTCAAAGAATGGTGAATCTATTGGCTGCTGAGAATGGTGATAATTCAGAAACGTCTCCTTCTGTATTTCCCTTTAGCCTCTTTCTTATCAGGAAAGTCTCCTAGGGAAAAAGACTTACATAAGGGGGGGAAGGGAGTGTCGTTGTGCATCTCTGTTGATCAATGTCCTGTTTCCCAAAGAACTTTTCACTTCTTGGCCAATTTAAACACAATTTGTGAAAGGTATTCAGTGTTTCCAAAAATAAACAAAAGGGCAATTGCATCCCTACTTTTATTTGCACCCTTCATTTTTTCTTTGCTCTCCCTGACTTGCTCTCTTGTCTCTCTGCTCCTCTGCCACCTCCTGTAAGTGACAAGCGGCACCTCTGTCTGTGCTGCCCACAAGTTGTAGGAAAATAAAACAGCCTGGAAAATGAAACAGACTGTGTAAGTATTATCAGTTAAAGGAAAATTTTCATATCACTGAGTCCACAATGATTCCTTGCTGAAAATTGTAGGTGGCAATATTTGGTGAGTAATTGTACAGATAGTCAGGCTCAGTTATCACTCAAGTCTATTCAAGACTCAGAAACCATCCACCCATCCTAAGTTACAGTATGGATTTTATTATGTCATTGATCTTCATAACATCCTAGTACTTTCCACATAAAGCTAATTGCTAATCATGAATTGTCTGGTACCCGCACAATATGTCTTTGCAACAAATTAAGAATGCTTCACGTTTGATTTGGTTTCTTTATCTCATTATTAGCTTCAGGTCTTTAGTGAATCTGAGATAATCATGTGGCAAGGAGTATGAGAGCCATTCCTGCCCAGGTAGAAAAGTTATGTAGAAAAATAAAGATTTCCAAATTTACTTGATTCAGCTGATCCATATAGTTGGTAAGGACATGACAGGTTTTTCTGATCCAAAATCTAAAATACCATCCCATTATCAGTTTACCCCTCTCCCACCATTATTTCTACCTCTTTTCTAATTTGAATCCTACCCCAAAAAAAAAAAAGTTCAAACTCGCCTAAACTGCACAAAGCATTGCCTTGTTCACTTCACCTCAGTTCCCACTGCTATCTGTACCCTCAAGACCTAGAGAGGTTTCTCCCACGCATGGATATCTGCTTACTATATTCGTTCATCACCTTGTACAACAGGAGTCCAATGCTGAGTGTGGATTTGGAGAACTTGAAACATAAATATGCAGTACAAAAAAAATCAAAAATATATTTTAAAAAATTTTAAAAGAGATGAAAAAAGATAAGAAAAAATTTGGACTACAGGTTCTGAAACTGGCCAATGTTCTGTGGTTCTCAGAGTCTGGTAGCTCATGGGATCCTAATTTGAAAACCTTGTGTGGAATTCTAAACCAAATGAGAGAACTGTGTTGCATCAAAATTCAGGAAATGTTTCCAAAATCAGAAGAGACCCTTTGGTGTGGATGTTAGGGAAGTTGTTCACTTTTCCTTAGGTAAGTTGTGAGATTCCTTTCTTAAGTATTTAATAATTTACATAAATACTTGTCAGATTATGACCTGTGTAGTTTATTCTACTTTCTTGCAGCCAGAAGAATTTGGTGACTTCTGAAGGTTGCATCCAGTTGCACATGTCTAAATTGCCATGAAAAGCCAGACATGCAGTTCTGATCATGTCTCCCACATCATCCTATAACTCTGTCACTTCTGTGTGACACTAGAATTCAGGAATGTACAGGCACACCGTCCCTGAGAAACTTTAACATTCATCTCTTTGGGTCATAAAGTAAATGTCTTTTGCCATGCCCAAAATCTTGCTGATATTTTTCTCCCAAATGCAAAATTTAGACCCCAAGCGGAGAGAAAGCTGGAGACTTCATAAGCAGCCTGTATATTCAAGGTTTTAAATTTTTTTGTGGAAATTTTTCAGATCCAGCATTGGTAGTTGGGTCCCAGACTATGTAACACACAGATAAATAGAAACCAGCAGGAATATTCATGGATCCAGACTCCATTATATATTGATTCAGAGTCAGATTCTGACTCATGATGAGGAATTAATGCTAAAGTGTGAGATTTTTCAGAAACACTAAAGGATGCTGCTCCTACCCAGTGTCCCACTGGGTAATCCAGTCTTATTATTAAGTACGTTAAGAGACAGAGAAAAATGTTCCACTTTTAATGAAGAAGAAGAGATAGTGCAAAATAGTTTACTAAATTTCAGCCATGGCATTTAAACCTATTCATGTGATTCAAACTCATTTACTTCCCCTGAAGTTTCCTGACAAGAACATATATTTCCCTGGAAATGTAGCATACTAAAGCCATTGTAAATAAACTGCATGAAAAATAGTGCTTTTATTTACATTATGATTTACCAGTCTTAGGTCCTTATCAATCTAGGCTCCCCGTATGCTTGCTACAACGCTGAACATGAATCAATGTTTTCTCTGCGTGTTTCTTCAAAACCTCATGAAAATCACTTTCCGATCATGGGGACAGCTGTTAAACTTCATACCTGGTAGTTATTTCCTAGTAGGTGGCAGTAAGGAAATGAAACCATATTCTAAATAGGTTTTATTGACATGCACATACAATGTATACCCACATTGTTCCCTGTTGGCAATATCTGAAAACAACAACTTGCAATTGGATACAAGTTCACACTAGAATAAAATGCAGATATGGCTCATAAACCCAGGGTCTTGCTGGCTGGTGGACATTACAGCTCCTGCAGAGTTATTTTTGCAAGTCGAGATATGCATATTTTGTGCATTCATGTATATTCTCTTAGAAGTTTCCACTGAAGAGAGTTTTCCTTCACTTCCACCTGCTCGTTGGGTGTGCCTTGAAACAATAGCCTCATTTTGATTTTGACACATCTACATCTACTTTTTTCTTGTAAAAGGATGAAAAACTACATAAAGAAAATGGGTTTGATCATTCTGCATGAAGAGAAATCACATTGTCTTTCTTGGCATTACATAACTAATTTAAAGGAAGCATATCTTAAATGGAGATGTGCAGATACACAGAGAAAGGAAGCTATGTTTTCACTAGTAAGTGTTAAGTTGTATTAAGGTAATATAGAAACAATGTGATAACACTGTGCTTTTAGCAGAAAGAGATGACAAAAGACTTTGGGAAGTTCCAAAGAAATACTTGTATAAGAAACCACTAAAGGAGAAAATATATGTCCTAACCAAAGTCAGACTCTCCTCATGCCCAGCTCTAAGCAGAGAAATTATAAAATATATAATGCACCCAAAGAATTGCCATCTAAATGCAAAAGACAGAGGAAGGGCTGATATTATCTCCATAACAAGAGAACAAAAAGTAAATTGACCAAAGCACAGAAGTGAGAGGCAGACATGAACTGAACTGAACTCTCCTGAGTGCTGGAGTAACACTGAACTGCTTCACGATGGGAAGCTGGCAAATGAGCAAGTTGAAAGACAAAGGCAGAAATTCTGATTTCAGATCAATGGACTCCCTTGTTGTTGTTTTTAAATCTAATTAGAGTTTCCTGTTTAATTTGCATTTGAAGATGTTAACCTGACCATGTATCCATCCATCTGTCATCCTTTGCTCTACATCCTGTTCTGGACTACCAGATATTTCAAATGGACTCTCAGCACTATGCAGGTTTCGTCAACTGCCTTGTCCTCAGCATTTCCTGTACTCACCCAAAGTGCCTTCCCTTGCTCAAAAGATACAGTTGTCTGCATTAAGGTAATAGATAAAACAGATGCCAAGAAAGAGAATATCTACAAATACAAGCAAAATTTCCTTCCCCTTGTTTCTTGAAGCCATCCCATTTGTGTTTCTGGGTATCATTAAAGAACCCCAATGGTATTCAAACCTCTAACTGAAGAGACTGTTGTGAGCAAAATCCTTCGTATTTTCTTTTTTTTTTAACGTGTTGATATAAAAGATTATTTTGTTTGTTTGATTTATCAAGAGCAAGTCATTGTTTATAAACTCTCCAGACAGATGGCTTGCATTTGCTTCACTTCTCCACTTCCCTCTTCACCCTGACATGCATGGTTTCACTAGGCACCCCAGGAGGGTCTAGCAGTCAAAACAAGGTGTTTAACAAGAGTTTTTTCATTGTGCAGTAATTAGATCCTTTTCCCTTATGACTTCCAAATATGATTGAGTTGGATTTTAATAGCCACTGATTATAGGGAAATGACTGAAATAGAAGGGTCACTATGCCTCCTGAGCATGTTCAAAAGAATGACTCAGAAACATGTCTAAAACACAGGTTCTCGAGATGGTAATTCTATGAAGTCTAAGTCTATTGTGAAATTTGGCTTGTTTGACCAAGCAATGCGAAGGCCAGATAAAAAACACTTGCTCTTTGCAGATTCTTTCAGGAAACTAAGACTGCAAAAAAAGGGCTGTTTGTGATACAGAATGATATTGGTCATAGGGAAAAAGAAGCAGAATGCCAAGAACAAATTAAAGCAATAAACTAGATAGAAGCTCTAAAAATTGGTTGTGTTCTGTGACACTCTTTCACATGGACAAGCAAAGAAAAGGTTTACAACTAGTTCTGGGCAGGGGACAGAAAAATATATCAGAGGAAATCTTTCATCAAGTTCTTGAGCATAGCAAGAAACTCATATCAGACATGGTTTTTTCCAGGCCTTCCTATGGGACATACTTTCCCTGAGTCACTTCAGATGCAAGTTACTTAATTCAAGCTCCTATTCTCCAAGGCTATGTCTCTCAGCAGGATGGACCTGTCCGATGGATGCCACAGCACTGGCCATAGGTTAGGATAGACTGTGTCATATGGAGCACTACAAAAGTCTTGATTTCTTTCTGTATATTTTTCCCAAAGGAAATGGAGATGCCACCAAGTGCAAATGGACATCTAGCTCAGAGCAGGGCTCCTTGGCACCTGTGTTCCTATCTCCAAAACACTGGCAGCTTCAAAGGAATTTTCTTGGAGCCCTCTAAATTAAAACTAGAATAATACAGTTGCAACTTCTGGCCAGACCTTCATTAATGAGAGGTGTTATGCCCTAAAGCATGAGGATTGATATCCTAAGACTTTCTTTTTCCACCTTATAGATGTGCAATGAAGGGTCTATAAGTTGTCAAAATGCTGCTGTTCTTCCTACAAAATTGTTCTCATGGGCGATGTCTAGTGTCAATGAGTTGCAGTGACAAATTATGTTCTAGGAGAAGAACAAGTATAAAAAAGATTTCCTTTTGCAAGATATAATTTTAAATGCAGCCCATGCTTCAATCCCCTCCCTGGAAAAATTGCTTTTGTTGAGGTGTTAATTAAAACCATCCACCACACGTTTATGGGACAAGTAGGTTTTAAATCAGCCAGAGAAAACAACTTATTGTTATTAAACTCATAGGTTATAGCACAACTAAAATGTTCATAGTCCTAAACCCACTGCAATCTCTGTTTCAAGGGATCCTAATAAAAAAACCCAAACATTTGGATACCATTACAGTTTGTAAATAACACTAATCCATTTGGTTGTTGCAGATTGCCTATAGGCCTTTCTCATTTTCATACAAAAGTATTGAAATCAGTAGTCCCTGTTGCCCAACAACACTTCCATAATTTCTAGGGAACGTTCTGACTGTTTCCTTTCATCTTTTAAAAATCTGCATGCCCAAACTACCCGGACATGCTTTCTATGTTTATTTTTGCTTTAAAAGACTCATCCAAATCCTATGTAAACAGTAACATCTCTAATGATTGAATCAGACCCAAAAAACCTTTAGTATGTGCACAAAAATGGTGATGTCTAGGATATCTTTCTAGACAAAAAGAGAAGAGAGGTTCTTGGCCCCACCCAAAGTGCTAAATGGTGTGAAAGTGGTCGTCAATTCCCTTCTGAAATACCTTATGGATGATAAAGGTGGTAAGGAACAGGGAAGTGAGTAGTGAGATACTGGAAACCAGTGGCAGAGCAGTTTGTGGCCTTCTATCTTGGATTTGTGTCTTAGTGACATATAAATAACTAGGGCACAAATCCAAGATAGAAGGCCACAAACTGCTCTGCCACTGGTTTCCACATTTTGAACACCCTACATGCATGTTTGGGACATACAAAGGAGCAGGAGAGGAGCCAGAGTGAGAGGCAGGAGGCATTGGAAGGAAAGTGTAGTATGTAGAAAAGTGTTCAGTGAAATTAAGGGATTGAAAGGGAGGGGAACTTTGCTCTTAATTTCATGTGGAAAAATTCAAATGGTGAGATGAGTTAGCCCGCAAAATAATGTGCCAGGAAAAGTGATGGGGGCACCAGAGCTTGAGACATTTAAATTACTTTGGATAAAGCACTGGGGTATGGAATATAAAGAGCAGCCGCAAGTGTGCTGCATGTAACTTAACAGCTCATTTCCCTCTCCTCAGGGCCTAGTTCCTCACTGCCCAAGGACAGACAGGGTCTCTCCATCCCCAGGACATGGGTTTCCAGAGGTGTGCTGTTCCCTGACATAGCCATAGGGCTGCAGGCAGACAGGGTGGATGCGGAGCAGGACAGACTTGTGCTGTCAATTTCACCTCTGAAGGGTGGGTTCTTACCTCAGCAATGGCTACTGCGTGCACTAAAAGGTCTGGACAGCAATGCCACTGCTGTAGGAGGGAGAGGAGAGCCTGGGACAACCCTCTCTTGTCTCTGTATGGGTGATTAAACCACTTCTGACCCACATCTGGCTCTCTATCCCAAGGGTTTCTCTGTGCTCACCACCCTCTGCTCTGTCCCAAGGCAGATCTCAGGCATGGGAGACACCAACACACACAGAGCATGTCTTGTGAGTCCTTCCCCTTCCCAGCCAGGGTAGAAGAGCCTAACCCCAGAGCATGGCAGCTGTCTGCTTGTGAGAGAATAACCCAATGAGAAAATCCATAACGAGAAAATGAGAGTAAGCTCTCAAGCTTTGGCTATAACTGGTCCCTACTGTTCATGTCCTGGGCGATTTGTAATGTGTTACAGAGACCTTTGTGCTCCTCCCCTCATCCCAAGGGCCACTGGCACTACAAGAGGACGCCAAGTCCATTGCTTTCTGTACCTGAAGACTTTAAACCAAATCCCATTGGCCACAGACTAGTCAAAGTCTGAGTGATTCCAATGAGAGACTGTAAAATCTTGCTTGCCAGTAAGGAAGCCTGATGCAGTAAGTAGTAGAGGTCATGGTAGGTACTATAACATATTCCAAGAGATCTGGGTAATCTGCAGGTATAATTCTGAGGTACAAATAGTTACAGATGCTTTCAGGACTCCATTAAAGCTTTATCCATCCCATTTTATTCTCAGCATCAGGCTGCTAACAGCCTATTGGAGTTTCTATCCATTACTTCTCACTTTGCAGGAAGATAGTGGTGCATTTGAAAATTAATAAATGGCTTCAAAAAAACTGCTTTCCTATTCTTCCCCTGGAAAATAAAAGCAGAGCGAGAAACAGACCACAACCTCCATAACCGCAGTATATTAGAATTGTTAGTAAATGTTCAGAAGGCAGGAGAGGGTAAATTAAAGTGATATGTGAAATGCACACCCCAGCCCATTTTTGAGTTAAATACGAATTGGGATGAATGCAGTTTATCATGTGGCTATTTGCTGATTAGAAGAAAATGTCTTGTGGTCATATTGAGGTGAGGGAACCCCCCTTGGGAATCCTTACGCTCCAGGCAGACAGACAGGCTAAATCTGCAAAGACTGAGGAAGCCAAACTAGCACTACAGTAGGAAAGGAGCACTCCTGTTCATTTTGTGGGATGCCTTCAAACCACCTTTGCGGGAGCAGGTAAAAGGAGGAATAATGTGCTTAGGAACTTGTTACCCCTTTGTGTAAAAGGGACCCGATGGTCAAGTTGCCTCAGTTTGATTCCCCAAACATGAGAAACAGTCCTTTCCAAGGTTCTATTCTTACCGACTCTGAGGTGGTCTATTTGAATGACATGCATTCATGCAAGCCTGTTGAGTACCCCAAGACATCTGTGCCTTAGCCAGTACAAGAAAACAGAGCTCTTGTCAGAATTATGTGTGTTTTTATGCATTTCACTTCCTCACTTTCCTAGCCATCAGAAGGTGTGCCATGAGCATTTTCTGAATATTATATTAGATTTCTGCAAGGGATCAAGGAAAATATGCTCCATTCTGAACAGAGGTACGTCTTTTCTTTCAACTGATCTCCCCTGCTCAAATCTCCTCAGGCATGGCTGGTCAGAGAGCACTTTTAACCTCCAATCCCCATAGCCACAGCATTCCCTGACAAGTCTTATCTTAGGAAGCTGTTAAAACCTCTCAGTATCTGATTCATTGTTTAGTTTCTTCTGCATCCCCCAAGAATCTAGACTTGAAAGAATGGTTCCTCTTGACTTGATGTATTTTGTTTTCAAGGGGGATTCATTTCAATGGATGGCTATCAAAGTTTATCATTCTCACTGCTAGCTTTGTACCTGCTCTAGCAAGGTAAAAATGTCTCCTTTCTCTCTAGTTTTGGCCCAATTGAGAGGTAAATGAAAGGAAAAAAAAAAAGAAAAAAACATGAATGCTCCACATTCCCTTACAGAGAATTCCCACTATCAAAGAGAATTCATAAACTGAGTCCAGAATCATTCTCCAAATTGCCACACAGTGCTCCAAAGTTCTTTGCAGCAATTAAAGTATGGATTCAATATAAGATATTAGAAAATTTGCTTTAATATCCTCATTTGGAGAATAGTCCATGATTCCCAATACCTCCATGGAAACATTATCTTCTGAACTATTATGATTTGATAAATCTTGAAAAGGTGCTGTTCTTGGCGGTTTTGGTTTTTTTCATCAGATAGATAGATAGGCGCTACAGAATCCCATTGACTGAAACCCCAAATCTCTCAGTTGCTTTGAACCACAGGCAAATTCAAATCTATATTCGCTGCTCCTGCAGAATGGCAAGAACTTAATTTGATATGGTGCATCGATTGTCAGCAATGTACAGGGAGATCCAGATATACTGAATCCCACATCCAATGAACTCAAGTAATGCCCCTTTCCCACACAGCTAATCAGCCCCTTCCACCTTGCATTATTTATCTTATACAAACTGTCATCTGCTACCATATCTCTTGCATGTGTTTTAAACTGAGCAATGATTTTTTCTACTCAGGAAGCCTGAGCACACCTCCAGTCCCTGCAGCTCATGGCATATGAATTCACCACCCTTGAGCACTGTCAATTCAGTGGTATCTGGTATTCATGGACACATACTGTAATTCCTAGGTGGATTCTGTAGAATTTCATCAACATCAAGTGACCTTGGAGCCCATCTCCCCACCTGAACTCCACTGGAGAGCAATGCTGTATGCACACTGTCAATAAGAGTTGAAGATACCATGACTGATTTCAACCCATAACTCTGCTGATAGGTTTTAGGAGGTTTCTTCTCCGGTTTTGGTCACGCCCGTTCTCAGTAACTGATTAATTTGCTGTAGGATGCCATGCCTTGGAGATTGGTTAGCTGCTGTTGAGTGACAGGTCATTAATCACAGAACAAAGCCAATTGCTCTTTTAAAGCAAATTTATGCATTGTTTTTGAATGCAGAATAAAATCATATTCCTCCAAAGACTGCATCCGAATCTGTCATATCATCAATAATGATAGACTTCTGAAATGTCATTCTTTGCAACAGGATTCCCTTGGGGAAGAAAAGCACGAAGGGAAAGTGACTTAATTCTGCTTTTTCAAAATTAAGTTTTTTACTTTTCTTTCTGTCAGGCGTTCTTGTGCCTGTTTCCACAGTGACATTAGTACACCTCCCGCCAAATGCTGGAATCATCTGTGTTCCTTGCTTTATTACAGCTCAGGCAGCCGACATGGGAAAATCTGGCTCTGTAATGTCTGACATTGTGTGTGAAAAGGGAAGATAGAAACAGAAGCACCAAACTTCTGAGAATTAAAGCAGCTCTTGACCCCACATGTTCACTGATCTGTTCGGTTCACACGTCTGGTTGGGTAGAGGAGTGTAGAGTGGCAACAAGCTTCATTCAGCAGTTTAATGTTTGTTTTGGGGAGCTGCCTTCTTTTTGATTTTATCTCCAAAAACTGCTGAGAGACAGTCCTCAAGATCAGATTTTTTCATTTGTCTGCAATATGGTGTAAGAAATGCTGCAAAGGGCTAACGCTGCATGGAACCAAGACGACAAGAAACTTGTACCAGACGTTACAAGCCAGCCTACAGTGGGACACAAAGAGGTTAACAAGCGAATTTAAACCCTTCAACCTTTTCACCTGAAAAGGGAAGCCACAGCTTCTGACCCTAGAAGGTCTTGTAGCTCTGTGAGCTGCTTCAGGGCTTTGCACCACAGACACACGTGAACATACTGGGCTAAGAACTCTGTGAGATCAGCAGCCGCTTCTCAGCAGTTGAGTTGTTCCTGCAACAGAACCAGGTAAAAAAGGACTACAGGGAAAATATGGGTCTGGAAAATGCCACCAACACCCCAGAGTGTGCTATTCACACCTCTGAAGGACAGTCCTCAGACAGAAATTATTTCAGAATACAATAGGGAATCAGAAAATAAGGTAATTATTTTTCTAGGACTCTTCTCCCCTCTTTTATTTCTACTTTTTAGGCTTTGAAGAAGTTATTTAATATCAATGCAAAATAAATTTAGGAGAAAAAGTTTTATCATGAAATTAACTTTTCATTGCATTTTAGCATTTTTAATCCAGCAGGAAAAAAAAAATCATTATTTTCTTAAATTTAATTAATTTACTAAACTCCTCACAGTTCATTGAATTCAATCCTGTATCTGCGATCTTTCTAGGTCCATTAAGCTCCTGGGGTTCAACTTCCTCTCTTCTAACTCATAAAAATCTCATCAAAATGGAAATAAAATGCAATTTTGAACTTGCTAATGAAGGGAAAAAATGTTAACTTTCCAGTGCTGTTGAATTAATGGATTATCTTTGCCAGCCCATTTTAAAGGATAAAACTTTCACACTGGGGCAAACTTATAAAAGCAGGAATAATTGCAAAAAGAGGCATTAGCTGTGCTGGTATTTTTCACTGCTTTACACTGCCACTACCCAAGATATTACTGCATTAAGATTTCTCTCCCCTGAGCTTGCTTTGTCTTCTACCCAAGTAAGATGGATATGAATGTTCTTGTAGCGTATCACATATTGTTATTAACAGCAGAAATAGTCCCAGATATCAAACGCTCATTATGACTTCAGTAAAGCACAGAAGCACCTGCAAAATTTTAAGTCTGGGGAGTAATAATAGGTTATTGGTTTGGAGCAAGGAGTTTTGAGGGATGGAAAGTGAAAGTGAGTTTTAATTACTTAAAGCAGTGAGAGGGGAGAGGAGTTGGGGAGGCCTCTGGTTTTGGTATTTGTGCAGATCGGGTGGTGTTCTATCACCACTTCACATTTTAGTTTGCTTCCTATGCAGTCTTGCATTTTCAAGTTCATGGTACCTTCTGATCTTAAATCAGGGCAGAGTAACAAACAGTTGGAGACTGCTAAGTTCCACTCCTGAAAAATACACTTTCCAATGCCATAGGAAACAGTTTGGGGTTCTTCTAACTACCAAGTAGATAAAAGAGAATTCATGTCCAGAAATTATAGAACTAGTTATATTTTTCCCGGTAATTAGTTTTTTTAATCGACTCTCCTAACACATTTTTACCTTAGACTGTCTGGTCTTTCCTTGAGAAATAATTTGTGTGTATTGTTTGCACTTTTGTCTTTCCCCATTATTTTGTACTGTTTTGCCTCCTTTTAATCATAATATTTTTCAAGCTAATTTTCCATAAGAAATAGCTGGAAAAAAGAGGACCTTGGAAAACAAAGAAGTATTTTTTAAGCCTAAAGTAGAAAAAGGACACGAAAGAATTGAGAAAAGTATTGAAAACAGAATAAAAAGAATTAAAAGTGACATGCTTATCACTGTGAAATGAAAATTAATTCAGAATTCCACAAAGGAAAAAAAAGGCTATTTCTAAAAAAAATCTAAAAAAGTGCAATATGCATTTATAAATAGATGTGTATTGCTCAAGATAAAACTGCTCATTTTATTATTTTTACTCTCATTAACATCACTATTATTATGTAAACAACTGTATACTGCTCATGGACCAAGCCAGACTGGGTTAATGCCTGTACAAATAATGCATCAGCAGTGACCAGATCAATGACTTTTTTATGTTAATACCTGTAACTTACCATGCAAAAAACACAAAACCTGAATGACAGATGAGAAAGTCTCTAGAGAAAATGCTGATGATCATTCCAATAGACAAGGACTTGATATGTTCCCCCTCCAGGAGAAATCACACGTAGCTGGACGAGGGGTTGGGAGGTTGTGGATGCTCTTCTCTGAAAGAATGTGATTTTATTTGGCTCTCAGGGAATGAACTGAAATGAACAGAAAGGACAGGACATATGAAATGCAATTGAAAAAAAAAAAAAAGAAAATTCCAAGATTAAGTGAAACCTATGAAATGCAATGGGATGACACAAGATGCAGGGAAAAGCACTGAAACCATTCTCATTGAAATCTCAAAATCAGGGAACGAAGTGAAACCAACAGAAAGGACATGACATATGATTATATGAAATGCAATTGAAAAAAATAAAAGAAGAAAATTCTGAAACGAAGTGAAACCTATTAAATGCAGTGGGATGACATGAAGTGCAGTGAAATGGATTGAGCCTTGCCGAAATGATCCTCACTGAAATCACAAGACTTCATTTCCTTTCATGAAAGGAAATGAAGTCTTAAAATCATGGATCGAAGTGAAATGGACACACAGGAGAGGAATTATGATGAAATTAAATGCAGACAAAAAAAAGAGAAAATTCTGAAAGGAAGTGTGAAAAATGAAATGCAATGGGATGACAGGAGGTGCAGTGTAAGGCAGTGAAACTTGCAGAAATGAGACTCATTGAAATGTCAAATTAAGGGAGCAAGGTGAAATAAACAGAAAGGATAGGACATATGATGATATGAAATGCAATTGAAAAAAAAGAGAAAATTCTGAGATGAAGTGAAAACTATTAAATGCAGTGGGATGTCATGAAGTTTTAATCTTCTGCACTTTGAATATAGACAAGTACATCTTCTTTATATGTTCATCTTGCTTGGAGGAGCAAATCCCCATGTGTTGCTAGGATCCCTCCAATTTTCTCACTCTGCCCTATGCCAACACTGTCAGAATGGTCCCAGTGGGAATGTTAATGTAT
This sequence comes from Ptilonorhynchus violaceus, assembly GCA_013397565.1. Classification (NCBI taxonomy): domain Eukaryota; kingdom Metazoa; phylum Chordata; class Aves; order Passeriformes; family Ptilonorhynchidae; genus Ptilonorhynchus; species Ptilonorhynchus violaceus. The sequence goes on along the minus strand of VZRJ01008190.1, from coordinate 1,506,350 downwards.
GAGCCTGAATCTCTGTGCTTTTCCAAGGTGTTTGATTTCTGCCTTCAACCCGTTTCTGACTCTGTTATTTAGATAGGTAATTTTCCCATCTGCACATGGGCACTTGATGAATTTTTGCCAGCAGTTTTGGGAGTTCAACTGTGGAATAAACATTCAAGAGCTGAGGTATAACCTTCAGATGTGCAAAACAGGGACCAGAGTCTCTGCAGGAAGAAGTTTCTCCTAACATTTTCAGAACTGACATTTGTGCTGGATGACTGAATCGCAGAGGAAGAGGAAGGAAAGGAGCCTGAGACAGCTTCATATTCTCTCCCTACTCTGCCAATGTTTCTCTATTGCCCATCAGACCACATGAGTTTACCTAACTCTTTGAGACCTCAGCAAGGAAACACCATCATCCTTCCACACAATTGTTTCCAGGGCATAACTGCTATCCTGCTACAAAATTTTTCTTAGTGTTTAACATAACATTACACTTAACACCTCTTGCTATAATTTAAGTCCATTGCTTCTAGTCCTTTTCACAATAAATGAAGACAGCGATTTTCTCCCTTCAGCCTTGTAGCAGACTGCTAGATACATGCCTGCCTCGGGCTACTTCTTCCCTAGGTAATTCACACTCGCTTTCTTTCAACCTTCCTTGCAGCAACCTTCAAGTTTTCCAGTCTTTCTAGGCTCTCAACATCTGCACCACCCAAAATAACAGTGATGAGGCTTACGTTCTGGCACCCCAGAAAACCATTCTCAGGACTCAGTAAAGGCCATCTCAAACAGCATGCAAAAAACCTTCCTACTCTATATCCTGGAATGAGATCTGCATTTTTTGCATGGTCTGAATCTGCTTGATTTGTGATCTTACTCCTACTTTTCTCCTCCCTAAAATACCACCAGGCTCACATCTTTCTCCTCTATATTTACGCTGTAAATTACTCCTGTCAGGCAGGGCACCTTGCACCCACTTTCTTGACTTGCATGCTATTTCCTTTCCAAAGCATGTCTCCATCTTGGTTCTACAGGACATTTGCAGTTCTCCTCATTCAGCATTACCCAAAGCCAGCAGCGGTGATCTGGTAGGAAAGTCTGGTCCTCCTGTAGGATTTCAGGTTCTCTGCTGGGTATCTAGTGGTGATGGTGTCTCCAGTCTCCAAACTCTGAGATTATATATGGTGATGTTTAGGTGGTACCTCCCCCAGGACGGGAAATTTCACAATGGAGTGGTGTAATCCTATGTGTCACAGGACTTTTTTGAAGTCTCTGATGGCTTGGGTCGTTACAGCTGCTGTTTCCCGGGAGAAATTATCACGGTTGAGATAAGAAATAATACCCCACCTCACATGGTTTGCTTCTTCTCAGCTTGTAGCCTGGGGGACCAGGTGTGTACTGGGCAGCTCCTGCGAATGACCCATCATTAACAGTTCATCAGGAAGGGATGTAGATGGTGATAGAATACATACTTTGGTTACACCCCACATGACAACCCAGGACATTGTTGCCACATCACAACTGTTCTTCCATCGTATTTAAGAGTCAGCAACCTATCCCACTCAAACTGCTCTTTAAATCTTCAGTGTCATCACAAAATGAGGATAACATCCAATGCCAACTTATTCCGACACTTTGGGTGTTAATTAGTCAGTGGCGTTAACGTCATTGTTACTAAAGGTATTACCCAGAGCATAAGTTCCACCTGAGGAATGGGTGATTTAACAGATCCTAGCCAGCAAGCACCCGTGGTTCATTGGCTTCCAGTTCTTGCAGCTACACATGCACCATCACCTTTGCAAAGGGTCTGCTGAGGGTTTTTATAAGGAAACTTATTTTCTGAAATAGATTGACCCAGCCTGGTTTTTAGCACTCTGATTTAAATGTTAAGGCAAATATTAGATTATTAACATTCTGTCTACATTTCACATGTATCTCTCTTACCTAAAATATCAGGAAATGGTTTAATTGGACCAAGCCTCTATAGCTTCTGTTGCTATAGTGTCTTTCCTTCTGTCTCTTTCTATTTCTTTACACAAGGCAGAGGAAAATCAGCAGATTTTCCAGGAACAATCCAGTTAATAGTGATGGATTCTGCTACCTCCACTCACAATGAGAAGGCTTTCACATTGTTTAAGTATCTGCATGTACCTTAGACAGGACATAAGTGTGTCCTAGTCTGAGCACCATGACAGAATATTCCAGGTAAGTCATTTCCAAAGCAGGTTCTTCTCTCACCTGCTTTTTCTCTCTGTGTTATCCTTCACCCTGTGTTTGTACAGCATCTGTGACACAATGAGTCACAGCTTGGCTTGGGATAGAAGTGCAAATGATAAACTGTAGAAGGACATAAAATAGAGTTGCCTGTGATTTAGCAAAGGTGGCACAACAAAACCCCAGGTTACTGATGGACATACAAGTCTTACCTTTCAAAACTGGTGTTGGTGAGTTTTCACCATATCTAGATCCTCCTGCTTGGGTTCAGTCCCCATAACCTGACACTTGGATGAACACAATAAGCAGCCTGGCTGTATTCTTCCACCAGTATAAATGATAGACTCCTCCATAGGACTACAATGAGTCTACATGGGTTCTCTGTGGTTTCCTGTTCACATTTAGTACAGACATGGCAGTGATCTCATTCTCATGTTAAATACGGAGAGATAAATCAATCTAAATCTGTTTGCTGCCTGTCCAGAATGTTGTGTAACCAGTGGAAAGCAGATAAACCATATGCTCCTACAATCTTTTCTGAATATCCAGTTCAGCTGAGATTACCTGGCTGTGTCATTACCCAATGTCAGTTAAAACCAAAGGCAATGGAGATGCAGAGAATTAGATGTGACACGGAGGTGACCTGGAAGAACACTGCTGTCTGGTGTGCTTTGTCTGCAGTCCCTGCAGCTACTGGCAGCCTGGCAACATGTGCTGGTTGCTTCCTTAATCCCAGCTCTTGGAGTACCACAACTATTTGGGACATTCACTATTGTTTTTTAAAGCACTCTTCTGGCCTGAATGAAGAAAAAAACAATCTGGCAATTGCTACATGAAAGCCATTTCAAGATTCAAAACTTAAAAGAAAGAGAATTTTCTAAGTATTCAGTTTTTAGAAACTTTGTTATCTGATAGTGCTGAGAGGCATGGAACAGCACATTCATGATTTCGGAATAATTGTTCCAATACCATCAGTTTGAGAAGCACTTCAGTGCCCCAACTCCCCATCCAGACAATGTGTTGCAATAGCAGCAGTTAGGGAAAAAAGCCTCTAAAAAGCAGGTCTAAGGATATTTGCTTACTGTTTCACCCTTGCTTTGATCACAAATAAATTCTTTTTGTCCCTACAGAAAGCCCATAAATACTAGGCATTCATTTCTCCACAGATTTGCTCAGAATAACTCAGTGATACTGTTATTGATATTCTTCCAATTTTTTATTCTCTCCTTTCTTTTTCTGTTTTTTGTCAGAGTATAGTTTTCCTCAGAACATGAGTACTTGGGGAAATCATTAAATTTTGATAATTTACTGCCCTGAGTTTGTTCAAACTCCTATTCCCCCCCACAATCACACACACACTCCTGTCGACCACAGTAATTACGTTTGGTTTATATTTTTTATTTTATTAATTGAAGAACTGTGTTTAAATTACCTCTATCGCACTGGGTCCCATTGTTTGCCTCGTGGAGATTTTATTCAGCTGGTGAATAATGTCAATTAACTTGTGCTCTAATTATTAAATGATTCACTGATATAATTATGTGTTTTATGTCAACCTACTGATAAACTGATAATTCATAATGTTACTTAGACAGATAAATCACTTTTTCCAAAGGAGCTGTTTGTTACATTTGTACTTTTGATAATAATTAATATTCCATTGAATTTGGATGCAAGCTGTGAAGACTGTTAATTTGGTTTTGCTGGCAGTTATCATACTCTCTGCAGAAAGCAGACTTTTCTAGCCTTTAGAGGGTGGCACTAGGGTGCCAGCATCCCTGTCCTCATGCTACCCCTAAAAGTGTTCCCTATTTTAGTGTACCTAAAGGCAACACTCTGCATGGGCTGCACTTCAGGGGAAGTTTCCCCTAAAATGGGGCTCCTTTAGGGAAGCTCAAGCTGAGCACCCAACACTGCCAGGCAAGAGACTCTTCAGCCTCTTAACTGCTCCGCTGTCAAATTCATATGCTGTGGCTCAGCAAGTCTTGGGGTTGGTACTGACTTGGGGATGTGCTTCCCAGAAGTGTGTATTCCACTTCTATGACATCTCTGTCCAATTGATACCACAGAGGGCCGTTGCCTTCCCCTGGCCCTGCTTACAGAGCCTCCAAGTCTCACCTCACTCCCCAGCATACCTCAAAGCACCACCAGAGGAGCTGGGAATGTGGGTACTTTTTCCCTTCTTGTGCACCTGTGCACAGAGGAACAATGCCCAACCCAACACATTACTCATGGCTCAAGCCATTACCTTCACCAGCCCAGAGCAGTCTCCCAAAATCCAAGGCAGACATGCTGTCCCTGCAGAGCCTGGGTCCGTTGTACCCTGAACCACTGCAGCTATTTATCACAAAAAGCTTTCGGTCAAGTTAGTTCAAGATGGGTCTTGATGTACTGTCATTTAAAAGCAGGACTATAACTTTATGTAAAAGCACGCTGGCAAGTGTATAATGCTGTGTTAAAATGCATTACCTTAAATCACATCCACTTACACACAGCACTGCAATGTTTGAATACATTAAATCTCTATTGCCTCAGTCTGGCAGACTTCAGAGACTGAAGACTGCCCACATTTCCTTGCCAATTCTCTTAACAGGCAATATTTGTGATTGTTACTTTTACCCACATGGGATATCCACGCCCCTAGCCCCTTTCTGATATTAATATCAGAAAATAAAGCCCTAATATCTACCCAGTTCCTGGGCAACAGATCTAAATAGCCAACACAAAAGCTGTGTCTCTTTCCTAAAAGAGTGGAGACCAGAGGCCAAAGAACTAGCCCAAAGACAAAAGGAGGATCTGTGGCAGAACCAGAAATCAGGTAAAATCTGGGCAGTCTGCCCGTGCTTTTCCCAGTGAGAACCACTGCTGCAAATGCTTTTAGTCTCCAGTATTTGGGGGTAAGTTTTCTTATTATTCCTGTTAGAGGTCTTATATAAGGACAAAGAAAACAGATTGATATTGAAAAGTTTGTCACCTAAGTGAATAAATTGTTTAAATATGATGACTATGTTTAGACATTTACTTGAACATTTAAATTACCTCTTCTTTCAGATTTATGGTATGGCAAGGACAGACAGACAGAAACACAGACTGGAGAATGAAACAGAAGAGTCGTGATGCATAGCTTATCACAGCAAAACTTCCCGCTACTTCTTGAAATTTGACACTGTGGTGCTTTAACACCAGCCAGAAATTAAACTCCAGATAAGCCAAACCCCTCCCCCAACCCCCTCTGGTAAGAGAGGGACAAAGGCAAAGACTATGGGTTGAGATAACAATTTACTGAAAGAAAACAGTAATGGAATAAGAAATGCACAATGACAGCAGCAATATTAATAATATAAAAGTATACAAAAAAAAAGGTGGTTTACACACAAAAGTTGTTCACCACCTCGACTTAGTTCCGTGTAGCCAACAGGACAAAGGAAGGATGGTGGCCATTCCCTGCAGAGTTCCTTCTTTCCCTGAGCCCAAGACAACAGAAAACAAGGATGGACAAAGCTCCAGAAATGAGATTGTCTGCATCGTGCTGCTGCTTCTGACCGCTCTGCTCCGCTGCACTGGGCTCAGGCACTTTCCCGAGGGATGGGAAAGGACAGCAACAAGAGAGGGCAGGGTCCATGTGGCCAGTTCTGGCAACCTCCTCGGGGAAGAGAGGCATTAATGCATTCATATCTCTGAATCAACATCTAAAACTCATTACATTCCAGAATTTAGGTTCTGAAAATGTGTCTCACCTCAGAAAATGCACAAATGAAACACTTTCACTATCTCAAAACATTTTCTCTAGAATATATCAAGGGGGACTAATTATTAAAAGCCCATACCAGCTTCAGTCAAATCAAGATGTTTGTGTGGAAAACAAACTCTCGGCTCCCTGAAAACCTTTCCTTTCAAATTCTGTTGGAGATCAAGACTGAAAACACTTAGAAATGAATAAGATAACCAGAGCTGATGGGAGCAAAGAGGTTGCCCTCATAGATGCATGAGCAGCTCTTTCCTGTTTAAATGAATTTCTGAAACAAATTGAAATGTTTGACCTGATTAAGTTCCTTCTTCTTGACACATCCCAGTTGTACTGGGCACTGGGGGACTGTGGAAGGTGAATGGTGCTCATCAAAGTAAACAAAGGCTCTTCCGCTTAGGCAGAGCTCCTAATCCTATGGGCTGATAGTTCCTGGGACCTTTGGGTCCTATGACTATAATCAGACAATTCTGCAAAAGTGAGAGTTGTACAGTCTGCCCCAGAGCAAGAAACAGAGTTTGTTGGTTGTACAATGTGATTGACTTCATGCTGCTGCAGGAATGTTAATACCTCAAGTTTTTTGTGTTTCTTGGCTGTTTTTAACGTTAACTGTGCAATCTTAATGGAACTGTAATGAACTCCTTTGCTAGACTGCATTTGCAATGCTGTGCTACTAAATCTTTATTTCACACCTTATTACAGCCCTTACTGCGTGAGTCTGCCCAAAGTCATGAAGCACAAAGTGGTATTACTGTGCAGACTGTGCACCTTAGCAAAAATAGCCTAAATAGTAGGGCTGATGGTGGGTGCATTACAATATCTGCCTTAAAACAAACAAACAGACAAACAAACAAACATATCATATCCAGGCACAAAATACTTTCAGTTGGAAATTCTGAGTTTCCAAATGCCTGAGATACCCCAGGGAACCCCACAGAAGAAATCCATGGGTCCTTTCCGACTCAGCATATTCTATGATCGTATGATTCTATGAATCTGGTGGCACTGGCACTGCTGCAAGGCAGGACTAATGCCATGGAATAGCTTAGAAATGGCCAAGGCAGAGCATAGAGCTGAAGAGAAATGACAGAGGATGGCATCTCACATTCATTAGCAATATGTTATAAATATGGTAATTTCTGATATTTCTCCCTTTTGCCCCTTGGGATAGTAAACTGTGAATGAAAATCAAACCTCACATTCGATTAAAATTTTAAAGAGGTACCATTGGGTATTGCTGGTGCAAAAAAGAAGTTTTAGTTAAAAAGTATAAAACATGAAGGAAAAAATAAATTAAAAAATCTCTCATAAGGATAGAAATGTGGCCCCTGTTCATTTAATTATTTGGAAGAGAGAAGAATTCATCTTTTTTTTTTTGTGTTATCCTTCTTTTTAAAACTAAATCTTTCATGGGATGTAGATCCAAACACAACTCACTGCTGGTAAAAATGAGTTCTGAAAAGTGAATATGGTCTTGAAATACAACTGTTGAATCTTATATTGAGGGAAAAGCAGCCATTACTCAAGACAAGTTCTATTCTTTCAGTATAGAAATGAGCACAAGTAATTTTTGGATAGTTTCTATTTTTTTATTTCTAGGATTTCCTTATATCCAGCCAGCACAAGAGTTTTAACAGATCTGATCCACATTCAGAAAAATCTAGGCAGTCTCATAATATTTTTCCAAATCAGCTGTACCCTGGATCTGTAATAAGTATCACGCTGTTGGGAGATGCAGAACAGAAATACTGCATTCATGCTGTCTAGCTATTCAGTTTACACACAGTAAATCCAGCTGAAAGCTCTAGATGGATTACACATGCTTCAGATAATCAGGACAAAATGATGGAGATTGTCTAGTAGCATCTCCAGTTTAGAACTAGAGATTGTAGAAACCCATGGCAGAGGTTATTTTTGATTTTTGGCATTTTCTGTAAAACCTTCATTTCTGGCCATCAAGTCACTTCTACTTATCAGAAAGAGAAAGAAAGATGAAAACGAAATCTTGAAAACTAAAGAAAATTTTTTAAAAAAATTACAAACACACATTTCTTCTTTAAATAAAATCTGATTTTTAAGTCACAAATGATCTTTTACTGTTTTGAATTGGCAAAGCCCTGCCTCCTTTCCCCTCATGTAATACACTCTGCATGGTTGTTTTACAGGCAAGAACTAGCTTTAAATGTTTTTTAAAGCTGCAGAAAGTCCTGGATTTTTAGTGTTTAAAAAAATCACTGTGGTGATGGATGAGTGGGCCATCTACAGGTGAAGAGATCAAAGTTCCATGATAATTGCAATTTAGAAACAGAGGACAAAATAGAGGGACAGGAAACTTTGTGAAATGAGAATAAAGGGAAGCATATTAGAGAAGCTAGTTAATATCTAGTTTCCTGGGTTTCTAATGAGTCAGCTTGGTGCAGGATGATGAATTACCTGCCAGCTGTGACTCTACAGATAGACCAGCATCACGCTGCAGTGATATTCATCCATGACAGGGAAGAGGGAAGGTGGTTCTTCCTGGGAAACAGTTTATTGCCACTTTCAACAGCAGTGTTGCTGTGGATATAAGACTGGGAAAGCCGATTTGCATTTCACCGTAGCAGAGACAACCCTCCTTTTCAAGCTTTGAAACAGTTATAAAGCAGTGACTTTAAAATGACATATCAAGGAGACTATTGCAAGACATCTCCATTGCTAGTTCTGGAAAGAACCTCAACGGGATGGTACCTTGAGGGCAGAATGGATTTGGGCATAAGGAATGCTGTGTTATGGCATGACATAGGCCACACGAATCTCATCAGCGTGTTTTTTCTCACGTGTTGATACCAAGCCCAAACTTTCCATTTTGCATTTCCATTCACTTTAAATAGCTGCTTTATGCTTCTCAAAGGCAAAAGCCACAATGAGGAGGCCTGTGGGCAATTACACAGTTCACATCCTCAAAAACTTGCTCCCAGTCACCCATTAAAGTCAGAGGTCTAGATATAACTGCGAGTGCTTTTCTAGTCATCAAACTTCACAAGACAGTCACAAAACTCATCTACATGTTGCTATTCCAAAATCCTAGCATTAATATGGCAGACTCAGACTCTAGTTCTTGTTGGCACAAAGGTCACAAACACTACTCTGCTTTAAAAGTGTTCACAGCCTGGCCTTTCACTCTTCTTTCTCCCTACATTCCTTAACCTTGTATTCATTTTTTCAGTTGAATGCCTTCAGAGTCAATGCTCTTTTTTATTATTATTTTTTCTCTAGCATTTCTCTAAGGACTACCCAGAGGAAGAGCGAGGGCTGAAATATTTATGCATGCAGATGAAACTGTTCTTCTAGTTGCTGTTAATGATGCTTGCTTCCATTTCTACCATCCTCTCTCCCAAAATGACATGTACGATCACCACGCTTAATAATGTTCATCTCTCTCAATCTTAATAAACCTCTACTAGGCTCTCTGTCTGCTAGCACATTTAATCCTTCTAATACCTTTAATGCATCTGACCCTGACTGCTCAACCTGGGTGTGAGCAGATTCTGGTTTTGGACTCATGTGTGTCTCTGATAAGTTTACACTCTAGATACTTAAAAATACTCCCCTTCCTTAGTAAACATCCTAGTGATTAGTCTGCAAATAGAATTAAGTTATTCTTAGCAGCTGGTGTTGGGCAAAAGGCATAGATGGGGATATCTGGATGAGTCCCCTTATTATTTTGATTTAATCTGATCACAAACTTGCCTACACATGTCAGGAAGCAATGTGTGTCTCCCACAATTTTGCCTAGGCTAATTATGCTCTTAGGCTTTGTCAAGCCCCTTGATGTCAAAGGTTCAGCAATTTCGTTCTCTTCCCTACAAAACAAGACAACGGAGAGATGAGGGAATTGTCGGAGGGTTTTCCTTCATGTTTTTTCTGGAGGAACTCCAAACTCTCATAAAATAAAATCTTTCTGAACTCAGAAGAGCTGGGTGAGTACTACTTTTCATGGTGTCTTTCAGAGATTGAAAAGTTCAATCAATATACGGCATTTGTGAGCTCTGTGACACAATGGCAAGGAGTCCGCAGATGTGTTCTGGAGCAGTGCATGGCTGGCAGTCATGGGACACCAGAGGAAGCATCGAGGATTCTCTTTTTCTTAAATTGATCCCATAGACCCAGAAACCAGCACAATGAAATTTGCTGCATGAGAAAAAAGTTTTATGACATCACAGCAGATCCTGCTCTAAGCAGGAAGTTGCACTGGGTGACCTAATGAGATTATCTCCAACTTGAAACATCCTTTCATACTAAATCTAATCTCTTTGTATTTGTAGGGGAAATGAAAGGGAAAGGAATTAGCCAATGAGTTTTGAGCACTTCTATTTTGACAATTCCCATACATACACACACACACACGCAGGACATCTGAGCAGTGCTGTCAGTAAACAGCTAGAATGAAACTTGGTCAGCTGCTCAAGCAAAATGGCGCACAAAGGGAAAAGGAGAAACGGAAAGTGCTGTGAAAGAGACATTGTATCAAAGCAATTTGGATTCTTTCCTTGCAAGTGACAGGTGGCCAAGAATATGGGAGGAGGCTGGAATATTCTAGAAAAGAGGTTGCAGCAGAAGATCAAAGCATATTTTGTGCCCACCTGTTCTGGAATAACATAAATGTCTCTGCGTAACTGAGATGTTAAAATGGCTGCTTAGGCGTGTTAGAGGTGCAAGAGTTTCTTCAAGCCTAATGACAGCTGCTACCAAAAAACCTGCCCACAACAAGTCAGCTTTCTCTTTTCCAAATACAGGAAAGCCTGTCCTGGACAGACACTTGTCATGTCATGGCTTTGGAAATGAAGCAAAATTTACCATTGCCTATTGAGAATTCATTTCTGCTTTCCTGGCTTTGTGGTCTACACTCAGGATTGCCAAGGATATTTCTTTTGCTGGTAAGGGGGTTTGCAGGCATTTTGTTTTCTTTACCTTTGTTGAGGTAGACAAGGAATATAAAGTGGTTTTAAGTGCAGAATATCTGCAATATCTGCATCTCCATTTTTGTGTGAGACATATTTTTTTCCATTCACTCTGTATTAGTTTCACCCACATCCAGCTTGACCAGGGAGCAGGAGGCTGTGTGGTACCCACCTCTGTCAATCTCGTATTCAATAGGCACAAGGCATAACTAAGTTTTAATGATCAAACCTGTTTCTTTGTCTTACACAAGCTCCAGATAGGCTTGAAATTGGGCCAATTTTCACCAAATAGAGGAGAAGATGGAGAAGAACTGATCTGAAAGCAGTATATCAGCTGTGGGTTGTTTTGAATGGAATAACTGACCACCCAGAAGGCTTTTTAAATTAAAACACATTTTCTGAAAACTGACTTTGCATGCTATGCATTGAATATATCCAGATTGAATTAAAATAGCACCATCTCCAGATTATTTTTTTTCTTTGGGCAATTTATTAAGCTGTAAACCCTAAACATCTTAATAAAAATACAGAAGTACAAAACAAAACTCTGTGTGGTTCATATTTTATTCAACAGCATTGCTAAAAAAGAGGCATCGCCTTTAGGGCAAAAAAATGCCACTTCTATTTCATACTGTACTTATTTCTATAATGTCTCCTAAATGATTATTTGCCAAAAAGTATATTACGGGAACATCATTTTTCCTTCTACCTCCCAGCACAAAGGCCGTTTCTGCTTCTCAGCAATAAGAGATCTGCTGCCTCTTCTTTTCTTTTTTTTTTTGTTTGTGTGTGTATGTGTGCTGGCAAATTCAATCTGCATTACAAACAGCAATTCTACATGCCAAGCAAGATGCTCTGCAACCTTAGCCCTATGCTCTTTCAGAACAGCATTCCCAGAGCAGGGGCTTTACAGGTTATTAGTAGCATCCACAGAAATGGCAACAGGTATCCCTGTTCCTTCCTATGTATTATTCATAAGGCTGCGGATTTGTCATGATAATTCATCGGGTAAATCACAGACTCCTCTCACTGGGGCATAGTCTGTGGACCTTGAGGAGAATAATAGCAAGTTGTAGGCATTGCACACCCTGTGTCAAAGTTTTTAGTATCACCCCAAGCTGAAGGGAATGTGCAACTGAGTTTCTCTCCTTAAAGACAACACAAATGAGAATGAAAAGAGACTCTTCATGTCGAGAGGAATTTATTCTGAATTTTTAATTTGAATAATCATCTGTTGGAAAACAACTGAAGACCATAGAGACATCGGAGGATATAGTAGGTGATAACTTTCCTTTATTACTGGGATTGGGTAAAGCTCAATCACAGTAAGGAAATGCATCAGATCCCGTTGTCAGTTTACCAAATCATCAAGAATTGACTTTTCCAAAGACTGAAGTGTCTTTGAACTCAGCATCTAAATCCCTTGTACTCTTTCTAATTTCCTTGGCCACGGTAAATTGAAACATAAGTTAAAACCTTCAACTGTTCAGAAAAATATAACTGGATAGTATACGTATTTTTATCTTAGAAAACAGAATGACAACAGCAGCAAAAACAAAAAGAAAGCATCCATATATGTAAGAAACATACATACGTATGAAATCTAGTGGCATTATGAAATCAGTGCGCCTCCAGTGCTGTCAGGTCTTGACCCCTAACTCATTTACACTTGTTTTGTGCCCTGTGACTTTAGAGACAGTAACATAATGATGTGAATGCATTAGTTCTCGGTTCGTCTCCTGGATGCCACATGCAATTTCAGTCACCTGTTGGAAGGGTCACAGAGAAGAAACAGAGAGGAAGAGTAGAGGTACACAGATACTCGGTGTTTTGAAGTAGTTTCTTCAGAAAGCAGAATTAATAATCTGTGACTCTCCAGCCTGAGAAAAGATGACTCAGAAGAGTGGAGCAGAGGTCTACAAAATCGCAAGTGGCACAGACAAGACAAATAGTAAATAATATATTTGGTATTTCCCAGCACATGACAACCAAGGAAACGATCAGGCAGCAGTTTCAGAGCAAACAGAAGAAAGAACTTTCTCAGTCAGTATTTATTTGCAGTGTGAATCTATTTGAGGTGAAGATGTAAATAGATTCAAAGAGAAATTTGACAAATTCAGGGAGGAGAGGCCCATCAGGAGCTATTGATACTGATGATCAGCTGAATTCTACAGCTCAAAAGGTCTTATATCCACTTTCGTGGATGTAGAATGGATGTATCAGAGAAAGGCATATATATTCTCGTACAAGAATTAAGGAGATTCAAATTAAACTAGAAGGAGGTAAGCTCAAAACAAATGTGTAGCTCCTCTAGGAGTGTGTTATCAGGCTGTGAAACAGTGTTAGAGATGCAAACAGTTTAATTGGGTTCAAGGGGAGAAGAGAAAAACTAATGAAAGGCAAGTTGATTGAGGTTTACCATTAGGAAGCCACTTATTAATAAATGCTTGAATAATACTCAATGTAATTGTTATACAAACTCCTTCTGTTCTTACTCACTCCTGCTACCCCAGCTATTGGAGACAAACCCTGCAGGCTTTGACCCCTGACAGCTGCTCAGATGCTTCGAGTGGGTCTGCAGTGCAGTGAGCTGGAGCAGGGGGGTTGGATTTGGTACGGAAAGGGTTTAAGTGGAGTTATATTCCATTGTCAACCTGCTGCACATTCACCCTGTAAGTCAGTTCTCTGCATACAGAATGCAGCTGCTTGTTGCTCCTGGGCATCAAGAAACCCTTCCCAAAAAATGAGGCACAGAGCTGCTGCAGAACTCATAAAATGATAGAGGGTCGTTTTTTAAGAATCAAATACATCACAAGGGCAAGTTGTTGAAAAGATATATTCTCTATACAGATTAGGATCAGATCCATAAAAGTATTTGACCTCCTAACTCTCAATGACCTCAGTAGTTAGGAATCTAAATAGCTCTGTAGCATGCTCTGGACAAATAGGAGGAAAATAAAATGATCTGGTAAATAGCAGAAGCAATAAATAAACCTGCTTGAGAATGATCAATTCTGTCTTGTCAGACTTGGTCAGATTCTACTAAATGATGATGTCATTGTGCTGCCCAGCAGTGAATATTCCAGGAACAAAAAGCTCAAGATTGACAAACAGTGCTCTGATTCTTCTCCCCACACAACCTCTCCAACAAGTGAGACAGTGAAACACAAAGGATATCACTAAATACTTGCAATCAGCATTAATACTAAGAAACAAGAAAAGCAAAAGGAAAGAGGGACACAGATATTTTTGCATCTATGGTCAGGTTTCCGTCCTGGGCTTTGCTGGGAAAATGGTCCAGTCAGATCCCTTGGGGCTGGACATCCAAAGGCATGGAGTAAGGCATGGCTCCCCACAGTCCTGCTTTGTTTAGCTCTAGTCCACATTGTGGGCATTTCGGCATTTGCCAAGTCCCAGCCTGAGGATTCATCAACCCCTACAGAGCAGATGGTCCCACAGATGGTCTTTGCTGCCCCAGATAAATGAGCTGGCACTCATCAGCTTTCCAAGAACAGGGTTTTCTCCTTAGATTCTTCACAGGGAAGAATATTGCAGGAGGTGTTTGGCCCATAGCAGTAGAGAGCAAACCCCACAGCAGCTTCTCTGTGAGAACAACCTGGATGCATTTTCTGGCTGAGAAGTAGATGTTATCTTTCACATTCACAAGGTCTACATATTCATCAGGGAAATCTTTGCCCTCAGGCTCAGAAATTATTCCGATTCCAAATATTTGAAACAGTGGGGTGATATCCCCACCATCTCTCACTGACTAAAAATCAAAGCAATCTTTTTTTTTTAATACCGATGTAACTTTTTGAGCTTCAATGCAACTAAGACAAAAGTGCAAACCCTTTACAACCTTACACTGAAATACCAAAACTTTAAATATTTCTTCTCAGTTTTAGCATTCTTTATCATTTTTCTCATTCTCACATAAAGATGTTCCTGTGAAAATGGAAACATTGCCTTCTGGTTTCCCAGATAGTCCTGGTCTCACTTATGAAGCACAGTATCTTCCAACACTTGTGTGTTTTCAAGGGAAGCGAGTATATTTTTAAGGCACATGTGACATCTGTGGAGGGGAGAAAGTTAGTTCTGCAGTTCATTAATCCAAACAGCAGCTCTTCTGTTCACAAAAGCTTTTGTGGGGTTTTTTTTTTCCCTAGCCAAATTGCCATGCCCTGTATATATGTTCAGGTGTAAAATCTGCAAAAGGTAATTACTTTCCAAGAGTGCTGTCAAGGCTCAGGCACCCTCCTCAGCACATAAATCTGAGGCAGTCACGCATCTCTCCAAACCGAAGGAGGCTGCTTGAAGAGATATAAAAACTCTGAATTTCCCTTCTCTTATTTAAACACCTGCGATTTCCTCACAGAGGCAATGAGTGCAGAAGCCCCACATATATGGTTTGTAATGCAGTTCTGAATCAAGCCCTTAAGGATTATTAAAGTAATCCATCTTAATTATAGTGAAAATCTGTTAGTGGCCTTACATAATAATGCTTCATTTATAATTTCCACTTAGGTCTGCTTTCCTCCTTCTCCTACAGTACTTTTTCTTTATCTGCCTTGGAACAAAATTACCCAACACCTTTGAAAAGTGATAGAATATTCTTTGGGTGACAGGATGACCATATATTTAAGGCAGAAGTCTAAGGAAAACAAAATTTTAGGGATTTTTCCTAGTTAGGTCTTCAGCCAAGCCTTTATAAGCTACTTTCTGGTCACCTTTGGAGACCCAGCCAAGATCAGAGATTAATGAAGTGAGAGACCACAAAGGCTCGTCTCTGCCCGGTCTAAATACTTTTACCTATCTGTCCTATGGCTTGCATTCCCTATGTTATTGATTCTAATAAACTATGGCTCCTTCAAAGGGAGGATGGAACTCTTAAAGGCTGGTTGATGCAATGATACCCCAAAAGGAAGAGCAAATTATTCTGTGTTAGAAGAACAATTAGGGGTAGAGGTGTAGCACTGTATTTTGATAAAGTATATGAAGACATATATCCCAAGTGTCTCTGTCAACACCAAATTATTTTTTCTCTTCATATTCGAGTGAGGTTTTGTACTCTGCACAAAAATAATTGAGATGCCACTTTGGTTTGGGGTTTAGGAAGTGGCACACTTGCACCCCAGCTTCAAAATCTGTGCATTAAATGCTTTCTGCCATGCACCTCCTTCTCCAGGCAACAAGCCTGCACCCAGAGGCATCCTTGTTTTGGTAACACATGCTGACACCTAAACAGGGGCAGATGAAAAGTTTTCAATCAAGCAATTTTGAATGCAGAAGTCTTTGGTGAGCCATGCTTCAGTTTTCCTGTTTATAAAATGATGGGCAAAGCAACTTCTTTGATACTCTGGAGAATTTGTGGTTCCCCACCTCTTTTCAAACTTATTTGCCTGAGGGAATCACCTTTCCTTTTCCACGGGCTCAGCCAGAGCACAGCACGACCAAGTGACTTGCTACCAGTCTCCACCTCTGTCATCGCAGAACAGTCTTGTCTTTTTAGTGCCAGTTGAGTCCTACACTCTTGGATAGACCTCATACACATCTTTTACCCCTCTATAGCTTCTGTAAAAGACTTGCATCTCATCCCTGCTAATACAGTAGAGTAGGATAAGGCACAGCAGAGCCTCTCCTGGCCTCTCCCAGCCTCTCCAGAATACCCAAAAGTATTTCTTGTTCAGGGACCTCCCTCCCGGCAAAACCAAGTGTGCAGCATCAGTCACAGCACATAAAGCTTTGGTCATTTGACTCTGTTGGTTTAAAGTGGTCGCTGAGTTGTTCAACAGATATGGGCTACTTAGCCTTAAAAAAGAAAAAAAGAATGTAATAACAATATGCAAACTGTGAACTCTATTTTCAGTTTTACAGTTGTACAAAATAATGAGCAAGGAATTGTAAAGCTCACAGACAGCTTGGCTGATCACAAAGGAATCTGCTTCTTGTCAATACAGGCAACCTTGTGAAATATCCCTTATTTCCAGTCAATTGCAACATCTGCATTATTTATATTAATTTTTGTTTTAATTCAAATCATGTACTGTCACTTTACCATGTACAGCAGAGACCTGACTGAAAATGCTTTTTAGGTTAAGGGACTTTCTTTCCTCTTCTTTTGATTTTTTCCTTTTTTTCCCTTTTTTTTTTTTTTTTTTTTTTTTTGAGGGAGTTGTTGATATGCTGTATTGAAAATTCATAATAATCTCCATTCTACGCACATGATGCTTTGGAAAATAGGAACACAAAACTAATCCCCTGGGGTTAGCTGATATGTGTACTGTTACACATAAATGTCTACCTTGCAAAATTTCTGGCCATATTAGAGTCAATATTAGTATGGAGACTTCAAGCTTAGATGCCTTGCTTCATCCACGTGGGAAAGGGAAACCTAGTCTGTGGCAAACTCAGCTACAGATCAACATATCCAAGATTAAATTTTAATTGAGGCAATTATTCTTCTTTCGCTCTCCCATGGAAGAAAAGGTTAAGCTAAATTTAAATAAGCCATGTTGATCTCTACATTATTCATTCACTTGCTGATATATCACTGTCTTGAAAATTTATGGGTTCTAAAAACTACCTAGATGTTCACCGCCCATCCCAACATCTTGGGGAATCATCAATTAAGACGTCCCTTGGTTCCAAATTCATTTCAACAGTGAAAGATTTGTAGGAATTGATCAAAATTACTATTCAATCATTTTTTCAGAGGGAGCTCTCCGACCTCACTGCATGGTATCAACTTTCCTTCCTGTGGTGATGTGGATGTCTCCAAGCGGAGGCTTCTCAAATTAAAAGCCCACTATTAATTTCAGAAGTGATTTAATACTGCTGCATTTGTAAATCTACTTTTTAATGTCAGCTTTACATAAAATCTCCTTTCTTTATGACATTTTGCTTTTTTTTTTTAAGTGCATTTTAAGCAGTATTTTCAAATATAAGAAAGAACCACAGAAAACCAGCACTATTGTCAAAAAGTGTTTAGGTTCTGAGACCCTTCAAAAAGAGTTTAGGTACTGAGACCCATGTTCTGCACTGCATTTTGTCCCACCGAAATCACTGGAGCTGCTTTGTAAACCTCAGCAGCCTAAAAGCAAGGAGTCAGTATATCTATATTGAAAAGTCAGCGTGAAGGGTAACTAACTACACTACCCAGGCTGCCTCTGAGTTCAGTGAATAGAAAGTTAAGATCCCCTTGGCATTTCACCCAACCTAAGGTGTTTGTAAAGTAGAGGAAGATAAATTGTCTTCCTGACAGAACTCACATCTCTCCTTTGACAGCAAAGGGAACATAGACAAGGAACTTTGACCAGAAGAACAGTCCAATGTGCAGCCTTAGCAGCAAAAATACATAAGGTAGTTTATAAAACTGATGCTGTAACATTTGCAGCAAGCAACGCTGCATTAAATAGAGGACAACATTTCCTCAAACAAATGAAAGAATAATATTTTTAAGGTGACTTCAGCAGCTGGAAGCTGAAGATCTATTGCCTTACAACGGTATTGGGACTTCCAAGGACTCCCTTCATAGACCTATCTCAATGTTGCTCTGCTTTTTGTTGAAAGATCTAAGCAATACGAATAACTAAGTCCCTCTTTCAAGAGTGACCTTGGTACTGGGAAAATGTTTCATCTCACTGAACTGTAGTTCTCCAAACCTTGCTTTTTGTCACTCTCTTAACATGCCCTCTCACGATGAAAAGAAATTCCTTACTGCACTGCTCAGAATCTCACAACTACCAATGTAGCCCAATCCTTCTTTTACACACTCCTCTGACTCTCATTGGTAATACACTGAAAAGAAAGAAAGCAATTAGAGAGATAAGAGTTCCACCCAGCATGAGGCAGTCATAACAATATATTTCCTCTATCACACATCCTGCAATGAAATGATTGTTAAGATCAATGATTCACACACAGATACTTAACATTTCATCCACCAGAGTTCTAGAGGGGGTGGAAGAGACAGGATAGACAGAGAAAGGTATTTTTGGAAGAGTGTAGGGCACAACTCCTCTAGGAGGTCTTAATTACACATCAAGATATGCAAATGACCTTCTATTGCTTCTGCTGAGTTTCTCACAGCTGATGAGTCATAAGGCTAGAAATTAGAAAGACAGCTGTCCCAGAAGGACCTAAAAGGCAGGGAGAGAAAAAGAAGTCAAGACATTGTCTTCTCTCAGCTAAGAGGGGTCTCACTGGTAGGCACAGGCACAACCCTGCCACATCCCAGAAAGGGATTCAGTTTTCAGTGTCATCCATGAAGTCTGAACCGCTGGAAGGGCAGGACACTGCTATCAGGATGGACAGCTTTTCTCCGCAGCAGTCAAAAGGGTAAGTCCAGTATGGGTTCCAGAGACAGTCACTGCATGGAGAAGAAAGGGAGGAAGAGAACTCTGCCCTTATTGTGCCACATGTGGAATTGCAAAGGCACATCTCCACTCCAAGGGCAAGGAGTCTCTCTTCTGCTCTCTGCCCTGAATTGCAAAAAATTTCAGTCACACTCACACAGAGAAACCCCGAATCACAACATGCTCAGCTACTCTGCTGTGTTCAAGGTGTTAATAAATAATTGACAGCAGCTCCCAGAGCGGACAATGTCACTTTTGGTCCCTGTCAAGTAGAAGACATTTAGGAAGTTTTTGTTTGTGTTCTTTTTCTGTGTTTGATTCGATTTTCTCCCTTCCTTCTCCCTCCGGTTGCCCTACAGCGATAAGAATAATATAAGATCTGTCTTATCCAGTATCTGTGACAGGTACAGCTCTGCATGCCATGGCCATGAGGAAGCAAGAGGTCCCCGAGTGTCCTGCAGCTAGCTGACGAGTGTGAATTAACTTCATCTCCATTGGCAGCCATTCCAGACCTGAGACAGAATTGCTGCTCAGTAGGATCCAGGCTGCCCTTTTCTCCATCCTCCTTGGTAATTTATGGGCTTTATTTTCTATGTACTCTGTGCTGCAGGATTTGGAGGTGGTAGTGGGGGAACATGGGAGCCGAGTCAGCACTGGCATACAGGATCCTACTGCAATTTATCACCATTTCTCTTCCAGTGCAACATCTTGTGAACTGCTCAGCTGATTAAAAAAGAGCTTATCCCATATCCCTCCTCTGCTCATTTGTTCACAGCAGCTAAGGATGTTGTGAGGATGCCATGAGTTGAGACAAGCACTTTCTGGGAGCAGGACGGTGCTAGTTTGGTACAAAATTAAGAATGTTAGCTTGTTCTGAAATGGCAAAAAGGGTTCCATATTGCTGCAGCCTGACACAGTCTAATATTATTCTTGTTTTCAGGCTCCTGTGGTTACGTCTGTGCCCTGCATGGCTCCTTGAGCAGTACTGGAATGCAAGAAATCACACAGAATCACCGAATATCTTCAGTTGGAAGGGACCCACAATGATCATGACAGTCCAACTCCTGGCCCTGCACAGGACCACCCCAAAAATCACAGCACATGCTTGAGAGTGTTATCCAAATGCTTCTTGAACTCTGGCAAGCGTGGTGGCATGACCACGTCCCTGTTGTGGGCCCATTGCAGTGCCCACAAACAATAGCACAGAATGGTTGGTGCCTCTGCCACTAGCCCACCATATGCCTGAGGGTTGTCTTCCTGGGACACCCACGGACACTTTTTCTGTCCCTCAAACTGTTCCAGTTCATATCAGGTGAGTTAAGTGTCTCTGGCAGGTGCCATGGTGCTGTTCAATACACTAGAAAAGGAGATGGTGGTTAGTACTCCACATCAAACATCCAATTTCCCCACTCTGGGGCATTTGGGATGTCTGGAGAGCTCTGGAACACACAGCCAAAAGCAAAACCAAAGATGGGTGCAGTCAGGTATCTGGACCTGACTGCTGGGCCCCTTCAGCTGATGTTCAATCTCTCAAAGGTTTTCATATCCTTAATGAGGCTGTTGCTAAGCTGAACACTGCAGGCGGATGTCCCTTGTCGTTTCAGGCTTTCTCTGCAGTGAAAGCACGTGTGTTTGGGGAAAGCTCAGGTGCAGAGGGGTTGCTGGTTGTTGCTGACAGAACTGCTCCGGTTTTTCAGTCTCCATTTGCTAATGGAATTTGAGACCCAAAAAGACACGAGTAGTTGTTCATTAAAGTCATCTCTTCTCTCTGTCTGTTTATTTCGATTTTTAAAAGGCCACCTTCATAACTCAGAGCAGCCTGCCCGCCTTGCTTTTACTAAGGAGAATTTCAAGCAGGCTTAGACTTTATCCTCTTTCCAGATTAATAGATCCTCGTTTTCAAAACACCGCTCTGCACTCTACAGGACACAGGGAAAAATTGCAGCAAGAGGATGCTCTAGGAAAGAAAGATTCATATTTTCCAGAAGCATAAATACCCAGCACACAGGCTACAACTCTTGGCTTTTCTCGGCTCAGTTCAAGATGGTTTATTGCAAATTTATGATTGCTTCTTCAGTACCAAGAGTAGCTTCTTGGCCCTCTTTTTGTTGTTTTAGGGGGTTCGGTTTGTTGGGTTTTTTTTTTTCCCCCAGGCAACAGCTATCTGCCTACATCCCTTGCTCCTGGCTCTGATTTAATGTTGTCTTTTCCAGTCAGATTTAATACCTACTTATTCCAAGAAAACTGAAAGTTGAGTCCAGGTGTGGGAGAGCAGATTTGAGCTATGTTATACAGTTTTTCTCTGCGTGGCTCCTGATGAAGATGCCAGGTAGTTGCACTGTCCAATTCCCTTGGTGTCTCCTGCAATTCCAAATAAGACAAGGAAACCATTAATAGGGAAGGGTTTCAACTCCGATTTTTATTTTTTAGTTTCCTTTCTCCTTAACCATTCCACAGCATGAGGCACTGCTGATTTTAGAAGAAAATTGCCCAGGTCCTAGGTAACATGAGGACAAGTTTAGATAAAGAAGTAAAGCAAACCATCTCCTGTGTATGCTTGTACACCTGTGCTTGGGAACGCTGTGAACTGTGCACGTGGGCAGAGGGGAGCTGCTCATCCCACACACTCACCTTGCTGGGAAGAAGATGGCTCACAGCTATGAAAGCACTGGATACAGTGCTGTGGTAGGAAAGTGATAATGGTATGGAAGCACTGGATAAAGCAAACAATCCCTTCCCTGACATGCAGCCCTGGGGTTTGCAGCCTGCTCGGTAGAAATTGTATGCCTGTCTCTGTGTCCAGCCTTGGATGGATGAATGTGTTTGAGGGGGTTGACCCATTACTAATTGGTAAAACTTGTAGTGGAAGCAATTACTGTTCCACAGCTGAACTATACTATTCTGTAACTTTGTTCTACCCTTCTTGCTTGACTGTTCCACTGGATGCTCTTGTTTCTTAGTGAATTCCGTGTTCTGCTTCACTCTTTTCACTATTTGAGATAGAACTGTCAAAAATCCAACTCTTGTCACCTCGATTCTGTGTTTTCATGTTTGCTTTCAGCCCCAGACACCTGGGAAAAGTCTGGCTCTCCCCACAATAGACATATGCAGAGAATTTCCCCTTGGGAAGAAAGGATTATTCCAAAGAAGGAACAGAATTCAACTGCAGCAGCAAAAGATCACAGTAGTTTGGGAGGATACATCAGAAAAATGGGACCCCTGGGTTGTGTTAGGACATGGACAGGTGCCTTTCTGGGAGGCCTCCCTCAGCACCAGCAGTTTTCCAAGTATCTCAGGCTCTCCCTGCATGGAAGCAATAACTACTGGCTCTGGGCAAAGCCATCTGCAGGACTGCACCCCTTTTGTCAGCCCCCACAATCTGCTGCCATTGCCAAGGGACCACCCAGCTCCATGCCCATTGTATTCTTCAGTACAGCACCAGCTGATTTCTTACAACATACCCAGGTATTTTTCATAGATTTGTTGCAGGGCACTTTGGTCCCAGCCCATCTCCAGTAAGCACATGAGAGAACAAGCTTTCAGTTTTCTACTTTACAGTCGCTATAAGGAAGCTCATAATTCAGCCTTCAGCAAAGAACTGATGAGATTTAATGGAATTCTAAGTTCTCTTTATGTACATACTGGGAATCAATGGCAAGGTTGTGAATTCATTTGCGGAGGGACATTTACAATCCCTCCCCACAAAATAAAAACAGAACATTTCATGCTTTTTTGGTAGGAGACTGATGCTTACTTCAGCAAAAAGTGAATAAATAATATGAGAAGCCTATTACTTATTTCTTTTAGTCCTCTGGCAGTGCTTAGTGTATATGTTATCTATTATGTATTTTAAGCATCCCGGTTAATTTCCAGAGAAATGTACACACATCTCAAATTCCTAAACATGCAGGTATTAACCATAAGGTGGCTAGAGGAAGTTCTTGTTCAGCTCTCAGAATCTGTTTTGATCATAGAGCTGAAACGTTTGATCAATCATCATCAGTATAGGCAGGGAATGCATTTTAGAAAGTATTTTTGCTGAGTGTCCCTCTGTTTCATGCTTTACAAAGCCTACCTACTGAAAAACAAGTTTGGAGCTTTGAAGGTTTGGATTTGCTGAAAGAATTTTGGCAAAAAAATTAAAATCAAAGCTGTTCTTCTCTTCTTTCAGCTATTTTCATATCATGGAATTGTGTGACATGGCAAAAAAGGCTACCTAACTGCATTTTTCCTTTGCAACAAACATAGGGCTGGAGACAGAGTTCAGACATGCCACTGATCCTGAGTAAATGGCCTGAGTCATGCAATGATATGAAGAGACGCTCTTTGCTCACTGGATAAGGTTAGATAAATACATAGATCTCTGCCAGATCCTTGCTGAAGGGGTTCCATCAATACAGATTCATAAATTATCCCTGCTCATCTGGAGGGCCTGATTTGCTCCCAGTGTAATTTTTGAATTCCAGTGTGCTCTGAAATCACAACAGCATAAAACCAGCAGAGAAGAATAATATCCCAGGCCTGGTTTGCCCTCTTCTCCTTCCTATGAAAGTATATTAATAAGAAATTTGTCTTATCCCTCAAAGCATTCAGGAGCAAAGCATGACATTAGAACAAGAAGGATGATAAATTACCAAAAGATCTGCAAGCCATGTTTGTGAAGATTGAAAAAGATGTTGTTACTTAATGTTATCTGCTAACCTCATGATCTATGTTTAGTATGCATGCTTGGGCCTTTCCAAGGAGGGTTTTTACTCACTATCTATAATGGCTTTCTTTAACGTTAAATTGATCCTCCACCCACATTCTGCATTCCTAATTCATTTCATTAGCACTTCATCTCTAGTAATTTCAAGGAAATAAAGTGTAAGAGTGATCACCACTTGTTCAAAAAAGACTGAGTGAGAGTGAAATTCAGCAGGAATTTTCTTGAAAGCTGCTAAGATGTTCAGCATCAGGGGTTTTTTTCTGACAGGAATATAGTGCTTGAGTGATAGGAGAGCAAAAGGTCTATTTGCTGCATGGTCCAAGTGACAGGTTCTAAGTGAGAGGGGGTGGAAGGTGAAGCTGATGTTAATGAAGTATATCTGGTGATAATGTGACCTCAGAGCCCATTCTCTTGTCTGACATGACAGCTAAGGGAAATCTTCATCTCCATCCTGCTGCTGACAGAAGGAGTCACAAAGAGATGATGTCTTCGGAGGGAGCACAGAAACACCCCACACCTTCCAGACCAAGGGGCCTATCTTGGCTGTCTCCACTTTGAGGGATGCTCTGGGCTCTTCAGAGCAGTGTGGTTTTGCCTGTGCTGAAGACAAGGGGCATTACGTGGGGTCACCCCAGCCTTAATGCACACTTGAATCCCCTGCTGGGGGAGCAGAGCCCACATAGGAGGTACCACAGAGGCAGTGCAGATGTCTGGAGGAGTAATGCAGTGGGAAGCGTTGTAAGAGGGGGAACACCCTTTAACCAACCTGTCTCAGATGATGGTGGGAGAGAGTGTGAGAGCTGAGCCCAGACCCCAACCCCTGGGCAATGAGGGACAATTCCCACAGCACGGGCTGGCCCCACCAGCAGTGGCAAGGAAAGAGTTTCCAGCTCAAAAAGAACCACTGAACTTCCCAGCACTGCCGAGCTGGAAGAAGCCTTTTATCCAAGGCCAACTCAGCCCACCAGGAAAAGGTTCAAACGTGGCGCAGCGATTGCCTGTGTCGCTCACACACTGCTGGGTTTGTGTGCTCATTCAGGGCTGCCAAGCCAGCCGTGTTCCAGAGAGGAGAGATTTGCAGAAAAACAGGGATTTAACATCACGTTAAGAAGCTATTTACTGAAACTGTGAGACGGTGACTGAAACCTGGCATGAAGCAAAACTGACTGCATCTCATCTCCTAAATGCTCAGACTAATAATGGTGTTTATCTGTGGAGTACAATGCAAATTTGTAGTGCAGGGGACAGCAAAAGCCTCAAGTACAGCATGTTCTGCAGCAGACTCAAGCTATTTTCAAGGCTTCAGATTTGTGAAGCAGTTTGCTGAAAATGCAATGGAATGGTCCTATTAATCAAAGCCTGAAAATCTTCCTTTCTTTACTTCATCTCAAACCTTCTGAGAAGCATAAACAAAGATAGTGAGAATGATATGGGGTCATATTTATTGTGATTACTGTTATTACTTCAATCATCATTACTATTATTATTTCCCTCTACCCAGGATACTGACTGAAACTAAAGCATCGTATTTGAATGTTATCACCCTCTCAAGTATCTTAGAGGTGCCCATTAATGATGGTTTTGGAAGGATGCTTATCCCACAGTAAAACCAATTTCTAATTGACATCATGCTGCTTTAATATCCCCTCTGGCCTTCTGCCCTCCTGGGATCCCAGTGTGCTGCAAATGATTTTGTGTTTCAGATTTTCTTCCACTCATGTCACATTTGTCAGTCTCATTTTGGCTCTTCAATCAAATTTCATCATCCACCACACCACACTCTTCCTTCTTTTTTCCATAAAATACATCTCCCAGCATGTATTACAAGGCAAGCTTCTACCAGAAAAAAAGCATTGTCATTTTATAGTCTTGCTTTTTCAACCCTATCTGATGTGCGATTCTTAAATCTTTCTCAAAATCAAACCATCAGCCACACATTTTCATCATTGCAACAGTTTCAATAAGCTGCACAGGCTACAGAAGAGGGAGGCTAGTCCCTCATCTGTGTGCTTTTCCAGACCTACATCCAGATGGGATTACCAAAATGGACACAGAAACTTCAGCAAACTTCAGCTGGTGCCCCAATCCCAGCCCAGCTTTCCCTGTCCTTTGCTCTCAGTTCTGCCCCCAGCACATGCACTGGGGGAAAGTATTGCAGACAAGGCCCCAAAGAGAGACCAGTTTCCATATAACTGTACTTTTGCAGGCTGAGAAAATGCCAAAAATATTTTAGAAATTCGTCCACCTGACTTTCAGGTAATATTTTCTAGTTTGCTCAATTGAAAATGCCATTTTCCTGTTGTTTTTGTTTGGTTTAGATTTTTTTAAACATATTGCTTCTGCCTAAAAAATAAATGCTGATTGATTTCTTTTAACTAATTTCCTCAATAAAGAGATAAAAACAACAATAACAAATAAATGGCAAAACCAGCCCAAAACTGGGGCATCAATCAATTAGGCTAAAGTATTTCACATCACAGACTTCTGAGTCATCTGGTTTTCTTGGTATTTTTGAATTCAATACATTTTCCTCCACCTTGCAAGCTTAAATGATCACATACTGCCCGATGAAATACCCTCTAGAGCGGATGATACTGCAAAGTGCTGAGCACTTAGATGAATAATTTGTGGGTTTCTTCAGGGCAGTATGGACTGTGCATTCCCAAAGAACATAAACAATTTCCTTGTACCCTTCATCATCTTTCAAATGTCATATTTAAAAAATCAAGGGCTGACCAGAATTGGTCTCTGCCAGCCTTGAAGTACCTTTTACGAGTTAGATCTAGTTCGCGCAATTAGCTAAACTACAGTTTGGGCAATTGCACTTTGTAAACCCGAATTCCTCACAGTCCCAGCTATATCCTCTCTTTCACATCACCTCCATTACCTCCTTTGCCTAATGAAAGATGAAGGAAAAAGAAAAGTGCAAATTCCATCAATGCTTTCAGTCTCAAAGTAAGAAGCTGAAATGGTGAATTTTTTTTTTCTGCAGCAAACATCTCAGAAAGAAATGTCATTTGCAACACTTTGGCTCAGCCTGGCTCTGAGTTATGTGTGTTTGTGCTGCCAGAGAAGGCAGCCTGCCTGGCCCATGCCCCCACAGCCATCAGCCACGCTCCTCCAGCCCCCGGCAGCACAAACTTGAGGTGCTTGACAAAAAATTCACATTGGCATCGTGGCAGCTCAGGCAAGCACAAACTGACCTCCAGGCAGTCTGAAACAGCATTTCATCCTGGTTTTCTGACACTTTTTTTTTTCACCCAAAACATAAAGTCTACATTTTCCTATGGAAAATAAAAAGCCCTATAAAAATATTGTAAATGTTTGCTAATAAACAATTGACCAAAAAAAAAAAAATCTTGAAGTCTCAGTAGAGCTACTGTGCTGCAATCCCACATTCTGCTAATGGTTAATGATCCTCACAATAAATCAGTCCCCATTTCTTTAAGTGAGCTTTTATTTTTGTCACTTTTAAACAAAATAGGGTTGGGCATTTATCATTTAAAGAAGGCTCTAAAGCACTTTGGACAGTAACATAAAAGAACATTATTTCTCCTGGAAAAAAGGACCTTAATTTTTAAGAATGCAGTAGCTACATCAGTTTTAAATCAGAGAGCTTGCAGGACTCTAATTGAACATGATCTGTGAGAGTGCATTTTCTTTGCTGAAGGAGAGATGGTATTTTCTATTAGGCAAATTGTATGCTGTGTGTTACATTGTGGGTATGATGAATCAGAGAGAGATTTAATTTTTCCATGGAAAATGTCATTAAAGAAATCATTGCCATTCTCTCTGAGGCAGTTTAATGTTTTATTTAAAAAAAAAAAAATAAAATTTCTGAGTTTTGCTTACATTTGGATTCTTTTTTTGCAACTGCATCTTCAGATTAGTGTAGAAACATGACATACATAGCACAAAAAATGTTTACAATCAAATTTTATGTCAAAAATAGTTTAGATGGGATATTTTTCAGAAGAAATTTGTCTCTTTGCCTTTCAAGTTATGCATCTTATTTGGAGAATACATTAGTCTCTTCACTGCATACTGTGCATACACTTAGATAACTGTTGAGAACATAGTCAGTACATATCACAGAAGACAAGTGAAGAAAAACATGTTTTATAATTACATTTTATTACGTTAAAATTTAAAGGGACTTAAAAAAAATGAGCATAACATTAAATAAGCATAGAGTTAAATAACCACTAAAACAGAAAAATAAGGAAAATTCACTCTCTTTTGTTGCATTTTCTTCTTGTAATACGGTACTTTCCTTTTTTTTTTATGTAAAGCTTGCTATGTTTTGGAAACACCCATGTGTTTTCGTTTGTTAAATATATTCTTCATTCAGGTGAAAAATAAATTAAGATGCAGAACAACTTTTCACATGAAGTGCAAAAAATGTATTCCATTTACCACATATGTCCCGCAAAAGTGTAAGGGAAAGTGACACATCTCTTGTCCTGCTTTGCTTTGTCTTTTTCCCCCCAGGTACAAAAGGAAAGTAATTGTTAGCACAGCTCTGCTGATAAATTCATAACCTGTCCTCTGTCTTACACAGTAAAAAAAAATTAAATAAAATGAGGCAAAACTTGTTTCTGCTTCTGTTGAAATGACAATATTCTCAGTGACTTTGATAGGTGCTGATAGGGCACTAAATAAATAAACATGACCTAATTCGTGGGATTTCAAATACCAGATTAGCTAGCAGAGCACTTGCTCCTAGGAAGGATTGCTCTACAGAATAGGAGCTAATTACATGTACACACATGAGCCTCACATGGCCACCTCCTGCCTTGCCTTGTCACTGGACCCAACAGGACCTTGCCATGGGCACATTTCCCTTCGTTTGCCACACACAGGACAGCAGAAGGGGCTCTTCCCCCTTCCCACAAAAGCCAAGCCTAGGGAAGCACACACTGGGGGGCTGGAGCCAGCGTGCCTGGTGCATGGGAATATCTCCCCTTGAGTGACGTCCATCTTACCCTCCACAGACAACAGGGAGCTTTCTTGTGAGGCCATGGATGTTTTACTCCATCTCTTGACAAAACTATCTCCAAGTCAACTGCATGTGTGCAATACGTACCCCATCCCTCTGTGGGCAAGTGGGAGCCACAGCAGATGTTTGTAGTTCACCAGCAGTCGCTCCACCGTAGTGTTCACAAAATATACTTTTTATTTTGTGCTCCTCTTCTCCTCACTCTTTCCAAGTGACCCCTGAGCGCCTGCAGTTCCTTCCTACCCCACTCTGCTGCAGTCAGCTGACAGCTGATTTCCTAAATGCTCCTTGGCGTTCAGATGCATTCCCAGATGTAAATGTTGATAGCAATCAGCTTTAAATCTAGCCTTTGCCTTGGCAGATCATTAGACTGTGAATAAAACATAGAGAAATATACCTGGATTTCTGATCAGCGGTAGGTATGCTGATGACTTTCATGTGAGGCATGAATTGTAAGTGTGACAGGACTCATTACCTATAAATCACTGCTTGGATTGTGGTTAACTTTCCGTGGTAACAAAGATAAAACACTCTCTCCCTCATTAGCTGAGCACTGACAAAACACTGCAGGGATCTTTCTGCTGCACAGAAAACATATGCCTGGACTCAACTTCAGGAGATCTCTCACAGAACCTTTTCATCCTGAAGAAGTCACACACGGCAGAGGAAGGTCTGTCACACAAGGCAGAGCCTGGTCTGTACCCTGCCCTGGACATGGGTCAGCATCGCCACCTTCACACACTCAACTCCAAAAAGTCCCAAAAACCTGAAAACAAAGCTTCTCCCTGCAACAAGCCTCTATCGAGTCAGAGGTACTAGACTTGAATGGGTTTTCAAATCAGTCTTTGTGGTCTTATTTGCTGAAGAGGCTTCAGTTCACGCATGCTCTGCAGAAGCTCAGCCCATCTGTGCAGTTTTCTCTCTGGCTTCATAGTGATGAAGCCTCACCTGCTGCAAGACACTACCTGTAAATCTCTACAGCACTGGTGGACTGCCTCTTTCTGCCTCTCTTCTTCCAATTTACCTCTGGTGCCTGTGAAATATTGGACCAAGCTGCTTTTGTGCTCAGTATGCCAGGACTTCAGCTTTTTGTCAGTGTTGTGTTGTGCTTCCCTTAGTGTTTCTCTTACCACATGGCAGGGCAGTAAAATCCTTGGGGCAAGGGTTGCAAGTTAGCAGGGTGCTCCTGTGGCTGTGGGATGAATGCATTGCTGGTCCTCAAGTGAAACCCAGAGATGCTATTGCTGTACAACACCTGCACCCATTTGCATCCATGGATTCATACAATTAGACAACCTGAACCCTTCTAAGAACATTTCTCTCCGAAAATTACTGTTTGGGTAGCCACATCTCAGAAAATCTACACAAAATCAAGAGCAGAGGCTTTTTTTTTTTTACAGAAAAGTGGCAGAGGATCTGAAGGACCAAAGAAAGGGCTGAAGAAGAGAAGGTTGTGAGGTAAATTCCCCCTGATATTGTAATAGTATGCTTATGTTGCTTCTGGATCAAAATTCTTTTACAGTTTGGGGTTCTTTATAGATAATATTGGTTATTAAAAAATTGTAAGGATATAACTATTGCTAGGCATATAGAGCACAAAAAAACATTGTGCAAATTATGAGTTAAATGTACCATCCTGTCGTGGAGACCTGGAAAACCAAATGAACTCTTTTTCTGCTGCTTTGCCCTTGTGTGAGGCAGTAACTAGAGAGTAATTTGGAAAATGGAAGATAAGTGCTTGTTGGCCTCCAGGTCTGGCAAGTCCTTTTTCTATCAGAGAAAACCAAGAGCAAGATAGCATTTACTAAGACCAGGTACAAGGAAGGAGGAACAGGGAGGTGAAAGAAGACAAATCACTTCCTATTGTGGCTGGCAGCAGAAAAATCTGCTGCTACACACTGGGAAGGTGACAGTTACTTTCTCCAAATAATCTCATAGCGTTTTCACAAGGTATTAATCAGTGTTCACAATCCTCCAGGTGGGCAAATAGCACTTCCCATGTTTATCATGTGGATACATATGTTACTGGATGACAGAGAGATTAACTCATATTCTTGCAGCAAGTTAGCAACAGGTTTATAAAATTCTTTCTGAAACGGAAGGACATATACCTCCATTAGCTTTTGCTGGTTGACAAATAAAACCTGAGAGCCGTCCTACTTGGCTGTGAACACTAGACTGCTTGGTCCTGAGCACACTTCTTTCCAGAGCCGGTGGTAATGGCCGAGGGTCCTGACTTATCCACTCTAAGCAGATCCAGGGACCTTCACCTTTTAGTGGCCATCTCCCAAGGTACCTTGACTCTTTACTTTCAAATTTATTATAACTCACCTGCAACCCTTTCTGAGTTTGTCTTTGCCACTTTTTATATCTTCTTTGACTGTAGCTTATTACTGGTCATGCTGGTGACAATACTGTGAAATGGAACTGGCAATTTTTAAAGTGACCAATAATGTCGAAAGAAAGCCTAAGGGTGAGCGAAAGACAAGCCAGTGTATGTGGACTATCAAAAAAGGATCCATGTGCTCATGCAGAGGAAACCCAACAACAGTTAACTTCTGTGGGTTGCAACTGTGCTGATGTCCCTCTCCTTCCTTAATCACACACATTTACCTGGTATTGATGCTGGGATGATTTGTATGCCATGGGTTTCTGCTGAATTTCAAGAAGAAATATATTAATGCAAAATGAATAGCATTGTGTCAGTTGAGGGTGAGTATTTATTTCTGGTGTGTTGCATTTCTTTTCTGCTGTGCTGTCAGATTGTCTGCAGGGCAGCAGCACCCAGCATAGCAGGTGAATCACTGCACTTCATTCCACAGCTTGATTTATACTTCTTCTGTTTTGGTCATGCTGTTGCTGCCTCTTGTATTTATTGCTCTTTTTTCAGGCATTACACTTAAGACTAGGATCTTGATCCTCTGTGCTCTCAAAACTCATAGCACCATTTGTGCCTACCAGGGTAGCAAGTCACTGTATTGGAATGGCTGATTTGTAACTAATTTGTACACCATAGTGTGTTTTATATAGGGGCAGGGTAGGCAGCTGCAGTGGCAGGTTATTAAAGGCTACAAGACTAGAGCCTCTAGCAAGCCTGAAGGAAGGAGACTATCTGGGACACCCAACAGCATCTATACAGTGCTGGATATCCTGGGCTTCATCTTCTGTGACGGTCTCCTGGTCACTGGACTACCAAGAGCTTATCTCTGGTAGAAGGTAATACAGTCTTACTTACAGCTCTGTTCTCCACCTGCCTCTACCCCTTCCTGAGGGATATGGAGATTTACTGACCCCCCAGAATCCCTTCCTCACACTGCCTGAGGTGGATCTGGCAGACATGCTCAGCGCCAGCACAGGATGGGAGTAGGGAGGGACACGGAGGGACCAGGCACACCACAGGAAGACCTCAGCTACCTGTTACAGGGACCAAGGAGGTTTAAGAGTCACAGCCTCTTCACCTCTTGAGAAGGTCAGAGTTCAGGGTAACTGCTCTGTTAGAGCCTCATGGAACTATGGAGACATGGAACTATGACGAGAACAAAAGATCTTAATTATAATCCTTGAAGGTTACTCTGCACAATTTTGTCTATGCATTAATACACCTTGTTTCTTGCAAATGGCAGTGCACACTGCAGCTGATGAGAATCTGTTCCATGCTTGTGCCTCCCAAATCCTTCAAGGATCAGTACTGTTTGACACAGAACTTTGTATAGCTGGGGGAATCTGGCCAATGAGACACTTCTTCATTCATTCCAAGGGCATTAAATCAGACCAGTTATAGGAACTGATCACAAGAACAAGCTTGAATCCACTTTTAAAACGCCATCTTTAGCCTAGCTGCTGGCTGAGTGCAGCCAACACAAGAAGTTTTGTATTGCAAATAAATTCTTGATGGTTATTAAATTCCTAAGGTCAAAATAAAATCATGCAAGTGGGCTCTGCAGGACAGTCACCTAGAAATTTCTACACTGCATTATTAATTAACCATATATAATTTCACTTGCTGGAAAAAAAAAAGTATTTTGCAAGCAGTAGAAGCCAGAGATATTTGTGGGGTGAGAGCTGTCTCTTTTGTTCTGAGTATTTGCAGAGGCTAGAAAAACAGCTGCAAAATAAGCAGTAAAACTGTGTTCCTGAGTCATTTACAGGAGAAAATACTGTGCAGGCACAGAAGAATATGCAGTAGTATTTACAAAAAAGGAAGCCTTCAAAACTGTGGTGGAGTGTTCCAAAGAGGACCATTTTTAACCACCTTGTCCATTCTCACAATTAAAGGAACAGTTTCATCCTGTTCTTTTCTCATGCAACCAAGCCCAGTGAGCATCCATTTAACATCTTTTGCAAGGCAGGATAGCGGGCATACCAGCACCTGCATTTTATAACCTACAAACTAACTTGAGTTTTTCAATGTCCTACAAAGGTTCTCCAATGGCAGTCTGGGAACCTCCTTACATTTCCACTGGCCTTTCCACCATATTATTGTTATGGTCCAGTGCTGTGTTTAAGAACATGGTGCCTGCCTTTACCCAGGCTGGGCTTGACCAAAGAGGTTTTATCCAGTCCTTCATTTCAGCATGTCATGTTGGTGACATTTCCAACAGGCTGCCACTGATGCATGAATAACCCCAATTAATCTCTTGGGAGATAAGAAAGGAGAGGGCATCAGATCCATGCAAAGTGCAAAAGCAGCCAAAACTATCCTGAAACCTTGGAGGGGATAAACATCACTCTTTTCATGACCTTGAAACCTGAGAAATCCCCAATACGACTGAAAATGGATAAGAGAGGTATTGCTTTTTAGTCATCCAGAAAGTGAAAATCCGTTTGACAGGTGTCACAACATCCTGACTGCTGGATAACCCCCAAGGACCACAGGCAATGCGTTTACTTGGCACCTTGATACTGCTGGTGTCAATCCCAGCCAAAAGGAAACCCCACACCAATATTCCTGCTCAAGGTCCAGTGTGGAGGACAAGCAAGGTAACTGAAGGTAGCAGTGTCCCTGAGTTAGCTCTGCAGTTGGAAAAACTCAGTGGTCACTCCATGACTACTAAAGGGTGGGTAGGTCAAACCTGGAAAAATACAGCCGGTGTTTTTCTACCAGGTTTTCTCTCCCTGAGCTGGTTCAAAGGAATTCACCTACTGGTCTTTTCTAGAGAAAAACAAAGTAAAACTCAAGTAGTTTTGGTTTGGGGTTTTTTTTTCCAGTTCTGTGTGACAATAAAAGTGCTGAGAATCCAGAACTTTCTCATGGCCTGGACATTTTAAATTTTATGGGTTACTGCAGGTCCAGGAGTAACACTTGTGTTCAATTTCAGAGACAATTCCTAGGAAATAATAACTGTCAGTCATATTCATGTCAACTTCTCTATTCTGCCTTGTTCACTGAATGTCCTCTTGAAACTTTTATTCCCCCAGTGCATCCTTGAGGCAACCACTGCCACTGAGCTGCCAAGGTAAAAAATCGGAAGAAAGTGAACAATAAAAAAAAAAATTAAAAGAAACAACAAGGTATGAGAACAAGCTCTGAAAAAAGATTATTGAAATGGAATGCTGCCCTCCTGATTTTTCCAGAAGTCTGCATATCTGCCATGCTCCCTATGTGTCTATATGCTACAGTCTCTATCTAGAGAGATCTTACTTTTGTAGAACTCTCTTGAAAAGGTGAATATATTTCTAATGAACATTTTTATCTTTTGTCAGTTCTGTATATTCTTTTTCATCCTTGTCTCCTGTTTACCCATTTGTGACCTTGGCCCATGTGCTGGTTAGTGCTGAGGTAATTTCCTTCACAGCAGTCAGTATGGGGCTGTGTTTTGGATTTGTGCTGAACCCAGGGTTGATAAGATACAGATGTTTCTGTAATTGTTGAGCAGGGCTTACACAGAGCTGAGGCTTTTTCTGCTTCTTATACCGACACTGGCAAAGGATGTTAGCAGGAGTCACAGCCAGGACAGGTGACCCCAGCTGACCAAAGGGATATTCTACACTATGTGATATCATGCTCAATATATGAAGGAGAGGAAAGAAGGGGGAAGGGGGGGTTGTTCGGGGTGATGGTGTTTGTCTTCCCAAGTCACCATTACCCGTGATGGGGCCCTGCTCTTCTGGGATGGCTGCATAGGAGGCAGTGAATTAATTCCTTGTTTTGCTTTGCTTGTGTGCATGGCTGTTGCTTTTGCTATGACACTGCCTTTATCTCAACTTAGCCATTTTCCAGCTTTTCCCCTTCTAATTCTCTCCTCAGCCCCACTGAGGGGAAAAATGAGTGGACCTGGGGCTGGGCTGCTGGCTGGGGTTAAACCATGACTGCCAGGAACAAAAAATTGCATTTGTAAACTGCTTGTTCTGTGAACCAGATTGCCTTGACCAAGAATTTCAAAAGCCACTTGACACAACTTTGTGTGTTCAGCTTGAGACTTTTTGCAGGTTTTCATGATTCTGCTGGATAAACCTCTCTGAGATATAGCAGGTGGGGACCCAACAATCCCTGTCTAAAATTCCTATTGGGTTTTTTTTCCCATTTTGCTTTGTGATTTGATTTGTTCTGCAGCTCTGAGGTGACCTGTAAAGAGGTGATTGGTAATATTCCAAATACCATGAATAATGGTTAGAAACACAGATTTTTACTACTTAAGAAAATCAAAAAACTAAATAGATTTCCTGGAGTACTACATTGACTCCCTGCTGCATGTCCTAAAATCATAAATTTGTACAATTATAAATCTCCAGTTTCCTGCTCATGATGCTTCTTTCCCAGAACAGATATCCATACTACTGAGAAATCCTCCCATTTTCAAAATTTCTTGCAGAGTTCCCAGCAAACACAGAAAAGCTCCCTGCTGTGCTTTGTATTTGGTCACCCTTCAGCTCTGTTGCTCCCAGGCACCAGCCACTCTGCGTTCCAAATGGCTTCTTTAACCATCGTTTTTACTTTTTTCCTTGATTTCCCTCTCACTTGTTCCAATTTGACCCCTCTGTTTGAAAAAAACAGAGACACATTTTACTTCCAAACTGGCTCTGCATAAGTTTGTGGTGGAAGTGGAACAAAGTCCCTCTTTCTGCTTGTAACACCCGATATTTTTGTTAACCTCAGTACAGCATTTCCCTTTTTCTGTGACACTGTCATTTCCAGTTTATCATTCTTTCTATAAATTTTAGCTCCCCTGTCCTTCTCAGTGGCGCTGCTGCCTCTTCAGGATGATTATGAACTCAGTGGTAGACTACCAAGTACTTAAAAGCCATAAAAAAGATGTGTTGCACTTTATCTTCGGCTCAGGGTATGTTGGGGTATCTATTCTTTATTGGCTTTATTTATCCTTTCTTTTTTCCCCCAGCTTCCAGCAGTGGCTTGCAACAATAGCAATGATAACAATGAAGCAGCTGAAAATGTTGCTGTTATTTTGATTTAATGAGCTCTCTATTCTGTAAAAGAGTCAATACTTCCCAAAAATAACATCAATGCTTCCTGTAAGATGACAAGAGGGAGTGGAAAATTTTGTGTGAGTAGCAGAGTCTTTTCTCAGTCACTATTCATCCTTGAAGACTGATGGAAGAAAAAAACTTGTATGTTGTTTGATGCCTGGTAAACCAAGCACAAGGAGTAAATGATCGTGAAAACTTCTGCAGCAGCAGAACAGGATCTTTTATCTGAAAACATGGATTTTCACTATTTCTCACAAGATGAAAAAATGTTTTCATGATAAACAGGATGGAATTGTGTCTATTTATGCATGTGCCCAAGGGGGAAAAAAAAAAAACAAACAACAAACAACCTCTCAGCAAACACAGACAGACCACAACAAGTATGTGTGTGTCACGACACATCAGTTGGAGCTCAGGGCATGGGGCAGCATCCTTCTGCACTTATGGAACATCTGTGCTCATTTGGAGTGGAAACACTTTGCACAGGAATGAGCAGGAGACCAGGGAGGTGATTGTTTTAGGGGCATGAACATACCCCAGATTTGTGAGCAGCAAAATGCACTAACCTGTCCATGCTTGAGCTTGCAGGGGTGATTGTAAGCACAGAGAATATTCCCACAAAGAAGAACAGGGGATAGAGGGAAGTCCAAAGAGTCAGGCAACAGAAAGCTGCATCTGCCTTAGATATGGACAATTTGATGATTACATACCTCTTTCACATCACTATGAAAGACTTGGCTCCTCTATGTGTTCATTCCAAGCTGAACCTGCTCATCTATTAACTAGACGTATAGCTCTTCACAGTTTTGTAGATATATTTACAAAACGATAAAGATGAAAATCCCTTTCAAAAATACATTCCATCTTAAAAAAACCCCAATGTCTAGTACTGAAGAATTCAACGTAACCTTAGGTAGTTAAGTTGCATGACTATTGGCCCTAACAATTAGAAAAATAATTTATTTCTTGTCTGAAAGTTAAGGGTGAATCATGACTCTTGCATCTAATCAGGGACACTTTCAAGTAATGACAATTTATTCTTTGCAAACATTTTTTTTTCATATTTTAGAAAACTTAAGATTTATAAAGTAGAATTTTAATGAATGCTTTAGAGAACTGGTAGACAAGATAAATAGCCTAAAACAGAATAGCTAAATCTAGGAAAAGGAAAAAGATAGAAATTATTTATGTGCGAACAAAGATGCAGGACAAATATAGAAATCATTACTAAAAAAATTATGATCCTCTAAATTAAGATGTCTCCAGTCAACAGAATTGAGCATCGGAGTCCTATGCTTTAGAGTCCTCAATTTCCATCCTTTTTCTGCTAGACAAAAATGCCATCTCTCCCCATGCTTCTAACAAAAGTGTGTTTAATTACAGTTGTGACTCCTAACCACATTTCACAGAGTCAAAGCACACACAAATCTCCCACAGTTCTTGTGCCACCACTGCCTGCCCCATGAGGAATCTCAGATATGGTACCATGTCCCAAATGGCTCTGGGTTTCTGGCTCAGGCGACTGAGCTCAGTGCCTGTCTCACATGCAAACACTCACCATTAAATATTTATATCTAGAGGTTTACCCTGGAGCTGAATTCCACAGAGGCAAGTTTCAGTTACCCAACATAATGTCTGTAGTGCCATTTCAGACATCCACCAGGGCTGCCAGAGACAGCTCAGCACCTATAGGAAAGTCATCCTATTCTGAATAACAGTGGTAAGTCAGGCAGGTTGTACAGAGCATTGGATTGAAACACCTACACTACCCTCTGTGTGTCCTGGAGATCAGCTCAGTTAAGCTCAATTAGTTTATTGATTAGAGACCTATATTATACTTAGAGAGGCAAAGCTTATGATTCCAAATTCATAACCTTTGGTTTTGTCACAGGTGCTGCAGTAGTTCAAAACAAAGCCAAATTAATATGCAGAAATCTCTAACAGCATTTATCCTCACCGTTGATTACACTTAACAAACTTTCCATCATGTCACTTAATTCCCCCCTGCCTCCTTCAGAATCATAAATTAGAATGTCACCTACAAGAACACCCTTCAGAAACTTTTCTTCGTAAACAGTCAGGAACAGAGTCATCGTCCTTGGAAGAGAAAAACAGAGAAGAATGAAGAATCCAAGCCTCATCTGTTTGCTATGAATAGGAATCAACAGCTTGAAGAACTGAGAAATATTTAATGAAACTGTAGTTTGTCAAAATATTTAGCCACACTCCCAGTCTAACTAGTAAAGCATTATAGAAGTTTGGATCATTTTTTGTCCAGGTAATACTAACCCTTAATTCTAATAAACACAGATACTAAAATCAACATATAAGTAATAGACGAGCCATCAGAGCTCTGAAGAACCTAGTTTTGACATCAGAAACAGGCTGTTCATAATCATATGGAGCTTTACTTAAGCAAGCTGATTTTATTCCTCAATGGCTATTTTCAATAGCCATCTCAGGCACTGTACACTGTAGACATTGCTACAGAACAAGCTGGTACAACTTGGTACTGTCTCAAGACAAAGCCCCAACAGTTCAGCCATTCAAGTCTATTGAAGGCAAATGCTGAATTTTCATTGATGCCTATATTTATTGCTTTTGCATCCAGGTTTTTCTGTGCTTCTTTATCTGCCACAGAGGGATGGTGTTGTGACAACAGATGCTTTCTGAGCTCATCTCAGTGCTGCATATTCCCACTTGAGTTCCCGCTTGTCACTTTGTCTGGCTGTCCAATTTGTGCTTTTGTAAAGTATTCTTCTTTAGCAGCATCAGTTACTCTGGAAATCATTAGAAACGGAACAAACACCCAGGGTTTTTGCTGACATTTAAAAGCAATCCTCCCCTTCACACTGAATGAGGTGATGGCAACCATTGGGCTCAGAGCCATGCAAGAGCAGAATTAATCTTTTGTGCCATAAGACTATGTCAGATGCCAGTGACCTTTATTGAAGCGGAAACATATGGAAGATATGACCTCAGAGGAGAGATTGAAAGAAACAGCATTGTTTAGTCTAGAAGAGAATAATGAGATACATGACAACAGCATTGAAATACATGAAAGGTAAGTTCAGTGGGCAATCTATTCTCCAGAAGCCACTTCAGTTAGGTGTTATATTTGAATGGGTATATCGAGCAATTTTATATATATCATTAATTTTATATATATATATATCATTGGGGGGACAATATGTTTGTAAAGACAATATCTTTTTGTGTTATGATATAATGTATTTCTTAGTCTCTTGCATTTTGCCATGCAGCTGGAGGATGTGATCCTAGCCAGGGAACTGCTAAATGTTGGCAAATTCACAACACAAGACAAGCTCTACCTCAGCAAGTGCTTCATGTTATCTAGGTTTATCTTTCTTGTTGAACCTCCTTTGTAAACAGAGAGGGGTATAAAATAGATTCCCTGTCACACAGCTGAATCCAGTTCCTGTCACCTTCCAGCGGGACTCCCCCTTGGAAAAACAGGAAGCGAACTTTTATCATTGAAATTGCTGAGCTGGGTCCAAACCAAGCTGGTGTCCCGGTGACATTTAAGTAGCAGGGATATTTTTTTTTGTTGTTTTCAAGTATGACTTTGAAGCAGCAAGATTCAGTGCTCCACATCTCTTATTGATCTTGGCTGCTGAATGTTTTATGACAGGGAGTCGCCCTGCATGAATTCAGAATAGATCAATAGGCTGCTTAAGGTGTCGTGCTGTGTTTAGATGACTGACACGCTTCCTTTCCATCACCACCACCACCCCCAGTCCTTTTCTTTCAACATCCCATTTCAACTCCCAACTTTTTCTATGTGTATCCCTTGAAAGCTTTCACCTGTTGTGTTATTACCTTTCTGATGTACACCCTAATAGATTGGACACTTAGTTGGCCTGTAACCTTTCTTGTTATCAACATAATTAGCAACAGGACACAACCTGGAGGAAGGAAAAAAGCCTGCTTTCCTTGCACCTTCAAAGTTTCCAACCCAAGGACAGACTCCTAGAAAAAAATATTTTGCATAGGGAGTACATTATGTCTTATTTCCTTTCCAAGGAAATATAGGTTTCTGCCTCATCTATATTTGGGTATATTCTTAAGGATTTCACTAGACTAGAGGGCTCTAAACCAAATGCTCTTTTGAGCTCATGGAGACAGCTGTGCTGTTTTTCAGACTTCGATCCCTCAGCTCTTCTGGGTCTGGGAACAAAGGAGCTGTAACCCAGCCATACAGTATCTTCCTCCCCTAGGAACTGCAGATGTAGTTTCCTCGTGCCTGTCTCCCATCTCTGAACCCAGAAGATAATACAATTATAAGAGAGACATGAACGGAGCTCCAGTGGTGAGGTGGAAACCCTTTCAGCAAGAACTGGACACAGATCACCACATTTCATAGAAAC
This sequence comes from Ptilonorhynchus violaceus, assembly GCA_013397565.1. Classification (NCBI taxonomy): domain Eukaryota; kingdom Metazoa; phylum Chordata; class Aves; order Passeriformes; family Ptilonorhynchidae; genus Ptilonorhynchus; species Ptilonorhynchus violaceus. Next base: position 1,465,595 of record VZRJ01008190.1, on the reverse strand, counting down.
CAAGACCTCACATGCTCAGTGCCTGACACAGCTCACTGCAAACAGTGCTCACCCCAATTAATCAATGACAGCCCCACAACTTGCTTGGCTGTACCACAACTCTAAGGAGCCAGGAGCTGCTGCCCCTCCTGGAGGTCTGGGATAAGCAAAGTACCTTCCTGAGCCCTCCCAGTGGCAAGGTGATCTGTAAAGCCACATTTCTAGGGCTTCCCAGTATCACTGTGCCCCAGCTTTGCCATTTCTGCTTCTCATGAGCAAGCTCAACTGCACTCCTTCACCTGTCAGGGAAGAAAGATGTAATTCTGTGTCACTGGCTTGAGTCAGTCCAGGTTCTGGAATTACCCATCCGATTAGACTTCAAGGGAGAAACAGAACTCCCACCATTGAACTATTCTGTCCTCTCCTGCTTACTCAGAAGAATAAATTTTGATTCAAAAGCTATATTTGAATTTATGAGCTGTGAATAAATATCCTAATGAATATTCTAATTAACTTTTAAAGAAATGTTGGCTAAAAAAGTCTTATTCTATTCTGTTACTTGCACTTATAGTGGAGAAGAGATTAACCACAGAGCTTACTTCCTATCCCAGGTGACTGACCTGGGTTTATAGGCTGTGGTACCAACCATAGCAACCAAGAAGTCTTCTTAGTGACTTTTGTGCTAATTAACTGCTGTATAATAGATTGGAAAATGTGATCAGTCTTATGTTCAGAGTAGACCCAGCAAAACTGAATTTAAACAACATTTTCTGCTGTCATGAACCAAATATTTGCCCTTTATAAAAAATGTTGATTTTTGCTAGAATTCCTCTTCATTAAAAATGTCTCAAGCTCTCCACACATTAAAAACTACAAAATTTTGTGTATTCTCTTTATGACTGACAAAAGTGATAGGGGATCCTGCTTGAGCAGGGAGGTTGGACTAGATTACCTCCAGTGCTCCCTTCCAACTTTAACTGTTCTGTGGGTCTGAATTTTGAGGTTTTCCATTGGGAAAATTTATCACTTTAAAAGAACATTTTTAAAACATTCTCATTTAATCTTTTACACACTAAAATACATTATTTCCATACAGTTTTATTTAATGTTTTTTATTTATCAGTAATCTCAGTAGTATGCTTTTTTTTTATTAGCCATTTCTGGCCAAGCAAAGCAGTGGGTGACCAGGCCCTGGAGAAATTCTGGGGGCAGAGCAAGGAAGGGCCTGTGGTTCTGAAGGGTGGGAGATGGTGTAAGAAAAGGCAGTGTGGTACAGGTTTCTCGAGAAAGAGTAAGAGCTGGGAGTGTGGAAAACATCTGTCCCTCTCTGGATGTGAAAGAGGTACTGCAAAGGACCTGTCACTTCAGTTGTGAGGAAGGAGTAGTTTCATCTCAAACTACCCCAGTAATTCCAGACCCTGATGGGATGGGGTCAAAACTGAATTGGTCTGAGGCATTTTGAACACTGCAGCAAGTAGATGGAAACAAACTTAAGAAAGCTTCTGACTGAATACAAGTACTCATTCTGCACAGTGCATAGGAGTCTATAAGGGCAGAGCAGAGAAATAGTAAAAGAAAGATAATTCTAGGCCTGGAGCATCAAGGAACAGCACAAAACCAAAGTAAAATAAAAGGACATGAGAAACGGCAAAATAATCCAAACTCTTCAGCAGATGATCTGATCAGCACGGCCGGATTGTAACAGAAACAAAGCAGGGATCACAGAGCCCCTAGAGAGTCTTGTATCTTGATACTTAACTGAAATCCAGATGTGTTTCTCAAAGACAAGAGATCTGTGACCTTTCATGAGTACGAGGACATCTAGATAGGATCCCCTCAAGGACCAGATACCTTTCCCAGGACTGGAAAAGTGGAAAGAGGTTGTGTGAAGAGAAACACATGGCATTTTCACCCCCTTCTATCACCCCGTGTGTTTTTTCAGGAAGGCAGGTGAACTGGCCTTGAGAATTGAAGGAGAACCTCCACTGGAGGAGCAGAGATCCTGAGAGCTTGTAATGATCTCAGCCTGCTGTTCCATTTTGTTACAGCAACCATGGTGGTGTCCTACATGTGCTTTGTAAAACTGCTCATCTCATCTGAAAAATCTTTGTACTTATTTAAATTTCTTAACATGACTTGACTGTGCATTCCTGTAACAGACACAGGCAACACATTGGTAGGCATCAGACAAAGTATAAGAGCATCCTTGAGACTCTCCCTTGGATTTGCTGCTCTTCAAGTAATTACCTTTTGCTTGCATGGATGCTTGAAGCTTAGTGTAATCCAAGCTGATAGGAACTGGCAGAGAGAGCACAGAAGAGACCCCCCAGATGGAGAAGCATAAACGAAGCACGAACTCCACGCGCTTCTTGTTAGATGTTAATTGTCCTCAATTGTAATACGATGTTTTCTGAGCTGACTAGTTCTCAAATGAAATCTTTTAAAGCTCCTCTTTCGAAAAGAGCTAAACTGTCTCCTGCTGGGTATAATCCAAACAGAGACTGTGTTTCTCCTCTCTAAAAAGGGACCTCCCAGAGATGGGAATGGTCTGACAAAACAATTCTGCTCTCCCGCACTGAGATGCTTTGATAATCCTTGATATTGCTATGAGGCTCTAAATCCTTCAGTCTTTTAATCTCTCTTCAGGGGCTTTCTCCAGATCCTCTGAATATAAAGAGCAATTGATATATTCTGGCAAATATTTATAATGTCACACTTTACAGCAGGGCTGAGACTTCCCAAACCATCTTTTTGAGATGAATGACCAGTATCTATAACTGTTAGTGGAAATCAATTGCCTCAATACCCTACAGGGCTTCGCAGATAATCACTGGAGTCCATTGACTCATAAGAGTTTCTGGTTTTTTCCTTCCTCTACCTCTTAGAATCTCAAGCAAGTTTATGTCATGGAACACGTGTTTGTCCAAGACAAAATGGTTTTGAAATATCAAACAAAATTTCTACACATGCAGAAATATGTCTACTTCAGTGAATTTTCAATTTTTCCTTTCAGAATTATTTCTTGTATTTGGAAAAATGTAGTAGTAAGTGACGGAATCAACAGCGGAGTTCCACAAGGATCTGTGCAAGTAAAAGCTCTCTGCTGATAAACATATTCACAAATTGTGTGGTAAAGTAGACAAGCATGTCTCAACAATGTTTCAATGATTCCACTGAAAAACATTATATTTGAGTCGACTGAAGACTGATTAGTCTTACTGTTATTAACATGGGTCTGATTCTTCATTTTTCTTATTCAGTATTTCTTCCAAAAAAAAATTCTTCTGCCTGGGATAAAGCTCAGTTCAGCTTCAGCTGGCTTACAGTGAGTAGAGTGCACAAGTGTGTAACATAATCACTACAGAGAGGCTTGAAGAGAGTTCACATGAAGCTTTATTTGTAACACCGAAAGTGACAGCAAATTCAATCAGTGAACCTCAAAAAGGAGATTAAAAAATCAGTCTGTGATTTACAGAAATGTCAAAGTGAATATTTTCCAACCCAGCAGATTTCTTGTTTGAGCATGCAAACCCAAGATGGTAATAACTGGTTAATTGGTGAAATAAATTTTATCTGTGCTTGAACTGTCCTTACCACATACAAGAGCCTGTAGACAGACTAATGTTCTAAGCTGTCCGTCAGCTTTATGTTCATCCCAGGATGTGAGTGTGAGGGTTCACTACAGATGGTAAATTAATCTAGTCCTGGGGGCAAGGTTGGACTTTGAGTTAATAAGATTGTGTATCCTAAATCGTCCTCCATGGCTCAGTGATCTGAGGTTCACAATGTCCACGTACAAGAGCATTCCACTCCAGAATTTTATACCTTCAGACGTTCAGCCCTGGTATTACCTGACAACGTAGCAGAAATTGTGGCTTTAATTGGGAATAGCATTGTCTGTTATTAGCCTACAATGTGCATTACTAAAATGATTTGTACAACCTGGCTGCCACACACAGTTAAGGAGAGCCACACAAAAAGTCTCATTAAGTCCTCCAACCACCCCACTCCCACACTATTTGGTAACAAGCAATTATTTAGGTAAAATGCCTTCGTGGAAGTTTTTGTTCAGCACTGTGTCATCATGTATGAAGCAACAAACTTTTCTTCCCTGAGAGTCAGATGTGATTTAAAAGAAGGGCTATTTATCTCTTAATCTAAATTCTTTCCAGCTCTTCCTTAGTACATTAGTCCTTTTATCATGTCTTTTCTGTACTTAAAACTGAAAATTCATAAAGCACAGGATTCTGTTTTAACTTGCATATCACATTTGCCATAGACGAGAGATTATAAGATATTCTGCATATTTTTAGTTTTGAATGTTGACGAGTCTTCAACTGTCAGCATGAGGAGGATCTTCCAAACTATCTGAGAAGGATCTCCTAAACGATCATGACTTGCTAAATTTCTTTTTCTGTGTGTTGTCTTTGTTGGTATTTTATTTAAAGAAGAGATTGATTGCTGCTACACAAAATTAAAAAAAAAAAGCTCTAATACAATAAAATAGAAAGGGAAAAAGTAGTGTAATATAAATAAATAATTGGGTTCATATGACTGGAGAAAAATTGCTCTGCTGTGCCAGGAAAAGGTAGCTACATTCTATCTCCTAGCACACCGATGTAATACCCCTGAAACTGGTAGAGTAGTTTAGTTTAGAATTATTAATTCACAATGTGGTTGTTTTGATTTTAATTTAATTAATCCTAATTTAATTTTATTCTTGCACCATGATAAATCTAGAAAAATTAATTGGTTTTACACTTACATAACTGAGATGAAAACTTACCTCCCTATAGCTGTTACCATCTGATGCCAGTCCTGCTCCTCAAGTCTCCTCGTAGTCTATTTTTAATGGGACTAGAGAATAAAAAAAATACAGGCTACTTGTACAAACAGGAATGAAAGTTTGCACTGCAATTACTAGGGACCTCTATTGAAGTCTATTCTGTATCTAATCCTGACCCATAAACTGATAAACCATAGCTGACAACCATAAATTGGGTCATCATCCATCCCAGGCAAAACTCCATGTATTCCCAACACTGTCCCATGTAAAAGGGCCACTCCCCCTGCTCACATCCCAAGCAGGTTTGCAGCATTGGAGATCTTTCTCAAGACAAGGAAGGACAGTCAATGGGGAATAATGTTTAAAAAGAAAATTCCTGCATGGGGAGCAGAAGGATGAATAAATAGTGTAACCATCAAGGGTCCTTTTTATTCTCTGGAATCTGCAAAATTTTTAACCCCAATGTCTTCAGCTTTTATACTTTTATACTTCTTTTTTTTTTAAACTTTGTGGCTGTGGGTGTAGTCACCGCGGTGCATCACAATACCATGAGCTCCAAAATGTGCAACACCACCTGGCTTTATTAAACCAGACCGTCCTTCACAATCAAAGGATGACTTTGTGGACTAGTATGTGCTGGATTTATTGAAATCTGAGATCATTTTTCGAGAAATCATGAGTCTCCATGTCAGAGTTCTAACCTGGAAAATCTCTAGAGCATGACATCAGCAGTTATCTGCCTGTAATATTTTACTTTTTGCAGTAATATACAAATCTGTCATATTTCTATGGGATGAAGCTCTCAATATAAAGAAGCAGGTTCAATCATAAAATAAGGGAAAGCACACTTTTAAGAACAATATTTACATAATGGGTCAGAAGAAAGTAAACAATACCTAGACATGATAGACAGTTCTGATTTGAAGCTAAACCAGCTACAAAGGGACATGTCAACGCTTAGGGATTTTTATGCCTCTGTATTTATTTCTCTATTTACAGGGTAAGTGAATTGGCAGCCATTCTAGGAAGGCTCCTGTTGCCCATCTCTACACACATGCTCTGTGACTAAATGAAATATTTTCTGTTGCCATGACTACTGGGTTCTTTTTGTATTTGTCCTTCCATTTGCATCTACAAGCAACAAATTATGCTGACCAATTAAATACCGAATAATAGAGGGGAAAGCAGGAAAACAAGGGTTTCTCATGTGTCCACATCTCTAGCTATTTGAATGCTGAGTGCCTATCAAGAAGAAGATGACTTTCACGTTTAGAGGTTTCTAACTTAACTAATGAAAGAAACCACAGAGATTTCAGAGCAGCAAGATGTGTGAGGGGCTTTTGATGCATGATACCATCTTAGGCAGCTCACACAGTACCTGGAGGGGTGCAGCAATTCCAAGTGGCTTTAACTCTTGCGTTCAGAAAGTCTTGGATTGCCACACTATCCCCATCTCCCTGGCTCAAGCTTGTAATGTAAATTAATTCCTTTCAGAATGGATCAGGTTTCTCTATCCTTGTTTGAGGCACAGCTGTAAAACCCCAACAAGACTGAGCATTAGTGATTTGCATCACAAAAGTCAACTTTTCATCTGGGTAACTGAGCTGGCCAAGAAAACATGATTTAAAAGAACTTACTATTTTTTTAATCAAAGACACAGACAGATTCAGTAATAGGTTTACACTGAAGTTCATTCAAAGATAACACTTCTGAAATGTTTAACACACAGCTATTAATGTCAACGTGTTTTTCAGAATAACGTTGACCAATATGTTTAAGATATACCTCATATCATATATATACTTTATATACTTCACAAGATATATCTCATGAAGTGCTTGAGAGCCATTTTTTGTCTTGGCACTGTATGCCAGAGTAATCCATAGCATCTGAAGAAAATCACTGTAGAAGGGCAAGGAATTATCCCCAGGTGTTGTGCCTTCTGCGTTCTCCACGTGTCCCTGATACTGAAGAAAGACTCCCATGATGCAGAAGCCCTTGCAGTAGGTTTCTCTTACCTGGCCATTGTTTCTGAGGGAAGTCTACCAGTGCAGCAGCAAAATTCATCCTCAAGTTTCTGTGGTGAAATGTCTTTTTACTGCCACAGTCTCACAGCTGACTCATGCAGCATAATCAAGCCCTAAAGCAATTAAGCTACTTTGGCCTTTCTAAGGCAGTTTAAGAGACAGATCCATTTCAGCACAATTCAAACAGCACAAAGAAAAGCTTTTATTATCCTGATTTATTGAGTTTTTCCATTTCTCTTTTATTTAAGTCCAATGTCTTGCATTCAATTTAATGACAATGATTCTGTAAAGCATTAAAACACCCTATGACTATTAAAGGAACATTTATTGAGGTCTAATAAGAGACAAATCAACTTTTCATTTAAGTGCTCAAAAATAACACAAGCAATAAATGGCTGATTATATATTTAATGACACTGTAACTTATACTGTACTAACAGAAAAAGCTTCTGCATTTCCAATTTAACACTATTGCATGTCATTATCATTAAGGAAAATGTTTATTATTATTCTAATTGGAAGCAGCAAGTCAAAATCCATCTTCATTTAAAAGCAAATAATGCTGCTCAAATGCTTAATAAGTATATATAACTCTTGGCTATAGTGCAGGACTGGAGGATGTCATTGGAAGGTACTGCAGGACCCATTTCAGGAAAGGGTGCTCCAGCAGGACAAGTGTTATGGCCCAAATTCTGACTTCAGACTTGTATATACTTGCATGGGCACAAGAGAGCATGAAAAGGATATTTCCAATGGTAGAATCCAACTTTTCTCCTTAGTCTTAGAAAAACTACAGAGTGTCTCATTTATCAAGGTGATTCTTGAGACTGTTCTTGTGTTTACATTCTATGTTCCATATATTTTTTTTATTTCTCCACTGTGTAACTTGCTTAAACTTTGCAAGCAAGACAAAGTCACAAAACTTCTTTTTGCTAATCTGTGAAAAATTGGAGAGACCAAGAAAGGCAACCATAGAAATAAACCTTTACAGTTCATTCAGTTGTGAAGGAAAGAAATAAGATGTCATATTATTTCAATCTCTGTCCTCCAAAAGAAAGGCAGATTGAAAATATTTTCAGGGGAAGTTAAAATTATGAAAGAAAATCTTTTATTAAACTGAAAAACTGAAGCATGAAGAGATTTAGTAGCTGGCAGGAAAAATGACTACAGAAAGAAGCACTTTTAAATGTTATTCTGTTGTCTTGACTTCACGCTGACCCAAGTGACTAACACGTCCTATGTGAGAGGACATGGGACCATTGCTCTGTATTATGTTTCCCGCTCAGTTTGTCCCTACAATTAGGTCCTCAAGTCCAATGCCCTCCAACCCCAAGAACCAATGCAATAGAAGTTTCATCCAGAGGTGTCTGTCAGGCATCCCTTAGTAAACTTCCCCCTGGCAAACCAGACTTTTAGGAAAAGACCAAAAGCAATGACTATGGAGCAGTATAGGAAAGACAGAGAAGTACAGGCTATTCCACTTTCTTATAAATCGGACCCCAGGGCTACTTGATGTCCGCCACAGTGTTGCCCAGGACACAGATGCATTTCCCAGTGCTGAGGTCCTGAGGATTCAAACCCCATGGAGGTATCTCCTCGGGAAGGATTTCCAGCTAGGGTCTAAGGACTCTCTAAGCATTTTAACTTTTCATGAGAGTTGTTTTACGTTGCTTCATACATTTGTGCTTTGCTTGCAAAGATACTGAGATGGACAGGCGTGGTGATGGCAACCACTCATTGCAAATGGCAGAGATACAACTGTCTACAGCCATCTGCTCTGTGGCACCGTGATGGCAACATTATCAACCCCTCACTGCTTCTGGTTTGCAGTTCTTGCATTTGCCCTCTTCACCCCTTTTCATTTCTAAGAAAGTTCAGAGTTAATTTATTTTATATAATCTGCAACTGGCTCTTAGGAAAGGTAGACCTTTGGATATGATTCACTGACAAGCTTATTTTCTTTCCTAAGAATTGATTTAACTATCAAAGCAAAGGCTAAGACAGTTATTGAACCAGTTAAATGATTTAAAAATAGGGGACTGAGTGTTCGATCCACCAACAGGCATCAGCACTGAGATTAAACCTGGAAGAAGGCAAGGACTTTATTTAATTTTTTTTTTTAAGCCCATGTGAAGTTATTTACACTTGAGACAAAGATTAAAGATGCTGTGAAATTTACTGTCCCTGCACTTAACTGGGAAGCATGGCAGAGTGGAGTCTTGGCGTGAGTGCTGCCACTTCTGACACCCTGTTAGCTTGCTAGTATGAAATACGTTCAGACAGTGCAGTAATATTTGTAAAGCTTATTGGGAAGGATATCAAATCATTCTGTTGTTTATTCAGTGAAGCTTAAGCACATCACCCTTGAGGTTATTCTGGGTCTTGCTTACACATCTTGACTTTTCTACACCTTTCCTTTGCAAAATGTCTCTCATAAAAGACTTCCATTTACCTCCATGTTCAAGCAGCTTTGCACCATTTCACTCTTCAGTAATGTAAATTATTCAATTCGTGGCTAAGATACAAAGCTGTAAAAGTGGACATTTATAGTTTTCTACAGTCCACATTTGTTGCAGAAAGACATATTTAGAGAGTCTAGGGAAAATAAACAGGCAGCGGTCCATGTGATTCCTGCTGTCCTGGTGATCACATTTTATTTGCTGTCGACCTCCTATACTGTCCTATTTCAGTTCTGGCATTCACCTGTTGCATTCTCTTTAACACCAACTTGAAAACTTACAGGACCAAAAAATTTTGTTTTGATGATTCTGTACCATAATCAAGTCACTAGCAGCATCAGGTTGTACATGTACATTTGCTGCAGATGAAGAGCACATATATTATTACCCTTCCCTAAGCATGGTCTAAATTTTCAGGAATTACAGTTGATTTAGAAGGCCTGGCATCCGAATGCCTTTATGAGCCATTTTAAAAGATCCTGATCATCAAAGGATAGAAAGACCAAGCACTTTTTGGGTTAAAAAAGAAAAGAGAGAGACTTTACGACATTGCAAGCTGAATATTTTGCCTTGAAAATAATGCATCTAAAAGCATGTCTGTTCCAGACATTTCAAGCTTGAGCCCTAACTTATTTCAGAATAATCCTCTTTTCCACACAGAGCATTACAATAAAACTAAAATGCAATCAACAAAAAGACAGATAGCATTTAACATAAAAGATGGTACGTCACAATATGTGATACACTGAAGCAAATTCAAATATTAATTTAAGGTGGATCTATGCATTTCTGGTGGGGGCGTGTTTCTGTATTTGGTTATTTGTTAACACTGTCTTATTTCCCAGAGCTGATATACCCTGTATTGATGAGATTACAGCAACACCATCCCTTGCTTGATTTCAGATAATCACATCCACTTCTCATAAAACAGATAATTAACTAAGGAGGGAATACTTCTTAATTAAAGCTGTCTGAAATTAATCAAACACTGGTTTGCAAGGTTTGCTGGATACTCCCAGTTTTGCTCTAACTTCCATGCTTGCTCAGAGGAAGCTCAAGTCCCCCATCCACTGGTGTCATGGTACTGAGGTGCACACCTTCCTAGCACAGTCAGGGTGGCTTCATTTTATAGTCTGGGGTAACAAACTCTCTGAGTCCTTCTCATCAGTAAACAGCAAGCAAGGAAGAGAGAGCAGAAGCCATGAACAATACTACGTTTTCAGTACTGAGGGTTAGTCTGACCTCTTCTTTCTAAAACCATATGGGAAACAATCGCAAAAGCTGTTTCTCCAAAGGGACAGAATTCTGGGCCTGCCTCCTCAGTAGGCGCAGATGCTCCTGGGGCAGCCCCATTGCTGGAGGGGGAGGTCTGTGAAGATGCTCATGAGCTTGTCCTGGGAAAAGAAGCCCAGAAGACACTCTGACCAGCCTGCAGCAATGGCACAGGAAAGGGGAATAGTTCATAAACCTACTCTGGGGCTGGGCAAGGGCAGCCCCCTTTTCTGACCCTTAGCTCTACCTGCAACCTCATGCATGCGGGGGCTGTGGATGGCTCGGGGGCTGCACGGTGCACACGTGCCACGGCCAAAGCACATCACACAGGCAGGGAGGGCTGCTGGCCATCCCATGGGTGAGGCCTCAGCACTAGCAATTCCACATCCAAGGGCTGTGAAGATGCCCTTGTGGGAATCAAAAACAAAGATCAAAGGCAGGCCTGAACAAGGAATAGCACTCTCTGAAGTTACTACTTTCATTGTTACTTTTGTGCTTCGTAGACTAGCACATCACAGGGGTTTTTTCATTCCTTTTTTTTTTTTCTTGGTGATGTACTTTCATCTTATTTGATGGATTTTCCCCTAGTGGTTCAAGTTCTTTTATCCCTTGAAACACAGCTCAGGGCTATATTGTTTTCTGCTGTTAAGGTGGCATCATGAACCTTCTTGCTGTAACATGGCATGACCTCACACTGACAGCTCTTGAGAACAAAGCCCTGCTCTAACTGTGAGCTCGGTCTCCAGGGCTCCACACCTGCAGAGTTCAGCTGGCCTCACTGAGGACTTACACCTTTCTGGGGGGAAGAGGACAGGGTCAGAAGCTGCTGAGAGGGAGGGACAGAGCATACCCTGAGCTGAAGTTGAGTATGTGTCATACCACTCTTTAATTCCACATTAAATTCAGTCTCCGAGCTCAGTCAGGGCATTTAGTGTTAGCTGATATCGGAGGTACTGGTACCTTCAGGGGTAACAGTGGTATAAGTACTAGAATAGAATAGAATAACAATATATTCACTGAAAGAATGGAAAAAAATTACATTTACCCAGAAGCAGAGAAATGATCCCAAATAAACTATTTCAGGAGAACAATGTTGAAATATTCCAGAAGAAAAAAACTATTATAAATATATATATATGTATATACACATACATTACGTATGTAAAACATTAAAACCTTACTCCTTAAGACGTAAAAAACCCCTTAACTCTGCCCCAGAAAACAGTTCAGGAGAATGCTAAAACAGCTGTGTGGCACAACAGAATGGTGTTTGCAGTGTAGGCTCTGTGCTGGGACACGTGCCCAAGCTCTCCCAAGATCCCACAGTCTGGGACATACAATGCAGTGCTGTGGATTCTTCCCTCTTCAAAGAAAAAAACCAACCCTCTGAAGGGGGCTGGACCTTTCCTACAGCAGTCAGTGGCCAGCACTGCCAAAAAGATAGTTCCCCATGCTCCCTTGAACTGCATCTTTTCAGTCATGCTTCTAACTACTTAGAAGCAAAGCACTGGCCCTGCCTGCCCAGGGAGAAAATATCTCCACTTTGCCACAGATCCCTTTGGAAATATCACAGATGTTTGATTCCTGTATTAACACCTTTAGGAGACAAGGACTTTTATCTACAGGCCAACACCTGGCACATTTTTGAGCACTCAGTCATAAAATAACATCTATCCACAAAAAGAGCAGGAGAGGGCCATTTTAATGAATTTTTTTAACCTAAAGGGAGCTTGCACCATCTGTCCTGCTGACAGGTTCACTGAGGAGACACATCCATAGTTTGTCAGCTGGGTTTCACATGCTCACTTGTGAATCCAATCCACAAATGGGATTTCTCTCTCTTGTGCCAAAGGTACTCACTACTTTAATTGAAGATAAGACAGAGACCATCCATATCTGTAATCATAGTTTCAAACAGCCACCAGGTTTCCCCCAAAGGTGCCTGTACTTCAGGGTATGGAGGACCAGCATTTCATGAGCTTTGTATTTCCGGTACCTGAAAAGCAGAAAGTCAGTACAAAGTACAGCAATTGAGTGGCAGAGCCTAAAGAGAGTGTTGAGCATCACTTTTGTGTTTCCACCAAGATTTTCTTCTGTTCATGAGAAACAGTGATCTTCATGATGATTTTCTGTCACAACCTTGCATGTGGTTTGGCATCCAGTTTAATAGAAGACACTACCAAATTGATGAATCCCCCATATAGATGGAAATGTCTACAGATACACTTCTTGACTTTTTACAGAAAAAGGCTCATCTGCATCTCTAATTCAGAAATTCTATCTTTATTTCATTTATTTCATTCTATCTTTATTTCTCCATGTCCAGCAACAGCCTGCGGTGATGCAGACCCCCACCACAGTGCCCCTCTCCTTCCTGGGAGTACAAAAGGGTCTCAGCACAGTGACTCCACTGTAGAGGCACCATTGGCTTTGCCATTTGCTTCCAGGAACAGAAAAATCCTTAGGTGAAGGAGCCAACATCTTTACTGCAAGTGATACCATTCAAGCTTTCTGCAGGGAGCCAAACTGGAGTATAATGATTACATTGAAGAGTACCTCAGAGAAAGAGGGTGGAGTAATGTAGGAGAAATGAAGACTGAAAGCAGAAGCTGACATTTCATCTTGCATTACAGCCCATGGGACAGAAGGCACAAATACAGTAAATTACCTGTAAGATGTCTCTTCTTCCTACAATGAATGACTTCAAAGACTCTGGCAATACAATGAAATGAATGAAAAATTCTCCCTTTCTGTCTTTAGAGGACTGAGTAATAACTTACATGCTTCCTTGTACAGCAATACTTTAGTCAATATTTATAGAACAATGCAGTAAAGCAGCTTCAAATTTATTCTCTATTTGATAATAAATAAACATGGTATTCAGATTTCTAGTTGCCTTTAAAACTGTCCAGTCTGCTATTTTTATGCGATTTCAGCCTGAATAATTTAGTACCAGAACAAAGCTTGCCCCAAAAATACATCTCAAAACATCCAAAGAGGAAATTTGAGAAGCAAAATAAAATATACCTTTGTGTGATGTAACTACATATGGCACATCCAGACACTGTACCAAGACAGGTCAAAACTCAGGGACAAATCTTACTTCACTTCCCTGTTGCTGGTTATGTGTGATAAATAACAAGGTGTTAATTACAGTTGCTACTGAGGCAAAAGTTTCCAATTCTTCATTCTTTCTGAGTGCCTTGCTCTGCACTGAATTCAGCAGTTTCAACAAAATCCCTACATCTCTTCTGCTTCTCTTCTCAGTTCTCAGTTTGTACTACAGTGGTGGGTTACACTTGGATATGATAGTCATGACAGTGGGAATAGAAGAGCACAGAGCTCCTTTATTTTCCTTCATCAGTGTATGCCAGTTTCCTGCTCTTCAGCTGTGTCATATGTTCATTACTCCGTGCTGCTAAGACCTCGACTTCATCTGTAATCTTACATGTTTTGAACTTCTGGAAAAATACAGATATTAATCTGCTCTGAAAGGTGTCCTTAGCACCCTTTATGTCACAATATAGTGTATTGTTTCCTTCATCATTACAGGTTAACTTGCATTCACCTCAAATCTTCCACCTCTTTTTGTTTTGCCCATGATACCTCAGCGAGTGAACTACCAGAAATCTTGCTACACTTCTCCCCTGTCCAAATCACTTATTAAATCTCATTGTATCCCTCAGAAGTGAGTAAAACCAGCCATATCCCTACAAGAGGATTTCTTACGTTACTACTTTTTTTTTGACAGAAACAGATAAATCCATTCTATTTCTCTTCTGAAACCTAAATTAGATTTAAAACTAAGGGAAGAGATCAATAAAAGTTAGCAACCCAACTTGAAAAGGCTGAAGTTGGACAAACTTCAGACCAATCCTGCAGAGCTACCACATGCAGGACAGCCCAGGACCGGGGCACTGCAATCCAAATCAATCTTGATTTACAAGAGCTGAGTATCAGACCATGAAGCATCAGCCCATCCCATCACAACAGCATGGTTTTCCAACTCACCAGCTGTGCTGCTGACCTTCAGACCACGCACATCACCACATTAGCTGAGGAACTACATTATCAATCACTGCAATAATAATTGCAGTAGTCAGTGACACTCTCCCTGACTTTATTTAGATTCATTGCTGGTGGATCTGTGTGACCCAGGGTCTCCTTCCCCAATGAACATATCACTGCTGTTATCTTTCTTTTGTTCATTCATGAGTTTGATTAATGTACACATTTCTTTGAAAAATACTCAGAAAAAAAAAAAAAGCCAGAAAAAGAAGGGTTTTGCCTTGCTCTCTTTAAAATAGTTCCTTCTGGGCAGATAATAGAGAATTAAAACTCCCCAGCATGAGTTAACCTTTACCGAAGCAATGGGCATGTATCAGACTTCAGCGGGAAGCAGCTGCAGCAGAAAGGTAATAGCCACCCTCCTCTGTGCAGCTGGTCCTGCTCTGCACCGTAATGAGCTGTCTGTCTGAACTGAGGATCTCTGGCTCCAGCATCTGAGATGCTCAGGTACCATCTGGACTTCAGTGACAGCAGCCCAGAGAGGACTGATTTGTTAGTCAGTGTCTTCACACCTCTAAATCCTTCCTCCATCTCTCCAAACTGGTCAATTAGGTTTCCTTCATTACTTTACTACTCTAAGAACCATTGATTTTTAAAAACATGATGTTTCCACCTGTTTGACAGAGTAACAGTGACAGCAGAGAGAGGAGAGCAGAAAAGGCAACAGTTCACTGCCTAATCCAAAGTGCATCAGAGTTAATAGAAAATAACCTGTGGTCTCCAGCAGGACCCAGCTCAGGCCTGAGAGGCAAGAGGGCCACCAGTTATCTTATCTTGTATGGCATCCAACTGGACCTGCTGCCATATCCCAGGAAAGCAGTAAGCAGCTCAGCCTGTTCAGGGCAATGCGGACTCAGAATCCCCTACAGCTGTGGGAGAAAAGGAATCATAACACACCTAAAACAAGGTTAAATGCAGCCACAGGCCACAGATGGCAAATGGAGCCAGGATCTAGAACTGGTGTATGTTGTGATGCATAAATCAGTCCTCCCTGCCAAATTCAAACACCACTTGGAGTTCATCTAAAACCAGAAAAAAGAGGTTCTCTCATCTCTTCTCCAGCACCTTCTGTGTGATATTTGTGCTTCTGAGCCTCAATTTTCCTGCATAGTGAAGAGGATCTTAACCACATGCTTCCCTGGCTGGTTTCTTTAGGTTGGTAGCTCTTTAGGACCAACTTTGGAATACAGAAAATATTTTTGCTTGGGACCTATTCCTGATAAAGGCTCCTAGGTGCTTACTATAGTAATATTTGGTTAAGGAAAAATGTTAGATAACATTTCTCACTCCCTATTGGTTGACTGCAAGTCCAATGCAAGACACGTGTCAAAAAGAGTATGAGGAAAATCATAGAATCTTGGAACCTAGGCAAACATTCCCCCAGTTTTGGCTTCCCCTTTCACCTGTGCAAATGATAATTCTCAGTCATGGTCTGGGTCATGGTGTGCTGATGAGTGCCATGTTGTACAAGAAAGGGCTGCAGCTTCATCAGCATGTTCAATCAAGATGTAATTGCAGGACCCATTAGATTGCAGATAGCTCCTGCACTCTGCTTTCAAGATTGTAATGATACCTCTTGTTTTGCTTTTCTGCTCTCATTTTGGTAATGAATTAAGGCTCCTGGAAGCATTCTGCTTCACAGGCAGATGATGAGGCAGAATGAAGGCTGTTCTGCAAGGAGGCACGAAAAGTTTAAGAGAAATGTGTGCAATTTGGGGCTTTTTAGGGGGCTTAATTATGAAGAAGCATTATAAATCAAATTTATTCCCTAAGAGAAACACCCCTCACTTACTTGTTTATGGATCAGTTACAGAAAATCAGTTACATGCCAACTTCAAATATTCTGATAATAGGAAAGAAGTAGAAGGACAGGTCAAGAGATGAAAGGAATGTGAAAAACTAGAGACAGTGAGTAACCTCACTGTTCACTGTTACCAGCAGCTTGCAAGAATCCATCCTTGTTAATTTGTGATCTGTCTTGTTAAACTCTGAGCACGTAGCTCAATGACACTGCATCCTAATTATGAGTCTTCCCAAAGTTGTTAGACCCGGATGGTGCTTGTCAATGCTTCTGAAAGTAAGAGGAATATTTGTAAAGGGAAAGGGGTTGCCCTGGGTTTGTTTCTTCTTCAGCTGCAAGGGAGAAGGTGCAATTTTAATTGTCTTATTAGCATGATTTGGCCAGGGACAGAGAAAAGATGCAAATGCCTTTTGCACAGGTAGTTTTTGTGCATTAAAATGCCAGGATCAGCACATCAGTATCTACTCTGACCCTGGCACACATTTCCCAGTTACTGGGACACAACCTTCCCTTTCTTTGTCCTGCAGTGAGAAGATTGTTAAATTTGAGGAAGCTATCTTGGGCAGTAATCCTAGTCAGCAGATTGCTTCCTTGAGGAAACTTGGAGCCTGAAAAGAACAGGCTACATAATGGAAACTGTGCTGTGGTTTTTCTACGTTCCACTGTCTCCCCAGATTTCTTTTTTTTTTTTTTAATCATTATATTTTTCATCCATATATTTAAAGAACCTAGAGTTTTGGAGAGGCATATGGTAAAACAGAATAGATAGGTACTACTGTCTGTCTAAACTGCACTCAGCATTTCTGTAGCAAGGTGCTGTTAATTTTGTGCTCACAGTGTCTTTGGCTCACAGAATCAGCAGTTACTGCTGTTTGCAGGAAATCTTGGTGAATAACATAGTGGCAACAAGAGTACAACAGTGATATCCTGTGCCTGATTGTACAAATTCAGTCTGTTTCAGCATCCCTAACACACAAAGAAACAAGGAAATCCTAACAGTAGTGCTCAAATTAATTGGGTACTCAGAGCAAAGGGAACATCTCAGCCCAGTCACCCATGGGGCCATTGGTCCTTCCTCCAAGACAAGCAAATGTGGATCAGGCTGGGGTTTAGTGGCTTTGGGTTTGTAGATTTTGGGGCTTTTGGCAATAGAAATGTTTAGAGAGCAAATTTAGCTACAAATCAGCTCAAATGAGGGCTCAAATGTGGGACTTTCCTGAGGGGCTCCATTACCTCATGGTAATGGGATAGGTCTGGTGCTGAGCCTTTGTCCTGCCAGGGACCTCCTGGTGGCAGAGAAAAAGTGTTCACACAGACATCAACACAGCCCCCACTCCTGCCACAGAGGAGGGGAAAGGCTCTGTCTTGATAATTCAAGCCAGTAGATTGCTTAGTGCTTTCTATAAAGGAACAAATATTTTCATCTGGAAAAACAATGGGGTCACACTTCTTACCGACAGTATGGTGATCACCGCGATTTCTGCAAGCTGACAAATTACCCTGAGCCTTTGAAACTGGTAATTAACCATTTATTACTGCAACTAGGGCACAAAGAGGAAGACCAAATTGAATCTTAACTAGGTTCATTGTCTCAGCATTAAACACAATTACAGCTGCTTTACTGGACACCTTCAATTTTCACCATCATTAAATAGACACATATTTCAACCACTTATTGACTACAGCCTAAAATGAGACCTTAAGAAAAAGAGTTCTCCAGAGCCAGTACTGTGCTTCCCTGGAAAGCAACTTCGCCCATCTAGACTGCAGGTGGCCACACAGTCCTGAGCCAAAGCCATAACAACTGGAGGCAATTAGTCCCTTCTCCATTTGAAATTCAGGATGCGTGACCTGGTTGGGTTTGCTCAGGTCTCCCCTTTACCACAGAGGTAGACTTGATTGTTAATACTTCCAATGTCTTTGCCAAAATGTGGATCCTGCTACATCAGTGTTACACAAGAGTGGTAAATCAAGGATGTATAAGGTGCTTTTTCTCAAAGTTTAACAGGTTTAAAAGATTATGATGAATCCCCATTACATCAATGTCAGGGCTACATCATGACCTTCCCCACCTGAGGACCACATGTGCCATGCTAGTGGATCAGAAGTCAAATCTCAAGCCCCAGAGAGCCAGGGCTGATGCAGAGCTGCATGGACCGGTGCTGGTCAGCCACACCTGGGCAGTGAGGGGCTGAGCCACCTGCTGGTGCTTGAGACTGCACATAGCTAAGAAATACTGAAGATCAAAGCCAGCTCCTGCTATAATCCCCTGCAGTCACTGGAATCATACTTATTGAAATAATATGTAAGGATTTATTCTCATTTATGTACATCTTACTTTGGCAAAACAGCCACAAACTTATTGAACACTTGGTGAACATGTGTGTCCGTCTCTGTATCCGCTTAAATTTGAACGTGAGATTTAAATGCTTTTAAGGTTCCAGAGCATATGCTTAAAATTAAACATGTGGTAAAATATTTTGCTAAAGCCATATAACAACCTAAAATTAGCACATGCAGAAAATGTAAGTGCAGTGGAGCAAATAATAACAATAACAGGAAAAAATTCCACTTGTTATTACCACGCTGAACGGAAACATATTGTGATAGCTGTAACACAGAACCCAGGGGACTTCCTGGCATCCTACGGTAGAATGTGATCTGGGAAGAACCTGTTGTGCTCATGTTCTCTCATTTTTGGAGAACAGAGTTGTTCTTACAAAGCTGAGCCAGAACACAGGAACCTCCATTCTAGCCTTGACTTTGATGCTGCTCCACTGTAAAACTTGGGTAAGCTCGTTATTGAGTCCTGCATCAGTCTGCACATCTGTAAAATATTGAACACCTTTACAAAGCTCTTTTGATATATCTAAATTCAATAATGAGTATGGCTGATCACCTCTCCATTTCTCCGCTGTGCAGTGGAGGTCAATGGAGAGACATCTAAATTTGTCCCACGACCAAAATAGCTGCATTAATTAAGAGGCTGATTGGGTGAAGCTAATTGCCACCAAAAAGTCACAAGGCAGGGCTTCTTGACTCCAGCACAATGACACTATTATGCTGCTCTTCTGCTTTCAAACAGCTCCAGGGCAGACACCTGCTTACATGGTGCCCTATGTCCGTGCACATCACCCGGTCACAGCCCTTCCCAGTGTCCCAGTGCCGTGGGCCCTCAGACCCCAAGCCCTGTTCTCCATATATCAGTACTGAAGTTATTTTTTTCACCTATTTTGAAACCGAGGCCTAATAAATTTTAATTCTTTTTGTCCTCCCATTAAATTCATCAGCAGTAGACTCTAGAGGGTGGAAATACAAGCCCCAGGTGCCTCACACAGACTTTTCCTCTGCATAGGAGATTACTTCAGGTCCGACCCTAATTTCCCTAGCAGCTTGTTGAGCTGAGATCCAAGGCTGCAGATTAAGCCCACTGATACTTACTTCCAGGAGAGAGTTTGCACTCCTGTTGCCTTTTTGATAGGAGGTCTGACAATTTCACAGATTCTTTCACTCGCCTGTCTCATCCTCTTTCTCCTCATTACCCCCTGCAGAGAAGTAAATGAATTCGAGGCGCTGAGGGTCTTCACCGGTCAAACGCGCTTAAACTGCCGGAGCCTCCTCAGCACTTGACAAGTTCGCATTGCTACAAACTCAGCTTGTGACACCTCCCCAGCAGGAGAGCCATTGGTCTTCAGCAGCAAGATTGATCTTGGGAAGTCCACGCTGGCCTCCCGCTGTGTGAAATACAGCGGAGATGCAGGGGATCCTGCCACGCGAGTAAACAAAGGGCAGGCTCAATCCAATTTGTGTGATTTCTGCAACACCCAGCAGGAAGAGCCTTGCTAAGCTTGGAGTGCAGTTCCTGAACTATCCACGGGGCAAAACAAAGAGATGTTTTGGGTTTTTTTCCCGAAATGAGTGCAAATCAACAGATGCTAAAAACATTTTAATGCTGGTTATTGTACTGTATACCATACACAAAATACACCAAGAAGTTTCTTTTGTGAAGTGTTTGGTAGGAAAAAATTAGTAGAAAACCTGCAGTTAAGTTTACTTTGCAAAGGCAGGCATCACTTTGAGATGAAATACTGAAAATTAAAAAAAAAAACAACTAGTAGTTAGATTAGAGCCTTTCCTAAAAAACACAGATTTTCAAGCACAAAAAAATGTCTAAATAACTGAGGAATAATGTGTAGTTTTGCGGCACCTGATTGTGCCCTGAACCCCACAAAAGCATCTCATTTTAATTAGTGGTTGAGACTAGTTTATTGTGAATGAGGGTGGGTGCAACCCAGCCCTCCATTCTTCCTTTGTTCTAGGAATCTGGGAAGAGCAGTACGAACTAAAGCCAGGTTTTTTCCTCAGAGTAAACTGGAAAGTGTTGTGGGATTCTCTCTGAGAATCCAGTTAAATGTTACCGGCTGTCTTGTAATTTAGCAGGAATGTTCTCTCCTGGTGAGTTTTGTGTTTGTTTGGGTGCTTGTTTAGGTTATCTTTTTCTCAGAGTGCAACATTTTAGAAGAATTTCTGTCGAATTCAGCTTTGGAAAGCTTTGTTTTTCAGACAGATTGCTTCCCTTCCTTCTCTCACTGTCTAAAAAAAAAAAGAGTTTGTTTGGATGGTCTTTTTTTGGCTGTAGGATTTTTGTGTATTACCTCACCTCAACAGTGAAAAACCCTGGTGTGGAAACTCCAAAGGACCTCTGTTCTCTCTGTAAGGCAGTGAGGATACTGAAGGTTTGCACCTAGGAACAGCAAATTAGGACTTGGTGACTCAGGCCATTGGGCAGCCAAGTACTGAAAATCCAGGTAGCTCTGTCTTATGCACCTTTTTCTGTTAACTGAGGTTCATTTGAGATTTCTCCAGGCCTGGTAAGCGCCAGGAGAGGCAGGAAAGTCCCACAGGTAGAAGCACTGATGATAAGAATGAGCTGCTCCTTCTCCATTTTCCTTCAGATACCAATGAAGTTGCTTCAGTATTAAAAACCAGGAGATTCCCCAAGAGCCCCAACTCCAGTTAGAGCCAGAGGAAGCAGCATGAGGAGATGATCCCTGTCTTGCTGTTACCTTTCCAGGTGCATGAACCCTCAGCACCCCTTGTATATCCCTTGGTGGCCTGGTCTTTCTGGGCTTTTGTTATATAATTGAAATATATAACTTCCTATACAAGTGATTAATTTCTGGATTTCCCAGAATAAAACTTGCATAAGAAAGTTGCCGAGGTGTGTTGGAACCCTGGGTTTAGATAAATTTCAATCTTTCAGTGTTGTAATTAAAAATCAATTTGTTATGTCACTGAGTGAAATATGTAGAGATGTAGAAAATTAGGTTTATGAGTTATTAGTAATGTATTAGTAGCAAGATGGAGGATTTTGGGTGTGGGTTTTTACTTCTTTCTTCCTTCTTCTTCACGAATCTGGATAGTTTGGTATTGGCTTGAAAAGGCCCGCAATGCAGATGATAAATGAATGGTTACTGGATTATAAGTAAAAACATGTTAGTTGGCAGTTCATAATCGGATAGATTGGACTTTAAATAAACTTGGAATTCACAACTCAGAGCCATTTTCCACCTTCTTAACTTAGAGGACGCTCTGTGCTGCCATGCCATAGATAAGAACTTAATAAACAACCTGATTAGAAGAACATCTCAGAGCCTCCTGCGTCTCACTCCAAACTCTGAGCAAAGAACTCCCGAAACAGTAAAAAAAGAAACAGAAACAGTAATTTTAACAGAGGTGTGGTCTAGGTGAAATTGTGGAAAAGTACAAAACTTTTTGGAAAAGCAGCTCTTTGGGTCAGACATTATTCCAGTCCCGTTCTGTTCTACATTAATGACCTGGCTGAAGGAGTAGTTGTGCTACTTATTGAATTTGCAGTGATATCAGGTTGGAAGGGTCTGCCAGGACTTCGGAGGAATGGATCACTGTCAAAATTCTCATGCAATTAGCGGAGAAAAAGAGGCAGAAAAATAACCCAAAGACAATGGAAAAATCTGGGGTTCTGTCCAAGCAGTCACAACTGGATCTACAAGTTAAGTCGGATCATAAAGCTAAATTCAATAATGTCATACAGAAAAAATAAACCTTATTCTGAGATAAATTGATAAGGAGAAGGTCACAAGAAAGACAGAAAAAAAATGAGTAATTCCTCCTTTCTGGTATGAAAGCAAAGGGGGCATCATGCCCAGTCTGGAACATCTTTAAAAGAAAAAAAAATGTGAACTGAGTGAAGAAAGGGGAAATAAGATCATAAGAGCAGTGGACTTGAAAACATGAGCAGTGAGGAAAATCTGAAAGAAGAGTTTTCTCAGTAGAGTGAGGAGAGGCACAACAATCTTCAAATAAATAAAAGTTGTGTAGAAAACAAAAGATTGTTGGCTTAAATTGTGACAAGCTTGATTTCTAGGCTAAGTTCAGTAATAAACATAGATGTTTGAAGCCATTTCAGATGCTTCAGGGTATGTGATGCATTTCTATGAGACTGCAAACATGACATAGGTACTACAGCAGATCAGGCCTTTTTGGAGAGGTAGCTGGACATGGGCTGGCAAGATGAGCAATCTTTGAGCACAGTACCAATTGCCTGGCTTCCCAAAGCCTCTGCCAGCCAGAGGAAACATCCCTAAATCCATTGGTGTTCTCTCTCTCTTACCTCCAGGTAAGTAAGGTTTACCAGGAAGTGAGTAAAGCCTTTGCCCCTGAAGTCTGCTGGATCATCAGGCATGGCCACCCAGACATGAACTCCAGAACACTCAGAGCATCTCCAGCCTCCATACTGTTGCTATTGCAGGGGGATGAAATGCCTTCAGCAGCTCTTGTTCAGTGCTAGGCATTAACGTGGCTGCAGTGTGCAGGATGTGACTCTGCAGCTCAGGAATTTCCTCCACGGCTGACACAGAGTCACAGAATGGTTTGGGTTGGAAGGGACCTTAAAGATCATCTCATTCCAACCCTGCTGCCATGGGCAGGGACACCTTCCACTAGACCCTGATGCTCAGGGCCCCATCCAGCCTGGCCTCGAACACTGCCAGGGATGATGACTGAGCCCAGCTGTGGGAAGGGGCTGCAGTGCCATGTGGAATGCTATGAGGGGAACACTACAAATGTGTTCCTTACTTACTGGATGGTTGCAGTTAGAGGATGATAAATCAATTTATGGAGAAAGGGAACTAGATAGGACAGTTAAGGATAGTTTCTGTATAGAGGGAGCAGAAGCATGAACAGGACACGACAACCTATCCTAAAATTTCCTTTTCCTGTTCCAATATTTCTTTAGTTTTTTATGTTAACTCTCCTTCTCCCTCCTCCACTTTGGCCTACAAGAGGAACAAGATAATTTGAATACGACTATGAAAGAATATTTGCCTTGAGCTGAAAAAAAAAGGAAAATTCACTCTGCTTGTGGAGGAAGAAGGAGAAGCACTCCAACTTAAGTGGCCTTAGTTCAAAACTATTAGCATTACTTCTGCTGTAATAGGACTACGCTTTCTTCTCTGCATTCTCATAATTCAGGCCAAAATTTTGGTGAGAAAAGGAAAAAAGGAAAAATTTATTTGAACCTCGGAGGGATGCCAACGCCTCTGGATTAACACAGGTTTTTGCATCTGGGAAGCTCTCAAGAGGCAATTTGTAAAAGCCCGTGATGAGTTTCTGGCTAGCAGTGATGGCTGGGGAGGGTGTTGGCTGCTCGACAAGCAGGGCAGCCTCACCAGGAAACACCAGAGAGGGGCAGAAAGATGTTGTGCACAGACTGTTCAATACAGGGTGAAAAATAGTTGCTGATGGTTTAAAAAAAAAAAAAAAGTTAAAAAAACCAACCTTCCTTATGCCTCTTAACACAGCAGCATATTTACTTTAAAAACAAGAATAGACTGTTTGTCTCATTTCCTTCTTGCTGCCAGGAGCCTCTTGGTGTGTGTGGTTTCTGGAGCTGGGACTGGCACCCCAAAACAGCCCTGCTTGCTGAGCAATGGCTGTCTCCTGTGCTGGGCAGCGCCTTCAGTCTCATGTGAATGGAAACCCCTGAAGGAAAAAAAGGGGTTGAAACGGAGGCAGAAATTCAGTGTTGTGTAGCCTCTCGGAGGCTGCCTGTGGGCGACAATAAGCCTCATGATGGACCCTGAAAAGAGCTCCACTTGTTGCAGAAATAGCAAGCATTTCTCAAGGAACAAAGCTCACAAAATATCGGACTAAAGGGCCCTTCCATCAGGTTGCAAAGTCAGCATGTCCACCTCTGTTCGTGCAAAAAAGTGACTTAATTTTTCTGTGTTTCTGCACTGTCCAATTAGTGCA
Organism: Ptilonorhynchus violaceus; assembly: GCA_013397565.1. Classification (NCBI taxonomy): domain Eukaryota; kingdom Metazoa; phylum Chordata; class Aves; order Passeriformes; family Ptilonorhynchidae; genus Ptilonorhynchus; species Ptilonorhynchus violaceus. Next base: position 1,440,911 of record VZRJ01008190.1, on the reverse strand, counting down.
TAAAACCCTCCAGCAATTCTGTTTCTAAGGTATTATTTAGTAACTCTGGCATGAAATGCTGAGAGGAAAAGCGCCTAGATTAGCTGAAGTAACATCTGAGACTGAAAAGGCATCTAGATCTTCTGTATATTTAATGTTTCAATCAGACATACAGTCTCCATGCTTCAATTTAAAGAGAGAATCTCTAATCTTTGCAATGTGGGCTGAAGTTCACAGTACAAAAAAAAAAAGAGAGCATTGGAAAGACTATCATAACCACTTAATTAGCTGCTAGATCAGCCACTGTAACAGAGCAGAATTTATTTGTGAGACAAATGGGTTTTCAGGTTTCTGTCTTACAGTTTTATGATTCTCATGATGAGATAAAACAAGTAAAATAACTCAGAGTAAAATATCAGAATAGGTTTTACACAATGGGTGGTTTCTCCTCCTTCTCTTACTATTTTCACTTGTCTCTACCCACTCTCCTATTTAATGGAAGCTCAGCACTTTTAAAAACTTTTCAAGTCTGAAATCAAAACTAAAACTCCATCACAGAAATATTTGGGCAATAAAAATCTCTAGTGAGTTTTCATATTTCTGGCATGAGTGTGTAGGTCTCACAGCATACTAAGGAAATATTTGTGTATCATGAATTGGTGTCCTTTACACTGGAGGAAATACAAGAGGAAAGCTGGAATGGAGACCATAGCACCTGAATTTCCCACCTGTCGTTGTTATGAGGTAGCAAGGGGTGGGTGTGCTGTTGGTGATTGCCTCAGAAACAGATTCCAAGCTATGGCCACCCCCTGTACTTTGCACATCTGAGCTGACACCTGATGTTCCAGCCCTTCATCCATCACGGCTAGAGCCAGAGCAAGGCTGTGGTCCAGGTGCACTTCCCACCTGATTAGCCTCATGTGAGATGTCACCTGCTATCCCCGTGGTGGGAATGTCATTCTTTAAGGACAAGTACAGAAAGGCCAGCCTGCCCTGTGAATTATCCTGCAGCCTTTCTGCCTCCCTGAATATTTTGGTTATTGAACTGTATTTTTCTCTGCATGTTGCATCTGCTCTGCTCTTCTCAGGTGCTGCAGCTGTATCAATAATTCCTGAAATCTTTCTGAATTGGGTTCATTTCCGCATGATACACCTTGCAATGACCTTGAAAAGCAGTAAGGTAATCATGTTGCAGTGAAATATTATGTACTCACCCAATTAAAAAACAAAGGGGTCCAGTTGCTTCATGAAAGCAGTCTTGATGCAGATGCAGCATGCACCCAAACTTATGATGAATGAAGAACAGGACTATGCAGACCAATTCCAGGACTATGTGGCTGGGGATCAGGGTTAGAAGCAATTGAAAGAATCATATGCAACAATAACGTTTCAGTGTAATGTAGAACATCAATATTTAGCTTTGGTAACTAAATAGGTCAAATAAATGACTTGGCTTTATCTTTAAACTAAAAGCTGTCTTTCAAGTCAATTCCCTAACCTGCTGTTTAAAGAGTAAATACACAAGCTGAGTTGCTTTCTTTTTTTCTTTCCTTTTTATTTTTTAACTCAGGATATCTAAAATGCTAATGTCTATAACACTATGGTTTTTTCCCAGTCTCCCGATGTTTCTAAACAACCCAACATGCTGAAGAGCAGTTGACATAGAAAATTGCACAACAATGAACCAAAAGTCTACCTAGTCCCATATCCTGCCTCCTCACCCTAGACCAAAAGCAGATCTCTACAGAAGAGGATATGTATTAATACTCCAAGGACTCTTCCATCCTCCTGCAATGTGCAGCTGGAGGGTTTCAAATGCTTTGTGTTGAATCATTTGCAGTGGAGAACGGTGTCATTATGTGCATTTTCCCCTCGTATTCCTCACCGGAAATGTTTTCTACCTGTCTTTTACACAAACCACATTTCTCTTCATTCATTCTTTGTTATAATCCTCACTTGAAAAGGAAAATAATTTTGCCTAAAAAATATTTTGGGCAGAGTTAACAAAACAATTGGAAAATCTCAAATGAAATTTCAGAGATCTGATGAATATTTCCTTCATTCACAGACTTGAAGCTTTGTCATACATTTACTTAGGACAAGCTTCTATATCTTTCAGTACTCTTGGTACTTCAGACTGAGCAATAAAGCTAGAAACATCTTCTCTACCTTCTACTAATTTGCAGCTGCTGTATTGGATGTTAATCTTGGATGTTACACTCTCACCATTTTCTAAGCCTCACTTTTCAAAATGCTTAAGAAGTTACTTGCTGGCAAGACACGGCTAAGCAGGGGATAATGCTGGTAATTTAGGAGAACTATACTCATCAGTGTAGCAGCTAAGTTTGGACCTCAAATAATTAAGAAATTACAGAACCCTCTGAAAAGCACGGAATTCTTCAAGCTCCCATCAGCTTGTTCTCAGCTGGAAGTAAGCCTGTTTCCAGCAAAAATCTCCTTTACTACACGACTTTTTAAATTTCATATTTGTGAGACTGCATTTATGACAGATCCCTGACTGCACAGGGACAAGCAGCAGTTAAAGAATCACTTAGTTTCACTCTGGACTCTGGGGTGTATTTTGGAGCAAGCTGGGGTAGATGAACAACTTTGATGAACGTGAGGTTGCTGTAAGCCCATGTCAGCAGGTATGAGCACAGGAAGAAAATGACAGCCATTAATACAGGGCTGGCTGTTAAACTCTAAATGAGCCTGAATGCAGGTCTTTGAAATGAATCTATTTCCTTTTCCCCGAAGCGTAAAAGGTCTCCGTGCCTAAAGAAAAGGAGGAACACTGTCACTGCCAGAAGACGTCTGTTATCTGTAGGGAAGGCTTTTGCCTCACCTTCCCTTTCCATTAATCAAGCAGTTTTTATGGAGGGGTCAGGAAAGGCTAGTGATATAGCTTTTTCACTGCAGGGAGACAGCAGGGCAACATGTTTTTTGATGGAAAAAAGGCACATTGTGTTGACTGAAAGAATTTGTGAGTTTGTAATTTTTTGCCTTATCATTGTTTGTAATTTACAAAATGCCAAAGCATTTCACTGGCTTTTTTTGCACAGTGAGATTCTATGTTCCACTTCAAAGCAAACTGGCTTTTCCAAATTTCTCCTAATAAAAATCTTCAAAGTAGGTCTAAAGAAAAGAAGATCAAACACTGAAATATCTTTCAGAAAAATATGAAGGTTTTTCCTTTTTTTGGAAGATTTGGTTTTAAATCGTGTTAGAATTGAAATAGAGTCTCATGTTGTATGTTTTGGGAGATGAAAGGCAGTGTTGCTTCTTCTTCTCTGGCTACCAATTCAGAAATTTGCACAGCTCTAAAATAAGGCTATTTGGCCCCTTTCCTCTGGAAAGTTTTGAAAGGGCAGCTGTAACTCTGAACATGTGTTCACATGAGCATGAGAGCAGAGGGAGACCTCTTTGGAAGTGATTTTCTCTCTTCAGTGTCTTTCATGCCTGCCTGGGAAGAACACAGCCACGTGCAAAATGCTGCAGCGATGCCTGGTGGTGTTCAGGACCAGCTACAAGAATTGTACTGTCATTGCACCACAAGTGACTGGTGGATGTTGTGCACTCACACAAATGAAAGTCTGGACATGGATTATCTAAAGGGCCCCTCACAACTGAGATGTCTGAATTTGTATTCTGCACATGAATCTCCTTCTTTTTTTTTTCCTCTTGCGGGTTGGCCTGACAAAATGAACACAAAAATAAATCTTCCCAAGAGATAAGAATACAGCATTCTCTCCATGTCTGCTAAAGAGGAGCATATGGTTTTGTTCTGCACCTTGAAATCGGCTCCGCACTCTCAGTCTGCCTCCACAGACTCTGACTCACTTTCTGAAGGGTTCTATAAACTTAAACTGGTTTCTTTATTGCTGAAGAAATAGTGAAGTTGCAAAAAAAAACCCCAGAGAATCCAAAGATAAGGCAAACACACTGTTCATTTACACCCAGATGTTGCCGAGACGTTCTGAAGGGTGGATGCCTGTGGGTACTTCAGTGTGCGGCTGTCAGATTGCTCCCTGTGCAATCACTGCTCCTATCAGCAGCTCTCTGTGTCCCTGCAAAGGTCTGTCCTCCCTCAGTCCCTGTACATTTTATTTGTTGTTGTAAGCACCATGTTTGCAAAGAGCAATCTTCTAGAAGGGGCCTTTCTTCACACACACAGCTTTTCTGCAATTCCTGCTGGTAAAAACACATAGGTGTTCCCCACAGCCATTTCAAAATTCCCTGCACACACCCAACAAAGGTGAGGAAGTACTCATTTTTTTTCTTGGCTTTGCCACAAATCAGTGGAAGTGGTTATTGCTGCCTGACAAGGCAATTGAATGAAGATGTTTTTCAGAGGTGGCACTATAAAAGACATTGACCACTGATATAAACTACTCTTTAATAGCTTTCTCCGGGTTCCCTTATCAAGACTTTGTGCCAAATGGCTAAGATCTCACACTACAACCAAAAATCATCAAAGGGCATAATGTCCTTTTTCAATTTTCCTGGTAAACACAACTGAAGTGAGGTAGAATAATGAGGTTAGGGATCTAAGTGATGTTTAAGATAGGACCAGTGATATTAAAGTAGCTCAGATAAAAAATCAAAGAGCAGTGATGCTGGAAATAATTCTTGTGCTGAAGGACTACACAAATCAGCAGACACGCTTAGACCGGTAAATAACTTGCTGGCAAACTGCTGTGGAGGTGCCCTTCTTGGAGGGGCATGATGGGGTTTGTTGTAATAAAGATAACTAAAAAGGCTGTGGTATGATGACCTGAGACAGGATGAACAAAATGAGGCTTCATGTTTTGATACTCTTCAGTTTGCCTGCAAGGGATCCTTATAGACTATTTCATCTAGCAAAGCAGGGTTCATGACTCCTACTAGCAGTTTGAAGGGCCAGACTCTGGGTGCCACCCCAAAAATAAATTCTGAAAACATTTGACTTCATCCGAATTTGACAGAGGAGCAGAGCTTTCAAAGAAAGGCACACCTTTCATATTCCATGAAAACCTGCATCATCAAAGGAGAAGAATGTGTGTTCTTCACCAATGAAAACTCAGGAGGATGAACTTGTCCTTTCCTAGTCACCAGCAAGCTCAGTCACAAGTCACAAAGCTGTGCAAATAAGGTTTCATTCATTGTGCTGCTCTCAGCAATATTTGTTTGTCTAAATAAGCACGTGTGATGAGACATTCTGTAGGAGACTTGGGGGCTGGGTGACATTCATGAGCAATCAGCTTCTCAATGAAGCTGGAATGTTTGGGCCTGTGATTAAGGTGGACAATCAGGGAACAGAAAGTGAAATTTCATCATCATGTCAGCTTGCATGCTCACAGGGCGAGACAGGCACTTCATTTTCACCTCTCTATTCTGTCTCTGTATCCAGAAAATGGACACAGTCATTCAAGCAGAAAGAGGAATTTGCAATAAATGATGTATTTGACTTTGTTCCTTCTGACTTACAAAAAAGGAGACCACAGTTTGCACTTCTCAATGGGTTTAGTGTGTATCCTCCAGGATACCTTCTTTGGTCACCCTGTCATCTTCTAACAGTGCCTACAAGGGAGAGAAAAATGAACAAAATATTTCACCCAGAATGATCTGAGCAATTAAAGTCAAGTTTGTCCATCTGTTTTAAGGCCCGTGCTCAACCAGTGACACTCCGTAGACTTTCTACTCCGTAGAAAGAGGTAGCTCTGAACCCCAAAATAACTGGTTCAAACATGAGGTTCCATTTGTATCTCCAATAAACCTATTTGGAGATTATTTCACATTCACATTGCCATAAGCAACTGAATTAAATTTCAGTTAATAGCCAAAAATAGTCACATAAATACAGCTATCAATAGTTATTTAATTAATTTCACATCTGTATTACATGTCAATTAAATGCCTAACACCATCTCTTGATTTACCATATTAATAAGCAATACGTATAAAATCAGATTAGTTATGAAACTTCAGACCCATCTAGCATTCTGGACAGTCTTACTTTCTCTTTACCAAATCCACTCTGGGATCAAATTATCCAGTGATATAATGCCATGTCATCAATGTAATTATGCTGACACGAAAGTCACCTTTTGATCTTACATTCAGCTATTTAAGATATATTTCCAGATCAAAAGAATACATTTTCATTTATGCTTTTTATGCTTCAAATAAGTTTTTAATCTGTTTCTGCAGTGTATTAGACAACATGGGCTCCCTAAAGCTTAGACTGGAAATAAAACTGAGATTGAAGAAAATGACCAATAACAAAGGAGCCTGATTTACTCCGTTAACTGATCAGTTGCCCAGCCTGGTTCCCTTTGTTTCTGCTGAGCAACGGAGGGGGCAGAGACTTGGTTACTCCAGGCCTTGACTTTCAGCACTACAGCCCCACTTCTTTTTCTGTCACCCAGTGCCACAGCTATGTTGATTTTTGCTGAATTCCTAGAAGTGTTTTCTCCTGTAAGCAGCAGACTCTACCTGCCAGTGCAAAGGAGGTGGGGCGTAAGAAAATACCTCCACAAATCAAGCTGTTGACTAATCCCAGTGCACCAGGTAGCATGAATGCTGGCTGCTCCAGACCGGGGAGAAAGTCTAAATTTTAATGGTAATGAAGGTGGGCAGAGAAGAATAAATACTGTCAGAGCCTGCTAATTACGAAAAGAGATGGATGGCTGCTGTAAATCAGTGTGCTGTGGGGAGAGAGTCTTGAGACAGATTAAGTTATTATTCATACTGGGGCTGTTCAAATAAATCAATGGAAATTCCATCAGCAGCAGGTTCCATTTTTGTTTTGCTTTTTGATTTATGGGTTATGCCTTTGGTCTTTTTATCAGAATCCCCTTCTGTTTAATTCCTAACAGGTATGTATAATCTAATCTGAAGCCACCAGATACTTTCTTGTGCAAAAAGATTTTCATAAACTGCCTAGTAACAGAAGAATTCACAGGGCAAGGTGCTTTTTATGTTTCAAACCCTTCAAAGTACTTTCCTGCACTGCTCTTTACTTACATTCCTCACCAGAAAAACAAGGATTAAAATAGTTATTTATTCCATGTTGTTTAGCCTAGTCTTCTAATGAAACGGCATCAATCTAGTCACTCCACGCTACTCAGCACTTCCACAGCAGATTGTTTTAATTTTTTCACCAGTTTCAAGCAAATTTAATGAAGGATAAAGGTCTCAGGGACACTGAGTTCCTACTGGGATGAAAATAGGCAGTTGGGTAGAAGACCCTACGTGTCCTTATGAGGAAAGTATGGTGTCTCCAGCACAGATATACTATGGATAGAGAAGAACCTAAGTGGAAAACAATCAAGGACCCCGGTCCTGAGCCCTGACACTTGTAAGTTTATTTGTTTGTTTATTTAGATGACAATTTCTCTGTAATGATGTCTGTCTTTCTGTGTTGATGTACAGCATCTTATGTGCCACTAGAGTCTCTATGCATTGCCATAGGAGAATCAATAAATAGCCCATGGCATGGGGTCAGGAAGGCCAAAAACATCACATCTCACCTTTAACCTCCCCACCAGCAATGTCTCAGGGTCTAAATATAGATAACGCTGTGAAGTCTCAGTGGGTAGTTATGTCTGCCAGTGTTTCCAATGATGGCCCAGACGCAGGGGAAAAACACATGGATTGTACAATCAACAGATGAATGCCCGGGCGGTGCCTGGACAGCACAACAGCACATGGAAAACAGAAGCATTTCAAGGATAAGGTGAACTGTTTGACAGAGGGCAACCAGCCACCTTTACTGAACAGACAGGCTGGCAGTAATGGGGCACAGACTCTTTTGAATAATAAGAGCAAGCTCACGGGCTGGGCAATGACTTCGAGCAACAAAGGCAATGGGTGGGGACCAGCTCACATCTACAGAGACCTGGATTATCATCAGGCAGGTGCCTGATGAATGTGTACTTAAATGGCCTAAGGCTTACCTGTTAACAACTGCTTAAAATCACCTCCAACTACACTATAGGAACAATGATGCAGACAAAACTAAAACTGGATGGAAAACATTTATCTTTTCCTGTCTCTTACTTGCTTGACAGAGCAATTCATATTATTCAAAGATCCTGCTATACCATGTGTGCTGCTACTAAGTGCCCACTTGCTTTGCATTTATTAAAAATTGTTTTGAACATTTTGGCAGCCTGGCATAGTGTTTAGATGTCCAGATCCCAGCAGAGTGTTTGCAAATACAGTAATTGCATATCATTACCTCCTTTTGTTGCTGATGCCGTGTCCTGTGCATTCGTTTACCTGTGGCTCTGGACCACTCACTGTTAGAAGGGTCTATCTTTAATGCTCTTCTCTCCAATGGTTTGTTTGAAGCAACATACATACATCTTTGAGTCTTGCAAGCAAAGCAGCATGCCACAGAGCTTAATTAAAGAGGAAATAAAAAAAGAAGCCTTTCCCCGGTGAGCTGGGGGAGTTGCATACTGCTGAAGCTGATGGGACGAGATTGATTGTCTGATGTTAACATACAGAAAAAAGGAACTTTTGACAGAGGTAAGAGAGCTATATTTCATTAGGGACAGCACCATTGAAAAGGACATTCACTCATAATCTGCTCAGGTTTTTTTATTATTTCAGTATCCAGCAGTGTTTTAAGGCAATTCCCATCCTAACTCTTGCTGTAAGTTTGGAAGTAAAAGAAGCCAGCTTTATATGTCAAAGCTACACTAATAGTCCCTTTTCTCTCCCATGAACCATTAGCATGGGACCACCAATACTGACAGGTCATGGCTGTGCTATTTCCATCAAACATCAGATCTGTGCTGGAAATGATTCCAGTATCTCATCCAATTAGTCTAGAAAAGGCACTAGGATATGTCTTCCAGGTGATTACTTCTGACAGCCAGGTCCACCATTTCCCATTTTCGGGAAGTGCCCACTCCAGGCTTAGTAGTCACTATTTCAGAGCCTTCAGGACTCTCTTTGCTCTCCACAAAGACACAAAGCATCTGCCTGCAGGATTTGAAAATCGTTGTACAGGACAGTTTGCAATCAGCCAATGACAATAGAGGCAAGTCTGTGGGAGTTTTTCTTTCTCTCCAAAGTAGGAAAGCACTTCATAAGAGACATTTTTGCTGAACAGAATGCCATTGTTCATCTCCAATAAATGCTGAAAATCACCCTTGAACCTGCTGGAGCCTGGGCTGTCATGGCAGAGGATGCACACGCAGGAAATGCTGGCTGTACAAGCCAGTTGTGCCAGAGGATTGGTCACTGTGCCCACATCGAGAGGCAGCTCTCAGCAGAGATCCCTGTGTGCATGTTTATCTGGGATCATTCCCACTGATAATCTTGACAGGAGATCCTCTCTTTTGCAAACTTCCTTATTCCAACATCAGCGTTTTGGCAAGTCACCCAAATAGTGTGAGGTTCTGCTCTATTTTCCTTTCTGCTCAGCCACGTGAAAGGGATAGTGAGAGTTAGGTTTAGGTGAATCCAGCTGGTGATGCTTAAAGGAACCTGGGACCTCTGGGTGTGCTCCGAGGACAACTGCACCGCCATATGGATGGGCTCTGTTCTCCCCATGTGGTAGTTGCCTGATGAGCTCCATTCTCTCCTGTCTCTGCAGCAATGTTATAGGATTGAGGTCATGCAGGCTGTGCAGCTCAGGGCCTTTCCTGCAAGGACACCCACACTGCAAGGACACCTCATTACCAGGATGCACAGAATGGGCTGGCAGCCTGAACCCCAGCTGAGCTCAGGCTGCCTCCAAGAGAAATCTGGAGGCACAGTGACCCAGTTCTTGCTGCTGTGTGCACTCAAAGCTAAAGAGAGCTTTGGCGACTGGACTACTGTGTAGCCACAAGCATGAGGAAAAAGACTGTACCCTAGCAGAATGATAGAATTTCTCAGCAGCCTTTTGGCTGCAGTTGTCTGTAACTTGTTCTTCTCCCCAGGAGGGAGAAGAGCAGGCTATGCCCCAGAGTGCGTGGCTCATCCTTTTCCTTAGATAACAGTAATTGCCTCACAAAAACACGCACAGAAATATTCGGGTGGGTCGTCTGCTCTGCCAGAAAGGCCACCTCTCTGCCCAGGGTTACTTTCCTGCTCTGTCTACCAAATCCCCACCTTAATGGTGCATAAATTGGAGTTAAGACCTTCTCTTGACATGAGGCACCAAAGGGAAGATATCTCCCTCTCCTTGCCATGTCTTACAGGGATGTTTTCCCACACCCATGTGTTGCCCACACAAGCCAGATAATTATACAGAAACTTCACCTCCAGCCCACCATGATCCTATGGATTAATAGCCCATGTGGCTTTTTCTCTTTATTCTATCAGCTAATCAAGAATCTCTGGTTTTGTATCATTTCACAAACATCACTCCTTTCCCTGGATCATTTTAGCTGCATAATAATGACCTGTAAGTGCCAATTGCAATATTCAGTCGACCTTCAAGGTAAATTGTGTTTTGCATTTGTCTTACACACTTTCATAGAAACTTAATCCACTGTCTAACATAAATGATCATTTCCAAGGAACATAATGGTTCTGAGTGCAGACAATAACTGGCTGCAATTTGCTTCATGAGCAATTTTATTTACATCGACAGCAGAAGAGCTAAATTGAAAGGTCTGCTCTTTGACTGTGGCTGTATTTGTGCTAACACCAAAAGTCTGTTCGGCTTCAGGAAATCAATTCACCTTTGATTCAGCCCTCTGTATTATTAACACAAGAATAATACAGAATATAGATTTCCTGCCCAGATGAAATGAATGAATGTCTGTCTTTATGCCAAGGCAAGCACCACCCAAATTATTGAGAAATAGCCATTTGATGGTGGGACAGTGCACCTCTCAGAAGGGCTGTGGGTGGGATTCACACAGATGGAGCCAGCTCGAGGTAACTGCTGTGCAGGCTGCTCAGCTGCCCTGTGGTGCTGTGTTATGTGGCTACTGGGTCATCTTCATTGCATGCTAAAGGCAGCCCTGAGGCAACCTCTACTGTCAGATCCAGCTTCCACATAGGCTGTAAGTGGCAAGCTAAGTCTTAAATGTGCTGGAGTACCCTGCCTGGAGCAGGATATGTATGACACAGTCATGATGCCTAGTGTTGGGAAGAAAGTATGGCACTTGCTGCCTTTCAAAATGCTGGAGGTCACTTTCCCAGAACAATGCAAACAAAGCCACTAGGCTGGATGGTGCAAGCAGGCAACTCGAGTGGACCAGTACCTGCCTGACATGGAGATGGGGTGAGATGTCTCAGGCACACAGTTCTCTTTAAACTCACCATTCCTGGTGGAGCGTCATGGCTGCAGGGGGTAATTGTCTTAATGTCAAATGCACCCATATTTTTAGAAAATATTCTTCTTTAAATGTTCTTTTTTTTTCCCCCCTCCTCAAAAGGATAAATCATGGGGTACTGCACAGAGATTAAGGGAGACAGTTGGTCATTTTATTTGTGCAAAAATACTGCATGGGAGACTCCAGGTACTCCCAGTCCCAAAGAAGCCACAAATTACATAGAAAGTGAACAGCATGTAGATAGGGAATAATCATCAAAGCTTAGTGGATTGTTCAAAAAGAAGGAAGAGCATGATGTCCATTTTATGAGTGACAAGTGGAAGCAAAGAAAGGCTAAAGGGGTTACCCAAGGTCTTTAGATAATGTCACGAAGCATTTTAACTGCTAATCTGTTTTATTACCATGAAGCCCTTAGCTGTGAGTCAGAAGCCAGTAATGGTGGGGGTGCTGAATTTAGGAGACATTCCAGCATACCCACACTGAAGATTTGGTAAAGGTGAGGGAATCATGTAGAAAATTACATTTAGATTTTGCTGTGCTGAAAGTCTATGGAGAAATAAGCCCAAAGTCGGTCTAACCAAGTCATGACAGTTTGCCAGCTGACACCATTGCCAGCAGAGCACTAAAGAAATATTAAGTGCCTCCAGGTCAGGAAAAAGCAACTTTCATTGTGAAGGCTGAGAAAGGGAGAGGAAGCCTGTCTCAAGTGCTCTAGTAGCCCCTTGGACTGTCACCAGGAAGACTTAAGACTTTGCAAGTTCTCTTTGACCTCTGTCACACGGAGCGACTGAGAGCGGGCGGCAGCGGTGTGAAGGTGACACACAGCACGCAGGAAAGCAAGAGAGGGAGCTCTGTGCAGCAGTGACATTTGCACACACAGTCATGGGCTGATGTACAGCCTTACTTACGGGTGCCTCTTGTGTTCTGGAAAAGAACAGTAAAAATAACTGTTAATAAAAATAAATATACCTTAATTCAATATTGGCCTAATAAAAAAGTATAGGAAAAATATGTTATTGAGTTTCTTTTGGTTTTTTTCCTCCAGAAAGTATATAAATAGTCATAAAAATGTCAGTAGAAGAGAGGGAGGTGAGGGAATAAAAATGAAGCATCTGGTGATCACAGGAAGTTTATAACCGGAACTCCAAGACTTTCTGTTGTTATCTTGAAGGCTGGTTTGTACCACGGCATGGAATACAACCCAGAGAAACCCCAGAGCCAGTGGCAGCAAAGAGGCAGCCTGGCAAACTGTCCATAGCCCCATGCTGACACAAAGCTGAGCCAGAATATGCTGCTATAGCCAGTCAGCTCAGCAACCATTGCCCTGAGGAAAGCAGCCATGGCACAAGTGGGTACAGTACAAGAGGAAGTGAAGGACGCAAGGAAGCAAGAGAGGGCCTTGAAGAAAGGGGAAGAGGGAGTGGGGCAAGAGCTTAGAAGCACCCCCATCACGTCAGAAGCCACTCAGCTGTTTGTTTGGGGAAGGTGGAAGTGAGCAGACCCAGGTAACACGGCTGGGTGGGCAATGTACAGGGTCACAAGCCCAGGTGCTGCACCTTGTGCTAGGCTAGCAAGGCCTGGAGCAGCTCCTTCTCTGCCATGGGCTGGGGGTGACAAGGAGAAGATCTCCAGGGTTTACAGGGAGTGGTCCATCCCACCAGGTCTTTGCTCCTTGCATAAAAGCTTCCTGAGTCACACAAGTGCTCCCTGGAGTTAACAGTTCAGGCAAGCAGCACATAGTCCTGGCAGTCCTCCCCCATCTGGGTTTTAGCACGGAATGCTGAGTCACTACCTCTTTTATTTCTAAAGACAGCTATTCATTTCATTACCCACACCCCTGCAGATTTATTTCAGAAAAATGTTTTACAATTGCAACCTTCTCTTTTTCTAATATGATTAAAGTTTTGCTTCTAAACCAAAAAGGTAAACATTTGCTGGCTTCTTCAAGGACCATTTCTATTACTATTTTTTAGATCAGCTCTGCTGTCAATTAGCCACTCTTCTGATGTGAGGATTCTGATGGCAAGAGTAGGAGAGATTTGCAACAAATTACTCCAATTTAAAAGCAGAAAAACACAGCAGGAGCAAGCAATGTTGAAATTATTGAAGCCCACTTCAGTTCAGTCCAGGATGGTAATCACAGTTCCATAGGGGGAAGGAAGATGTGTGTCCTACCATTATAATAGGGCATTATGCTGTCATACACTGAATAGGTATTACCATAGAGGGACTTTTCCTTCATCAGACCCTCAATTTAAACGGCTCTGCTGTATCAAGAAGTGCTGTTCATATCTCAGCAATGCTGCATGACTTAGACATTAGATGATACCAAATCCATTAAGAAGTATAGTTTAATAATCTGCATCCTTTCACTTCACCTTGTATTTATTGCCACGGTACCCAGTAAATGCAAGGCATTTCATGGCTAACAAGATTCACAAAGGTATTGAAAAAAAATGATTGGAGATGGTTTTGTTTTGCTGGTTTCACACAGTTCATAATGGGACCCTCTGCACAGCGTGAGGTTCACAGAGCTGGGCTCATTCCAGGAGGAAAATAGTAAATGTGTAATAGGTTTATAATCTGTGAGATACAGCTCAAGTGCCCTGCTTTCACCAAATGAATCCTGGAAAACTTTTCTTTTATTGCTGTTTCAGGCACACACACATATGGTTTATTAAATATTTCTGCCTCTTCTTAAATTACATTAAGGTGAGGGAACCAGAACAATTCCTGTGCCTGCAGAAGATTTAACCAGTGCTGTATCCTGGCCTATCCACCAGCAAATGACAGTTGCATCCCCAAAAATCTTAGGAATAAAAACCTGTTGCAGCAAAGCATTTCTCAGCTCTGTTTACATCTCCTCACAACTACTTATTTGTATAATGTACAGCAATTTTTGAACCTCAGAGGAAGTACTTCAAAGGAGCGAGGATGAAGGAATAGGAGGAGAGCAGTCGCCTTCCCACAGACCTGCCTGAGCAGTGCTGCTTCAGAGGAAAAAGAGGACTGGCAGATGAATCCCTGCTTGCTTCCCTACTCCATAGGTAGCTTTGGGTAACTACTGGCATCATCAGTGTTACTCACAATTTTGCACTCATCTGACCTGAGTGCAGCATGAATAATTTCCGATCACTCCCTGCTGAGCTGGGATTGGTCAGGTGTCCATCAGGAGAAAGCCTCCATCCCATTGGAGACATCAGCATATCTGTTTCAAGCCAGCTCCTGGCAAAAGCAACTTGGAGCAGGTGGCCAGTGGGTCCCTCTGAGAGGCCAACATCTGCAGGTCAGCTGCAGCTGCCACTGCTCTTCCAAGAGCTGTAAAGCTTGGGATGCTCCTTCTCAGCCAAGTCGTGCAATAAATATATTGAGGGGGTTGTTTTGCCACCTGTTTCCTCACCTTCAGCAGTGACATTCAAAAGAAGTTTGCCATTCCCCAAGAAAAAGCCTTGATAAATACCTCACTGAGCTTTGCTGCCAATAAATGGAGCATTGCAAAATGTTGCTACAGAAGCCCAGACGGATAGGGAGAACAGGAGGTGTGTGTCCTTGTCACTTTACCCTGCAACCAAGCATGGCTGGGGCTGGTATTTGGCCCTCCCTCCTCGGTGGGAGTTTCAAAAGAGAAAGGGCAGTTGCGAGGTTTCTGCTGAGCTCCCAGTCTCCCGAAATGACAAAGCTAAAATAGAAAAACATAGGTTGATCATAAAGTAGGGGGGATGCCCAAGGTGAAGAAGCCTCTTCAGCTATTGCAGCCATCTCCCCTGAAAATCTGGCCAGCAGGTTTGACTTCTGCATTTAAACATTTCCTTGGCATAACAACATGCCCAAAGTCTGGTACCAAAGAGGTTTTAGCACACAGAAGTCTCCACAATAAATTACTCATGGCATCTTAACCTAAGGGAGCTCCTTTTGTAGGGGTTTCCCCAGAGAGATGCTGGAATGAGCAGGGTACAGGGCTGCAGAGTATTGCTTTCCTTCTACTCCTATATCCCAGACTTGGAGGCACAAGTCTGAGGAGACCTAAAACAGGACCATAGCAATCCCTCGAGCTGTGGCTCAGGGTAACCCACGCTGGTGGTGCTTGTTGACAATGTAGCCATTTGCAGCAGGTACTTCCCTCCACTGTGATGCTGAGCCAGATCACAGGGAGGGTGAGTACAGCACCATCCATCCACCCATCCACCCACCCATCCATCCATCCATCCATCCATCCATCCATCCATCCATTCCCAACTGCCACAAACCAAGCCAAACAAGGAAGATACATTTTCCTGAGAAAATATCCAGTCCTGCTCAGTAGCTTCCTAATTCTTTCTGGTTGTATTTGAATGCTGTTTCTCAGGAGAGACCATCCAGACAGAGCTGTTTGCCTCAGCACTCAAAGCCTTTCCTATTTGCGGTTATTTCAGTTGCTGCACCTTCATGACAGGGCTGATAAATTCAATTCTGATTGCAGAGGGACTGGGTGACAGCTGAAAACAAAAAGTACAAGCAATCCTGACAGTGCCTCACTTCAAAGAAAAGAAAAGGCAATGTAGGAAAATGTTCTTGAGGCAATCTGGTGGAAAGGAGTTGCTGCTGAGCCCACCGCATTCACCAGGGTTTTCCAAAGGTCAGTCCCATCCTCTCTGTCTCTGCAGCCTCTCATAGATCATCTGTGGTTCACACAACACAGGCTTTATTGGGCTCCCCACCTGTCTCAGCAAAACTTGATTATATGTATTTTCCTTTTGAGGACATTTCCTCTCCTTGTTCTCTTCCTTACCACTATTCTTTCTTTCATCTCAAGATGGATCAAAGTGTTGTACAGTCATGGACAGCTCTTATCCCAGGAACATGTGCATCCAATCCCACCAGGACTTTATAAACCTCATTAAAATCTATCCTTCCTGGTCTGCCCTAACAGTGACCTGCATTGTGGTATCCTGCAACTAAGATTTATGAGAACAGTAGCATACAAAGCAACACTATTGCTTATTTGTTATTAAGTTAATATTAGCAAGACCACAATATTTAGCCATCATAAAATGGAAAACAGAAAAATGGCTATTACCTTGCACGTGGTAACTCTCCAACTCACACCTTTTCGTAGCCAGCCCAGTTGCTGTTCTATGCCATGCCTAGACATTAGTGGAAAAATAGTATCTATAAAAATATTGCAGCTTGTAGCAAAATTTCATACACATTCATATATTTCCATATATTCATATTTGTATATATGCATGTCTTTTATTAACTTATTAAAGAGTTCCCATGCATCTGTATGCCTGCACAGGAGCCCTTGGTGGGGACATTGCAGCCTTCAAACTTGCAGATGGGCAAATGGTGCCTTGGGTTGAGTTTGGAAAGTGCCACATAAGAGAAAGCTCAAAGTCCTTTACAAGGTAATGTCCATTTCCAACTCATAGTAACATTTTCAAATATTTTATCTTGTTTGGTATTATTTTGAAATTATTAATTTACACTGATTTTATTACTAATCATATAGTACTGAACTCCTTTGCATTTTACACACATACACATATTTTGTATATGCACACACATACAAAATTCTAATACAAAGTTCTTTGTTGACAGCACTTGAACTACTGCTGGGTCTAGAGATAAGAACAGGCTTGAACCAGACATCAAATTGTCTCTCTCTCACAGTTTCCTATGGGAATACGAGCATTATGACTGAAAAGGTATGCCCCTCTTTAATTCACTAGAATTTTTAAAAAAACAGTGAAGAAAAAATATTTATATAATTAAATGCTGCATCTGGTGTTTACTCCTGGTTCTCAACATTTTAGAGAACTCTGTGGAGCCCTGGAATCCTGTTGTTTTGTTGTTACACAAAAAAAAGCAAACATCAGACTGAGTGCTAATGCACCTGTTAATACAGGATTGCTGTAGGACAGAGGTGTGAAACGTTCCTTCCCTGCCCTGCCGCAGTGCTGCATCCAGGTTTGGAATCTGTTCTTTGAGAAAGATGTAATCTAACTAACTGAAAATAATTATCAGCAGAACAAAAAGGGTCAGCAAACATCTAGAAAGTCTGACTTAATTTGCAAAGACTGGAAGAAATGAAGTGATTTAGTCCAATGATTGAAAAAGAGAGGAATTAGAATAGCAGATTTTACATGCACTGAAGGTAGCAGCAGAGTGAGTCATAAATAAATAAATGCATGTCTACTGTAGGTATAAGAAGGTACTGGCTTAAAAGCAGGCAAGGAGGATTTAAGTGAGACATCAGGAAGAAGCTGTCAAGGCCCAAAATAGACTAACATCTCTCAGCAGTGGTTTGGGTAAGCCTGATTCTGCCCTGAGGACAGATCGGGGTGAGGTGATCTGTCACTGTCCCTTCCTCCTGCAATTTTTACTACAAAAGTTGGTACTCCTTGGATGAAGTTACATCCTAGAAACATTTTTCCACCCACATTTCCAGCCACTGGAAGTTATATTATTCTTCGGCAGTGCCAAAAGAGACTGTCCAATTTAATATAACTGCTCTCTGCTTTCATAGGATGGGATTTCAAGGGGATCCTAAAGTTGCTCCACTCCCTTAGACTTTCAATGAGATTTTAAACTTCGGGTGCTTCTGATATTGTGTTTGTTAAAATAGAATTTCAATTTCAGTGATAAAGGGATTAATATTAACAGCATCTTATCTAAGTAAGAGAGCAGTGAGCAGGCTACCCTCTGCTCTGCTTCACTTTTTATCATGGGCATGTCTGGGTGACTGGGAGACATCTAGGAGGGCCTTCCTCTGCCTGCTCTGAGTGTGGCTGTGAACATTGAGGAGCATAACCAGCTGCCTAACCCATTGGAGAAACAGGAAACAACAGAGTTGGACACTGCAGAGTGAAAGGACTCCATTTCCTGGCTGACTGTGGGGTTTCTCACGACTGAAATATGTGTAACTTTTTCACCTTAGTACAAATATCTTGGGGAAGAGATGGAGAGGAGTATACAAACTGTAATACAAACTTTTCCATATCACCACACAAAGCAGAAGGCTATGTTTTAGACCACTTGTCCCTGAAATATTCTTCTCTTTAATAAACTGTGTCATTTGTTTTCTACCATTCGAAACCATCTAGAGACATCCTCTTATGCTGAAATAGACCACCCTGTGCTCTTCACACACAAAAAAAGTAATTGGCTTTAAGTGCAAAGAGAGAGCTACCTAAATGAAACCTCCTTCCTGGTCTGCATAGATAGGCAGCAGAAAATGGGATGGCTTTGGGGGTGAGAGCTCTTGCAGAGAAAAAAAGTTTCTGGAAGGTCACTCCCAGCAGGACTGAGATGCATTAGAATAGCCTGGCATTCAAGCACCACTGCTTATTTCCAAGAAGAGTGGCAATTTCACTTTGGTTGTCCTGGGAGATAATAACCTCTTTAAAATAGAATATTTCCCACTCCTCTGTAGGGTAACCATGTGACTCCAAGGAAAATGGGCAAGCCCAAAGCAGAGGGCATCTCTGCCCTGTGCAGAGAGCATCATCACCAGCAAAGGGGCACAATATCCACTGAGATGAAGAGAAGCCCTGTTGCTCCTTGGCACTGGATTGTGTTGCTCCTCAGCTCTGTACCCAGAGTGATCTGAGCCAGACCCACCATTTGGCCCTCCAGTGTTTCCTTGTGGATCCGAGGTGAAAATCATTGAGCTATCCGGTCATTAAAGTCATCTTACTTGAGACCTTATTTCTGCAGCAATCAAGCTAATAAATATTACTGTTAATACTCTGTTTCCTGTATAGAGCAGAGCTGTATATGGGTTTGCTCACAAACAAGACACCCCCCATTGGTTTCTAAATATCCTGTTAAAACCCTCAACGTACCTGAAGCTCCTTTTCACCCCAGTTGCTTCCCTGTAGGGGAACCTACCCTGTAGGAGGGGAAAGATGCAGGGTGACAGAGAGGGTAGTTGAATGAGAGAACAGTGACAGAACAGACAAATTGAGGAAACCCGTGCAAAATCCAGGCACACCACCAGCCCCACTTGTGTAATCTGTAGTGCTGTCGGTCACAGCGAGCCAATTAGAGCTCCTCAGCACAGAGTCTCCTCATGAGCCCAAATACTTTCTTTTGTTCAAGCACTGTCAACACAGAACTTTGCTCTGAGCTGTCCAAATATTCTATAATTAAGATGAATTAGCAAGTGGAGAAGCAACTGCAGCAAGAAGAAACAAGAAGGAAGCAATCATGCAGAATACTGAATTCCTTCCTCAAGCTTTAAGTCTAAACTGACAGACCTGTGCACTTTCTCCTTCGTTAGCTTTTCCTCTTATTTTTTTCCCTTCTCTTTCCTTTGTTGACAGAAGAGTGAAAAGGACACCACTCACTAACTACTAATCTGAAGCACATATCTTTTATTTCCCCCTTGACACTCTTTACAGAGTCCTTTAAACTCAAAGAACTCCTTCCTATTTCCTCCCTAGAACACTGATTTAAACCACAAGAATCAGGAGGGGTGGGATGCAAGCAAACAGGGTGTCAGGGCTCCTGACACCTAGAGCCTGAAAGCGCTGTTATGGGCATCAGAAAGTAGATGCCTTTTCTCTTGGAGAAAGCACAGATTTAAATGGCTTTCAACCTTGAATTGGAAGTGACTGTAAGTATTCTCCAAGACATAGGAATATGAAAGGGGGTCTTTCTTAGCTTAGTTCTTCTCTTCTGTCTTCTCACTTGTGGTCTACTGGCATCTTGTGATGTTTTGCTGTGTCAGACTCATGCCCAGGAGCAGCTTTTTCTTGGATTACTCCCCCCTAAATCTTCCAAGCACAGTAAAAAAATTGAGCAACCAAATGGTAGCAACAAGCTTACACGGACATACCTTTCCCTTCTTAGATGACTTTTTAGTATAACAGTGTCCTCAGCCCTCAGAAAAGGCTGTGAAATGCTTCTTTTCCAGCCCTGTTTGTGCTGTTGTCTGCTGGAAATGCTGCTCCCCACAAACAGCAGAGCAGAAGATAACATAGACAAGATAAATACTTTGGGTCTAATTCTGGGAGCAGAGCACATGGGTCTACAGTTCCCTCCTTTAGAATTATTTGGGTGATCACGGGACTGTCTGTTCTGGAACAGCTTCCTGCTCTCCCCAGGAATGTGGGCAGATGGAAGGCAGTCTTCTGGCTCACGTGAGAAGGGGTTGCTCAGCTTGATGCATGAAAGTTCTCTCAGGAGCAACCAACTCTATGCAAAGAAAGTCTGTAATGTTAAGGCAGAAGATGAAGTGGATACTTATAAGGATTGCAGCTCCATATTTTGGCACTTACTTGCCCTTTAAATCATCCTTTAGGGACATAAATCCCAGGAGAGTCCACAGGCCTTTCCTAAAATGATTTGCTATATGTGACTGAACTGTATCAGGGGTATAAGGAGAGCTTTAGACAAGGGATTTCTGTTTACAAGAGAAAGAGCAGTTCTGGAGCTGGCCTAGAGACCAGAATAGGGTTAGTGTGTTTGGCATATGCAATATCATTTTATTTTATTTTATTTTATTTTAAAATCAAATTGTTTAGTAGAACTTTATTTCCTCTTGCTTATAGGAGGTTCAGGCTTTTTCTCCCCCTGTGGATTTCTGCTCCTGGGATGCAGGACACATCTTTACTCTTTGTCCAATAAAAACTCTTCATTTGGCACATGAAATGGGCCATTAGTCTTAAAAAAGAACCATAAGATGTGGCTTTAAGTGTAAAAGACTGTAAGTAAAGGCTTGCTAGGGCAAGGTGAACCTTTCAGTGTTGTTTTGCTACACATTTCTCGGTGAGAGTTAAAAGGGGAAATGGGCATGAGAGAGCCCATTTTGCTGGCAAACAAGTTAAAGAGTCTAGAAAGCTGCTCAGCCTCTTTTAGCCTGGGAAAAAAACAGACTTGCCCACTTCAGTGCCCAGCAGCCTCCTTTCCCAGAGAGCTCTTGTGATCAGATTCAGCCATCTGATCCCAACTGCTGGGAAGTAACGGCTGCACGGGAAGATCAATATGGAAAACATTCAGTATCCAGCCACCCCTGGCCCCGAGGTTGATCATTGCAGAAATGAAGCCATGTTCCTCATTACAAGCAAGATTGATGTATTTAGTTCGCCCTGCAGCTCTCCTTAATCAGCTATCTAATTTTAGGCCCTTGATCGAGGCTGGGAAAGGGAGGAAGGAGGGAGGTTATTGACAGGGTTCTTAAAATACTGTAGCAAAATCCTACACTTGTTAATCATTCTCTTTATCTGATTTATACCCAAAAGATATAATCCGCTCTTCCCTCCCTCAGCTCCTTTTATTCCTTACAGGATTCACATTGCAAAGAGCTAAAATCAACGGACAAAAAAATTTAATGAAGTTTCACATTGGATTTATGTTCTCTGTATGGGATATCTCATTGCAGCAGTAGGCTTAACCCTTTCTTAGCTTCTTGGTTGCCACATAGAAGCCTCAGCTCTCAAGCACTGTTGGTCTGTCCTATTGTCAGTCACAAGTCCAGCAAATTTCCATCCCTTGGGCTCATTTCAGCTACATTTGGTAAGGGAGTTTTTGACAGCAAATAGCCAAATGATCCTTGTGGGTCCCTTTCAATTCAGAATATTCTATGATTCTATGTTGGGTAGCTCCTGCTGTGAAACTCATGGACTGCAGTCCCAGAAAGCATGAGAGAATTCTGATTCCTGCAGGCTGGTGATTTATTTCTATGTTTCTCCGGAAGAACAATGTCAATAAAAAGTTATTACAACTTTTTCTTTTCCTATAAAACCTAGTCAATAAGATATTACTGCGGTGTCTTGTTTTAAAAGAAAACCTGGCAGCCAAAACCACACAGAGAAATAAGAACGGGACTGGGAGGAATCCCCTAAATACAGAAGGTCTGTGTTTATCTCCCAAGTGTGTCTGCGGCAGCAGTTCAGGATCTGAATGTCATAAAGATGGACTTGGTGCACAGCCTAGATGATCCTATGGTCCTTCACAGCAGCACAAGCTATGGAAGCACAGTAGTCCCTCCCAGACAGAGCCCTGCTGCAGCTCTTCACCTGGTGGGCCATAGACAAGACCCTCATAGATTGAAAATCACTGTACTAGATTATGTTTCAATGGTGGATTTGATTATTTCCAAGCCAAAACTTACCTAACTTGATTCTTTATTTATCATTCAGGTTTATGCTGAATAGTTAGTGCAATTTGGCCTGAAATCCAAACAGCAAATAGAGCTGCAAGAAACATATTACATGTGCTCAACAGCCTGAAGTACAGGAGAGAACTGCCTACAAAATCTGTCAAAGATTACCTGTTTGTTGGGATCCCATCACCCCTCTGCCTATGTCACACCCTTTTTCCATCTCCTGGCATACCTGAACACCTATTGAATAGAGCAGCTTAAACAGTGATGCAAATCCTACAGATTGACAGCTGTGAAAAAAAAGTCATCCAAAGATGTAATTTGTGACATTTGCTGCATGCCCAGCAAAAATTGGTCCTCACTCAAAATGGATTTACACTGTCTGTGTTGTAAAAACCCTTCCAATGAGCACAAGTCATCCTCATCACCAACATGAGATGGGTCTTCAAGTAATGCTTCTTTGACCACGTGTCCATTTTTTACTATGATCAACCTTTACATAAATCAACATTTCTTGGGAGTACTGACAAGAACTTGTTCAATCTGTATCAGCAACCACAGCTCTAGAAGCTTTTTCTTTCGGAAGCCAAATGTCAGAATAGAGTTAGTTGCTTCACACTCAATGTGCTCTACCAAACCCTCACTCTCTGGATCAAGCAAAGCATTTGGAAAAGGGTTGAACCAAAGGCATGAATATTTATTCAAAAATTACTTTCCAGGGTGTCTTTACACATCCGTGGTTTGTTTGGCTACTATAGGTATCACAGAGAGAGAAAGTGACACAGGCAGGAGTAGGTCAGAAGAGGGTCTGTAACCTAGCAAGCTAATCCAGATGACAAACTGGTGGGACCTTTCCTTACATAGTCCAAATGAAACATATGCATTCCCCAGAGTAGTAGAGAAAAAAACTGATCAGCCTGATGTTCACTAACCTCATTACTGTATAACTGATGGCAGAAAGAAGCAGGGATGGGCTGGTTACAGCTAGTCCATTAATCAGGTCCCTGGTGAAGCATCTCAGCTAGAGTTAAAATTAACGTGGAAAATTAATCGGGACTTCACAAAGGAAACCGCAAAGCATATGGTGTCAGCTAATGGAGAGGCTGCACGGCTGAAGCATCTGAAACTTCATGTCTTCCTGAAATCTAATTAGACCCTAATGGAAGGAAGACTGAGTGAAGGCTCTTAATTGAAAATTACACTTCCAGTTCAATCAAAGCCTGCTTCCGTGTTGCTATTAACGGCCTCTTAAAAATAGCTGGGTTCTACAGTGACCTTGCATACAAAGTGTTCACTTACAGGGAGCAGCTGTATAGATAATCAATGGATGCCTCAGTGATGGATTTGGACCCATTCTGTAATAATTTATGACTAGTGGGTATTGACCTGGTTACTGGGATGTTGTCTGTATGAATGAATATATGGTTTAATTTAATAGGAGCTGTCCAGAAAGAACAAACAAGCAGGTAAAAATGTCTCAAGGCATGCCACTCCTTGGCAGACACTCAGAAGTGTTAAGAGATAATTCACAGACAGGAAACTGCCTGGAAAAAGTCACATATCTAAAAAGGAAAAATTTTTCCAGAGAAGGAATGATTGTTCTCCAGGTCGTATATAAAGGGCCAGATTCAGCTCCACCTAATCTCGGATATGTAACAAAGATACACAGGCTATTGAGGGAAGGTACTCAAGAGCAATTGCTGTGGGCTTTTTCTATACCTCCTGGGCCATTGCAGTTCCAAACAATTTATCCAAATGCCACTGGAAATCACAGGACAGAGATAGCAAGCTGCCTTCAGAACATGCAGAATATCTCCATCAGGAGCAGCAGGAATTATATGACTGTTACACTTTAGAAATCCAGGCTAGAATTTGCTCAGCAGGGGATGCTTGATAAAAGAAAGGTCAGAAGTACTGGCATCATCTCAGATCTTCAAAATCTGAGACTTTCTAACTAGTTTCCTGAGTTCTCAGCCCTATTTTGAAACTTTTCATGTCAAGGCAGCTGAAGGCAACTCTCCTAAATTGTGTGAATCATTGCACTTTCCCCTTTGATACACAGACCAAAAGTACATCTCATATCTGAATATGTGCTCTGTGAAGCATCCTCTAAATTTGTTTGCTTGGATTTAGCAATATGGCAAGTTTGTCCTCTATTTCAGTCTCCTACAGCTGAGATTACCTGTGTCAACATTCCTCCAGCCCCAGCACTTCCCAGGCTTTGCCATCCCACTGCTCTGCCTTGCAGATTTGGAGACCCCCTTGCAGCCTCCACAACTTCTGCCAGTTTAATTTTTGTGGCTCGGTTTGCCTTTACTCTCAGCAGTGGCTGCTGCGCTTCTTCTCATATCAACCAATGATTGTGATGCACCCTATGAAGTTTTGCTCTCCTGAAACAGTCTACCCTATCTGAAAGGCAATGATTCTTTCTGCATTGGGATTTTTTTCCCAAAATTGTGTTTGAAGTCCTGTGTAACTCACTCAGATTTCTTTCCACTGTTCTGACTCTGGCACAGCATTACGTAAAGGCTCAATGTCACTGGTTGCCTCTGATGTGAATTCTCCCTTCAGTATACATCTGTCCCTCTCTTTCTCCTGGTCTTGAGGTAGAGAGGCTGTGACAGGAGATGCATGAGCAATCATTTGTTCATGGTTTGTGTGACGCTGACTCGTGACTCATTTCAGTTGGCTCAGACTTGGAATGGAGTGGAATTGGTGTGATTTTTCCATCAGTTGAGAAAGTAAAATTAAGATTGTCCTTTCAAGTTCTGGGCCATCTGGGGAAACATTTTCTATGTGCAAAACTTACCAGGTAATAGAGAAAAATTTCTTGAATTCTGTCAGGCTTGGTGCTGTGACCACTTCCCTGGGGAGCCTATTCCAGTGCCCAACCACCCTCTGGGTGAAAAGCCTTTTTCTAATATCCAACCTAAATCACCCCTGACACAACTTCAGGCCGTTCCCTCGGGCCCTGTCACTGGTCACCACAGAGAAGAGATCAGTTTTTGATTTTCCCTCCTTTGGGGTTGTGCAGTGCAAAAAGCACAGAAATTACTCTTAAAAGAATCTGTCTGCAGTGACTAGTGGCTACAGGAATAGTTCTGGTTTGAGTGGGAAGACTTTACTGAATCCAGGTCCTTTACTGGAGACAATGCAATGCAAGATAATCATGTGAAATGCAGCTGGCAGGACGCAGTGATGGTGTCAGAAACATAACCCAGTGATAACTTCTAAACGCTTAAAGCAGCTCATGGAATAACAATGAAGTAAATAACCATTCAACCAGAGTTTTCCATGAAGTGTCTCCATATATTCCAGAAGTTCAGTAGGTAATTAATTGCCATGTCACAGGTAATTAGAAAATTAGTTAAAATAACTGTACCAACAAAGGTAAATAACTACTGCTAATAAATATTACATCTGTGTATATTTAAATTCCCATAGCCAGTTCTGCATTGATTTACAGATGGTGTCAAGCAACCATTATTTCCATCTGATGCAAATTGAAGAAGCTTCTCCTTGGGACACCATGATCTTACACCTGGGGTGGTTCCATCCAGGTGATTTATATCAGTGTGCCAGTTTTAGCAACAGCAGGGAACTAAACTCCCTATAAACCACTCCCTTTCTCCTGCCCCTTCCAATAATGGAGGGAGGGATTATGGGTTGAAACAACAATGTACTAAAAGCATAAAATAATGGAATGAGACACACACAATAACAGCAATATTAATAGCAAAGGTATACAAAAGAAAAGATGTTTTTTCCCACGAAAGGGTATTCACGACTGTGAACAGATTAAAAACAATTTGGCAACCGTTCCTGGTTTCCATGGTCCATGGTATTTGGGAACAAAGGCAATATGTTGGGGGGAGATCCCACAGCTAACATTTCCTGTCCCCAAACCCGGGACAATGGGAAACAATGACGGATAAACCCCAAAAAGCTCGATCTACCACATTGCACTGCCCGCTTTTTTTCCAGACTGCTGTGCTCGGCGGTGGTCAGCAGCACTCAGCTCAGCTCAGCTCCTCACGCCCCAGTCTGCTGCTGTTTCATTCCCCACAACTGTTCTGATAGTGCTGCCTCTGTAGTTTTATCAGAGCAGTGGATGGGGTTTTATGCAGCAACATCCCATGGTTTAACACAGGGTACGTGCCCAGTCCCTCTCCTTCCCACACACACCTTACTCCAAATAAGCAGCTATATCATATCTATTTATTACAGCAATGCTCAAATCACCTTGCATTTGACTAAGTAAAAAATGAGACTTTTCTTGGGGGAAAAAAAAAAAAAGAGGATGTAACTGTCTTGGAACAACAGAGGATGAATAAGAAATAGCAATTGCTCTTTGACTCTCCGTGTTGTCATTCTGTTCCACTGACTCTATTCAAGTGTGAAATCATTTTACTAATATTTTATTACATAGCTGAGAAACTCTCTGGTGTGCCTGCCCATCATCCATGTTTTTACAGTGGAAAAGCTGCACAGTGACACTGCATCACGCAAAGTATGGACAGTGTCCTGAGTACCACACACCAGTAACATCAGACAGAGAGGTAACTGGACCAGTGCCAGGAGCCCACAGACAGGCAAATTCCAGAGACATGCAAAGGGAACATTTTAAGCCATGTTTGTGGCTGTTAAAGCACTAACAAATCAGAGAAAGTCATGATTCCTCTATCTCTTCATATCCCTACCTTATCATATCCTTACCTTATCCTTATCATATCAGGTTATTGAAACTTGATTCACTGAATTTCTTTCTTTCCCTAATATAGTTTCCAGGCAGAAAGCAGGCCACTCCACTCCTCTGAGTTATTTGCTGCGCTTCCTGCCTAGTCCATCTATTCTCCCTGATATTCTTCTGAAGATGTCTTCTGATTAACCTCATATCTTCTTTGATTTCCACATCTCTCCTTCATCTGCATGTCTGGACATTGCCTTGTGCAGCTAATTCCAGATATGTAATTTCCTTTTTTTCAAGTGAATACGCAACTACATGGGGGTATTTTCACTGTTGGTGTGAAGATCACTGTTCTCTGTTGGTGGCAAGATCTTCCCACCCAGCATTAAAATTCCTTCATTAGTTTTTACTCTCCAAGATGTCCGATTTTTTTCCTGTCTAGCATTTCAGCAGTTTCTCACATCTCACAGAAAAAAATGTTCTCTTTGAGATAACATTTAAGTGG
This sequence comes from Ptilonorhynchus violaceus, assembly GCA_013397565.1. Classification (NCBI taxonomy): domain Eukaryota; kingdom Metazoa; phylum Chordata; class Aves; order Passeriformes; family Ptilonorhynchidae; genus Ptilonorhynchus; species Ptilonorhynchus violaceus. The sequence continues at coordinate 1,413,387 of VZRJ01008190.1, read as the reverse complement.
TAATTTCTCTAGCTTGTTCTAGTGCTGTAGGTTTCTGACTAGAAAGGAAAGAGCTTTGATTTATTTGAGCAGGTTTGAGGAGAAAGCAGGTAAAATGGATGCCAAAAAGTGTGCTCCAGTGACCTTAAAAATCCATGTGTCTATTAATTAGTCCACTGAAAAAAACCTCTGATTTCCCAAGCTTTGTTGTAAGACTATTTCTTAGATTCACACGATTCACTCAGCCAATGTATAACATGTCACATGAAAATGGGGCTGGACATGACACATTGTGACTGAGGTGCTGCTTTCAGTTCAATTATGGACTACCACAACCAGATTTCAGCCTGTCTCATCACACTGCCAAGGCAGCACCTTTTTTAGGGGCAAGATGTTCTCCATCTTTACCACACTGGGATCCAGTGAGAATAAATGCCTCTAAGTAAGCACAATGGAACTTTTTGATGATTTCTATACTTTCATAGGGCACAAAAAATTTGGCTTCGTTTCTTTCTAAATGACCCTGGTCAATTGTCACACTAAGCTACGAGAGTGATTTCTTTTGTAAAATACATCCAGTTGTTTTTGTGGATGATATGGGATAATAGATGCTTAAAAAAAACCATTTCCATATCAACTGCAAAGAAAGATTGAAAGAAATGAGAAAAACAGCTGAAAACTAGAAATCAGAGAAAGGCTTTCACAAGAACTAATCTCCCTTTGACAATGCACCCTCAAAAATAACCTAATCATCTGCCTTTGCCACTGCCTCTGTGAAGACAGAGGGAACTTTTTCTTTATTTTAATTGTCCTGATTACTTTTTAATTATACTCCTTTCTCTGTTCTGCTCAGTGACATCAAATACTGGAAGAAGACATTGGATTGCAGCCTAATACGTTTTGGCTGAATCAAAACTCACAAGTTTCAAGTTTCTTTTCCTACTCATAGACTAAAAAACCTTTCTTATTTAATGAAGTTTAATCAGAGGCCTTTTACCATTCATGCAACTGCTTGTTTACACAATTTGGTTTTGCAAAGGTTCACAGCCTCTCTGAGGTTAACTTCCCTTCACTGACTTAATCAGTAAAACTCAAAGCTTCTGACTAATTTAATACAAAACAGAGCTCCTCAAACTGAAAATGAGCATTTTTGTCTATTGCCAGTTGATAAATTGGGAGTGAAATTACAGCTCTGCAATGGGTAGAAGAGCTTTTCAAATCAGTTGTGTTGCACATTTCACATCTGGAATTCAAAACAGGCAAAGTGGCTGCAATGACAACAGTGATCCACTCAAATCTAATAATTCTCTGACACTTTTAGCTATGAATTTAAGAACTGAAGAGCAGTTTTTCCAAGAGCAGTAAACAAACATAAGTAAGGGTAAAAATCCTTATATAGAGAGAGTTAATATTTTTCGTTCAATATTTGCTCTTTAATTGTTGTTTCCACACTTTGCAGTTGGATCCAGAATGGCTTATCGGAAAGTTGCTGAGTACTAACGTGAGAGTGAAATGACAGCTGGATCCCAATAGCTCCATCTGGACATATTTGAGGATGCCTGGGACCCTGATACCTCATGCACTCAGAAAATCAAACCTAATGTTTTAAAAGGGTGTTTCTCCCACACAGACTTTGCTTTACAAATCCCACATTTCACACATCCCACGAAGTTTCATTGCCTTTCTTTCAGTTGCAAGAAAGATACTAAGCACAAAAAGCCTTGAGCAGCATCCCATGGAAAGAACAGATGCTCAGCAGAGAGGAGAGGTCTCAGGCTTTGCACTGCCACAGTCATGTCTCTGCTGTAAATCTCGTCTGTGCGAGAAACAAGGATTTTCTCAGAGTCCCACAAGACCAAGAACAATTTCAAAGTTTTTGGAGAGTGCCAGGTATGTGTTTTCAGTCTGCTTTCCCCAAAAGAGACGTGGGGTGAGAGAAGCAATAAAAGGCAAAGTGAAGCTCATAAGAAGCGTGTCTCTTCTCATACTACCCTTTCCAACAGCAAGATGGAGAAGGAAAAAGGAAAAATCACAAGGCAGATATTGCAGGAGTTAACACATAACTCAAGGGCATTCAGCTAGGATCCTAGAAATTCAGGTAGGATCCTAAAAATTCATGGCTTAAAGGAGCTTGATAGGACTTGCTCCATCCCCGTAAGTGAATGGACAGAATAGACACAGTTCATCTCCTGTGGGAGGTTTGTCCCATTCATCCTTAAATATTTTCAGTTCCAGAAACATACAACCCTTTTATGTTGTCCATCCCAATACTCATCTGTACTTCTAGTCAGAGAGCGGTACAGTGTCCCAGGACATGAAACTAGAACATAGTGTATACTGGAAATAGTTGCAAGTTTTAGTGATGTGATGCTGCACCTCAGCAAGTAACAGTTTTCAAGAAGACTAACTCGACGTAATGAATAATTAGACCAACTCATAAAGCTCAAAAAAAAAAAGGCACGCTTTCATGTATAAAAAGCCCTCACATCCTTTCCTGTTGTTATTCACCATCTGTGCTCAGACCTTCAAAAATGCCTGTTCAACTCCAGCATCTACACCCAACAGGAGGTCGGTGAGACTCAAACTCCTGAATCTCTTGGGCGATTCTGAAGACACTCTTTTTTTATCAACAAACTCTTATTTTATGTGGAGTGAAATTACAATTTCCACTTCTCCCATCATCTTCTTGTTGCAGGAACTGTCCTTGTAACATCACTCAGTAAAAGATACTCCTCCGCCAAAATAGTCTCTGTCTTCCATATGTCTGTCTCATGCATGGATAGATTCAAAAGCTGCTGCTCATTTCTTTCTGAGGGATTTAAAATTCACAGAGGCCCACTATACTGCAGAAGTTTTACTAGGATTGAAGACGAACACAAGCAGCAGGGAGACATTTAAGCCTCTTCCTTCTTTTTAATCTAAAAACTGTTTGCAGTGATGAAACAGGGACTAGACACATCATTCACACTGTTTCTGGCAACATTTTGATTCATTTTAGCCTATGGCAGTGTCTACATATATCTCAAAATGCAGAAAAGCGTTCTGAGAAGAGATTCTTCCAAATCACATTTGTAAATGGAGTAATCCATGCTTGACCTACATACAAATCATTTTGAGCTTCACCACTGAAATTCAAAGTGGCACCTGTCAGTTAACAACAAAATCTCCTTATTATTTGAGCAGGAGAAAGAAATTCAATTTGATTTGCAAGTTCGCTAAGGATACATCTATATTGCAGGGCTGTACAAGGAGAGGGGAGTGGCATTGTCCCGATGAGTCTGAGTGTCCAGGTCAACTCACTGGCTTTTTGCACCCCAGGCTGAATCCTAGGAAAGGCTGACCCTGAGCTCCAGCAAAGTAAATCAGTAGTCAAGTGGGGCAGCAAAGCGAGAGGAGCACAAAAGTCACATCCTGAGGTGTGGAAGAGATGGAGTAGCCACAATTCTAGGCTGTCTTAAAGAGGAGGTCTCTTGGGTGACACTGTCTCAAGCAGAGAGATTATCCAGAGCAGTCTCCACACCAGACACCCACAGCCTCAGCACATCCATGCCCTGTCCCAGCCAGCAAACAGCCCAGCAAGGGACAGGCCATGCACAGAACAACCTTCCAGCTCTGGTGGATCTTTTTGCCCATGCTGAGAAGCAGCAAATGGCTGGAGCAAGTTCTTGCTGTCATAGCATTACTGGTACTTGTTTAAAACCATTTGAGGTGCCTTCCCTTGACCTAGTCACACTTCCCAACTGTGGTGTGCTTTAGACAGCTAACAGGATATTTGGGCTATTACAAAGGCAACCGTCACATAAAAACAAAGTAAGGCACTGATTGTTTTGATAAAGGAACTAAAACCTGAAGAGTCTCACAGGCAGTTCTACTGCTGACAAGGAAACAGCATTTTTCAGCTCAAAAGCAAATGCAAGCTTTAGCTAACCATGTCTTATGGAGTACCCCAGTGCTACAGTGGCTGCACCTATTTCAGTAACTAGGGAAACTGAGTTATAGAGACTAAACTCATCAAAAAGCAAGTTGAGCCTCTCATTGCAAGTTTTCAAGAACTCTTGCTGTTCCACCACTTTGCATCATGGGAAGTGTAGTTGAGTTCATTTCTCTTAGGAGGCAACAAGGTTTGAAGTACAGCTGCCTGGAGTTACCACAGACATATTGCTAACTTAGAAAAAAATCAGTCTTCATGGTACTCGCATTTTTATCAAAAACTAATTTTCCCCAGCAAACTGATACATTTATTTTTTTAAAGCTAATTTTTAAGCAGAAAAATTGAATGGCCATTTTTTCTAGTTGCCTGAGTCTACTCTTGCTCTGGGAGACAGAACTTCAAATTACTGTGTGTTCCACAGTCTAGTGGGAACTAAACCTTGCACATTCCCTCTTTCCTATCCTTCACAGTATGGAGAATATGAGTCATTCCCCACTATAATGCTGGCAAACAGCAAACCAAAAAGTTATCATGAAAACTGAAACACTCTGAGGGCTTAAATCAAAAATATTAGTCAGACCAAGGCTGGGGTGATGAGTTGAAATGGAATTCCTTATTATTTCAGCTTTCTTTCCATAAAATGAAATAGAAAAAGAGCAAAGAGATTCCACAGTGGAGGAATTTCTTGTCATGTTGAGTCTGCAGGGCCAAGAAAGCTCTGTGCTCTTCGCAAATGAGACCAGAGGAGACCAGTCCTTATTTTCTTTACAGGGAAATGGTTTACCTTGAATGCCCTCACAGACAGCTGCCCTCCCTGAAACTTACTCACAGAGTGCTCCAAAGCAGTGTAGTCTTTAAGGCCTGCTGAGCCCCAGGTACCACCACTGAAAACTACAGACTAAGCTGAGGCAGCACAGCAGAAATTAGTGTGCACGAACAAGAGCACACTTATTTACCCTCCAGTTACAGCAACAAATCACAGCCCATTTTCATCAGATGCTGTTCGTGCATTTGTGGCAATTGAGACCTGACCATTGGCTCCTGCCTTTTAGGGGCAGACATGATTCTCAACAGATTTGTTTCCCTGTGTGCAAAGATTGCCCTCCTTCAGTGTTCCCACCCGAGAGACAAGCTGTCGGCCTTCAGCGCTGAGATGGCCGAGGCAAAAGCTTCAGTCTGCCTTTCGGTGGTTACCGGGGAACAGTTCTCGGCTAAGGCACTCTTCAAATCAGTGGGTTGGTACAAAAACAATCCCAAAAACAGTGACTGCAGTGAGATAACAAGAACGAAACACATGACAGTTCTGGTAATTAAGAGCTATGGCTGCCTGCACTTGTGATGATTTTCTATCACTGGAAGACCTGGAATCAAGACTGGACAGCTTTTCCAGTCAAGCTGTTGATGAAACAAGAGTCAATACAGTGAAGCAGTCTGGTCCACCAAACAGAAAATATCAGAACAGATAGTTACAGCAGGGGTTTTTTGACCTTCTGAATTAAGAAACAGCCAGACCAGAAGACTAAAAAGCATAAAACAATCTGGAAATGACCCCCTTAGAGCACACATGCTCTGACAACATTAGCTCCAAGTGTTTCCATCTGTTCAGTCTTCCAGGCTGAAGGCAATGTTACTCCCAGTGTGGACATCATTTCCCTGTGCCCGTGTTAATGGCAAACCTCTCCAAGCTGACTCATCTAGATCCACAAACCACAGACCAGCCCTGCTGGAGCCAGAGCTTCCACTCCAGCACAGCTGTCTGATGCAATGCTCCCAGCAGAGGCCGATCACATCGCACTGCTGTGTCTACCAGCAAACGCCAGGCTGGAGTGCAGTAATTCCTTACACTCCACTTCTATTTGAAACCCAAATGCCTTTGTGTTCCCAGCACAAAGAGGAAAGTTTGGAGTGAGACGTGAAATTCTGCCCAGGAAGCAAGCATCAACTCTCTCCAGGGCTTTGTCCCTGTGCTTACCTAAAGGGAGAGGGTCACTGATGTCAGTGAGCTTGCTGCCTCATTCATTTTTTGTAGTTGTTTCAATGGCTTCCTGTACCAATTGCTCTGGAGCAGTCTAAAGCTGACTTCAGATGAAATCCCAGAAATCCCTTCCAAAAAGCCATCCATCAATTGCAGTTTTTGATAGACTCATAGAATGGTTTGGGTCAGAAGAAAACCTAGAGATCATCTCGTTCCAAAGCCCCTGCCACGGGCAGGGACACCTTCCACCAGAGCAGGTTGCTCAGGTCGCTCACACGTACCTGGTGACTATCACAATATTTTCAGTGTGGGGGTTTGCTTGGGCTGGCCAGAAAATTTTTCTCAGTGAATGGTACATAAGAAGCCTGTTTGACTTGTAGCTTCCAAGTTTTCCTTACTGTTTTGGTATGGCAGTTTCATTCCTTGCCAAGAAGTTCCCTGCCCAAGCATTAGGATCACACTGCTTTGGACACATACACCTCCAACTTGAAATCCAAGTTGTAATTACCAAGCAGGCAATGCACTTCAGAGCAACAGCAAAGCCCACTCCTGCTGAGCCCAGCTGTGGATTTAGTGTTGTTTGGGACTTTTTTCCATAGTCATACCCATAATAAACCAGGACATCCTCCTTTCTCACTTCAAAGATGACTCCAGCAAGAATTACTCGGACATTTTTTGGCCCGGCATCAGCCAGGGTTTGATCACATTGTGAGCACACCTGCTCACTGCTAACAAACAGCACCATATTGTAGAGCATGAAGCTGCCACAGTTTAGTACTTACACATCCTTGGCGCGTTTTTCCTCCATGATGCTCCATCCCAGGGTGATTGTGAATGCACATCCATTTCATTGTTGAGGGAAGCTTCCAGTTCCTTTTCTTTTTTAAGCTGTTTATTTAGTAGTCTCACACTAAGTTATCACAGGGAGTTGTGTTTGCATGGGGAAAAAACAAACAAACAAAACATGAGCCAGTTTCCTTTCTTGCTGAAATCAACTTTAGCACTAATGACAGATGAGCTTTCTTGTATTTCCAGCCCCAGTACAGTGGAAATAAGATGAACAGCAGCTCCTATGACATCACCCTAGGACACCACTCAAGATGGCTATTATTTTTATCTTTTAAATATCTAATTAACATAATTATTAATTAGGTAAATACAGCAAGTATGAATCCACAAAAGCAATCAGGTTATCACATTCTGTTGGCTTACCACAACTGTGTTTTCAATGATATTATTGTAATGTGAAATCATACCATTATTTTACTGAACCTGAAAAACAAAACAAAGCTGGAAGTCAAAATAACCCTGCTTTTATGGAATGTATTAACTGTTTTAAATATCAAAGCATTTTTTCTTTCAAGTTATTTAAACCCATTCCAGTGATAATAAATTGACACATCAAGTTTATTGTTATGAAGCCTACTTAGCAAAAACATACAGACACAGGATCATAGAGATGTTGGTGCGATGGGACCTCTGGAGGTCACCGAGTCCTACCTACTGCTGAGTACATAAGCTGTGTCTTTCTTTGGCTCCAAACTGCCTTCTCTGACACTGGTGCACACCTACAAAATAGCAATCCAGGGAAAACTCAGTGCTCCATGCTCAGGAGGACGATCAGGGGCGAGGACAGAGCTTAACTCCAGGCGGTGAAACCTTCCTTGTGACCTGCCCCCAGCATACCAACCTCTTCTGCACCAGACTGTCAAACTTCAGTCACTATCCTGAGATGGTTTGTGAGAACGGACAGGAGCAATCCTTTTCCACCTCAGCAGAGATTCCACAAAGCCAGGCAATATGCAGTGCATCTTTCCTGCTGCTAATTGCAATTTTTAGACACCAGGTACCCCAAAGAACAAAAAAAACGTTTGAGACATTCTTGTTGGTTTGATCCACACATGTCAGAGCAGCTGTGTGTGGGCACAGCAATGCCTCTCAGATCATTGCAAACTAATTAAGGGTTTTCTTCACCACATGGATCATTATTATTATTCAGAATGTATTGATTCATTAAAGAATTTGGCTCAGAAACAATAACTCCCTTGCTCCTGGGTAAGGAGGCTGTATAGCTCAGCCTCGGCTTCTGGTCCTTCTTGCTAGAGTTTCAGTGTCTGATTATCCCAGGTTGCATCCTTACAAATTCTTGCTCTTAGAGGAAGCTATGCTAGAGAAGACAGACCAAAAGTGGAGTTTCTAGAAGCAACAGCAGCAACAGACTATGTCAAATTTTTCAAAGCTTTCTACGTTCAAGGAAATCAGATTTGAACTTTCCTAGGAGTCAAGGTTCCAAAAACCAAGGCTGAAGCTAATAGGAAAGATTAATACCATCTAGTACTTGAAACTCCGAGGGGATGTCATGTCATCTTGCCCAACTCTCTGCATAATGCAAATGAGATAATTCCATCTTGTTCTCGGTGTGGCATGGAAGCACATTGCCCAAAAGGCAGCTTGCCCTGATTTGACAACTTCAAAAGAGACCAAATTCATACAAGGCTAAAAAATTCCCCCCTGTCAGTTCAGAGAAAGATGGGAGATGTGGACTGAATTTTGCTTCATCCTATGCTTCAATTATTTGCTTGTCACACTTGAGTGCTGCTCAGTTTAGCCAAGGGATTTGGCTAATTTGTTCCAGGAGGAAGAAGTCAAGGTCCACACATGGTTTATTTGCAAATACCCTTAAAATCAACTCACTCTGAGTAAGGGACAACTTGGGCAATCCTTTGTGCCTATCTCCTTTTGTCCATCTAAGAGGAGTTAATTTGGCTTCTTTCTCATTTTTACAAACATACAAGCACTAAAAATTATACTGAAATGAAGAGCTAGACAAGACCTGTATGTTTGTACACCATCAGCTACCTCTTTACCACTCTCCCACATGCACCTTGGAGCATATTCCCATACTGGGTTGAGGTTACTCTCATTTCTTATAAAAACTTAGTCGCCTTTTACATCTACTTTAACTAGTAGGTAATGGTAATGCAGAAGTGTCAGAAATTTTTCATCCAGACAGCAGCCTCACCTTATAGGTATCCAATGAGGAGTCCCAACAACTGCCCACATCTTCAGCTCTGAAGAGCAAAGTCATTTATACCAATGAGTTCAAGAACACAACATTCACTTCCTTTACATATTGCACATCCTAGCGAAAGGCTTAATTCTTGAAGGCACATTTTTTCTCGATTAAACATGAAAGCTGTTCAAACCCAGAGATGACCCTTAATTATGGCTTTAAATGCACTTGTTAGAATTACCTCCTTGCTCATCTTGGGAAAGTATAATAAGAAGTAACATGATAATATGCAGTGCTGTAGTTTTGGAGTAATTGCCTGGTATGCATGAACTCTGTGAGGCCTTTTCCAATTACATTTGTAGCTTGCTAATGTTTGGGGATTTTCCAGGATAAATTACGTTAATTGTGTTCCTTGGATCTGTTTTCCACAAAAAGCCCAATAAACAGCAAGAAGAGCGAGGGAGAGAATTAAGTGGCAGAGTTAATTAGATTAGGCTTGTGCTGTAGTGAAGCAGGAAGATTCCACTAAATCCTATAATAGGCCCTAATGAGGATTTTATCATGCTTGTTAAACGGGTCATTTAGTTGTGTGACGGGGCCGCTGAGTGTAATGCAAAAACTGGTTAATAAAAAAAAAGCCTTTTAATTGCACACACAGGCAAAGCAGTGTCAAAAGAATCCAGCCAAATGGAATAGCCTCCAACCAAATACACGAAAAGCTCTGCAATTCCAGAAGTGGTGAACATGTAATGTGATTAGGCCACTTAATTTTCCTTGACTGGCATAAAAATTAATGCTTTGTGAGTGATTTACACTGGGGAACTTTAAGAATCCAGATTTGTCAAAATAGAAATGACATTTTTCTTCTTTATTTTGGTTTTTTGGGTTGGATTTGTTTGGGTTTTTTTGCAGAGTGTGCAAAAATGAATGCATATCTGGTTGCTGCTGAACCATCTGTAGCTGTCCCTCTTGTTAGTGTTTGTAGAAATATCTGTAACAGAATCGCTAACTACTCAAAGCTCCTGCCAGTTGATGGCATGAGGCAATCTTTGCATTTTGTTTTCAGGTAGCAGATGTCACAGAGCAAAATGAGAGTCCTAGAAAATGCACTCCATAGAGAATTCTGCCTTATCAGTTTTATTTTTAATTTGAAGACAAAGGTTCTGGATGTCCTGTTAATACTGGACACAAGAACCCATATCTGCCCTGAATTAGCCTAGGGATGTGAACATCCAATACTCTGTTTATTTTCTGTTCTCCCACCGCTGAGACCAACTCCAAAAGACTAACCTTAACCATGCAGACACACTTCGAGCTACATTTAATAAACAAGAAAAGAAGCACATCCAGGCTATCAGCAAAAAGGATTAAGGATACCAAGGATATCATTTGATCCTCCTGCTTGTTGAAGTTCACCAATTCAAAATGAGACATATGATAGGAGTTATCTGAGCTTAAAGGTCTCCTGTCTCCTGGAAGCCTGTAAATGATTGTTCACTACAAGCTACTTTCTTGGGTGACATGTCGCCTGCTTTTCTTCAGAGGCAGAGTCCATCCCTTCCCTAGCTGTTATGTCAGCCCAGGGCTCCCCATCACTACATACAATAAGGAAAGATGTGTCCTTTGCCTTGCTATAGCCTTGGATTACTCCTCCAGTTATGCTTCCAGCAATGTTCTCATGTGTTCATTACTTCCTTCAGCATTCAGCTCAAGCAGCACGACAACCCCCCCTCACCGGCAGACTGTCAGGGCTGCATCTCTGACATTTCCTTTCTTGTGCTTTAAAACATCCATTTGTTTTCCCAGGGCCCCCACTGCAGAAAGGGTTTGATTTATGCCGATCCCCGTGGCGTGTGGCAGGGACCAGGTGGTGACTGAGCAAGGACCATGGTGGCTCCCACCCGTCCAGCCAACGACAGCCATTACCCCGAGCACCCCAGTGAGACACACCAGCTGCTGCGCCTCCAGCCCAGCTTGGTGGCACCCCCAGCGGCACCGACACGGGACAGCAGGTCATCCATAAACGCCTCTCCCAGCACCCTGTGCTCTGCTGCCTCAACAACCAAACATCTGCTGGGGAAAATGAAAACAAGAAGTTCAACTCTTTCCTGCTTATTCGTTCTACACTAGTGATTTTTCAACTTCTTTCAGTTTGCAGGGGTCTAAGCTTATTCCAGTGGCAGCACATGAACCCCCCTGCAGTGATTCAAGCCAACTGTTAATCAACTTTATTTTCTTAGTTCCCCTTCCAGGAATGTTCTATATGTTCTAAGAGACCCAGAACTAGCTACAGGTAGAATATCACTGTCCTGATCACTTTTTAATAACAACATAACAAGTAAAATAGAAGTATCTGCCCAATAAAAGCATGATGACACCAGCCCACATACTATTGACATAGTAAATGTCTGAGTGCCTGAGTGTCTGAGCTTGTTTAAAATCTAAGTTTTAACTGTGACAAAAATGATCCTTACAGAGCAGCTACCAGTATGTGTTAAATTTGTGGCAGCTGCTTTATCTTCCTTCCTTGAGTCCTTCTTACAACAGTTCTGTGCCATAGCAGCTTCCCAAAACTATGTAAACATTAAGTAGCTTTCATTGCTTTGCAAGATTTATATCTTCACTGTATTGAGCTCACCTGTATCATTCTATTATCTTTTTTGTATGCTAAGTCTGTGATCACTGAATTCCCTTCTCTGTGTTTCTCCAGCATTAGACACAATGGAGTCTGATCTATATCTGGATTTCCTCCACACTACAAACATGCAAATGTTAAAATGATTGTTATCTCTTAGAAGTAGTTGCATTGTAGCATGATTTCTGGGCCACTGGGGCAAGGACACTCTTACAGATAAGGTGACTCCTGGATAAATAAACTAGCACCACAGTTTGGCTTCCTTGCCTGTTTGTCCTGAGTTTTCAGAGCTGTGTTCAACCAGATTACTATGCAATTCTCCTGTCCATCAAGATAGCTGAACAACCATGTTAATCAACATGTAGAAGTGATCCCTGCTGCTCACAGCCAGGGTCTAAAGTGCAATCTGTTGGTGACCCTGCAAAGAGCACCAGCTCCTGTTCACAGTTCTCAAAGTCACATTGCCAGTGAGAATAGGATTGCTGGTTGAATTCACACTGGTGGTCAAAGTCACAGCAATGCCAGCCAGAAAAGTAGGCCAATGCACTCAGAAAAGAGAATTGAGAGACCCTTACCTTCACCTTACTTTCACCCTTTGCTGAAATGGTTAAAGCCAAGCATAGACTCTGTTGCCATAAACCGTGCTACATCTGTCATAGTACAAGATATAACTGCTTCTAGTGGATAGCATATTGCACTGTAATGTTTCATTGCACTTCCCATTGCACAACTCAGTCTGCTACGCCCAGCTTGCAGAATTAAGTTCATTTTCCTGAATAATTTTGCCAAGGAAAAACTTCATCTAGTCATCCAAATTAACTGTCTATGGGTGTATGCACATATCTATAACATCCCTCAGATACACAGCTATGACTAATAACACAGAAATGACCAATAAAGACTGACTAACAAATGTGATCTATGAAAAAAATTCAAACAGTGGATGCCAAACTACTTAGAGGACAGGCGAGAAGATCTGGTAATGGTACTCAAATAAGTTAACAGTTGTAACTGAGAGAGAGAAAGCCCCTTGCTTCTGTAACATCCCCTTGAATTCATTAGAGACAGCAAAAGCAGTGGGTGCAAACTGCAGCAAAGAAGATTTAAATTAGATATCAAGAGAATTAGGAACTAGGTAGCTCAAGAAAGTGTGATGACTCTTGCAGAAGGGTTTTATGAGCCATGTAGAAAAACATCACCCTGGAACAGCCTCTGGGGTGGAAGGATAGGATTAGATGATCTATCGAGTCTCTGCTATACGTCTGTGATATCTGTGATTTGACACGTTTCCTAACAAAAGCTGGACAAGTAGGATGTACATGAAAGGGCTGTGTTGCTTCACAGCAGAGCAGACTTCCCTTCCAATCAATGAGGCTCCCAGAGCACAAAGTGCTGAAATAAACTCAAGACATTTTAATTGGCGATTTTCTTTGTTTAAACAATAAAGAAGTAATATGGGTCACTTCTGTTGTGGAACAGCACAGACTGTCTGTCAGGCACAGACAAGACTTGTATAACAACGAGATGGAAAATGCTGACTTATGTTCTCTTCTATTATGCTTGTGACCTGGACTTCTCCCTTTTCTTCCCTTTTTTTTTCCTCTCTCTCTCTTGCTATTTTCCTCCTAATGCCAAGCCCTGAAAACATCCCAGCTTGCCAAGCTCTCTTCCTACAGACAGCTGAAGCTGCTAATTGCAATCCCATCAGTAAAACAGACCTGCCCCTCATTTATCCTGTACCATTCCTGTCTTTCCTTTGCAGTTAATGAAGTGTCTCACACTGGGGAGGGAGTAGTTTGTAGACCCAGCTTTCACCAAGATATTTACAATGCTATGCTCACTGCAAGGAATTAGAGCCAAAGCTCTCTAAAAATCAAAGGAAGGTAGAACTATCCACTGCTTTATAACCTGGGCAGGCAATGGGCTGCAAATACAAAGTGACTGGGGATGGCTGTACTGCATGGAATGCTTTGGATGCTACATGCAGGGTCTCCCCCGAGATGGACTGTCTGTTTGCTTAGTCCCTGGTGGAGCACAGCAAGTCCATGGTCCAAGATTCATCCCTTTGCTTTTTGTCAAAAGGTCAAGAACACTCTGGGGATACAGTGTGACTTTTTCTTGAGAGGCAGAAGAAATTTGTTTCCTGGGAAAGAGAAATATCCTTTGGCATGGGAGTATTGATGCATAGGGAGTTGACCTGCCTTTCAGCTCTGTTGCTGGAGGCTGGTGACAGAAGCTACACTTATGCCACTCAGCAAACTGAGTGAGCCTCCTGACATGGCATGACAGCCTGATGTCACACTTTGCTTCTCCAGAGTTGGAGATCCTGTGATTCAGGGGTGCAAAAGTTATTTCTTCCCCAGGGTGTTGGTTTGGCTTGGAAGTCTATCCTTTCCAATAACATGTATTGAATTAACCTTAAAATTGTGACCTGAATCAAACTGACTTGGGGCACTCTCTAAAGTTCCCCCCAAAAGTGGTTTTCAACATGTAAAGGGGAAAAATTTCTCATAGCCTGTCTTGAAAATCCAGCAGAGCTGGAGGATGTGTCCATGGAAGTCTCACAGCAGCATTAGTTTTAGACACAAGGAACCAGAATTGCCTACAGACTCCTTAGCGTACTCGGTGTCACACCAGAAGTCACCTAGGAGAGGAAGAGGAGGGATAATTCCGATGAGTGAATAAACTTTGAATATGCAATGACAGCTGCCTATTTTTATGCTCGGTAGTGGCTCCCAGGGTCCTTGCCTGTCTCTGCTGATCCTGTCTGCCCCTGCACCTTCTACACAAGTTCAGAGTTTGTACAGCTTTTGGGCCCAGGGCTCCACATCCCCTCAATCAGAGTATTTATTTAAATACATAACTGATGAAACTAAAAGAGACAAACTAATACTGAGCCCCCAGGTGCTGTGGAGATTAATATGTGGCAATATTTATGTTAGCACCTGATTTCTCCAGAGATGGAAAGCTGGCCCTCATCCCTATCACAGCTGTCCCTTCTTTCTCTAAGTAGGTTGAAAGGACCAAACCTCAAACAGGATTTCTCGATCCAGGCTTGCAAACAAAGCAAGCAAAACTAACAAACATATGGAATTTTGAATAAAAAAATAAATAAAGATAGAGGAATATTTTATTGTTGTTTGCATCCTATTGGGCAGGGTTCCTTTCTAAGTCTTATCTCCAGCTATGAAAGCTGAAAGTTATTCACAGTCATCCTAAGGTCTACATCTTAGCTACTTCCTAAGCACCTGTAAAAAGGAGGCAAAGTAAAAGAAGGTCGTGTGTGCTGTACAGCAACAACACACACAGAATTTCAAAGGGCCTCTTCAGTCTCCATGGGAAATATTTAGAAGTCAACAAGTTGCAACTGTTTGGAAATGCTTTTGCTTTATAAAGCTGTGAGCACCTAATCCATTCTTGTGTTCTGACAGCCATCGATGTGCATATTTCCAGCAAACTTTTCTCAGGTTAAAAGTTCTAAAATCTTACTGGTTGAATGTAACAAAACTTTGTGCTGAAAGTGTTCCCAGCCATGGAAAGAAAGAGGCAGAATCCTCAGATGCAGCCAGATTGGTGGGGTAAATATGAATCTTTGCCATGCTCGTGGTCACCAGGTGCTAAATGCAGTCTAAGCAAAAGTGCTCCCAGCTGAAAAAAGCTTTTAATTCTCACTCACTTATTTCTGTTGGTGTGAATGAGATGTACATATCGCCTGCCTGAGACAGGTCCTCAGTGCTAAATGTGGGCAACTGTTTCCCCACAAACCTTTCTGCCAACACATCTCAGCCAGGGCTTGTCTGCTGTCCCAGGTTCAGGGCTGTCCATGTTGCTGAGCTGCATCATCCCCCAGGCTGAGACCACCTTCTGCCTCTGCTGCTTCACAGAGCTCTGTTCTCAAGAGGTGAATGACTGTTAATATATCTCATTGCTGCTAAAAATACTAATAAGAACACAGACTTGCACACATACAGAGAAATCAAGGAATTCATCAAATTAATGGACAGCCCCTGCAGCACTGTAAATTCAAGCATATGAATTTCAACATCTTCAGGGGTTTCAATGCCATTTTTCCCTTCTGGTATCTAAACCCTGTTATAAAACCCTGGGAAAGTCAGTGAACCAGGGAATGCAGCTGATTTGAAATAAAAGCAAAATTACTCAGGGGTTTAATTGTTCAGGCTGGGCAAAGTGAAAAAAAGTAAATAAGCACTTTGTTATATATGATGGAAAACAAATTGGAGTGAGTCCAACTCTGCAAACTTTCTCCAGGCAAAATTCTCATCAGTTTCACTGGCAGGGGCAGGTATGAGTTCCCAGAGTGGGACTGAGCAGCTAGAAATCATCAAGAGCTTCCAGAGCCACAGGGCATTTCTGAACATCAAACTGGAAACAGCCAGAAGGTGGGTGATTTTCAGAGCATTTCACCTCTATAAATCTGGTTTTCTTAAAATATCTCCACCAGGGCAACAAAAAGTCTGATATTGAAGTTGTGTTCTCTCAAATAACAAGTGGGGTGGCAGCTGATGTGAAGAATACTGAATTTATCACCCTACAGTGGGTTGAATTCTTTTTATAAAGTACTGCCTTCATGAAAGAAAAGAGTTTGCTTTTTTTCTTTTAATTACAAGTGATATTTTTCACAGGAAAACTTTGTTTCAACTTGATGATCTATTTTTTTTTAGTCAAGAAGAGTCAAATAAGAGGATTTTAGCTTTGCACTGACATTTCAAAAATGCCAAGAACATCAGCATTTGTTTAGATCAAAGATGTCACTATTCATCAATCTGATAGTTCAGAGTTGGGATTTTCCAGAGCAAAAGCATTCAACAAAAATTTTATTCTCATCACTGCTGAAAAGCATCTTTTAAAAACTTCTCCCAATCCCTAGATGAAATGACTACATGTACCACTGGCCCTGTGTCTCAGAAGTCCCCAGATGGCCTGGGAGGGGGGGCACACTGCCACTCCCCCATTCCTGGGTACTTGCACAGTGCAGCTGCAGTAGCACCCAATCCATCACATCTGGAAACAACACAACACCCTCTCAAGGGCTCACCTCTTGTCTCAGCTGAAGAGCTCCAGATCTACTGAGATCAAGAAGAGACTCACTTTGAGGAGGTAGAGGAGGAGATGTGCAACATCCCCTGTGTTTTATTACTGTAGACAGGACAGACAGCACAGCCCTAGCCATGAAGCTATGCAGGTAGCACCTATAGTATCTACAGCTGGGGCTGTGATTCTAGGGCCCAGAATGATTAGGAGATGTCATGGAGGGCTCAGCATCACCAGCACCGACTGCTGTCTGATGCCACCATGCTGCCACCTCTGCTCACTTCTCCATCCAGGTGAGCACTGCTGCCTGCTACCTTTCCACATGAAGGGAGAGAGCCAGGAAAAGCGTCCCTCCCTGTCTGGCAATGCTCATCCACCTCTCCCAGATGTGGGTGTGACAGCAGAGTGGAGACACTACCCAACAGTCCATGGAGCTCTGCGGTTGAAGAGGGGGTGTCTGGCATAAAGTTGTCCGATGCTGCTGCAAAGCTGAAGGAAGAACAAGGAAGCACTTCCCACTGTTAACCTGGTCAGGCAGAGGAGCTGGAAATTCATCTGGTTTTCCCACCCAGCAACAGTTTCTCTCCCTTCTCGAGGTGGCGGCACTAAGGACAAGGTAGGTGATTTCCCCCAGGCCCGTTCACGTCGCGAGGCTGAAAGCTCCTCCGGAATTGGCAGCACCACTAAAATCTAATCAGGTGCTTCTGTGCAACAGACCCAAAAGCAATTGCAATCAAGCCAATTGCTGCATCTGATTACACATGAAAACCCTCGTGCTGCTAAGTGTTTTGCAGTGCTTAATAAAATGTGCCGGTCTTGCCTCAAATTGCATCAGGCAGGGCTGGTTTGGGGGTTTATTTTAACATTAAGAATTATGTGAAAGGAGAGAAAGAGGGAGAATAAGATGGAACTTGGAAAAACAACCACTGAAAGCAAGGTAAAACAGGCCAAAAATACACTCATTCCCTCATATGCCTTCATCATAGTGAAATGAGATCTTCAGGATGAACTTCATAGAAATCTCAGCAATCCCAGAAGAGAATATGGCCAGGTGCCCAGAGCTGCTTTGCTGGCCTCATGGCAGACTGTCACACTGGTTAATCAAAGGCAGTGTTCTAATTCCCCAGGAAACAGTAGATTTTGGGTTTAACACACAGTGGGTTTTGGGGTTGATTGTGTTCGGCATTGCACACACAGCAATGACAGTGCACACGCACACAAACACCCCCGAACAAAGGCTCTGCACAAGACAAAACTAACAAAACCCCCAGTATTTGTATCCTTTCTAGCTGAGTTTCTGTTTTTCCCAATTTTCTAGCAATCTGCACAAAGACAGAATAAAAAAATCTTAACTGTGAATTTCCCTTGTTGACCCCTCACTCAAAAGTCATGGATTTTGCAATTGGTACATCAGCACAGCCCATACTAGGTTCCCTAAAGTTACTCTTTGTTTAAAATGGGCCAACTGGAGAAGAGAAACTGCGTGCTTGTGATAATACCAGAGAAATCTTGCCTGCACCATGCTTGGTCTAAGGGGAAACTCACCATTTCACAGACCCTGCGAGGCACACATCTCCTCCAGCCAGTCCCACCACGTCCCCATCTCCCACATGTGTAGTTCAGCAACACCATCATCCCAGTCAGTATTTCTCAGACCTATTGTGACCATCAAAGTGCCATCCCTTGGCTCTCTGGGCACTCACTTCCAGATCTGTGCAACTCATACTTGCTGCCTGGGACAAGCACCTACAGCAGTACGTGATTTCTCCTGAGCTCAAAGGAACATATTTTCCAGACACACAGAACCTCAGCCATTTCCAGAAAGTCCCAGAGTGAGGGAAACCCCAAAGAGGCTGTTTGATCATATGAGAGAAACAAAGAGTGAGGGAGAAGAGGGATTAGTGAGCACAGTGTCAACCAAATGCATTTTCTTTTACAACATAATTGTCAAATAAGGTCTAGTTCTCTATGGCAGAGGAATTTGTATTCCTGCAATAATGAGTGAAAGTTTGAAGCCACCACATGTCCTGGAGCAAGAAGCCACTCATCCCTGCTGCACTAATTTTGAGCTGTGAAATCCAAAATTCCGTAAAGAAGAGATACTCCCTTCCACTGCTTTGACAAAGGCAAAAAGGGTGCAAGGAACGGCAACGGGAGAAGAAAGCAGCAGGTCAACAGCTATTTCTACAGACACCCAGCCTCTGCCAATTACAGCAGAGACTTGGCTCTGCTTCCTGGATTTCAGCAAGGGGGCAATTGAAGCTGATGAATTAATAATCTTTGAATGTCGAACCTGTTTCTTGCGATTGCTGGTCAGGGCTTGGCAGAAGTGCTGCAGAAATCTATGTCTTGAAAGGGAACTGCAGCTGGAAGCTGGGACTTACAGACACCAATGCACATCTTCTTCCAACAAAGTCCCTTGAGGAAAGACTGAGCTCAGCAACCAAATTCCAGGGCAGGAAGTTGTATTCTAGCACAATTAAAGAAATTAAAATCATAAAATATTTCATGATACAATAAAGAATACTGACAACAGGGAATCATTAAAAACAGTACTATTTTAAAATAAGGCCAAGACAACCAATAGCCAGAAGCACTACCTTCCTCTTAAAATTACTCGGCCTCCAGGAACATGGGGAAATCTGAATCCTCTCACTCTTCCATGAAGTTCCACAGGTCCACCATATCCAACTTATCTCTTTGAGTTCTCTGTAAAGGCACCTATGTTCTCCTTCAAAATTCACCAAAATAATGGTGAATTATTCACCTTCACCTGAGGTGAAGGGCACCTCAGTGTTTTTGGAGTTGCTGCTGAAATCCATTCAGAACCCCAAAGCAAAGGCACCAGGAGGGTTAATGCATCCTGAGTGCTGGAAGAAGCACTGCTTAAAACATTCAGCAGACGGATGAGGCTGTGCATGCCTGCTCAGAGACTCACATCAGGAATTAAGCCTGCAGTGCTCATTAATAATAATGGGAACTAAATGCTGTATTGCATGTGTCGTGATGGGAACAGACTCCTTCTGGTACAGCATGGGGCTGTCCTAAACAGATGATTTAATTAGTATGTTACAAGTATTGATTCTGGGAACAAATATGAATTCAACAAATATTGCTAATGAGCTTCTCAACCCAGCAGTATGTCCTCCATACAAACCAGAAGCACTTGCTAATTTAATATATGCCATATCCCAATACTGACAGGAAATCTTAAAAACACTGTTAGTGGCAAGAGCAAAAACAATCTTTGCCTCCCTCAAATCTCCATTTAAAGTCAACATGTACAACTGACCTTTCCGTATTCCCATTTTACTGTATAGGTTTCTCTTTTAAAAGTTGCTATTTTTTTAGCAAGCAGAATGTACATGTGAGGACTGGGAACAGGCTTCCTGAGAGGGGTCCAGGAGGTAGGTCTCTGCTAATCCTTGGACTAAACCCAAATATCTACACAATATTCTTTTTGCTCAGGGCATTTCCCTGCATGGAGATGCTGTGAATCCGCACAGACACCTCTGCCAGATGTGAGAAGCAGTTCATGCCCTGCCTTAAAATAATGTGTTCAGAGCAGTCCTTCTGCACCTCCTCCAGGTCACGCCTGCAACTTCCTTTCTTCCCATGCTTCTTCTGATTCTGCTCCTCATTTAAACTCTTTTGGGGGCCTAAACTCTGCTGGCTGCTCACTTCTGATGAGTGCAGCGATAAAGGCATCAGCAGGATTTTAGCCATCTTTCTCCAAAACCTGCAATGAACCTAAATGCCCAATGGGACTCCTGGTTGGTCCACGGAAAATGAGCAGTACCAGATCCAACTGCAAGTCCTCCCCTGCTACCCATCAGCGAGCCAGATCTGTCCCAGATAACCCTACATCTCTTGAAAGAGATTTCTTGCTCCTGATGACCAATTGCACCACCAGATTTTTGCATTCATCTTGCCTCAGATGTTTGAGTAGCTCCAAACTGGGAAGAAGGGAAGGCTTCTTCCTACAGCAGTGAAGTATGCAATAAATAAGAGAGGCTTTGCAAGCATTCGGTCCTATGAATTTGACCTTCATTTAATAGTTACTTATAAGTATATATATGAACAAAAACTTTCACCTGAATTATCTGCATTTTTGCAAAAGAGAGATTCCCAAGCTTGTACATACAGTCATTAACTGATGCTTTCCCATCTGCTCTTTGTAGGGAATATGCAGGCTTGTTGATAGTATTAGCTGTGGTAGTCAAGGGAAAAATCTCTGACTGTTGTGCATTAGCTCAGCTTTTCTCTGTTCTGGCAAGTTTGACTTATCATTAAACATCCCAGAAATGCCAGCTCTAAAAATCATTTCTACTTTGATGTTATTTTCCACCTCTGAGAAATTGCTGCTCTCTTTTGGGGATTTGATTTTTATTAGAAACTTTTTTAAAGGCCAAAAAGCTAGAAATGCATCAACAAAATCAAAATACTCCATCTCCTACTCCAGAACAGAGCCAAAATCCTTCCACATTTTGGCCACTTTTTTTGATGCACATTTTCCAATCCATCTCATTCTCCCCTGCTTTACTACACAAATGTATGAAAGGAAAAGAGATTTTTCTAGTCAAAGTTATTAGCCATTATGTTATATGTGAACCTAACAGTCAATCTGGGTTTAAGCAAGTGTCCAGCCCAGTATCCTTCCACGGCACAGGAGGTCAAGTGAGCCTATATAATAGTTTACCCCAAGCACTCCTTTCCTCCACGAAGTCATTAGCATTTACTTTGTGTTCATTAACACTTGCACATAATAACTAATTACATGTAGTTCATGAAGCTCAAATTCAGTGTTACTTTATGATAACTGTGGGAGGTACACCCCTAGAAATAGCTGCTGCCAGCCTAGCTGGCTCCGTCTCTGAAATAGGAGGTTCCTCTCAGAAGGACGACTCAATAGGCGGGACAAGTACATGAGATCTGCCCCTCCACCTGAGAAGAGGGCGTGACTTGGGCTTGGACCCTCCCTCCTTTCCAGAAGGTTCTGTTTTGTTCGGTTCATGATTGGTTTATGCTCGTTGTACCCTCCCCTCAGATAATTTTATTGGACCCTGTACCCTTGTACCCTCCCCTAACCTGTTTCCCTATTGGCTGTATCCCTGAACTCCTTCCATTTCTCACCTCCCTTAAAACCCCGTGCACACCCTGAACTCTTTGGGGTTCTCCTCCACCACTCTCCCTCCCAGATCCCCTTGTCCTGTACCCTTAATAAAGAAGACCACAGGGGAGACCCCCTCTTGCAGCCCTTTGCCTCCTTTGCCTGTTTTCCACCGCGCCTTGCCTGCTGCTCACCTCGAGCCACCTCGCCTCAGCGTGAGCCATCCATGCCCCGCCCTGGAGCAGCCTCACCTTGTCGTGGGCCCTCAGGCATAAAGAGCCGGAGTCTTGGCTGAGGGCAGCCCAAGAAATGCCAGGCAACAGATAACTACTTGGAGCTAATCTATACTGGTGTTGAAAGAACCAAGTGCCCTCTTCCTTGTTCCCATTTAACCAAATACCAATCCACATGCACTTATACAGAGATCCTGAGCAGATAACATTTCTCACCATTTCCAACCTCCCCAGAGAAGCGTTTTCACTGCAAATGTTCCCAGCCTTGTGTAACACTTAGTTGTTCTTGTCCAGTCATGTCTCCAGAGTGAGCTGCTTGTTATCAGCTGTGTGGATCTGTAGGCCAGAATCACTCTCATGAATAAATAAGAAGGTATGATCAGTTATCAGGAGCATCAATATGCTGGAGAGGAGAGCTCACTAGGGGAGGAAAAAAGCTTTTATTACTTTTAGATGCCCTTTTGGTCTTATTAGAATGGAAACGGCGGGACTAGAATGTGAAGGGAGATAAAGGAGGGCTGGCACCAGTGGATTTTATTTAAAAGAAAAAACAACAGAAAATATATACACATTGTCAAGTCCCTGTTCCCACCTGGGAAATCCTGTGTGGCCTTTAAGCCCTGCTCACAGAGTTCAGTGGCAGTGTAGCAGCAGCAGTCCCAGGAGGGGCTGTTAGCACAGAAGCATACTCCCAGCTTGGTTTGTTGAGGATCTGGAGCACCACCAAGCCCATGTTTGGCTCCCAGGACTGCAGCCACTTTCCCTCCTTATAGCCTGTCCATTACAGGCCTGCTTCTGTCCCTCCTGCCTCAGCAGGGACTGATTCCACTGCACTCAGCTGGACTCCAGACAGAGAACCTGCTAAATAAGAAGCAGCAAAGTATGCAGAGACTGGCCTTGCGTGTAGTTGTTATTGCTACCCATAGGCTGAAACAAGCCTTTGTATTTCCTTATTGATTCACGTATTCCAATGAAAGGACTTCAGGGCTTGATTTCCTATAGACATAAATAAAGAACTGAACTATACAACAACTATGGCATGGAGACTCTGCAGAGACCAATCTTGGATCGTTGCTAAGAATGCTTAAAGGTCCTTGAATTCATGAGGAGGAGAGAGGACCTTGCTTCTCCCACGAGTCCATTTTCACCACATAGGATCAGGTCCAAAGAAAAAGACGATAATTTTCTTTCAGGGAAATTTCTCCAGGTTTGACTCTGTAGAGAAAACGCTGAGATGAAAGGTAATTAAATGAGTTGTTTGGTTGGCTTTTTCTTTGGCTGTATTTTCTGATGTCTAGTAGATTGTGAGCTCTGAAGCTTTTTCCCAAGTTTGGACAGTAATAGCAGTGCACTCTTACGTAGACTTTACTGTCTAGCAAAACTGTGATCATGCACTGACAACACAGAAAAATTCCCCTTAACTTCTTTCAGGTCTCTTCTTTTTCTAAATATATGTAGAAACTGGTTTTATTTGAGATTTTTACTCCTCTGCCAAATTTGGTGATAATTCAACCCTTTATAAAAATTCATGCAGGTAGAAGGTGAACACACATGCCTAAGTAGACACAGGAAGCAAGCTCACATAAGTCAAGGACAGCGTGATAGAGGATTGGCTGATGCAAGACTTTCCTTCAATGCTGATCAATGCCAGCTATTTTAGGAAACATATTAGAACATGGCAGTAATTCAATGATACTTCAAGTGTTTTTCCAGCCTCCAGGAAATCCTGTTAAAGGTTTTCCCACACCAAGGGGGATACCCATCAAAGGATTTTTTTTCCTGTGAATTCGTCCACTTATGTTTTACATGCATGTAAACTTCTAGCATCTACAGCAACTGCAGCAAGGAACTCCACAGCCTAAGGGTATGTTTGTGAAGATGACTTCCTTTTGTTTGCTCTAAGACTGCATCATGACAGTTTCATGCCCCCTTATTGAAAGAGGCATGAGGCTGTATTTCATTGGATTTTTTTTTAAAAATCACCCCAGTCTGTACAAGAAAGTATCTGGCCTGCAGGCTACTCCAGAGACCAGCGTCAAAGTCTCACTAGGCACATTAGATGTTCAAATACACACAAATCTGAAGGTTACTAATATTCGGTTTACCTGTCCCTCATGTCAAGACTTCTGAAAAAAACCCTGAAACCCAGGAAAAGAAAAGTAAGGGAATAAAAGTTCTCAGTCTGAGCTCTCTTTCTACAGGCTATCCATCACATTGTGAAACATCAGAGATATTTGATTCTTGCTTTGGAGACTTTAGTGAGCTCTTTCCTACATAAGTAGCTCGGCCATCTTCTCTATGTAGAATATATTTAATATCATCCAGTGACTACTGGAATCAATGAAAGCCCTCCAGTTCAGCTCAAAATAGTTGATCAGCCTCCAAAAGCTGACCTTTGTTAATCTGCTTTGAAAATCTAAAAATCAAGGCTTATTTTCTCTTTTGAGGCTTCTCAATATCTCAAAAAACTACTCAATCAGACTCTGATTATTTTTTAATCTGTTCTGAAAACCTAAAATAGAGAAAAAGATTGAAGAAGGTGATTTTCTTTACTGCCTATGTAGGAAAACTTAGGGCTGCTAGTACTGAAATAGGTCAATAAATCATTCTAGTAAGAGTGACCTAATTAACACTCAAGCACTGATTTGAATGCATGAAGCTCATTATCTTGACTTAAGGTTCACACTCACAGAAAAGAAAAAAAAATTAATACTAAAAAACTCATGGAAAACTTTGTGGAAGCAAAGTTTCTGGACAAGATGAAAGGCAAATATTGCTTTTGGTTCCCAGTCTTAGATTCTTCCTAAACAAGAGGAGACAATAGGAAACACTTTCAATTAGTCTCGTACAGGACCACTGGTGATGACTCCATTCTAAAAGCACCCATTGCCAGCTTGAAAGGATCCCCAGAGTGCAAAGGACATCAAAGCACAGACTTTGTTGCAGTACCCAAATAGGAGCTGTGCAGAGACCTATTCCCATGGAATACATAAGCCCAGGCCTGGCAGGCAGTCCTACAGCCCTCAGAGACTTTGTCTGGAGGAATCAAATCCACTGCTTTGCCTCCTCAGAGAGGCTGAAGGCCAAAGACAATTGTGTGATCACTCATGTACCTAACCCCAAAACTCCTTCCCTAAGTAATTGTAATGGGCCAAAACTAAATCTACATAGTTTACTTTTACAAGCCCTTCCTTCCCAGCTCCCATCAGTTAAAATAAGAATTTTCTCAATGCTTTTGTACTAAAAGTTGAACAGTGAACAAGGGAATACACTATGGCAGATTAGAGTTGTATTTTTTCTGATTATCATATGTAAATTCAGAAAGATTTAGACCAGAAAGTGACCAAAGCCTGCTCTTTGACAGACAAGGTGGATTCTCTCTGTAATACAAATGTCCACCATTGCATCCCCAGCTATGCATCAGACACAAGTGATGATAACCCAACCACAGACACTCAATTTTTGAAAAGAACTAAATACTTTTGAAATAATACTTCCAAAAGAACTAAATACAGGGTAGTTTAGACATAGTTAATCTGGAAACTAGGAAATTATTTCTAGAAGGTGGAGGAGAGGATTTCGAGAACAAGAAAAGTAGGGATTACTGGTTTTGAAGCTGAAGTTTGATATATGGCAGGGATTATATTGTGTAAAAGCACAAGTTTCTGCAGTGAAGCAGAGCTCTTCTGTGACCCATAGTCCTGCCTTTACAATGTACAGCTGTGTATAAACTCATGTACATGGTTCTTTTACAGTCTTTGGAAAAGGTAGATGAAACTGGGAAATTGAATCCATTTATCTCATTAACTGAAAAAAAAACCCAAAGTGGAATCCTGTTCCATACAGCTCACTTGACTTAATTAACTAACATCTGAATCAGTGCTTGTTTGCAAATACTGTCATTCTAAATCAGGAGCCAGAACCAGCAATTGTTCCTTTTCTATTAGGGTAATTGAGGAAGGTGCCATTTGATTAGCCCATGGCTTTATTGATTAATTTATCATTTCTTTGTTTGGTTTTGATTTTGATTGATTTTCTGTGCTCTTTGCAAATGAGTAGGTTGTCATGAATACAAAAGCACTTCACACACAACCATTACCACAGCTCACCCTTCTGTTCTTTTCCTGACGTCCTCTTCACTGAAACTGCCTCCTTTTGCTGTCCACCAGCTCCCACTGCTGCTGCCTGAACTAATGATTGTGCCTGGACTACAGCTTCCAAAAAAGTATGGTGTCCTTACCCATGACACAATAGGACAGAAGAGCAGGTAGTCACAGCACCTCTTTGGCATGAAGTTAAGGTCTATTTAGACACACAAGTCTCATTTAGCACGACACCAGATTGCTGCAGGCCTATGACATTTGTAGAAATCACTGCTGATACACAATAGTTAATATTTTAGGAAGAAAACAGAGATATTACGGTATTATAGAGCAAGACCACACCCATGTGGTCACACCAGCTTTTCCTGTTTGATTTTGCAGTGGTAGAAACTCACTCTGGTTTTGCACAGGGAGCCTTGCTGGTGAGTGGATTACCTGAGACTGTGTTACAGCCCCTCCATGTGTTACTGTCTTTCTTCCCAGTCACCATCCATGGTCATGGGCCCATTTGTAAGCTTCTTACATGGGCACAGCCAAACGTGTTCATAACCGAGCAGCAGGATGGCTTGGAATTGTACTGAGCTTGGGACTCGCAGTCCTGTGCTGCAGATCAGCTGGTCGGTGACAACTTGTTGAGCCATGGTAGGTCTGGCACTGCTTTCACCTGCACCTGACCTTCTTGGCTTGACACCGAGCACACCTTGTTCATGCACTGCTGCTTTCTTACAAAGCCAGCGGGAGACAGCAGACATGTCCTTCCAGAAAACCAGTGTCAGAAAGCTCAGCATCAGCTGTGAATGCCAGTAATTTGTAATAGGAAAGAGAAATCAAGTGAAGAAGGAAGTGCTCCAGACTGTCAGTTCACCACAGAGTTTGGGTTTGTTTGTTTGTTTTCTAGTAAGACAATAATGAATTGCAGCTTAGACTAATGAAGGGCACATGGTCTTTGGGACCTGAAACCAATACCCCCAAAAGCTTACAGTGCTCAGAGAATGGAATAGCTCCAAATTTGAAGCAGTATAAAAACAATATCCAAATATCCATGTTCCGTGTGGTGCTTGGGGACTGAGATTTGTAGGCAGAGCTGCTCACTTCTCCACTTTGCTTTTTAGATGTCTGGCAAGTTGTTTAGTTTCTTTGTGCCTTTCTCACATATTATAGGTTATCTCATTGCCTGACTCTAGCTGGGACTTTTGATGAAGTATCCAATATGCTCAATGACTGAACTTGAATGGGGGAAAGAATGAGGAGAGAGTAAAACAAAGTAGTAACAATCATATTGCATGACATTAGGCAGAACTTAATTAGCACTTGTCACTTTGGTTAGGTTTGATTCTGCCAGTTCATTGTAGAAAGTCCCAACCACGAACTGGTCAGAGCCATCCTAATGGTCTTTTTCAAATAATATTTAAAAAATAATAGTCTGATAAAGCAAAAATTTTGCAAGCAGCTTGTTAGTCTTTTCATATTCACAGGTTTCTTAGACTAGCAGACTAGTTGCTGTTATTAAAGAAATCTTACACTAAAGAAAAACCCAAAGAACCACTTCCCACACATGCCCTTTTAGAACTTAGACTAAGTTGTTCCCATAAAGCACTGTTTCTTTATATGTGTAGATATATGTGAAGGTTCTCCATGCATTCATTAAAAATTAATCTACTTTAACAGCATATAATTTTTATTATCATTAAGATCACAATGCTTTTTAAAATGTTTTCCCAAACCTTTTATAGCTACTTGGTCTATTCATATCTTATAAAAATCTTGACTGTCTGAACAACTGGCCCCCCAACTATCTTAGCAAGATTTTCTCATCCTACTGCCATCCTCTAAACATATTCCATTTGAACAAATTAACAGAATATGTGAGCCTAAAGCCTTGGACATGAAAGATATAATTTGCATTTTTGGGGAAAAGTACTTGGCTAAAAGTAGCTGATTCCTGTTTCTGTAATGCCAAACACCAAAACTCCCAAACAGATACAAGCTTTAGAAGCTGAGATTCCTCCTCTTTACTGTTATCAAAATATATTACCCCAAAATCATAGCCTGCAGTATCAGATGGACACACAAACAGAAATTAGAAGACGTTGAATTTGAATATGGAACATATGAGTTATTGAAAGGAATTTGATCTTACTGTTAAAAGTTCAGCAGGTAAGAGACCTAGGTTTGACTCGTGACTCTTCCTCCCATGACTTTAGGAAGTCAATTAATAGTTTGGTGCATCCATTCATCATCAGCAAAAATCGGTATTGCGCTCTCACCTCCTGGAAGACATCTTGAAGATGAATACCTTAATGCTGTGGAGTGTTTGGACCCTGCATGGACCCATTGTCTGAGTACTTTGTGCTTAATTTTCTGAACCAGCAAGTGTTGTTTAATTACTGTTGTGTCCGCAGCATTGCAAGAAATCAAATCCCAACTGAGAATAGCTGTTCTTTTGCTATCTTATGCTGCATTATTGGAAAAACTAGAGGGGCTGTGCTAACAGAAAATGAAACTGACTGTTGACAAGAAATAAACTTGAACTATGAAGACCAATTAGGAAACAAGAACAAAAAAAAAAAAAAAACAACAAACATGGGGGAGAAGAAAAACTGCAGAAATAACCACTGTGCTTTTAACTATGTGGCAGAAGCAGAGTTCTTTAGAGCAGTACTATTAGGAATTGAAAATGGGAATTCTGATTTTGTGTATATGTGCCTTTGTAAATGTAGTTAGGCATATATATTCATGTATTTATTCATATTTGTACATTAGTATCTCTTCAACTGACAGTCATGAGTTCTTCAGCTGTCCCTCAAACACAGTTCACTGAAATGGGATGTAATATAAGATAGCTTCTCACTAGTAATGGTTTTAAAATATAGAACAACAGACAGCTTGAAGTGGGCCCAACTCATCTGTGATGAAAAGCAGAACAAAGGCAATATTTTCAGGCTATAGAGAGAGAAAGCATAAATGTGGTGCAGATCAAATGTCTGAACCTTTTTCCACTTACCCCACTAAAAGTTCCATATTACTTTGAAAGGGTTACACTGAATTTTTAACAGCATGCTGTAGCACTATTCTGTTGTCACTTCACTCAAACTCAACAGTAAGCAAGACACAGAGATACAGAGAGGCACAACTCAGGATTTCATCCCTGATTAAAAGACTTTGGAGTGTGATAAAAAGCACAAAGGCTACTGGGAAGTTGGGTATCCAGATACCATCTTTTAACATTTGTCGCTTGACAGGTTGCTGATCTACCCAGGATGATTCTTAGAAGCCAGGTAAGTAACCCTTCTAGCCCTTTTCAATAAAAGACTACACAGCAATGAATGTAAGGTACTGGAGAAATAGAGAAAGTGGGGTATTCTCCTTTTTGCCTCATGAAATAAACTACGATGATAACAATCCTGAAACATCAATCTATGCTGCCTCACATTATGGAAGCCTCATCAAAAACTAATTAAGAGCCAAATACCATGCTGCCTACTTTAAGATATATTTCTAAAAGATTTTCATGCCCCTCTTGAGCTAATTCTGTGATCTTACGAAAACAAAGCACTCATCATTACTCCCAGACACACAAAGACACAGGTAGGACCGAGGCAGCCCTTTTCTCCTGAGGACTGAAATAGCACTTTGCTTCCAGGTTTAGATCTGATGCGCAACAGAAAATGTCGGAAGGTCAACAAAGATAATTAGATTCAAAGGACAGACAAGCAGATCCTCACTTCAGGCCACATCTCCAAGCAGCAGCCAGTTGGCAGAGAGAAGCTCAGCAGGTTAGCCTTGTCCTCTCTGCCCACTTGCCAGAACAAATGGTGCTATTTCAGTCTGCCGCGGCTGCAGGCAAACGATTAACTCTCAGGCTGATGAATTGAGAGCACAACTAAATGGAGCAACCCAATTTTTCCATGGGGTTCTCTAATCACAATTCACCACCTAGTAGGAAGAAGTGTAATGTTAGATTTTTGCAGCCTTTCTGCTGGGTAACATGATTATATTGTAGAGCCATTATACAGTATAATGTTGTATACCTTTATGGAGCCTCTGATGGTTTAGCAGCATTGTAAGACAAAACCCACATTACACATAGAATATATTTAGCCTCTGTTACAGAGAAGCTGAGAAGATAAGACTAAGCTGATCAATAAAGAGTCTACAAAACCTTCCTGCAATGAAGCAATATAGGAAAGATGAACTCAGGATGTGACAGAATCCAAAAGAAGTGCAGGAGAGAAATACTAAAATTAAAGATAAATAAGGAGAAGTCATCATCTGTGAGGTGAAGAAAACTATATAGGAGGGCTTGAGGTTGACCAGGACACAGGCAGTTGAGAGAGGATTCCCAACAGACTGAACTGAAGCTAAAGAAGTGGTGGGGATGAGAGGAGGAGAAGGCAGGTATTCAAAGAAAGAGACAAGAATGGTTGAAGCAGAAAGTTTCAGTAGAGGAAGCCTGAGAAAGCCAATATAAGGCAAGGAAAGAAGAAAGATTGAGAAATTTGACTTGAAAACAGACAGGGGAAGTAACTTCCAGCAGAAAGACAGAGAAGAGTTGAAAGAAACAAAGAAATGGGTGCAAAGAAAAAGAAATTCATTAAACTACAGGAGATGTGATCCTTTGGGAAAGCCAAGGGAGCAGGCTGAGGCATTCACACCTTAGTTCATTGTTGGTTCTGGATTTTGAAGGGGTTCTGCCTTTGCTTCATCCATAACCCTAGAGAAAAAGTCAAAATAGTCATTAAGATGTTAGACGTTTTCCCCATTTTCTTTCTCTGGGACAGAACTGGAGGAACCTCGTTCCTAGGGAGAAGCCTCCGACTGTCCAAGTCCTCTGACTTGGACAGGTACCTTCTGCTTTCAAGAAGTCCAAACCCCACTATGACAGGGGATGCATAGAGCTGAGCAAACCCATGACTCCTCAGATCTGCCTGGTTTGCCTTCTCCGTGATTACACCACTTTGCCTGGCTCAGAGCAGCTGGCAGGAGCAAGCCCACTGGATGTGTTCAGATTGCTCACCTTTCACTTCACCCCAGCCCAAACCCCTCTCACCCATCCATCAACGCCTCCCAGCCTGGAGAGAGGGCAGAGATGCTTGTGTCTCGCTGCTTGGCTGTTGATAACAAACAGCACTGGATGGGAAGCCTGCAGACTCCCTGGTGCTAAAAGGAAGGAGTTCTCTCTGGCCTGTGTGACCACCTTTCTGCAGGTTGGTTTTTTTCATCAACATTTTGGCTGCCCTGCTGCACAGCACTCATGGAACGGATAAGCTTGTTCTTGCACGTGGGCCTTTCATCTCTGTCTAGGCAAGCTAGAAATAAAAGACTGGGCCACAGCGTTCAACTAAGGTTTCTAATGTAATTGGCTTCCCATTCCCCATGGATAGCCTGAGATTACACCTAGAAATAGTAATTGCCACAAGTTTATGATCAATCAAAGGGACTAGTGATACACATTCTCCAGCCTCTGTAGCATGTGCAGATCGTGTCTAGAGGCAAACTGCTACCAAATTTAAACTAAGGTTTCCAGACCGCACAGCTGAAAACCTTGTGGTCTTATCCTTTATATTTCCTACAGAAGCTGCTGAGAGAACAGGGCTGGCTTAATCCCTCCCACGGGCAGCACTCCCTAAATCATGAACGACCCCCTTGGAAGCACCTCTCACCCCCTCACCACTCTGGGAATCCAAACAGACAGGCTGATGGAGGTGTCTGCAGTGTGGGTGGCTGAATGAGCTCCAGCAACTGCAAAATGAAGAAAGAAAACAAACAAAAAAAACACCTCAAAATAAAACACCAGCAACAAAATCAAACAAAAACCACAAAAAACCCCAAACAAAAAATCACACAAAACTCTTTGGAATTAACCCCTCATAATCATTATAGTGCTGATTCCACTGGTCTTTACTGAAAGGCTTTATCTCAAGCTATTTTAAAAAGAGGGGGTGTGAGTAAAAGGATTATTTTTGCTTTAATTGCCTTACCCAGGTGATCAGCTCCTTGAGATGAAGTAGAGTAAATGTTGAGGGGAGGGAGTGTCAGGATGCAGAAGGGAATCTTCCACCTTGAGAACTAATCAAAGCGCCATAGAAGTTCAGAAACTTTCCAAGACTTTTCCAATTTTTTGATCACTCCAGAGATCTTGTTTACAGAAATACACTGCAAGTTTGATCTTTAGAGTGGATTAGTAGACAACCTTTTCAGTTCCTCAAAACAAAGAAAGACACAATTCTGTAGCAGTCTGCAGCGCACTCAATGTGAAATATCTGAGCATTAGCAGAACTTGCTCTGCAAAGGCAGATCTTTTGGGAACTCGTGGAACCACCTGAACCATCAGTAAACTGGAGCAGCCTGGCAAAACACAGATTCACAATTGCTACTAAGATGCTTTATCACAGTTTTCTTTTGAAAGTTTTATAAACTCAACACACCCATTAGTATGAAAATTGGACTCACTCACATCTGCTCAAAAGCAAGCTGGGGCCAAGTTAAAAATGCATCCTGTGCATAACACCTCTGCTTGGAAACCAAGGTTCATTGGTAGTGTAAAAGTCCATTTTGCAATTGGAAGAAACTGTAAAGAGAAAAATTCCCTCCTCAAAGTCCCTACATGGCCTCTGACAGTTACACACACAGTAACCGCTTCAAAGAACAAAAAAGTTTGTACCTTCTCCTAGGCAATGTTCAAGAAAGGTAGGCTTTAGCTCATATTTGCTTTTCTCTACCACATCTTTTTTTACAGTTAATATATTAAAATCAGAATTGAAAATGTAACAAACATTTCTTCTCAACCAGAGCAGAAATTTGAGAATATTGTCAAAGTCAGTTCATAAATAAAATAAATCCCTTAACTTCTGGAGGATTATTTTGGTGGTGTGTGTGCATCTGTATCATCACACTTGAGACATAGGGCCTCACACCTGATTGTAACAGTTTCAACATGATTTGTCATGGGATCCAGCAGCAAGAAATTCCTCGGTGTGGTAATTTAGATACCCTTTCCTCTGCTGTAAGGATCTATTTCTGTAAGGACTTGATTCCTTACTTCCTACTATGAAGAAAACATAGCACATAGATGTTAGTCTTATGCCAGGACATGGGAGTTTCCAATGCCTTTGAAGTGGTTGTGGCCCTGGGAAATTGGGAAAGGACTTGAGAGAAAGAGAGCAGAGGCTCATTCTTCTGTTTTAAAAGTGCAGCCTCAAGTCCTGGCACACAGCATGCTCAGACCCTCTGGCATGGGATGCAGTGCTACCAGGGCTTTAGAGAAAGGGGAGGGCTTTGAAGTATATGGGAAAGGAGCCCCCCCCGCATCACCAGTGTCAAGCAGAGCACTGTTCTCAGCATGCAGGTAATGAGATCACACCACACTGAAAGTCAATGAAGACTTTGAAGTTCTGACTTTACAAAGACAAACTGATTCTTACATTTTTTGCCTTTCCCAGGCTAGCAGTTCTGGTAGGCACCTGAAAAGAAATGGTAACTAGACGTAAATATAAACAATTACTGTGTTTTACCCCTGTGTTATCCCAGGGGTACTTGGCATTTTAAGAGTTTAAAGTTTAATTACATTTTTGCTTTTGGTACATTGGATAGCCACTCACCTATGAAGAAAAGCATCTGAGAGGGTTTCAAGCTCATTTAAAACACTCAAAAGCAAAAAATTGCTGAAGCGTGTGAGGCTGGCTCTGTGTTTTGATGTGCTATAGAATAATGTACGGAATTATTTATACATTCCCTAAGTGGTGCATTTTCATTGTGCTTTCAGCTAACTCGCAAACTCCACTGGTCCCATCTCAGGAAAGCTCTCTCTCCACACTTGTTAATGCTTCAAGTCATATGCTGAATTTTTCCTTGCCCCATAGCACTACTGTGTGGAAGGAGATACTTGAAAGTCTGCCCAGATTGCAGTGTTATAAGAAAGAGGGAAAGAGATGATCGAGAACATTTCAGTCACTCCATTGCTCACAGAATTTCTTATTTATTCCGATTACCGACTCCCATCTTCCTCTGCTCACCTTGGTTTCTGATGCCTTTCCTGCCTTTCCTCCGTAAGACAGGAGCTGGGGACCCTCCATGTTGAAGGTCTTTGAATGCGCTCATCATCAAGGAACCCTCCTTACAACATTAAGCTCCAAAGGCCTGTCCACAAGGTCATAATATCTCCCCACAAAAAGCCTGTCAGGGCAGGCTGTTTTGAGGGGACAGAAATGGCCATGTAGAAGGCAGCTCTTGATCTTCATCAGGTGGGCAAGGGGTCAGGGGAATGGCCATCAACAGGGAACACTGCAGAGGTTTCCTTCTTGCCTGGTTGCATCCCGAGTCCCGCCACCCTCATGCGTTTGCCTCCTCCATCCCTCTCGTGCTGTCCTGAGCCCTCGCCTGCTGCCAGGGGCACGGAGCCCCTGCTGTGCTCAGCTCCACCAGCCTGCGCTCTGGACTGGGGGAATTGATTTTGCTAACACACGCCTGAAAACACAGCTTCTTCTGCTGTGGTAAATCAACACAGCGCCACAGGATCGGAACAATAAAACACGTAGCAAGCTGGGGGTCTATTTCCTCTGCCTGAAGGGTGCTCCATCATGCCAAGCTATGATTACTACAGCCCCACGCCAGCAATCTCCTCCATTTCTCAGGTCCAGTCTCAGTAGTTGGGTATAGGAGCACATAGCTGTTTGTTTTAATCTAATCACTATTTATTTTCAGTTGTGTGGGGGAGAGAGAAAATCTTTCACATACACAAAGCCCTGTATTTCTTTCCTTCTGGCTCTGAGTGGGCTGGTTGCAGAAAGACAGGACCTGGCCACACAGGCTCTGATTTGGGGAAAAGGTGGAAAACTTGTTAGTGGGCAACAAAGGCATAAAAAGAGCTTAAAGAAGAGGGAAATATATCATCAAAGTGAAACTGCTAAAAAAATGGTCTAAAATGTCTTATACATACATGTACACATGTGATGATATGTACATATCTACATATATCTACATCATCATCTACATATATGATTTGATTTATATATGTAGTTGCTGCATAACTGTGTATAAAAATATGCATGTATGTATAGAAAATACGTCTCCCTCGCCACATGTGGGCTTCACTAGAAAAGCCATTATTTTCATTCTAATCTGTGAGGAAAGTACATAGCCTGGTGTGATTTTTCAAAGAAAGAAGAGGCAGCATTTGATGACGCCAACTCCTACACTGCCTCCTGCCACTTTCAGTGAGGCTATTTTCCTCACTCAAAGCTGTCCAAAGGATTCGCACATACACATATGCTTACATCTTTGCTCAGATGCTTGAAAGATCGTCCTGGCCAGCAGTTACCCTCTCAGTCACAGGGAAAGCTTATCTTTCACCGGAAAACTTTGTGAGATGCCTCTGGACTTCCTCACTGCTGTTTCAGGTTTTGTTACTTTTTCTTATTTAGCCGCAGAAGGTTGTTAAAGAGAAGAAGTCCAGCTCCCCACAGTGCTTTTCAAAACCATTTCAAATGTACCTTACTGGGCTGAGACAGCTGTTGTTCTCTTCTTAGGGGAAAAAAAAAAAAAGAGAGAGAAAGAGAGTCCTTTTGCTCCTTTTTTTTTTCCACTTTACAGACTGTCTTTTAAAAAGGCACGTGTGTTTCCATTTCTGATCAAGGTTTCACAGGAGGAATGTTGCTGTCGAGACGAACAAACTCACAAGGAGTCGGGGAAGGAAAGTGGAAAAAGAAGTAAAAAATTTATTTTAAGGCACACACACATCCTTTTATAGGCTTTAAGAATGTTATGATTCACATCACCTGTTAATTGGCTATTGAATCAATACAATACACCCATTGGCTACATTAACTACAACATTCTATTATTATCAAAACAACAAGGCAAAAAACACCAGGTGCAAGGTTGCTGTTAAATTCTTTCCCTATGTTTACAGTTCTAGCTCTTGTTTCTCACGGGTAGAAGCGTACTGTACTAAGATCTATTTCGGAGCTAGCAAGGCTGGTAGGCCTGCTATACTTCTCCACAGAGGAAGACAGCATTTCTCCTACCACCAGCAGTCTCCAAGCCTCACTCTGCAGCCTTTCCTTTCCATATGGAAAGGCTGTAGAGCTTAAAGCATTACCTTTGTTTCCCTCTACAGTAGCTGGGGACAAATCCTGGGGTAGCATCACCCCATGTTGTTCCTTGTCACCGAAGAAAGAGAGGTTACAAGGACACTTTCATTTCAAGATCACAAAGTCATATGTACCATGCACCAAGACCAGTTGTTGTCGACTCTTTGGAGACCTCACTGACAAATCATGGTGCCTGGGCTCCTAATCCATGCATCCTTAGCCACACCATGACTCCATGTGCTCCTACAGAAGTGCTCCAGAGAAACACCCAGGGTTAAGGGAGCACAGTGACCACCTGCACTCCTCGGCTGGACGGTCCTACCACATCCTGCCTCAGGGACCCACTGGGTAGCAACAGGAAGTTTCTCACAGGTTTGCAGAAGAAATCAGGTTGTCTGCAAGACTGAGTCGTGTGCAGGCCACCTGGACCTTGGGCAGGGCTGGATTAGACTGTGGCATCATTTCAGGCTGCTGAACCTGAAAACATTTACAGAACCAGTAATCTATCACCTCACATGGGGCTACCAGGTCGATGAGCAAGCTATCTTCCTCCTATCCAGCTTGCTTTTCTAAGGACTCCCTTATCACTGGCATGGGATGTCCCCAGCTTACACCAGGGAGAAGAAACTCTCAATTATGGTTTAGTCAATTAACCTTTCAGACTCCAGCCCTAATGGGGCTACTGCTGACATCAAGAAAAAGGATAAGGGGTGTTGTGGGATCAACCCTTGCTAAACCAAGGGCCAGATGAGCAAAATTTTAAGGCATTGAAAAGTTATATCAAATATGATTTATAATTGTAACTGTTACACAACAGATCGAGTAAAAAAAAATAAAACTCCTTTGACAGAAATAAAGGCAGCTACAAAAGAACCTTTCTGAGGCACTAGCATTCCCATGTAAGAGTCTGAAACCAAATCTATACTGCAATGAAATAGTTTTCTGAAAAACCATGCTGCAGTCCATTGGCTGGGTCATGCACATGATCTGAACTGTGACTCTGGGATTTAAAGGCATCAGTCACTCCTGTCAGAGCAGTGTTAGTGGTTGTGAAGCAGGAACCAGGATCTGATCTCTGCAAAGGGACATAGACAAGTTCGGTCAATATATTATTTGCTGTGTCTACACTGATGCCTGGATTGGATCCAAGCCCCCTGGCCACCCTCTGATTTACTGGAGCCTTTTAGCAACTGCATTTCTGCTTCAGCTCAGTGGTGAGCCAGAATTAGCAAGTCCTGCTGAGATCCCCAAAGAAGGGTTGTGGTAGGTCAGAGCAGCAGTAGCCATGGGGAGAAAATGGCAGGTTTCTGTCAGTGTCCAGTTAGAGGGATTGTAGCAGCTCTGTGGGAACATTTTCCTAAGATAAACTAGGTAAACATCTCATTAAATCCCTTTCCACTAGGCCATCAGTGGATACTCACTGTCTCATCTCCTCAGAGAAACCCCTATTCTGGATTACCATAGGAGCAACATCGTGTTCAGCTACATCGTCCCTGCAGAGACCTGTCTTGGTTCATCATGTCAAAGTCACCATGGCTCTCCTGCAGGCTCTCACATCCTCCAGTCTGGGAAAAGACAGCACAGAGTCAGGGCAGCAAGAAAACAGATATGTTTTAGAATTCCTCCCCAAGCTTAAGTAAAATACAGCAAGATGTGAACCCACCCAAGGGACACTCAAACCAAATCACACTCAAAGCTCAGGCTCAAAATCAGGCTGGAGCAGAACATCGTGTTGATGATCAGTACATTATTACACAGCAGCTGGGCTACAATGATTGTACTCCTCCTTAGCCCTTGGTAACATCCCAAATAATACAGCATGGCTTAACCCCAGGAAAAAAAAGGTTACATCATGCTGCTCCAGTTGCAGAGTAAAACCATGTGAACAGAGGGGCAGCCAGCAGTGCCCAATTGCCTCCCAGTAACACACTGAGCTACTTTAATTTGGAAAATTGTCTAAGCCCCATATTTCATAATATTTCTTTTAATATACATGCTGGAGGCTGTTCCTCATGTTAGGCTGTGTAGCTTAGGGCTGTTCTGTGGGCTCTTACGGAGCACAGTTTGTTAAGGTTCCTCTGCAGGTGCCAGGGAGGATCACAAGCATTACCCTCCACGCCAGGAAGACAGGCACTGCTCCTCACAGCCCATCTCACCAGCCTCTCCAATTGTACAGGAGTGATCCCTATGCTGTTTTATCCATTTTAAAGTCCATTAAGGCTGACACTTATGCAAATGTAAGTATCTCATCCTTATTAAAAGGATGTTTAACTTTGAGCTCCTAGAAGAAGAGTGTGTGTGTGCGTGTGCTGTAGCCGTTCAGGTGCCTCTCACACACCTTCTGCCTTCTGAGACAAATGGGTCATTTCAAGCAGCCACCCATCTTCTTCCCTGTGAGACCACGAGCTGCCTGCACGAGGGGCTGAGGAAAGCCAGAGCCATACTGACACCGACTGACTTGTTCTATGCCTGCACCAAGGAAGGTCGGACAGACGTTTTAATCTTCATTAGCACAAAGCCCTGCATCTGAAAAGGAAAAATCAAACTCTAGGAAAGGGCAGAAGAAGCCTGAAAAATTAACACAAGGCCACCTTCCCACCCTGTCTCTTCATAAGAGGAAAGGATACTCTATCAGGACTGTAAACGGAGCTCCCTTTTGTGAGAGATACTGAGACGCGTAATTTTCCTCCATGCTCTGTCTCTCACAGATAAATGACAGTCATGAGATCTAAGCTGTCATCCCTTTCCTAGAGTGATTTCCAGTTACTTTGCCTGCATGTGGCACTTAGGGACATGGTTGGCAGTGTTAGGCTAATGATTGGACTTCCAATCTAAACAATTCTATGGCTGTGTTTGGTCACATTGCACTATTTGTTAAGTGATCTCAAAAACCTTTTTGAAAGGTGGCTCCTGGCACTGACATCCTTGCAGACAGAGCAAATTGAGGTGTATCATGGTGAGGGACCTTGCCTGTGGTCTCAGGGATTAGGAGTAACTGGAGATGGCCTTGAAGCCTCAGATTAATTCAGGCTGCATAGTCCAGGCTGGTGCTAGGCAGCTGCTGGCACTGTCAGCTTTTGTTCCTGCAAGGAAATAATTATTTGATCATGAGATTTCTCATACACATATATCTGGCACGTACACATGGAATTAGTTATAACTGCCTCAATTGTAAGCCATGTGAAGTCATTAAAATTCATTCCAATTAATGGCAATGAGCCGAAAACAAACCCAACACGTGCAAGCCAGAGAGAAATCAGCAGTTACAATACTTTACATATGTCACCCTACCTTGGAAATTTTGCTGGAGCTTTAATGTGCAGGCTGTGAATTGAAAATGAGGATTTCTCTGCTCTGACAGATCTTTGCAGCTAAGGAGTTGAGAAGATTAGGGAAGCCAGTGCCCAATTAACCTCATTGTGGCACACTGCATGCAGCTGGTCCGGAACTACCCGCTTGCACAAGTTTGGAGACCTTTCCCTCATCTTACAGCTGACGAAAGTGAAGCACAGAAGGAAAGGCGCAAGGGCACTAGAATTGGTCTCTTCTGAGTCCCACCTCAAGGAAGGACATGCACACAGTTTTTGACCTGATGAGGATCAAATAAGAGGAAGAGTCTGCAGTCCCACTAGCCCATGCTGCTTCATCGGGGAGCTGGGAATATCCAAAGGAATATCCAAAAAAGCTGTCTGCCAAAAGCAGGTATGTGCTAGTGGTGAGAACAGCCCGACAAGCTGCTGAGGTCCAGCTGCAGCTGTCAACCTCTGCCCAAGGCTTCTATCAATCAATTACAGCCCTCTGGGTAGGGAAGAGAGTTTGAAAACACAAGACACACAGGTTATTTTCAACAGCCCAAAACTTTACAGCTTCTCCCAGCTCTGCACCAGCCTCTGAACTAGAGGGGATAGAGCTGAGTCCCCTCCACAAAACCATTTCACTTCCATGGGTGCTCCCCAGCTCTAGAAAGGCTAACTCATGGGAAGTTCTCTTTAATCTCATGCACAGGAATATGCAAACTGCAATAAAAGTACCATTTGCCTGTGTCACTCCATCACACATAATCTGGGCTGATGGACCTTCTGGGGCAGGAGGCATGAAAAAAAAAAGATAAAAACTTCTGAAATTCATGTGAGCTATTTCCTGTGCTTTTGTAATGCAGTGACTCTTCAGAGACAGAGTGCACATTGTGTTCATTCCCTCTCCTATCTGCAGTGTTGATATTTGCTTTAATGGTTTCTTGGGTTCTTTTTCTTCTCTGGGTGTTCAGTGGGAATAACCAGCATCGCTTTTCCCTACCAGGAGTGAATGAACCACAAGTGCATTTTGTATTCAGCTTAACAGACTGATTGACTCTAGACTAAGTTTCACTATTTCCCATCTGACTTTCATTACCTAGAATAAGATGGTAAGTCAACCTGAACTGAAAGTAATTAAGGGAGCTTTGGAAGGGGAGGGTAAAAAAAGAAAAGAAGAAAAAATCCTTCTCTCTTCAAACACATAATTGTACAAAAACCACAAAATGCAAATGACTTATAATGTGCCAATCTGGCTCATTTATTGTCACTTTGAAGACAGTAACTACAAAGGACTAATATTTGTAATCTACTGACACAGTAGTACTGCTAAAGTGTGCTATTTAGCATCTTTCAAAAACAACTCCTGGGTTTGTCTAAAAGTATCTGAAGGAAGCTTAGAAGTCACTTCTTATTCAGACATTCCCCAAAATATCGAATCAGGCAGGATATGGGATAAACTCACATGAGTTAACACTCCACTTCTTGGATTTTGTACAAAGTCAAGTACAGTTTGTCCAAACTTGGATCTGCACATAAAAGGTAGGATTTCTTGTGTAGCTATGACCAGCTGTAGGAGTTTCCAGTACTGGGAGATGAAAAAGGTAAAATCCCAGAGAGCTATAAGGGACATCCCAGAATCATGTTGGAAATTATCTAAATGTATTCTAGTTTGCTTTGGAAAACAACCCAAAAAAACCAGACTCATGGGGACAACATGTATGGAGAATGTCTGTGATGTCATCTTGCAGCTCTACCTGCTTCATCCCACAAAAATTCGCTTTTCAACAGGTGCCATTAAAACTCTGGTATTTGATGGCAAACAAGGAATCATTTTGGTTCAGGATCAGGGAGAGGGCAGACAGTAGGGCGTGGTACACTCTACCTCTAGCCAATATAAATTAAACTCCTTCTAAAAATCACCTAATGGTAATTTCAACCTAAATATTATGTTGCTTAAACCACAGGAAGAGGTAACACGCTACATATATGGCCCATCAGTCACATTAAGAGTAAGAGGAAGAAGAAAAGATAAGTAGTAGTGACAGCAAATCCCCACGAATGAGGCAAGGACCAGCAGAGCAGGAGGAAGAATACAAGGCTCCAGCTTGTTCGAGTCCTTACCCCTAACAGCTGATCAGCTCCTGCCACTGACTCACCTTTTGGTCACTCATCTAAATAATGCTGCCCATAGAGCAGAAGGCTTCAGTGAGAGAGGAAGAACCAATCTTGACACTAAAGTCTTCCTCCATCTCAGCAGCACAACAAAATTAATTAAAGATAAAAATTGGGTCAGAGCTTTACTTCAGGGCAGAACAAAAGCACAAAGCACAGAAGTTGTCCTTCCCCAAAGCTCATGGAGTGAACAACAGCTGTGACTGCTGTGGCTGCTGTGGGATATCCATGAAAGCAATAGACTTCTGGCCACTGTGTTTTACTCGTGATGCACGGACTGGAACTACATTGGATGTGTGTCCATAGCCTTTGGGGGCTTTTGGAAAACTGACCATGAAAAAATATTTTCTCTCATTTCCAGGCAAGTGTGCACTGCAGGGGATTTATCCTCTAAACAAGAGACTTATCCTCTGAACAAGCTCCTCTGTCACATTAAAAATAGTGAAACCTCTTATAACAAAGAAGAATGCAGCTTTGAATAATGTGTTTAAGCATTCATTACCATGAAAGAGGATAATTTCTGCATCAAGTAAGAAGCTGTCACTTTGTTCTGTGATGGTGAACAGCATGAAATTCATCACTTATGCTACCTCCCAGCAGGAACTGTAGGGAACATGGATGTGAGTAGAGTGGCCTGGGTAGCTGGAGTCTGCAACCAGCATCCTCTACCAGTTTTCTGTCAGGCTATGAGACTCCAGCATGTCCTTTGAAAATTTAGAAGCAGGAATTTCCATAGATGAGAAACAGGCAGGGGATACAGGTGTAGAGCTGTCTGCTCACCTGGCCTGCTTATAGGCTCTTAGTCTGTGTTTGCTGCCGGTATCCACATGCCTTCCTGTCAGGTGAGAAATAGTCTGAACTCCTCCCATGCTGGATCTTTCATCTGTGCTTAAGAAAGAAACACATCCAATGTTTTGCTTCATCAGGAACGCGCTTTTTTTAGCGGATTTTTTTAGCGGATTTTAGCAGAAGAGCAAGATCTGGTTTATCAAAACTGCTGCAATATGATAACCTGTGATCCTCACGCCACATCTGGCCTCCAGTGACATCAAAACCATTTGTGAAAATCGAGTCTTTCGCAATTACATGGGGAATCATTATTCTTCAACTCTAACAAAACAAATAGTAACAGTCTGTCCTAAACGTCAAAAATGAAGGCAACTCTTGGTTTTTAATTAGAAAAGTAATTTATTAAAAGAAGAATAATTTGGAAAACAGAGTTCTAATTATGTAACTAAAACAACAAACCGGGAACACAGTGATCAGAGACACTTAAACCAAATCGGCTGTTAGCCCAAAGCAGAGACCTGCAGTGCTGGGTTTTTCTCCAGCTAATCCGAAGAAAAAAATCGATTAATAAAATCTCTGGATAGAGAGACAGGCCTAATGACCACCGTGCTGAGCTTTACCAAATGCTAGTCCTGAGGTGAAGAGCAGCTCCTCATGTCTGTCAGGTGATTTTATACCCTGCTGGTCCCTCCCATCACTGCCCACTATCCGGCCTCCGAGGTATGGGATGATTGGTAGAGTTGTGAAATGAAGTAATGTCCTTCTGCCAATAGCTCGCTTGCTGCCAGGGGAAAGGTCTTGGAGTGAGGTCATCAGTTCCAGTGGCGGGAAAAGTCCTCATTAAAATTCCACATTGCCACAGAGCTTGGTGACAGGGTAAGGGTCGGGTGCTAAAAACAGTCCTTGGGCCACTTTTGAGGATCAGCTTTCTCTGTAGAAAACTTAACTTGGACAGGAATTGAAAGGGATTTCACACAACTTTATAATGTTAATTGAACTTGTAAACGTAGCTGAAACATTTAGAAACTAACAGGGAAGAACCTGTTAATTGAACATGTAAACCTAACTGAAACGTTTAGAAACATTTACACTTACTTATATTAACAACTTTAACAACTCTTAATTTGGTCTCAGGACAATTAAATATGCGAAAGCCAATTTCATAATTTTATGCATAACACTAAACCCTACCCACACATACCAAATATATCTATTTCTCTACCATCCACCATTAAAAGTCCTCCTGTCTTCAGGCTCTTTCTATGGCGCATCTTAGGTTCCAGCTTACATAACAGACTTTGGACAGCATGCCACAACACTGTGTGTCCTATGTAGGTTGACAGTGGCCAGACAACCCTTTCCCACCTCCTGCTAATTTCTAGTGATGCTGGGTCCAACTGAGCCAAATAGACATCAGCTATTCATAGCAGCAGTTCTGGACACAGTGGGGGCATGGGTTGAAATTTTTAGCAATGACTGTCCTCTCCTTCTACCTCCAGAGGTCCTGGGACCTAAAGGAAAAAAGAGCTTAATTTTTTTTCCTTTAGTTGTTTTATAATTCACTCAGTTCCCTGACCCTGTTCCAGCACCTTTGCACAGGCAGTGCCTGTCTGTGGAGCAAAGGTAAGACCAGGAACAGCAAGGGGAAGGAAAGGTTTGAATACCTGAGTCAGTGTCATCATGAAAGCTTGACTTGGGAAATCAAACCCGAATGTTCCCACCTGCTTCTGAGACTTTAGCAACCCTTTTCTCTCTAATTGTTTCACCGATTCCTCTAATTTCATCAAAGTACAACAAAGTACAAACATTTATTTACCTGGAAGTTGGCTGCTTGTGTTGCAGGCCCAAAGAAAGGCTGTTGTGCCCACCAGTTCCTTCGATTTTTAATTTTTTTCTAGGTATGGCTTTTGATCTAATAAGAAAAGATATTATCCCTGTCTGCCAATCTTATCTCAAATATTTATGGCAATTACGCTACTGGGGGCTGTAGAGTTACTTATTTGTCAATATATGCTCACTAATTTATTTGTTCATAATTTTTTTTTTAATTTACCTGCAAGGCTGATTTTTCCTCCTTTTTTATTTCTATAAAGCAATAGATCTTCTTTTCTGACAGTGATTCTAGAGAAGCCAGGTTTGGTGCAGAAGCAGAGATCCCTCCTCCTCACATTCCCTCTAAATTCCATAAGTGCAAGCACAAAACAGCTGCAGAACTACATTTACGCAGCTGGTCCCATACTGCAGTTGATAGCTGTAGGTATCAGCATACCTTCAGAGAGCTGACCCCAAGTCCAGCAGCGGGGAGAAACCCACTGCAGGTTGCCTTCTGAGCAGGACAGA
This sequence comes from Ptilonorhynchus violaceus, assembly GCA_013397565.1. NCBI lineage: Eukaryota > Metazoa > Chordata > Aves > Passeriformes > Ptilonorhynchidae > Ptilonorhynchus > Ptilonorhynchus violaceus. The sequence goes on along the minus strand of VZRJ01008190.1, from coordinate 1,368,668 downwards.
CACAGCTGGCAACCACAGCGATCTCACAGAAAGTTACCTTCATAAAGGACAACTTCGAAGTTAAATTACAGGCTAAATAATAGAAAAAAATCAGGCTGAAAGCACATCTGGGGTTAAAGGCAAAAGCAAGATAAGAATCCTATAGGAATCTGGTAAAGACGAACACAAAGCCCTTGAGATAACAATGGAGGATCTCCTATCAGATCTACCAGATCTACCACGAATCACGTATTTGACATTATGCAAATCTTATGCAGTAAAATCCTGAAAGACTAGGTTTATCAAGGTGTAGTCAAAAGGCCTTACTTTTGTTCACGCTTTAGAGCTGTCTGTGTCACACAAGGAACTCAAGGATCGATCACAGGCCCTATACAGGCTTGAGCAGAATCTCTAGCTAGGGTTTTACAGATGAGAAAATTTGGAAGGGAGGGGGATATCATCCCTTCAGGTTGCCTGAATTGTGCTCATGCAGGGAGACAGCTCTTGGCTGCAGGGAGCTTCATCTTCCATTCAGCTCCTTCAAGTTGCTGGGGAGCTGGTCACCCTTCCTCCACTCATCCTGTTTCACAGCCTGATGACCAGTTTGGTCATCTGGGGCATGTTTCAGCACCTTTCAGGTTCTTCCAGCTGAGATAAAGAGACTTTTAGAAAAAAAACAGCTCTACAAAAACACTGTCCTCTATATTTTAGTAAACACAAAAGCTCCCCAAACCTCTGATTTGGATTCGCTTTTACAGGACATTTGCACGTCTGAAAAGTGCTGCCTAAACACCAGAGCTGAGCAGAACGGACCCACGTGCTGGGCAATCACCCAACTGCTAATTCCCACAAAGAGAGTAGCTTCTGATCCGGAACGTGCTGGAAGGACAGGAGCTGCCAACCGCTGTGGGCGCGTGCGGGAGCTTTGTTCCTCTGACTTCAGAGGAGCCATTTTATCTCTGCACCCCAGCAGCGAGCTCGTGGGGGAGCCATGCCAAATGCAAAACACAAACGAGCGGTGCCTATAAAAGAGAGATATCATGAGAACCTGCCACTTGGGAATAATGAAAGGCTCGGGCAGGTTGCTCTGATTGTGCAACCTACCCGGGGCCTGTCAGCTCTGATAACAATGGCAGCCATCAATTCCTGCAAAAATGGCAACAGCGTGAATTGGAAATTGTGAAGCACCATTTAGGGTCGAAATGAGATTTTCTTCAGAATGCATTTGTCGGCGTGTTCCCATTCACTTGAAAAGCTCTGGACAGATCAGAAGGAACGTGAAGTAGCCAGGGTTGGGAGCTTATTTTTTATTATTATTCCTCCTCCTCCTTACAAAGCTGTTTTAAATGCCAAGAGCTTTCACAAAACAACAGTGGTTTCAAAGCTGCCAAAGGGCAATTTGAAAGTGAAAGGTATTCTCTTCAAATTACCTTGGAAAATGATACATGTTATGAAAGGGGTTTACTTTTTGGAGTGTTAAAGAGATACCAAAAATCCAATTTTATTGTCAGATTATGGAGGCAGGCAGTGGGGGGCTGTGTAAAATTGCCGGAGCTCCTCTTTAGATTCCACAGATATGTCTATTTGCCTTTCACAGACACCTACAATGAGGTATCAGACAGGACTGAAAGGGACAAAAGAGTTGTGGTTGTTTGGAAAATCTGTTTTGTTAGAACATTAACAAAAAGAGTCAGAGCTCACACAAATGTTAACTATTAACAGTGGGGAAAGCACACAGCTCGAGACAATGCTGGTCAAACTCCCTGGAGAGACAGGAGCTACAAGAAATTTTTGTGTTGGCTAAAGGAAGGTTGAGTCAGAGGGAGAAAATAAGTCTGTGACCATCTCTGTCAGCTTTAGATTACAGTATTTAGAATGCAGGTTTTTAATATGGTTTTCTCCCCACACCTTTTGGTACATGGAAAGGGTGCTTTTCCTTTTCATTTTTCTAAACAGCATGACATCTATTATTCCCCAAGGGAAAGAGCAAATCAAGTCAGGCTCCCAAATGTACGTTTTCTAACTGTAAGAGTGGATGGATGGATGGATGGATGGATGGATGGATGGATGGATGGATGGAAAATAACAGCACAGGCCTTTGAAAAAGGAAAATTGAGTCAGAAATCTGAATAGGATGAACATAATCGCTGTGTTCAGTGCAGAGGAGAAGGCGAACCTCAGGACTGAATTTTGCCCCAAGATGAGCAGTGAAATGTAAACCAGGGGATGGGTTCAGTCCTGCTACACAATAGACTCTTTTTGCTTGTAAGTCCCAGTTCTATTTTGCCTCTTTCTGTGTTCTGGAATTGGTTTTTATCCTTCAGAGAAAGAAAAACCAGTAAAAAAAGGCTGGTTTTTGAAGATCCTAGCACACTTAGTTTCCAGACAGTAGATATTTCTTTCTCTGAAATCACAGAAGATTTCTTTCTCTTCCAGTCCAGACTGACCAGCGACAGCTTTGTCCCTGTGGGCAGAGATGACGCTCATCGACCCAAACCCAAACATGACAGTAATGGATGATGCCCTCAGTTTCTAGGAGACAAATTCTAACTCAACTAAGTCTGAGCAGTCAAATCCAGCTCCCGCTGGGGTCAGGTGCTCCACATTGTAGTTTAAGTCCCTTCACAACCTCCAAGCAGTCAGACAAGGAGGTAAGCCTGATGAGAACTGGGTAGACTTTTCCATCTCTGTGTTTCTTGAAAACAAAAAGAAACAAGTTGCTTCCTCTTCTCAGAGAGTCCCTTTTCAGGTGGAATGAAATCTGGTGGGCCCTTCCCAGAGGACTGCCCCCCTGGGTCTCCCAGCTGTGACCTTTTGCCTGTGTTAGGTCACAAGCCCCATTGGGAGCTTTTTTAAGCTGGAGTCTGTTACTGCATAGAATTTAAGATGCACTAGTACCTGCTTTGCAGCACAGGCAAGGAGCCACAGCCTGGGTTAGTGCTCACTGTGACCCATGGAAGCAGGGACTGAAAGCATACTTACCTCTAACTTTCTTCTCCACCTGTGACCCTTAAAAGCACACCTGCAATAAGGGAGAAGAGTTGGCTTTGTGACTTCTTTGAGCTCCAACCCTTGCCTTTGAGGGAGAAAGGGTCAGCCCATGTGAAACACACTGTGTTCATACAATCCAGGATATTGCAAGGAATCACTGTGAATAGAAACAAGCTTCAGACAGCAACTCACTGCATTACTTTTAGCTTGTCTTTCCCTTGCCAACTAAGCTTCTACAAATGCAAAAGGATTGACTGGAGAATTTCTTTATGAATCAGAAAGGCCAAAAAAGAAAAAAGGGGGGGAAATTGTTTTACACTTCCCATTGTTCCTTGCTTTATTATTTAAGCTTCAAAGCTTCAAAGTTCTTCCAAGCAGGTGGCACGTCTGTGTTTTCTGAGGCTGAAGTGGTTGCACACACACACTCACACTCACACTTCCAAAATATTCCCTATCAACTGCAAAGGGCTCTTTCCTCCTGTATTTTTCAGACCAGCCTGGGGACCATGTTCCTCAGCCCACGCTGAAGTGAACAGTTATGCAGCTGAGATAACAGACTCAGACTAAGGCGGATTGAAAGCTTTTTAGTGAATTTGCTGCCTTAGAAAAATTTGCTAAGTTTACAAAGCCAAACACACCAAAATCAGGCATTAAGTCTTTTGGAAAACAAGTCCTAATTTGTTTGTAAATAACATCTGTGCATATATGTATGCACATGGACATCCCCCCACCACCAGAAGATCTGATTGTGCCTGCCCAAAGTTTGTTCCTTCGTGACTGTTTCATGAAGTTTCTAAGGAGAAACACAGCTCGCTTTGGAAAAATGGCATTCATGATTCACATTAGTGGCCAAATTATTACAGCTGAGAGGCTGGGGGCATAGAGGGGCCCTTTCCTCGGGTGGGGTATTACAACAGAAGGCACTTGACCATTTGTGGCAAGCATGGTTTGCCAGGGATATTACCTAGAGAGGGCCTGAGGGTTGGTGTTCCTCTGGCTGGTTCTCAGCCTCCCTGATTACATGCTGCTCCCCACTGGCAGCTGCAACTGGAGCAATTTTTTCCCTTCCTATTTTATCCTCAGATGCTGGCTTTTCAGTCTTACTATGTGTAGACAACAGATGCTTTGCTTTACAGTGAATAACATGTTTTGCAGGTAGAGAGGACAGCCCGGGGGAAAGAGCAGCTGCTTTTCCAACCAGAGTCTTTGTGGAGCATTTGTTTGGAGCTGGCTGAAGCCTCGGGTACGCAGCCCACGGGAAAGCCCAAAGAGACTCAAACGGCAGAGCCGGATCTTTGTGTCAAACACAAGTGAGTGGCATTGGGCTGCCAGCACAGCAGCTGTGGCAGGAGCCAGGGACTCATGCCTCTCTGGTGGTACTTGCACACTGCAGTTCCCTTCCAAGACGAGCCTGTGTACCCTGCGTGTCCTGTGCCATGTTTGGGTTGTCCCCTTCAGACCACGGAGTGATGCAAATTCTGCTTTCTTCCTCTGCCAGGGGATTTCTATTCATTTTCATCAATATCATAAACCATCTTTCGGTGATTCATTCCCACTGGAACCAAAAGATTTGACCCTTCCTCCTGCCCTTCTTCCTCATCCGTCACCTGCGGTGGCACAGTGATAAGGAATGCGTTAGAGACTGGGAGATGCTCACAAGCTAGCAGGATGCAGGAGAAGGCTGGCACATCTTATTGTGGCCAGCTGGGAGAGGAAAGCCTTAAGAACAGCTTGGGGCTTAGTGTGTGCTTCCAGAACAGCAAGAGCATGTGCTACACTATTCACCCATCTTTGATATTCCACTTCCATCATCATCACAAAGAAGTAATCGATTAAAAATGAATATCCCAGCTCTGAGGTAGCAGTATTATTTCCTAATAAGTTTCTTGCCAGCCACTGCAAGGCAGTAAATCTGAGGTTGACATGGTCATAAGAAGAAAAATAGTAAATTTCACCCTTTTTTCCAAATGTCTACTCAAAATTCATCCCCATGCTTTTAAAAGTTTCCAGATGTAGGGAACCTTGTCCTTCCTTCTTAAGCAATGTCAGGAGCAGTAGTTAACAATAGCTAATTCTAATATTTGGCTTGATGAAGCCTTTTGCAGTGTTTGAAAACACCTCTCTTCCCCCCGGGGTGCTCAAGCATCACCATCTACACACTGTCCAACAACTACTTTTGTGTTAACTCCTGACAGTCTTAGAAGGCTAAAGAGTGAGGAAGGTCTTATGCCTTGCATTAGTAGTAGGACCTCCATTCAACCACTTTTCTTTAAAATTTCTTGTCCAGAGCATTCATAACCCATAACACAGAATTTCATCCCCTTATTTATCCTCCCCACAAGAAAAGGATGCTGGGACCTGATACATTCTTGCCCCAAATCCTGGTGTTAAGAGCCAGAGCAGGGGTTTTATTTCTTATTAACCTGATACCTCCCCAAATCTAGCCCCTGCAACACTCAGACTGAGTCATGTGCCCCTCTGACTCAATGCTCAGCATTCCTAGGCCATTTGCTAAATACAAGTAGACTCTGTACAAAGCAGGGTATTTCTAGGCAGAGAGGGGATTTAACAATCAAAGGAGGAAACAGCAGCAGTCAAAAGAAAAAATATTGACTTGTCCACTGTGAGCTGAAAAGCCTAATAATAATAAAATTCCTCTACTCCCCAGACTAAAAAATTTCTGCTTTTCGAATTAACTCATTGCTACTCCAGCTCCCTGCCTTCATCACTTTGATGTTTAACACAATATATTAAAGCAGAAAACAATGCCCTCAGCTCTTTTTCAGGAAGCACTATGAAGTAAAGTATATCATAATCTGCCTCTTTATCTTTTCTCCAAGGGAATCTTTGATCTTCTTCCCCCATAAACCTTCCTGGCAAACTGGTTCTGCTGATTATCTCCTGCTCTCTGTTGGACTGGCTCTGCCATTTGCTTCCATTTAATTTCTTTTTTTTGCTTTAACCTTTTTGCTCTGAGGTTCAGTCCCCAAAGCCCCAACAACCAATAAAAAAACAGCATAGCACTTTGGATTTGGACTGGGCACACTGTGTGCAGTCTCTTTCTGAAGAGAAGTGCTGGAGACCTTCACTCACCTCCAACCTCTGGGAGAGGAGGAATCACATGCAGGGATAGATCTGCCCCTTGCACAAGTGTGTGCACACGCCTGGTGAAGTCCTTCATCCAGCAGCCTGGGTTTCTCCAGGTGTTCCTGGCCTCTGCCGGTGTCTGACCTACCCCAGGAAAAACTGGATTCCATTTTACAACGGAAAGTGGCAAAGCTGAAAGCAAAGATGACCAAGGGCAGAGTGAGGATCCAGTCTCCCAAGTGAGAACTGGGCTGCAGCACAGCAGCACACAGAGCCCAGGCCCCCTGTCTCTCAGCCCTCTGCCTAAACCACAGGGCTATTAAGCTAATAGGCATTAGTGTATGATTTTTCCCAGAGGAGCATTTATTTCCTTGTGTGGTTAACTGCTTTGTCTTGTATTTCTCACTGTCATTGCTGTGTTGGCATTCTGCAACCTCCTTATTTGCTGTTCTTTGCCCTTCTCTCTTGGGCTTCTGTCTGCACTGGGATTGAGGAAGACTGAGGCTTATTTCATCTCACCTGCTGTAGTAATGATGTTTGCCATGAGAGAAAGGGTTTGATCAGGGAGAAGGGGGGGGTGAGGATTTACAAGGAGAAAAACAGTGAAAGAAACATGAAGGAAAAGCAATTGAGGCAGAGAGAAGAGATTGAAAATGTTGATTTGACATCTGATGCTTCGGAGAAATTCTTGGCCATATCTACTAAGCAGGAGCCTTTGTGCTCCATTTCAAGCAGCAGCAGGAGGAGCACAGCAGCAGAGACTTCTGCTGCTGACAGCCAACAGAATATCTCATCCTCCACAAAAGCAATTGATGTCCCTGCTCTGAGGGATAAAATGCCCTGCCTGGATTTTGTGGGGTTTGAAAACTCTGGAAAATTGTGTTTGGCTCCATTTTACACATTGCTACTTCTTATCCTTTGTGCTTTGCCTTTTCCTAGTTCAAGCCAGAGTCTCTACAGCCTCAGCAAAATATCCCTGCCGGTTTATGCTTAGGGCTAGTGAACACAGGAGCAGAAGGAAAATCTTTCTGAGGGAGCTCTTTCCGATGGAGCTCTTTCCCCTTGAGCAACACCAAGTTGGAATCCACATAGCCACATAGTTATAGAAAATAGATCTGGAAACAGGTGGAGATGGTCATCCACCACCCTGACTTGCTCTGCCCAAGCACTGCTGACACTCAGCTTCATCACCACTACTAACCCACATATGGCTTGGGGTTATTTCTTCACTGTACAAGGAGTAGATCCAAAGCACAGCAACGGGAAAGGAGCTGGCGAGGGAAATCTCCAGCAGGATAAGGAGCAGAAGTCATGGTTCAAAAGCCAGCGTGCTGCCCTAGGCATTGCCAAAGGTCAGGGGAAGCCCCGATGCTGTCCAGAACAAGCAGAAACGCTTTGCTTCCCAAATCAACAAAGCTTCAAGGATTTCTCAGGCCTTAAATCTGCCACTTCATCAGGATGGTATATTGCCTCTGAGCCTGGGATAATCCTGAGTGATGCATTACAGAAGAAACACATAGATCTAGATATATACATGTACTCACCTGTATGCTGTGCCACCCAGCAGGATGCTGTGACAGGACACCTCCCTGCCAGGGATCCTGAAATTCTCCACCACAAAGCTGACATAAAACCACTGTGAATAGCAGTGGATGGATTTATGAATCATATATAGATACATAAATGTATTTCTCTATCTCTTTATACATCATGAGGGCTGCCTTATTTCTGTCTGGGAGCCCCTGGACAGATATATGTGCTTTTAAGCACATGGGCCACAGGTTTCACATAAAAAGCACAGAGCATCCACACAGCAGATGTGCTGTCAGGGAAAATGTAACAGTACAGCTTAGGTACCTTATGTCAGACTACACTATCCAGGAAAAACAAGGAAAATTCTTAACATCAAGCTGACCAATGATTTTTGGTGAATTTGGACATGCCTAGGAGAAAATGTAATGTTCCATTTCCTTTATATCTATTTATACAACTGTGTCTAATTAGGTAGGTAAGTTATATGAGACAAATAGATTTCACAGATAAAAAATTGCATAGGAAACTAAATTAAACATATTTAGTAGGCAGATTTTGCATCCAGGTATCAACTGCTTGAAGCTTCTCAAACACATGAAACTGTGAACCATCCCCAGGAGACAGGTCAGTGCTGAGAGCACAAATGAAACAGCAACCAGCACACCACGAGGCTGTGTCTGTTCCAGATACTTGTGCCACTGCTCCCTCTCAGCCAGATGATGTCGAGATGAAGTGCTGTCATTCAAAGGCTACACTTTCCTTTGGGACTAGACAGTGCTAACGATCGATGGCGTGGCATTTTGTAGTGCTCCTTTCTGATACTTCCTACAGAGGTTACACACTTTTCCTTTTTACCACTTGTAGCAGAAACGTGTGTTTGGCACACGCAGTCACTCGAAATGCAGAAAAATAGAGAAAATAGAAATTACCTTCTCTTCCTACAGGGCAGTGATTTAATATTGCCAGATGTGAGCCCAAACTCAGTCTTGCCATAAAGCCACTTGAATCCCAACACAGCATGACTGGAGAAAGAGAGATGTTACCAAACAGGGACTTTTCCAGAGTGCTCTTAATTAAACCGAGCGTGGCAGGACGCAGATTCCTGCAGTTTGCATCTATGGGCTTTTTCGTATGGAATCCCGGATGCTCCCTCTGGGGATGTAACTCCCCGTGTATCAGCAGGAAAATGGAATGAGTGCAGGAACAGTGCAAACCACAGGGCAGCACTGCCACCCTGAGCCGCTCCCGCGGATGTGCACAACAGCAAGGCAGAGCAGGAAGTTCAGCTGCATAAGGCAACTGGATCTTCGTGTTGCCTGCTTTGGGCAGCAGCTCCTGTAGCCACGAAAAAAGCTCTCACAGTGCTTTTGGCTTCAGCCAGACAAGTTACCAAAGCGGAATAGATGTATCTCTTTCCCAAAGTCCAAGTAATAGGTTAACCAGGCATGGCAGTCATAGCTTTGCTGTCTAGATCAAAGAAAGCCTGTCAGGTGTCAGCTGTAACACCAGTCCATCAATCCAGATTTCCTGTGACAGAGAGCCATTGCTGAGCATCCCAGCATTCCTCAGTGCGAGACATTTTGAAGTGAAAAAAAAAAAAATGTGCAACACAAAGTGTTTGAGGGACAAAGACTTTGCTTGGCATCATGACATAAAGGGCTGTACCTGGGCATTTGTCTGCAGACTGTGCCTGTGTCTCAACCCTGACTGTAAGATCCCCTCTCTCTCCCCACAGTGTGCTATTCCTCATCTGCCAGAACCAGCCTTCAAGCATCCTTCCTTGCTCACAACCTGCCTCCTGCAACTTCCCCATGGCTGAGAGGTCATGCTGCTCCCAGGGAAGCTGGCCACCTCACAGGGACTGTTTTGCTTCCTCACGGAAGCTGAGCCATCTCGAAGGAAGAAATGTGCCCTCGCACAAGCGTGTCAGTAACACTCACCAGTTCCCTAAAGGGTTCATGGAGATACCCTGTCTGCAACACCCTGTGCAGCACACTGACTCTTTAATATTAGGCTGAATTTAGGAGCAAAAAGAATTATATTCTTTATAATGCACAGGTCAATGCTATAAATGTGGCTTTTATAAGTGCCACTGGTGTGATCAGTGCTTTCAGCATGGCTATAACCAGTCCTGTGGCTTTCACTCACCACAAGGTGTTGCAAATAGAGTACCAGGCACTTTTACACCACCAAAATTTGCTCTGTCACAGAGTCCATTAAGGGGAAACGGTGCTGCGCTGCAAAGCAACTCTTCTGTACCCCTGTAAAATCATATAAATCTGCCAGTCTCTCTGCTGGGAGTGACTGCAAACAGGCTGAGGGAGTTCTGCAGACAGTCAGGGCTGTTAAGTGCTACTGACTGGACTCTAAAACACAGGGAGTTGCTGGTTCTTTTAAAGTCCATATTAATGACTGTAACACACATACTCCAGTTCGTCATCAGAAAATCTGGCCTTGTCTTCTGTTTCCCTGCCCAGCTGCCATTTTACTCTGCCCTTCTCCATCTGATGGCTGGACCACGCTCTTGGGTGTAATCCATCCTCAGACAACAGAACTTTTATCCTCTGAAGAGCAGGCAAAACAACTCACTCCCCTGGAGTAAGAAAGCAGAAAAGAAATTACAACTCTGGCAGCTGTAGGGCTTTATCCTAATTACAAAACTCTTCTCCCCAGCCGAGATGGGGCCTGTTAGCTTTCTTCCATCCCATCCCACGGACCAGTGACACCTGCAAGACAATTTCCAGCCACAGCATGAGTCTGGATGCAAGGAGAGTGCCTCTTGCTGGGGCTCCACAGCCTCCCTCCTGCTCCGATTTTTTTCCCCCTAAACTCTGAGCCAGGCTGAAACACTGCAGGGCTGAGGTCTGTGTGAGTTAGAGCTGTAAAGGTTTGCAAGCAAGCCCTCACCCCTGTCAAAGCTCAGCTCCTGAAACAGCCAGGACTCTGGTTGTAGTAAGAGTAGCAAGATCTGAATGTCATAAGGAAGAATTAAGTCTCAAAGAAGCTATAAGGGGAGGGCATTGCCTGTTTTCCACATCTGACAGCTGAAGGTGGCCTGCTACCCTATAATCTTGAATCTGAAGAAGCAAAGTCACACAGTGTTGTCTCTGGTAACACTAAAAGACACTTTATCCCTTCTGCAATGGCTTTTATAAGAAAGACATGTTCCTTCCAGGCTGTCCAAAAAGGAAAATCAACCCCTAGGAGACATATCATGTTAGCCTGTCATGATACCAGACTCTTGTTGCAGGCTTCCTGCTGAAACTCTTCCTGAGAAAACAGGAATAATATTACTTCTGGAGATGAGGAAGAGTCCATCTCACCCCACAGGAAGTCCAATATGTTAGTGATTTCTGATGGAAACTGGACACAGTGGCCATCAATGACTGTTCAGGGACTAAACAGGACATGGGGTGAGAGACCTCTAAACCAGCCTCGGCTGCTATGTTCTTAAGAGCATGGGACTTCATGAGCTCTTGTAATTATGCAGCAAGTCTGGAGCAGGGCAAGGATCAAAGGCAGCTCTCCCAAAGCCTGTCCCAGCTGAACATCCATTCCTGACCCATCTATGCTTCTTTAGAGATGATCTTCAATATTTCAGAGGCAATCCTTTCTCAATGGCAAGGACACCAAATTTTACATTTATCTTGTTTACTCTGCCTTGGCATTGGGTATTTTTGTAGCTGCCAGCTCTCCATGACACGTTACCAACATTTCTTCTTGAAAATGGTACTTCTCAGAAGTGTTTTGGCATCTCTGACAGCAAAACACCCATGATTTCACTAAGATCTAGGCATGGAGGTTTCTCAGTCAGTTCCCTAATTTCTCATTCAGATTTATCTGAATCCTCCAGCACCTAAACACCTTAGAGAATCCAGCCCCAACATCATACTGTAGCCTCCCGCTAGGATGTCTGAATTGTTGCATAATTGACATGGAAACCCAGCAGCCACTGTGCAATTTCCCAGCTGACAGCTGCTTCCACTACAGCAGAGCCTACGTTTGTGTGAGTGAGTATCAAAGTGGGACAGCTTTTGTACAGCATCGCAGGAGTATTTGGCCAAAAGATGGCTAAGCAGCCTATCAAAGGTGATGCATGTAACAATGCAGATAACAGAAGGTGGTTTCCAAGTACAACACAATTCACCCTTTTCCCCCTCATTTTCTTTGCTTATTTTTCCCTTTTTTTCCACTTAAGCAACTGCCTAGTGACTACCTCACACCTGAAGAGAGGGGAAGCAGAGGTGCTTTAGGAGTGCAGTGGCTGTGAGACATTCCATGTGTCACAAAGGCTTGCCCTGGCTACCTGTCCTGCAGAGAAGGGCTGATGAAACGTTGCTCTCTTCGCTGCTGTTGTGCCAATGTGTCCCTTCACCTTTAGCCATGGAGAGCCCAATTCTTTTTTCTGCAGCTTGATATCTTTCTGCTCAGCAAGTGGGACGGTTGGCACCAGCCCTTACCACAAAACCCACCCCTCAGTTTTAAAAATCAGGCTGGGTCCTGTCCTGCCTGAAAGGCTGAAAATGGCTCATTGAAGCATCCATGTCCCTGGTCACATGGACTAAGATGTGAAAACTGCTTGGATGGACAGTACTGTGCACAGGCCCACTGAGGGCAGAGGCAGGAATGGCTTCAGTGCTGTACATGCGTGGCCTATTACACACACACAGAGGCTGCAGCTCAGTTGCTACAGACTCCCCACAATGGTGCAGCCATGACAGCAAACACCTGGGTCTTCTTCAGGTTACACTTAAGCCCTTCAGTGGCAAAATCATTTATAAACCCACACCTTAATAAAAAGGGGGTACTGGAAGGACCATTCGTCTCCTGGTGCAAGTGTTTTGACAGAACCTAAATGAAGCCTTGCAGGAGTTAAAGAGCACCAGAACAGTGGAAAGTTCAAGTGGATATGAAAAAAAGTCATTACAGATTTAACCAGCTGTGTAAAACCCTCAAATCTTAGAATTAAAAGCTTTTAAAAAGCCTTGCATGGACTCACTGAGTCATCAAAATTTAAAGGCAGAATTATTCCAAAGGAGATGCTAACCAGACGTTTAACTCAACGATGGAGAAAGAAGTGGAGCAGGAGAGGATTTTAAAAAATAAAGAAGAAAAAAATTCCTTCAAAGCCCCTGATAGACGTGGGCTGGTCAAGCTGTGATAGCAGCACTGCCAAGTGGCTGTAAATCCCACACTTAATCTGCAGTGTGAGGCAAATACACAACTGGAAACTCTACAGAGCGTGCTGGGTCCCTCACGCTGCCTTCTTCCAAGCAGCTCACCTCTCAAGGGCTTGCAGCCACCATGCCTGAGATTGGAGTCCTGTAAGGTCTTTAATCCAAAGGTATTCATGCTACATCCTGTGTTGTATCCACAGCTGCATCCAGGAGTCACAGCACCCAACAGGACTGCTGCTGGTTGTGACTCTGAACATTGGCCTTCACCAGTTTCCCCCTGTCCTTTCATGTTTTTTAGCCTAATAAATATAAGGACTGTTGCATCTCAAGGTGTATCCTTGAGATTCAGAAACAGAGCTCAGAGAGAAAAAGAGGTACAGGCAGCCCCAGTCTTAACACCTGAAAAGTCTTCATAGGAAATTGTCTTTTGGGCATCTTGACTCATATTGAAAAGCTTGGGGTTTAGTTCTTTCTTTTTGTGGATATTTTAATATGATCACAGCACTTGCACTTACTTTCCCCCTGAGTTTCTTTACACACACTAAGATCTACAGGATTCCCTCCCTGCTGTTGGAGATAAAAGTGGTGCAAGCCCTGGGCTCTTCTTAGGAGTCCTCTGTCTATGAGCCAAACAAAGCTGGTCAGCACTCCAGCTGCATCACCTAACATAAAAAAAAATTGTTTAATTAACAAAATTGTAAAGTTTTGTAGAATATTTGTGGTAGAAATATTATATTCTAGTGTTTTGGTTTTGTACTTTTCACTTCCAAGATACCATTGTGTAATTAAAATAAGGAAACAGATGTTTATAATTAAAATGGAAAAGCTGGAACAGGAAAATACAGAAAATAAGAGTTCTGTGTTTGGCAGAGTGATATTATGCATCAGCTCATTGAAACTGAATTTTAACTTTTCATCTTAATTTGCTTTTAAGGCAAACTTGGAAGTCTCAGGCTAACCCACAACTAGAAAATCAAACTTCTGTGTCAACTCCAATCCACATTCATTCCTACACCACCTTCATCACCCAGAATTTATTGTATCAGAACAATAATGGCAGAGAAAGACCCCATTTTTGGCTTTTGCCCAAATTTCCAGCATTAACAGGCAGTTCCTGAGAAAGTTGCAGTTCCTACAAAGGGACTTGGAAAATACACACAGAGCTCTCTGAGACTGCTGCTATGGCCTCTCCATGTAGTTCAGGTTCTTTGGATTGCAGCTAACCCTGTTGCAGGTCCCACGAGAAGCCCACATAAGATGATGCTGCTTATAAAGAGCTTGAGCATCAAAATGAATCACAATCAAGCAACAGGCCACAAGAATGGCACCTGAAGGGAGGAAACCAACAACATACTCTTCTTGTTTCAGGCAGTGAAGACCTTCCTGGCTGTCTCACACACTCATTGGGAAGCCATTTGTTTATTCATTATTATTATTTATGATAAATGGAGTGTGCTGTAAACCCAAGGCCGGAAGAAGCTGTGCAGCTGGAATAAGATGCTCCTCAGATGGCTGCTCTGGGGAGACTGAAATGTTTTTGCAGAGCTAATTGCCTCATAAATTGGTTTTATTCTCCTGGCTGAGGCTAATGTCTTCTTTTAAAGTTAATAAAAAGAACTCAATTTGCTGATTGTTCTGGACTGGTACTAGCAAAAAGAGCTGCTCAGGGACTCTGTAAGGGCCCAGACAATTCCTCAAAGCCATTGCAGCTTGGATGCTAAGTGGTGACAAGCAAGGTGTTCCCTGTCTGCTGTTTAATCTGCTTTCCAGTGATGCTGTCACATTGGGTGCCTTGGGTATCCCCAAAAACCTCTGAGGGGGAGAGATCATAATTGATCTCCCGTAGCAGACTCCAGGGCTTGGGGATTGAGAGAACAGAGCACATGTTTATGCCAGAGGAGCATGTTATCAGCAGGCATGATGTGAGCTCCAGCATCCTGGCAGCTCTCAGACCCAAACCAGCCTCAGGCAGCCTCGTGCAGTGTCACAGTCTCCTCACACCCACCCACTTCATGAGTCAGGGCCACCAGCCCACTAACACAGCACTGACAAGTGCCTCTCTCTGGAGATCAAAGTCTGAGCAACTCTGCAAAGGTTTGTTAAATGGGGCCCATAGAGTTACATCTAAAACTGGTGCACACTGACAACCCCACTGCACAGGCAGGTGCTGTGTCCTGCCCCACCAGCCCCAGAGCCTGGGGCAAGTGGAAGAGCAGCACCGTGCACATTCCTGCCCTGGGCAGGTAAGCTACGAGCTATTCCCAGCTGCTGATCCTTACCCCGACATCCAGAGTGAAGTGAGAGCCTGTCACAGCAGAAACTCCCTGCTTTCCAGTCAGGAAGTAAAGGAACTCTCTATCCAGTACATGCCAGGTGCAATGCCTGGGTGCTCCACATAATCATTGCAGACACACCAGCTGCAGCCACCACACCCAGGGGAGCTCTTCAATAATCTGAGATAATTGAGAAAGTCAGAAACCTACAGCTTCTTACACGGACACAAATTTCTCGGGAGTTAAGCAGGGACTGATTCCAGGAAGAAAGCGTTAGCAGATATCCAAGGAGACTGCTTAAAATTTGGTGCCCGTCAGCCCCCCAAGCATTGAAAGGATCAAGTCCTCTGCTAGTGCTGAGCACAGGGAATTCAGCTGTGATGCTGAGCTTAATTAAATAGAAATATGAAGTAAGAGAGAAAGGCTAATTAGATAGAAATGCAGAGTTACAGAATGTGAATGCTGATTAACCTAATAATAGACAATAATGCTGTTAAAGGGAGTTAAATGGATTGTTTAATGGATGGAATGATCTATAGTATATAATATATAAAGTACTTAACAGTAAACATTTAATTACCTCTTCAGTTGTATTTTTCTTTACTGTGTGGAGAAAAAGTGCTTCATAAAAGAGTTACTGGATGGGAGTAATTTACAGTCCTGCAAAAACATCTGTATCATATGGGAAAGAGCAACAATTTGTCAGAGACACAGCAGAAAGCCTGAGACACAGTGAGCAGTGCTGGGAGCTGCCAGATAAAGCAGAAAAGCAAATTAAATACCTGTCCTCCTGATCTGGTACGCCACTACCTCTGTGGGGCAAGAGGCATAGCCTTCCCTGATGTGCCTCCCACAGGAAGGAGGGCTTAGGAGGCAGAAGATGGACAGGACACTTCACAAGATGGCTCCAAGTGAAACTTGCTGAGGGTTTAGGAGGGTGGCCACTTGCCACAGAGGACCAAAGCCAGCCTCTGGTGTGTTTTATGGAGAAAGTTCTTACAGGGCTGGAAGTATCTCTAGTTAATGTGATCATCAAGTGCAAAGCCATGGCTCAGGCATTAAAACACCCTGCCTGCTCCCAGCATGGATGCTTTCAGTTTGAGATTTCCTCATATTTCGTCAGAGGGGCCAGCCAGAAGTCTGGCATACAGAAGGTGTTTCTCAGACCTTCGGAATGTTTTGTACTGAGACAAGGAGCTCACGGGTGTCACGAGTGCCTCCGTGTGGCTGGCTCACACCCAAGGCAGCACCGCCTTCAACAGCAAATACAGCACTTTGTGCAAAATCAATAGTCAGGTCTCTCGTGGAGGCCTTTAATAGAGATGTACAGAGGCAATCGTGGACATTAGAGAGGGGAAGTCACTCCAGGAGGCTCTCACAGATCTCTGAATTGGAGATAGGAGAAATTACAGTCTGCGGCACAGGGTTTTCTGAACACGTCTCACTTCTGCCGTCATAGCCAACATCGTGACAGTCACAAAATGTGCCCTAAAGGGGAACGTGATCCCCTCTGGGACACAGAACAAGGCTTGCACTCCTTACTGGCAAAGCAGCATCCCAGTCCCATTTCACACCTTGGGCTGTGTCATGCTGCTCAAACGATGCAAACGTGTGCAATTTAATTTTAATACCTTGTACTCCTGCTGAAGTTTTTCTTTCTCCTATCTTATTGCCAAGCAGCTGGGACAGAGGCGATGAGCTGCACTTGGTGGAGTTCAGCCCTCTCCCTGGCAGGGTCACGTGTGGAGTGGATTGCTTCCTCATCACTTGGATTTCTAAAAGCAGCCTTGCTTTCATGTCCTTGTTCCTGCACGGCTCTGTCATCTCCGGTGCCTGATGCAGCATAGGTGGCAACTGAATTTCTATCTATTAATTCATGACGAAGTGCTGAGACAAGCAGAGTTCGTGTGAAGAAGTCAGCCTCAGTAAGAGGGAGCACAAGCAAGACGTGAGATAACGCCAGTGCTGGGAAAAGGAAAGCTGATAGTAGATTGGGGCCCCGCCAGAGCTGTCTACCTGACTTTGATAACTAACAAGTCCCCTTACAGATCTATTCCCCCAGCATCTAAAAAAATTATCTCACCCAATATCTCTCAGCAGTGCATCAGAATAGCTTGCAGAGTCTCCCCACTGCTCCTGGCAGGGGGCTATGCTTTGTCCAGTGAGAAGCGATGCCTATTCCATTACATGCACCACGGGGCCAAGGAGAGCAGGCTGGCCATTAACTGCCCGTGATGAGCTAATTAATCACGGGCACTTGCTGAATTCCTGTTCCCGCACCATTATTAATGGCTCTGCGGATTGGGCCACGCAGCAGATGGGCAGCAGAGGCTCCTCCACCTGCTGAAGCAGCAATTCTGCTCTGCAAAGGGCACCAGCTTCACCCAGCCAGCAAACAGGAGAAATTGCTGAGCGCTGCCCCAAACTCCCATCTTCTCCTCCTCAGCATGGCAGAGTGACTCCTAGCTCAACTCTGGGGCTCCAACTCCCTGTCACCGAAGGACAGCTCCAGTACCAACTTGTCCCTTCACGTGGGCATGTCATGGAGTGACTGACACCAGCCACTGCCAGTCCCCTGCAGCACATAATGCCCTGGCTTTCACCTTGCCCATTCCCAGGCACCCCAGCCTCACCTGGTGTCTCCTCCATCTTAGAGGCTTCCTTCTCCAGCTGTGTTCCCAGAGCAAAGCCCAGCTCCTCCCTCAGTGTGATGAGGGCTCTAAAGGTTGGACCCAGCGACCCATGAGCCTGATCCTGCTCCAGATGTGCTGCCAGAGCTTATGTGGCCACAGCCTGCATATGGCCAATGAGATCAAGTGCTGCTTGTTTGGAGCAAGAAAACATCACTGGGAATGAATTATGCAGCTGAGCAGAGACCTCGAAAATGAATTATTCACTGCTCCCTCTTGTCCATCTTCTCCCCTTCCATTTCCTTTGTATTTCTAGGGGATGGAAATGAAACTGTGTGAGGAAGGGCAAGCAGAAGGCATGCACAGAGCCCCGTGCCTCTGGGTCTCACTCCTGCCCTGTGAGCTTCCAGCCGTGGCAGAGCTCGCCCGGCTCACCCTCACAGGAGCCACCATGCCAAGCCAAGGCAGAGCCTGAGCCACCAGCTGCAGTGATAGTTCCAGGGGCACAGCCTGCCTCTTCCTCCCCCTCTGCTGCAAGATCTCATTCAGGTCCATCCCAGTGCCATAGAGGTGAGAGGCTAAAAGGCACTAAACCCTCTGGGAAGCGAAGGAATGTTGCAAGCACAGCCAGGCCAGCTCCCTGTGCTGGCTCCAGGGCTTGTGGAGCTGCATCCTAAAGCAGTGGACTGGGGCAGTCCATTGATCAAAGTGCTAACTGGCACCAATTTACATCAGATCCTAGTCTGGCCTTTGGCCAGCACTTGCTATTTATGCACCGAGTCCTGTGTGCAGCTCTGCCAAGCCTATCTGAAATGAGGCATCCAAGGGAGTGGCCCCAAAACGGTCAGCTATGAACCGTGAATCCCTCTAATCCTGTCCCTCACAGGTCCCAAATCCCTGTGGTTGAAGGACACAGACACGCCCTTTCTACCCGCAAAGGAAATGCCCCATTAAAGAGCAGACCCCAAAGCCAGCCTGGGAATTAAGAGCTCACGCAGGTATGGCAACAGGTACAGGGACTTGGGAGAAGTTTGGCCAGGTGGGGTAGAGTGCCCTTGTGGTGTCATACTCCAACCAATAGACTTGCCTTAGAGGATGAGGTCACATCACTTTTGGGTTAGTAGCTAATAAAAAGCAAAAGTCTCAAGTCCTTCCCTCCACTACATTCATTTGGTGTCAGGTCCTCACAATCGACTGGAACAGAGACGGCTGCTAGAAGAATTTATTTTGCTGTTGTAAGGACCAGCATCTCCCTCCCCACCCCAAGTGTTTGTAAGAACTCCCAGTGGTAAAGGTGCCTGGACACCAAACCTCTTTGAAGCTACTCACCTCTTTGAGGAGAAAAATGTCCTGAATTGCTTCAGCTTCTTAATAGAAAAGTAGGAAAAAAATGAGAGATTGAAACTGACACAGGACTTAGGATGACACAAATTATATTTCTGAACATCACCAAGAAACAAGATGGGACAAATTCATCTAGTACTTGTCACTGGAACTGGGCGTCACAGCGCTAAATACAATGGGAATTGTTCAGCTCTGTTTAAACAAAACAAAAATTAATTAAAAAAAAAAAAACACTCAACCCCCAAACATTTCTCAGGTCATTGTGATTAAACTCAGAGACTGAATTAACAGAAGGAAAAGAGGTTGCTAATACATTGCCAAAATCATTCCCATTTAATTCAGTTAAAGAGAAGCAATAAGCCCAGGACTGCATCTGGCAAGTTTCAAATAGGGACCTTCTACATGAAATGTGGACTACAGTCATGATTAGCAGAATATGCTGCAAAAACAGGTGAAGGAATTACAGCCATAGGACACATCAAAGTACAAGCTCATATAGACCAGTCTTCACAGCTGCAGTTTCTCCATTTAGTTTTATAAGCAAAATTTCCAAAAGGGCCTTCTAATTCTCAGCCTCCACGTGTTAACTAGATGCGATGCTTCATGAGGGCTGGTGGCACAATTCAGCTCTGGGCACCACACAGGATTCCTTTCCATCAGGAGTTTGTTATGCAGAAAGTTCTGAACCAGAGCATGCAAGCAGAGAGGTGTCTGCACCAGCACCAGGTGTGACGCTACCTGTGAGGCAAGAAATGGCTTCCTTTTGGCAGCCCAGAGAAGAAAAGCTGTTGCTTGTTTTCCTGATATCAGCCATCAACTATCAAGCTGCCTTGTGCATGTTTGTGCATCTTCTAGCTTTGCACTTTTGGCTGGTGGGACGTGCCCTATGCTGCTGTCATCCTCAAAGAGCATTGGGGAGGCTGGGAAGTGAGAGGAGCTGGACAGTGGGGCCAGATGCTCAAAGACACACAGGCTACTGAAATGAGAGGTGACTGTGTTAGATGCACACAGGCCTTGTCTGTGGGACCCATAAGTCTTCGTAGAAAGGGTTGAGAGACACCTCTACATCCTCCAGAATGCACATTCAGTTTTGGGCTGTTGACTGCACAGCACCCAAAATATCTACAACAGCAGAGCACTCCATCTGTCTGCCACAGAGCAGGAAAGAGGAAACTGAACTCAGTGCCCTTGGCAGGCAAGAGACACCTGTTATCAGATTGACCATGCACATCTTGACCATTCATTTTTGGTCTCAGCACTAAATAGTTTCTCCCTGGAACTAAGAGGTGAGACAGTCAGTGTATCAACCCAAAATGAAAAAGATAATGGATCATGCCTTCATCTTCCCCCATCTCCCTAGCCTTGGGCCTTTTCCCTTCAAGAGGATGCTGCAAAACTTAATTGAGCTGACATCCCACTTCCAGGCAGAATATGGAGCCCCCACTGCTGCTCCAGGTCCCCTTTGACTTGGGGGTGTCTGCCTTGGCCATGGTCTTTTGATAGTGGGACAGGAAAAGGTTCTGCAACTGTGAACAAAGCTTCAAGGATTATGACACAAATTACACAAAGCAGGAGCAGCTTTGAGCAGCTGGAAATGAACCTGCACAACCACTTTTACTGCATCACCTCTACAGCCAAGAAACAAAAAAAGACAGCTGAGGAATGCCCATGGAAAACAGCACAGAGGGTATGCAGGAGTCTCCTGCCTGGAACACCACACTCATCTTTACCCTGGGGCCTTTCCTTAATTCTATCTAATAAAGATATATTACTGACACTGCTAAGATAGAAAATGGGAGAAAAGCAATGCCTTATTTCTTTCTTGTTGGGCAAATATTAATTGCCACTTCATAACAGGATTAGGCTGGAACTGGAGTAGTATCATAAATCTGTAACCAAACTGGGGCCAACAGAGCAAGAATGACTTTCTAAGCCCAGCTACAAAACCAGTCAATGGCACGGGATGAGAGATGCTTTTATTGTTCACCCAGTAAAACAATCAAGTGGAATATTATTAAATGGGGAAAACAGCAGCTTTGCTGGGCCAGATACCAGGTAATCCCTGAA
The DNA here is from genome assembly GCA_013397565.1 of Ptilonorhynchus violaceus. Lineage (NCBI taxonomy): Eukaryota > Metazoa > Chordata > Aves > Passeriformes > Ptilonorhynchidae > Ptilonorhynchus > Ptilonorhynchus violaceus. Next base: position 1,347,587 of record VZRJ01008190.1, on the reverse strand, counting down.
AGGTGTCCAGTGTATCTGTCGGTGGAGCAGAACTGGGCTTCTTTGGGTTCTCTTCAGTGGATAATGTATTCACAAAAAAATACAGTTTAGGGTTAACTGAAACCAGTCATCAGATTAAGAAAAAAGGCAAAGGCAAAAACATTATTAACATTAAAACATTTTCTTTCATCATTTTCAAAACAGGTTTCACATTTTCGCTTCAAAGCAACTTGTTACAGCCCAAAACATAACGTTTGTTAAAAAGTTAAGAAGCAACCCTAGAAATGAATGTTTCATTTTGGTATGAAAGGATTTGTTTGTTTGTTTCAATTTTTCCCTTTTTCACTCATGAGAAAATGGAAAAAAAAATTGTCTCAGGTCACCCTTATGTTTTTTCTCAGATTTTTCAGTTCAGCCTGCAAACCGAAAAACCACTGTGGGCACAGCCTACTTGGGAGTTTACTGTCCCTCTTCCTATTTGAATCAGACTTAAACCAAAGAAAATGGGAAGTTCATTTCACCAGGCAATACCAACCAGAATCAAAGTATTTAGGAGATGTAAAAATACTGAAAATGGGAGGAGCCATGGCTGTTTACAAAGGGCTGAATATGACGCAGGAGATAAATCTCCTGGCTCCAAAGAACACTGCCATCTACAAGTTTCCTGCTATGCCATCCTACTCTCATATAAGGCAATTTATAAACTGTGGGTCTGATCCTGCATTTTCAGAANGGGTTTTGGGGTTGGGGGAAGCAAATGGAGAGAGACACAACACTCTCCCCACCAGCAACACTGGAGCATCACTCACGTGACCTGAAAACAACATCCCTTTTTTGCAGAGTGCTACCACTTCTGCAGGGACAATACAGTACTGGATAGTTGCTCTGCAAGCTCAAAAAAATGAAAAGGCCTTACAAGGATCTTTGTTGGGACAGTCATCTGGTTCAAACACAGCAGAGGACAACAACAGCAAAAAAAAACCCCACAATAAATTAGGTATCAGCACAGCTTTCTAAATGGTCTAGAACAGTTACTACAAGACAAAAATCACAGCTCTGGTACTTAGAATCTTGTCTTTTTTTAAAAAAACAAAGCTATTATCCACAGGTTTTGCATAAAAATAAACATTTTAAGCTGACAGCATTATGTTAATTGGATCAACCCGCTTTTTAATATATATATATTTCTATGTATATTTAAATGTATATTTTTATATGAATAATCTTTAAAGAAGTAATGGGAGTCACAAATGCATAAAAATAGATATTTTGGGGAAAAAAAGAGTAATAATAAAAACAACCCTGATGAAAAAGAAAAATCAAACAGGGCAGTATTCTAAAGCAACAGCTCACCATAATGTAACTTCTAGAGTCCAGTCCTTCTGTATTGTGAGCAGTTACTCCTAAATACTATTGGGTTTTCTAACAGTGATGTAAAATAAATTCCTGCACATGTTGCTTGGTTTGTTTTAAAAAAAAAAGAAGAAGGGATTTGGGTATATAGGACAGATTTAATGCCAATTCCATTGCTGTAAATGACTAGCATGGATCATCTCCCAAGCTGAAAGCAGGAGGAACTCCAACAATGCTTGCATTTGTAAGAATACATTTTCTAATCAAAATCAGATCTGTTCCTCTGACCTATTTTTTTTTTAACACAGTTTTTGCCCTCCAACGTTTTTCTGTTATTCTACAAATAATCCAAACAGATTGGAAAAGGTGAGATTTTCAGTACTCTGTCAGTATTTTCTGCAGCTTTGACAAAAGCCAGCTCCTACCAGTTTGGAAGATTATTTCAGAGTGATCCCGAGCAGGGGGTAACCTCACTGTTAAAAATCCCTTCACGGCAAAATAATCATGGGGGAGGAGGGGAAGCTGTAAAAAATTAAAATAGCCTGACTTGCTTGCCAGCTGCATCAGTATTCAAGTAAAGTTTAAAGTACCTTTGTGGGACTTTAGAGTCTTGGAGAGTCAGACCGGCTTATATTAACAAGTGTAATATGCACTTAGAAACAGCCTTGCCATCTGCTTGTCTAAACTAAAAAAAAAATAAACAACAAAACTCAAAAACAAACAGAAGCAAAGGAAAGGTAAAGGAAAGGACTCAGCATCAGTATTAGACTGCAGAGTATCTTCTTGACACTGACACTCTGATATTCTTGCCTTCCTTTCTAATGCATTACAATATCATGAAGTCACGCAGCCATTTTAAATGAGCATTTCAAGAGTCCAGTTTTCATAGAGGTTAACTTGATCATCAGCACAGCACTGGAGAAAGCTGATCTAACGATATTTCACTTACAGAACTCTTCAAAGGAAAATAAGAAATACAATTCCACAAAAAACAATGCCAATGAAAAACACAGAAAGCAATTTGTTTTTTTCCTCAGTGTTTTTTCTTCGATATTCTTACAGAAAAAAAAAGAAAAATCTTCCTTTATCTCTTTCTTTAAAAGCAAATTTTCTAACCAGTAGATTTTTGAGCTACTTTCCATCAACATGAATCTAAGCTTTTCTGAAACCACCTATAGGTTTGGGTTTGGGGTTGGTTTTTTTATTTGGGGGGGTGCGGTGTGGCAGAGGATTCCCTCTCCTAAATTTCAGAGACATCCAATCCAAATGGCATCTGTTTGTTTTGTCTTGTTTCTCCTCTTATATTTGTCCATTCCCCTTAGGATTTCACAGGCCAACACTACTGTGAGAATTTAGGTGTCTGCATTTGAAAGAACTTTGGACTGAGCACAGCTTCACACGTTTCACCTTCTTCGTGCCCTTTTCACGTAGTTTCTTCTATCCTTACATGTATAAAATCACAGTTTATGTAACATTATTTTAAAGGAAGAAAATAAAACACACGCACACACATACATTGTATCGGTGAACACTATACACTAATTTTTTTTTTCAACAGCATAACAGAAAGTTTGGCCTATTGTAGGTTGAACATGTAGGGAAGGCTGAATTTTTACGGTTGCCATGCAAGCCACCTTCAAGACAAAACAGATTAACCCACCCAAGAGCAAGTGCAGCTTCTGCTGTCATGCTGTTTGACAAATACTGCCTTTCCAGGGATCAGACGGACATCTGACAATTCAGTCAATGCAGTATTTAGAGAACCACACTGAGTTGCTTCTGCATCAGTCCTTTGAATCCAAATGCTGTTTAAACCAAAGGGGAAAGAGGGTATCTGAATTGCCATATTATTATTAATATGTATATATTTCAATAACACTTTGAATTTCAATTAACTTCTGAAACCTTGCCCTTTGAGAAGAACACACCCTTTAAGCTGACTTTTATTTCAGGCCTCTATTCCTTTAAAATTCTCTCTTCTTTTCCTTTCATTGTTCTTTTTCAATTATCTACCAGAAAACTTGCTTTCTTCCAGCAGAAATGCAGCTGGTGGGCTTGGCCTTTCACTGCACCCGTTCTGTGAAATTCTCGGGGAAAACCCCTCGGCATTGGTCAAGTTCCTTATGCTGGATCCAGTCAGACTCCTTCACACCCATCAGCCATCCTTCATCCTGGAGGAGAAGACAGAGATCACATGCTAAGGGATAGATGTGAGCAGGGATTCTTCTTACAGAGTGCAGGCCAAGGAGGTGTCAGGGCATTATCAAAGCCATGCTCTTATTTGGCTTGGAGACAGTCCAGGAGGAGTGTGGGGGAGAAGGGAAAAAATGCTTTTGTTTCCTTTTAAACAGAGAGAAGGCTGCATCCCACCAGAGTTGGTACCAAAGCTCCCATCTGACCCAGACTGTCGACACAGTGACATTGTGACAATTAGCAAGTGTAAGAGAAACATGTCATAATTTACCCCCACTGAAGCAGGAGAAATTCTGCCACAAGAGACTCCAGAGCTACAGGATGGGAATCACCTATCTCACCCTTCACAATCCAGACATGAGGGGTATAGCATTCTCCATAGCCATAAAAGAGATCAGCACCTGCAGAGTGTAATGCACCCCATTCATCTTGGTCTTTGGAAAGGATGAATCAGTCCCTGGAGGAGCTCATCCCTTGCTCCAGTCAGAGGACCTGGATGATTAGCATTTTAGAGGTGGTACCGGCAAAATGATTCTCGTTTGCTATGCTGAAATCCTGATTTATGAGAACTGGGAGCTCAGGAGCTCAACCCATCCTCCCAAAACCCACCAGTCTTTTGGGCTTGATACAAGGTGAGGTTAGCAAAACTCCCAAACTTTGGCTTCACACGATTTAAGATTCAAGGTCTCTCAAACGGGGTCTTCTCCTAGCATTCAACCTATACATGTCTAAACACAGATGAATTTTCACTGAGGCAAAAGGAGTCCTGCTTGGTAGAACCTGCTCATGAGGAGAACCAGATTTCCCACCCTCTGCCTGAAGGCTGTCTAGCATTAAGATTTCTGCTCCATCACAGGCACATGAGGGAGACAAGATATTCAAGGCAGGAGGGCTGCACTGAGCTTGCAGCTCAGGTGTGCAACCACCCTGTTCTCTGCATGCCTTGGAGCTGCCACCACGGGAGCACCCCTTCAGCATGCAAACATCCCCACTCGTTTGCAGTGGGGCAGCCTACGGGTTAAGGGTACAGCATGAAGCACAGGAGCTGCACAGCTCTGGGAGCCTGCAGGCTCACTGAGCCCTGGCTGCTGCCTTACTCTGGAACATTCAGGAGATGTCATGGGACTGACATGAGATGGGAGCCCATCTGCAGCCACCAGCTGCTGGTACTGTGGAAGGATTGACATGCCATAAATCAGGAAGACAAACAACGAGGCAGAAGACACTGGGCCCAAGTGTCTGGAAGGCAGCTTCCAGCTCACAGCACATCAGGCACAAAAGCTCATCCATTTGCACAAAGTGGCTGTGCCATACAGCATGCATCACTCCCACCATATCCTGCTATGAAAGGTCTCCTCAGCTGTAGGGATTAGACATGACGACCCAGATCGAGCCTTGACAATTTTAAACCACGTCACTTGAAGTGCCAGCTTAGAAGTGTTGCTGCCCTCAACCCTTCCTTCTATCAAGAGAGGTGAATCCAGGCCTGGACAATGTACCCACAAACTGACACCTAAGCTGCAAGATGAGGACATGAACCAGTCTATTATCCTAAGCTCCCTCCACTCACGTGCACAGTTCATGCACATGTTAACAGCCAGCAATTTCTGGCTGGGTATGGTCAGGGTTAGGGAAATGAGCTGTAGCACAGGATACACTGTAGAAGGGTTAGAGGGCTTCAGTGCAGCTACAGAGTCATGTTAGCAACACTCAGAGCTCACCCTCTGCAGCTTGGAGAGTCTCGAGTTCATGGCTGTTGCACCCACATCCAGCTAGAGTGCAAACACAGGGCATTGAAAAACTCTGCTCCACAAACGCCTTCTCCTACCGCAGAAACTAGGGCAGCTGCCACTCATTTCCCATTCAGAAAGCTTTCTGAGAAAGAAATGCTCACAAATGCTTGTGCAGGGCAGTCCCACCCAGTGGGAAATCTTGTCTCCAGAAGGAATAACTGCCTGTTCCCCAAAAACTCTTCCCCCCCCAGCTGTGTGGGAACTGTTGGCACATTATAGCATGATCTGCCTCCATAATTCACAAAGCCAACAGATGAACCACAAAGAGGATCCACATCTTCTGAGGTAGAGAACTACCTCACCTTCCCTTTACCCCTTGTGGAATCCAGATGTTGCCTGAACTTGGCCAAACCCAAAGAGCTGGTGTCTAAATTGATTTGGAGAACTCTCTTTCTTTTCCAAACAGGAAACTGGGGATGTGAGCATGAATTTTATAAACTCACCACCTCTCTCAGTCAAAGTAGTAAAACTGCTGCAGATTATCAGCTGGGTGCCCTCAAACACAGCAAGTGAGGAGGACTTACTCAAGGCTTCTAGAAATAGCTCAAATTAAAGAAAAACATGACCAAGTAAATTCAGGTTGAAGATGGGCAGCAAGACTGTTCTCAGGGGCTGAGACCTGCTCCAGCCTTTGATTCTGCTGCCATCTCCTGACCAAACACGGTCATTTGGAAACAGCCACTTCTGTGCTGAAGTGCAAGACATTATCGACTGCCAGCTGCGTTCTCAGAGCTCCAACGTTTCTCAAAAGAGAAGAAAACATCATCATAAGGTGTGAGTCACTTCTTTCAATGCTGTAGTGGTCACAGGGAATGTGCATCAAGTTTAGGAGCAGTGAGGAGGCAAAGTACAGGCTCTGTATTGCCTCAAATGTTCTGACAGGGACAAGAACCCACAGCTACTCCACATGCTTTATGCAGGATAATGTTTCCACTTTCCAATAACAAGCAGAGTCCTCCCCTCTGTTGCAGGAAGCCAGTCTCAAGCTCAAGGACAACCATCTCTCTTGCCAGCTCCCAGCCACAAACTAACAGCTCAGCATCCAGCCAGCTGACTGTTAGTGAAGAAAAGAAGCAGCTCTGGAAACCCCAGTGGCTCCACCCGGCCCAGGCTCACACCCTGCCCTCCCCACTCACCTGCTCCTCAGGGTTCTCAAACGGAATCACCAGCACCACATCCCCGGCCTTCAGCTGCAGCTCGTCACTGTCGGTGGCCGTGTAATCGTGCATGGCCTGGACCTGCAGTGACAGGAGGGCAGAGCGTGGGTGAGCCCAGCCTTCCCTCCCCCAGCCCTGTAACAGGTGACAAGGCTTTCCACTTCATTGATTCAATGGATGATTCATGTCTGAAGGCACAATTGATCCAACCCGCTGCTTAGGGCAGGGCAAGCTTGGATCACAAATGCCACATGCAGGAGAATAACAACTTCCCTTAATTTAATGGCTACATGTTTGTTCATAGAGCCTGGCACGCAGCTTGCCTTGGCCACAAGGGCATTCTGGTAAGTCTCAAGGAACTTGTTATGTTTCAGCACCTCCATGTCCTTCCTTAGGAGAGTTGAATTCCCATGGTTTGAGCCTAAAACCTCATAGGGTGAAAAGCCTGTGTTCATTTGAATGGTATCTTGTATTCTTTTTGCAGCTGGACTGCAAGAATATTAGAGATTATAGCTTCCCACCTCTGTCACAGCAAGAATTGAGAGGAAAAGTACAAAGAGTATTAGTTTGGATCTTTGAATGAGTATTAGTTTGGATCATGATATCCTGCCATGTTTTCTCTTTGGTATTCAGCCTAATTCCTATCAACATCTGTGTTACAGCTTTACTACTTCAAACCACAGCTCTCCACTACAAGCACTATAGCCTGTAAGGTCGCCTGTAACCAGACTAAATGTTGCGAGGCTCCGTTTCATTCACCAGGGCTTTGCCATTCTTCTGCTTCTAGCAGAACTCCCAGAAAAAAAAATGGCCATGACTAAAGCAGAGAAAAGCCTTCCTATAGTAGGAGGCTCTAATTTCTCACTTTCAGGGCATGATACATCTGTGCTGTCTTGCTACCACACTCCATTATGCACATTAAATTTGTGGCTTATCCTCACCCAAAATCACTCCTTCCTCCACACCTTTGCTGTGAGTGATCTTCAGCACCTTCAGAATACCCACCCAACTTCCCTGTCTAGTGGTATATTTTTCTCTGTTGATCCTGGCTTTCTAACTTCCCCAAACACAGAATGCTCTGTTCCTGCTGGTGTTTTCAACTCTCCTCAATTTGCCACTTTGCATCAAAGTTTAACTTTTCCCATCAGGAGCACAGCTTTTTATCTACTGTCCGGAATCTGTGACTGACATTACCACACCACCAAGACAGAAACAACTTCAGCAGAGAGGAGGTGTTTTGCTGCTCAGCACAGCACGACCTTTAGATGCCAATGCTCTTACACATTCCTTTGAAACAGGTGGAACTGCATGAAGCTGCACTGCTGGAGAGGAAAGTGTATCTCTCCTTCAACTTCTTTTCTGCCTTTCAACATGGCCTAGCCCATGGCCATGCTGAGTGAAAGCAGTTAATTCCATACAGGAGAAAATATCACCAGGAACTCGATTCCCCAAGACCACACACTCACCTTGAACAGAAATCCTGGTGGCATGTCAGCTCTCTCAGATGAAGCACCTCCTTCCACAGTGCCATTGACAGTTGCAGGGAAAGTTTCCACAACAACAGCAGGCAGAGAGCTCTGGTAGGCAGTGGCAGCCAAGGAAGGGAAAAACAGCCATTGAGAAAAGAGAATTCAAAATTGAAGCTCCAAGTCCACCCTGGAGACTCCACACCCCAACCATCCCATGGCTTCAGTGGGTTTTCCCAGCGTAGCAGTCAGTGACAAAAACACCCCAAGGGACAGCAGAGGCAGCAGTGAGAAGGCAGGATTGGTGACTGCTGCCTTCCTCTGCCTAAGGTTGCAGAAAGGCAGGGATGGTTTATAGGTTTTCTGGGACCATAACACCTGGCATTGCCCAGCTGCTGTGGTCACAATGCAGTTCTTACAGAGCCCTCATGGAACAGACAACTCAAATGTGACAGCCTGTGGGAATCAAGCTGCCATGAGATGGGACCTACCCCAGTCCCCTAAAAGGGTAGCAGAGTCACCAAAACCAGCAGAAGCCTGATATTCAGGGGAGAATATGTAACAGGCACAGCCCATAGGACAGGCTAGGTAAAGTAAATGGCAGGCAAGGGGGAGTCCAGCAGACAACACAGCATGGCTGTGGGCTGGCTTCATAACGTAGGTGAAGGGACAATTCTTTCACTGAATCTTCCAGGAGAACTTCTCTCTAAGCATTACACAGATAAAATGCAACAACTAGGTCCAGTTCCTGCATAAGAGCATTGTAACTCCTCAGGTGACAGGGATGTGTTTTTCCAAGAGGCTATACAGCTCTTTTCTGAGCCCAGACTCCCACATCTGCTGTATAACAAAGAGATGTGATGGAGAAACGGGACTGCTGTCCCTTGAGGTGTTTACCGATCCATCAGCTTCAGTTTTAGATGCTTCAGCTCCAGCTGCTGCTTCTGATCCAGCTGCTTCAGCTCCTGCATGGGCTGCTTCTGCAGGCTGCAATACAAAAGTTGTCTCGGTGGGAAGTTACTCTCATTCCAGCTACATGTGTGTGCAGCAAAGTGCAGCCCAGCCTGCCCAAGTGCTCTGTGCCACTGCCTGTGCCATCTGCTGACAAACAGGTGACACACTGCAGGGTGTGGCTACATTTCTGTCTCCCTCTTTCACTGCAACTCACCGAAATCACAACAAAGCCTGAATCCCTCAACTCCAGCCATGCAGCAGGCAATAATTCAGAGGAAATCAATGAAATGCCAAAAATTCTGTATGCCTCTTTCTCATCATGATCTAAGCTGCAGACCTGCTTTACACACACACAGAGTATCTATTATTACATCTAGGTTGTCCACTTGTAAGTAAATACAAGTTCTCTTGCACGCCAAAGGACAAGGATTCCTCAACAGGTTGCTTCCAAGGATCAACAATCACAGAATATTTAAGTACTTGCCTACCCCCAGAAACAGAAGAGCAAAGTAACAATGTGTCCAGATACGGAACTTAGTCCAGACCCACCATCAACATGACATTAGCACTGAATCAAATTGGACACTGTGCTAACTTTCACTCCCTTTGATTTTGGATAGGCCCAAAGAGCTGTGAATTTGGATTCTGTTGTGAATATTCTATTACTAAGAATTTTCCATGGTGTTGCTGTTGGTGGAAAGTTAGGAGAAATATTCAAGATCACCCACAAATCACTGTCTGGCAAAGACTGTTCTAGAAAGCCTGGGGACAGGGGTTTCTGTGCACAAAAAAAGACCAACCAAACACCTATGACAGGCTTCCAGTGCTTCAAGTTTTTATTCTCCCTTGCCTGAAGTCAGGTCAACTCTGTTTTAACACAAAATTAAAGGTAGTCCCAGAAATTGCCCCTCCCAGAAATAGCAACAATGCAGGAAGTATGTTGGATCTGGTAGCATCAATGCTGCAAATCAGCCCCTTGGGAGACTGGCCAGACAGCATCTGGGAAGAGTCCCAAGATTTGCCATTTTTAATACATGGGAATAACGAGCTTTAGCATGCCTACACGCCTCAGATATTTGATAAACACGTGATGTCCTGCTTCAGCTGTGACAGAGTTGATTTTCTTCCTAATAGGGGGTACAGGGCTGTGTTTTGGATTTAAGATGAGAATAATGTTGGTAACAGTGATGCTGTAGTTGTTGCTAAGCAGTGCTTACACTAAGTCAAGGACTTTTCAGCTTCTCATGCTGCCCTGCCAGCGAGAAGGCTGCGGGGGCACAAGGAGCTGGGCAGGGACACCGCCAGGACAGCTGACCCCAACTGACCGCAGGGATATCCCAAATGTCATCATGCTCAATGTTTAAACTAGAGGGAAAGCTGATCAGAGGCCACTTCTCAGGAATGGGCTGGGCATCAGTCGATTGGTGTTGAGCAATTGTTTTTCATTTGCCTCACTTGGGTTTTTTCAGGTTTTATTTCTCCTGTTATTTTCCTTTTCATTACAATTGATTATTATTATTTTGTTTGAATTAAGCTGTTCTCATCTCAATCCACAAGTTTTCTTACTTTTACCCTGCCAACTCTCTCCTCCATCCCACTAAGGGGAGGGAAATGAGGGAGTGGTTGTGTGGTGCTTAGCTGCCAGTTGGAGTTAAACCAAGATCCATGTACCCCTGAATACAATCATATTCAAAACAAGGCACTGTCCAGATTCCTTAATGTTGCAATTCTCATAGCCCCAAACTTACAAAAGCCCAGAATAAAGCAATGACCATAGCAATCCTTAAATCTACACCCATCTGGGTACTAGCCATGCACTAGCACAATGCTCCAAGCAGTATCCTAATAACAGCAGCACTAAAAAAGAAATAAATCCTTGACTTATCAAAAAAACATTACGTTCAGCTGCTCCAGTGGTGTCATCTAACACATGCTCTCCTATCACATCCTTCCTCATGTCTCTCCATCACCATATCCACAGGCCTATACTGCCAGAAGACATTATGAAGAGCAGAGCTGTTCCCATCCTACCGAGGATTCCCTCAGCAGCTTTGCTAGAGCTAAGGTAAATATATGCATATTAAATGCTACAAAGGATTCTCCTGTTTAATTGGATTCACTCCCAGGTTGCTTTTTATTTGGGTTCAGTGAAACTGGAACTGGGACAGATGCCAGGCCAACTCTATCTGGCCAAGCATGATTTTTATCTGGACAAGTGAAAGGGAGCTCAGCGTTAGGGTTTTTTTGAAAGCAGCTAATTTGCAAAAACAGTATTTAATAATCAAACTGAATCTAAATTAATTCCCTCGATTTCAACAAAGGGCATTTTTATGTCAGCTACTAATTTTTCTATTTTATATACCTGTGGGGCATCCCAAAGCCTATAAAAGCACTTACAGTCATGTAAAGATACTACAGGGAGAAGAAGAATTGCTCACTGCTCCTCCTAGGTTTGAAAGCTTTGCTTATTCCAACAGCAGCATCATACCCACCACATGCACATTTCCCAGTCCGCAGAACCAAGCAAGCTCTGCTGCACTCAAAGATTCTATGCGGTTGTTAACCTCATGGCCTATGGGACTATGTCACCATACATGTAGCCTCCCATCAACACCTAAGAACAATATTTAGAGCAAAAACACTTCAGAAGACTTGAAGAGCAGGATTTCCCAGCTATAGGGAGCTCTGCTCTTTGACTGTGTATGGTATGCAAAGGTGAGAATTGGTATGGTGAGAACACCTTGACTAGTAGTACTTCCCAGTTGGGTAAATTGCTCTTTGGGTAAAATCAGCTTCCAGGATGAGAGAAGTGGCCCAAGAATTTTTTTACACCCAAAATTGTAAGCACAGCTCAACCAGATACAGTCATACCTCACCCCTGCCCATCCACTCGAAAGGAATGAGATTTTTCCTAGCTAAACCTGTCTCTTCTTCCCTACAAAGCCAGACTGACAATGCACATACAGGGGAACGACAGATGTTAAACACTGATGGCTGATAAAACACACAGGGGAAGCCTCTTCCTCAATAGCACCCAAGCTCACGTGAAGGAGGGTAGTGGCCACAGTGAGTTCTTAGGCCAGGCTCTCAGCCCGGGCTAAGTCATGTCCTCCCAAGTACTCACTCTAGGGGGTGATCTGGCCCTTGGAAAAGGAAAGGTTGGCAGGACTCAACTCCCCATCACAAGCCAAGGCCATGAGCTTACACAGTGGATACAGCCAGCTCCAGGAGCAGGCTTGAGTACCCAGATCAAGCATTTTCTATCCACACTGCTGGGTGTTGGTCAAGAGGGACTCAAAAGCAGTTGTTCTTGAAATATCTCCCAAGGGGCTGGTCTGCAGCAACCTGAGACCTGCCCAGGCCAGATATACAGAGAGGGCATAAATGAGGGTCTGGTTTTGATTGAGATGCAGAGCATGTGCAGGGTCTCCCCTATCAGCAAACTCCAAAGCTGAGGTTGAGGCAGATACCAGGCAAGTCTTGGGCCTGCACTTAACTTTCAGTGTAGACACAAGGTGAGCTAATTCACATCAGCCTTTCTGACAACGATGATCGATGAACAGCAAACACCACAGGTAATTTCAGATGTGTATAAACAACCAATGGTACAGGCAGTAATGATGAGGGACAACTGAAATATTTATGCATTGCACACGAGACCAACAGGATGTACAGAGTTTAGGAAATACTGTGTTGTGGAGAGTGAGGATGATGCCACAGTGGTATTAAGTATGAAATGAAGGTCACAGCATTATGCAAGGGAAAGATGAGTGAGTTAGCAGGGAAAGGCAATGGGTTTGTGCACTGGTAGAACCTTAAGTTTTAGAGTGTCAGACATGACTTTCAATCATGTGGTTGGCCCTGGGGCTTCATACAACATGCGTAAGTGGGTTCAGCAGCACGCGGAGCAAACTTTGGTTTGGGGTGTGCAGGAAGGAAAAGCAGTGAGGGAAAGGAGACGGGGCATGTGAACAGGGATAGCAGTGGCATGTGAACAGTACATGGTGAGAGACAAAAGCCATATGCGTTTCTTACCTCCCATAAATCCCAAGGTAAAGACTAAGCATGTCAAAGAGCAACAAAAATAAAACATGTTTATACATGATCATTTCACTGAGTACAAACAATACAGACACTGATCAGACTGAAGCAGACATACACATTCAACAGCACTTATCTCTGCATGTTTTCAAAATACCTGTTAGTACCTGAATTCATACAGCCCTCCCCTCTGCATATTTAAATCTAAGTACCAAGGCATTTAAGTAAATGTTTTTTCTATCTCTGGTATGAAGGCAGACAGTCAAGCCATATTCAGTTATCAGTAGCAGATAACACAGTCAGAAAAAAAAAAAAAAAGGAAGAAAAATCCCCAAACCCAAACTCATGAGTTTGTGGTCCATTAGGGTTAAATATGTTCCCATATATCCACACTCAATAGAATATCTTTAAGGTCCCTTCCAGCCCCTTAACATTCTATGATTCTACAGTGTCTTTGGATCAGTAGTGAAATATCTTAACTTCTTTGCCATACTGCCCACCCTGCAGGAAATAAATCTGACTGCTTTGATAATTAGGTGGTTTTCACTATGTTTTGTACTTTGGTTGCCATTAGAAATTATTGATTTTAGACTCTTTCTTTTAATGACTTCTGAACTAATAATAATTAGCACCAAATATGCTATTGGTGAGCAGTTTTGAAAAACCCACTTAGTGTAATATTTGTTGCTTGCTGGAAGGATAACAACTAATTCCATTTTAAGTCAAATTTATACTCATATCCTATGCTAGTGTAACCAATTATCTGAGCTATAACTGGTGATTCAGAAAAAAAAATCCTAGTAAATAATTTTTTTAAAAATAAGCTTATCCTGGCATGCAGCTTGTCCTGGAAGGCAGGTAGACACAAACTGCCCATCTGCCCACTTAAAGTTTCAGAAAAGGGTAGCTTGCCATATTGGTGTGCATCAGATTATGATAATAACTAGTATCTTGCAGAAACAGTATTTTATTTTAGGAGAATCAAATGCCTAATGTTTGATCTCTCTAATAAGAGAAGTCTTATTCCTACAAAAACCTGTGCCATACACGCCTACGTGACATGATGATACTGGAGAAATACTGTAAGCATCCCAGTTATGTTTATTACAAATTTTAATGGCATCCACAGGCAAAAAAAACCCAGTTCATACATATAAAATGGAGCGTCTCAGTGAGGACAACCACCAAATTCAGGATGCACTTCAAAGCCTTCAGTCATTTAGACATAAAATGAGGTGCAATCAGAGGACAGGAGCAGGTACAAGCCAGACCAGAATTAGGCATCTTCCTTTGAGATACCACACAATGACAGGCAGGAAGCTACTTCTTAACTGTGAATACAGGCTAAGTTATACACAGAAAAAGAAAAAGTGATTCACATCACTTGAATATCCATCTACAGTTTTAGTCACCTTAAGTAACCGGAGATTATAGAAGTGTCTGTTAATTAAAAATCCCTTTGAGAGCAATTTATAGCAGGAGCACAGAGCTCAGGCTGACTTTTCATCCACAGAGTAACAGTTTAAATCCATAGAGCATACAGAGGATGCTACTCTAGGGAGGGATATACATTAAGTAGATCATCAGAGCAAAGCACAAGCATCCCACAAACACCTAGTGCCAGACTGTGGCTAGGCCAGCAGCCATCTGATTCTCTCTGGATTTGCACATCCAGCAGAGAAGACCAAGGCCCCTGTCTTCAAGGCCTAGGTCTGGGCACCCACACCCAAGGCCCAGCCACCCACAACTCAGGTCCACATTATCTTTCACGTGGGTGCGAGTCACACCACACGTGACAACAAGTCAGTGACGAAGGAAGAAGGAACGGCAATATGAACCAACCTGGGAGGCAGGTGTGGGGGTCTTCCCCACAGTGGCATCTGGTTTAATGGGATCAAAATCCAGATCCAACAGGCTGGCTCCCTCCTGGAAGGGCCCAGGGGCATCAAACTTGGCAGCAGTGAGGGAGAAAAGCAGTACGAGCATTAGACACACACACGGGCGTGCACAGTGGAGGGAGGGTGTGCGATATCCCAGAGCTGAGGCTGCAAGCGCAGAAGAAATGGTGGCAATGCAAACACTGGATGTGACTCCTGACTGCCTGGTGCCTACAGTTCACAGGCAGTTCACATGGGTGCCACTGTAAACCAAGTCTGAGCCTTTTCCACTCATTTATCTTCCCACTCGGCCAAATGAGCTGACATGGTGTAAGCACCTGATCTGCTCTGGTCAAAAGGACCACTGCCACTGACGAGTCAGAAGGGCTGCTCTTCTGTTTATATCTATTCCCCACAGCTCATCCAGTCCCTTTGTACTGACAGACCAAGACTGACTTCCTCAGCTTCACATGAAAGAGCTGCCATCCATACAACCTATCTCAGGAATACAAATCCAGGCAGAAAACCACTCAAACAGTTGGAAGGCAACTCTGAGAGGCCTCAGGGCTAACGCCCAAAGCTTCTAATTTCCTCCTGCCTTCTGAGTCAGAAACACAAAATATGACAGCTTACCCTAGCTAAGGGATTTGAATCCTTTCCAGTCCAAAAATGCTGTTTTCAATGGTTTCCATTTCTGGGCATCCCAGAAACTTACACACACACAAGTCTTCTAAAAAAGCATAAATTTGAGAAGCTTTGATACTCTTTTCAAAATAACTCCCTTTGAGTGATCAAAGCTGTACCTAAAGACAATGATGGCACATTTGCTGATTATCATTAAACAGTCACTACAAAGAACACAAGTCATTAGTATTCAAAACTGGACTATCACTTTGGTGTTTTAGATTTACTCTAACCTCTACAAGACATTCCTTTCTACCCAGCTTCAGAGGAAGCTGATGTCTCCAGGAAGTCAGGAAGATTTGCCCTATTTCCTCTGACCTCCCAGCTCACTGGCTCTAGTGCTTCAGCTACCTTTTCAACAACACAAAATGTGGCAGGTTGGTCTCTACAGTTATATCAAAGCCCCATAATGGAAAAGTTTCTGGAAAGTAGCAAGAGACACCACTTAAGAAAAGTCCTTTGAATACCATCAACACCACTGTCATTTTCACCTCTTATTTTCTCTTATTCCAGTTCTCTTAGAGATTTTTCTCTCCCTTATGAACGTGTCCTTTTGAGATCCACAAGGATGAGAACAAGGAATCAAGCTCTCTCATCTCACAATAGTAACCCTGACCAGCATGCAAAAACCAACTGGCATTCTAGTATGCTCTTCCAGCACATCCAGGCCACCCACCAGAGAGGTTCCAACCCCAGTCTTTAGCTTTGTTTGGTAGTGAGACATCAAAGGCTGCAGTCATAGAATAGTCTTACCTGCCATTCAAGACTTAAATGCAAGGGCTAGCACCCTTTGCCTTTACCCAGATCTCCCACAAGACAGTTCATACAGTTCACTGGAACCAAGACATCTGCCCAGGAACAGCCCTGGGCAACACACTGAGTGCCAGGGGCTGTTGGGTGCTTCAGTGAAGATTGTTCTGGAAACCAGAGTCCTCCCTCAGAACTCCCATCTGGTTGAAAGTTACAGCAGATCCCACCCTGAGTCAGAGCACTGATCAGGTGCAGCAGAGTATGTCTGACTACGGGCTGGCATTCACATGGAAATACATCATACAGACCATGGGGCAGACAGCACTGTCCATTACAATTCAGGAGAAGGAAGCACAGAAAATGGTAAGAGGGTTGCTCAGCTGCCTGCGGTACCCGCCTTCCAACACTGATGTCCAATCATCTCTCCACTCTGCAAGCTTTATCTATTGCAATGCCAAATCCAACACGGACTTCCTTCCCTCCCACTTCATCTCGGCTCCTCAGCAGCTGGGTGGAAGGTGGCAAACCAGAGGCAATGGAGCAGCGTGATGCAAGGAGAAATTAGGGAATGAATCACAGATGAGCAATGATAGAGACATTATTTGTGCTCTAACAAGCTTTTATGGAAAATATATATACACGTGTGTGTGTGTGTGTGTGTGTGTGTGTATATAGATATATATTTAAATAATGTAGATGCAAGTACTTCATGATACAGCCAGAAATCTGGTCAGGCTCCTGTATATATAAGGACTGCCATTCTCCTAGATCCAACACAGAACTCCCCACCTGGACAGCGTCTCTGGCAGTGATGTAAATCAAAGGGAAATTTAAGAGGAAAATCTATAATTTGAAAATGTTTTCCCTTTTTCAGGGCTTCAGAAGGTGCCACATGACAAGAAATACTGACAGACTGTGTCAGCAGTCTTAACAGCAGGCACAGTACTGCCCATTTAACTGCAGCAGGTATTCTTTGCACTAAGAACTTCATGCAATTCCTTTTGGCCTTTCCTGTGCAAGTGTGGGCTTTAAACCACAAAACCCATGGGTGAAGGCATAGAAACCACAAAACTGCCTTCTCCCAGAACTGGCAGAGATGCCAGGGTCAGTAGTTAGGGATGTACATGACCAGAAAAAAAACATGCTTCATCCACACTCAGGATCAGTGGGTCTGGAGAGAGCATATCATAGGACATGAAGAGAGCCATAATCCATGTGCACTGCTGCTGAACAAATGAAGTGATTACTTTCTGGAATCTTGACAAGCTGCATTTCTCCTCAGTCTTCTATGAATGAAAGCTCTCAAAGGGCAACATGTTAGTCAAGGTTGCCTTGTAGGCACCCTCCCCTCTGAGTCAGCTCCCATCTAATCCTTTGCCTTCTGAGGTCCAGTGCTGAGCTTGTTTTCCTCCTTCACCTGACCAGGTTTCATGGCTTGACACCACCAAAGAGAAGAAAGGTCTGAAGGAAGAGTTCAGAGGCAGAGGAAAAATTAGGCAGGGCATAGCAGCTAACCTGCGAAGGGGTTGTCACACTTATCTCGGGGACAAAATTGTCATCAAACAGACTGATGATGTTCTCCTGCTTGATCTCCTTGGAGGGGGTGACTTTTGGAGGCGGAGGCACCGGAGGCCCTTTCCTCAACTGCATGCAAGTGAGCACATGGCCACAGCACAGACGGCGACACCCAAAAAAACCAAAGACAGGAACCAGGTTAGTCACAAAAACTGAAGGTGAGGGAAATCACAACCACTGGCATAGAGCAGGGTTCAATCAACTCCATCCGAAGAGAGAGGGAGGGGGGGTGAAGGGCTGAATCGAAACAAAACAAAATAAATAACCACACGCCTCCAGAGAAGGTTTGGCATCATTAGTTACACTTCAGCCGTGTGCAAGTTTCCCTCTGCAGAGGAGAAGCGTAACACAATTAATATGCATTGACAGGACATGCATACATAATTAAAGCATGTGCAACCTTCAGAAGAACCACTGGGAAGGGAGCAGATCAATTATTGGGAACATGATCCAACAGAACAGGCCAGCACTGCCTCCCTTTGCGATACTTACCATACCTAAGACATTTGTCCTGCTATGGGCAGGTGACCATGAGGACAGACTGGTCTGCCAGTACTGGCTCCCTGGTGCACTGGTTATCAGTGTGCTGTAAGAAAGGTCTGCAGGAGCTCTTGATGGCATCTCAGCTTTAGGCAAGAACAACTCAAACTCCTCAGAAGCCAAGACTGCTGTGAGCCCAACTCTGCTCTCAGTTTCACCAGTGAGCATTGACAGTAATGAAGTTGTGTTCCCCAAATGGAGATCCCAGTGAATATATAAAACCATCTGACCCTGTAACTCTAACCCATTCTAATACCCATAATCATGCTAAAGACTCAGTCTGACACTGCATCCACAACCCCATGGTAGCTGTGGCAGACCCTCCCTAGATCAACCCATCCCAATCCTTTTCACATTTTCCTGTGCCCGAGGCTTAATGATCATTTCTAGATCAAATCAGACCTTGAGAAGCTGCTGTTGTGTTGGAACAAATCAGCTACACAAGTTCCCAGCACCACAGCAATGCTCAGCAATGACAATGCTTTCCATTTACAATGAAGTTTTACAGCTACATCATCTTCTTATTGCACTCAAGGCAGCAGGACCCAGAGACCTGACAGTGTGCACCCAGTGTATCAGTGTCAAGGCCATACCTGAAACACAGAAATCCATCACTCCTAGTCCTGTGTTCAAACTCCTCCAGCAGATTACTGGGCTCTACAAGGCTTTTATTCAGATTTCTAAAGACATGCCCAGTTTTTTACTGGGTTAACCTACTTTAGAGAGAGTGAGTGTGTTCACTTCCAACTTTTCACTGTTTGCGGAAGGTGGGGTGTCCACAATGCCTGAGAACAATTCCTTTCTGAAAACCCCCCTGCTTGTCAGTTGCAAGAAGGGACCAGAAATTTCAGGGAAAAGATATTCTCAGAACACAGCCACTCTCTGCAGAAATGGAAGGCTCCAATTACTAACTCTAAAGTCAAAAATATCACAATTCTTCTGCTATTTATTCCTCTAATATAATCAGTCTCCTTCCTTCCAGTGCATTAGTGTCTTGGAGACCACCACTTCCACAGTATCCAGCACTACCTCCAACAGCAGTCTAAAACCACATTTCAAAGACAAGATGATTGCATATGATGTTGAGTTATACCCGTAAATTCATCATGCACTGACAACTTTGTTGCCTAGAATAGAATAAATCCTCTCAAATTTTTCAACTGACTTGGATCCCACAGAGCTTTACCTGTCCAAATTCAACATAGTTGCACTCATTCAAAAGTCTCATTACAGAGTTTCAGTGGTGTAACTGAGAGCAGAGAAGTGTGACCTTTGAAGATTCACAGATCCCCTGAAGCCCCATGTCATCATCAAATTACTCTGCGGAGAGCTGAGAGCATTTATGTCTTCCAAATGGCACAAATAAAGTGTTTCCAAGAATTCCAAGAAGTAAAGGAGAGTAAAAGAGCTTTTTTTTTTTTTGGTATAGGGAAGAGTTAAAAATTTAGTAAGCATTTATTTGGTCACTCCTGGTTTTGTCTTTGCCTCCACAGCCTTTGCTTACATTAGTATTTCAGACAGGAAGAGGCCAGAGAATTGTTCTTGCTTGGTGCTTTATGCTCCATCCTCCTGCAGAGAGTGAGGCCCTTCAGCATCCCTCAGAGGACCACTGAACAAATCACTTACCCTTAGGTCAAAAGCAAGGACACCTGTGAGGATTTCAGAATTAAAGTCGGGCACTGTTGAGAGAGCAGACACTCGTGTTTCCCAGCTGGCTGGCAAAGCTGACACACACTTGGTTTCTAGACTTTATCCATACAGACATCAGGCTCTGAGTATGAAACTCCTGCCTTTGTCTTCCCTCCCTCTGGAGCCAGCCACATCTCTCAGCAGCTACTGTGAATACTGAGTGGAGCTCTTGCTCTTCACCGTAGTGAGCCTGGGGGGATGAATTAAACACAGAGTGGGGAAGAGCCAGGTGGTGGCAGCATTAGCTGCAAATACCATTTCGGTCTTGCCAGTGGCCCAGCCGAGCCAGGGCTGCGCTGGAATATTCTGCTTGCTTGACAAGGGGTGCCTCCAGCCCCATTCCTGTGGGCAGGCAGGCAGCAAGTGAAAGAGAAAGCACTTGCAGGCCGGCAAAAACAAGGGTAATGTGTGCTATTTAGAGGAAAGAGAAGAAGCCAAACTCAGCAAGATGAGTCCACAGAAGGGGTGAGTGAAGTCTGCTGTGAACAGTTTAATAAATCTGTACAATTTCTTATTCCAGATTTCAGTCAAGTTCTGGAAATCTCTAGAGGGAAAAAAAACCAAACAAACCTGCAAGAGAAAGGCAATTCTGGATATTCTACCTTCTCTCCCCCATACACACAGGCCTACTCCAAAGGTCCTAACCAGGGTGGTGGTGAAGCCATTCTAGGCTCTGCACTGCTGAGCTGTGCAGAGACCCTGGAGAAGTCCTGGAAAGACACTGCCAGGCATCCACACATCTCACAGGGCTGGAAAAGAACCTTTTGTCACATGTCCCCTTCCTGTCCCTCAATAATCCTAAAAATCAAATATGCAGTGGAAAGAAAAATATTGTGAGAGGCTATCCAGAAACAGGAGAGAGCCTACCCCACAGGCCTGGATTTGGAATCACACTGCTAAGTATGGGAACAGCAAGGAAGTTCTGGGTTGCACTCATCTCTTTTCAGAGGCAAGTGATTTTCTTACCAGCTTGGCCAGAACCCCTCTCAGCTTTAATTCTTTCCAGAAGACTACTCCGTATCGTCCCACTTACCAAGATACAAGGATTGGGACCAGACATAAATTTGGCCTAGTTAGTACTTTTCTCTACTAAGCTTTTCCCCCGCTCAGCAACAGAGGGACAGGAAGAGGAAGTAAATGTTTTATCTTCCCAAAGTAAAACATATGATATGATATGCTGAGTAGCTACATCTACTGTTTTGAACATGCTGCTGGATATTTCCTGTGCAAGGAAAAGCCTAATGAAGGCCATATGGAAGGTATCAGACTCCATATAGCACAACCTAACTAATTTCTGATAGCATTTCTTATAGCATAAGAATATAATCCCTTTTTTTTTTTTTAGCATAATATTTTATCTTGGTAGTAAAGTGAAACATTATCCAAAGTATAGATGTTCTCCTTATCAATATTAAACTTTTTTATTTTAACCTTCCTCAGCTACAGAAGTTATTGAGAAGAAATGGACCTTTGAATTCCACAGGTTAATTCAAATGTAAAGAACAAACTTCCTTGCCTAGCTACAATTCCATCCTCCCAGGATCTTCTTGGCCATCATACCACACAGCAGAACATATTACTGGCCTTTCCCCTGAAAGTCATTCAAAGACACTCACTTCTTCCCTATATGATATAGGGATAACCAATAAGCAACTTGCATTCTTAGGAACTTTCTCAGAAGCCAGTGAAAGAGAACAACCATCATGTCATATTCTGTGTGCTCAGTAGCAGGATGAGGTCTAAAAATACAACTGATGGATGTCTTTGACTCACAGAGCTTGTGCCATCAGCAGAGGCATGGTCAATGTCATGGGGACACTACCTGAGACGGTGACTTTGGGATGCTTGCCCCAGGTGCTTCCAAAGTGGATGGTTCCAGCTCATGGTTGACAGTCTTGGTCTCAGGGCTGGTGATGGGAGATCCATCTGGTGGAGGCGAGGGGCTTTTATTTGCTTTCGCTGGGGTGCTGTCACTGAAGGAAGTGGAGAGAGAAAGGGAGAGAGCGGGGGGGAGAGAGGGAAAGAGAAAGAGAGAGAAGTCTGAGCCAGGCCTAGGAGGAGTTGTGCTAACCAGCACAGATCAGTGGCGTCCATTGTCTCTTTGCTTCACTGCCCAGACACATGATGAAGACATTTGGAGCTTCTGAGAAGCATCTTTGCTGAGTCACTTGCAGTCCAACACACTGCAGCAGCACTACTTTACAGCAGGCTACTCACTAAATTCCTACAGAATTTATATACTTGCCTCAGACACAGAAAAACAAAAACAAAACAACCAGGCATCCTTAATTTTGCTAGATTTTAATATAAATGCCTGATGTTAAGTCATATAGTCTTATAGTCAGTCTTTAATACTGGGGAAACAGATGGGGAAACGAGTTCTGTGCTGCTCATTGAGTTTTAAATTCTACAGATTAGAATTCTTCTGCGTGGTGGTCTACGGACACCTGCATGGGTTATGACTAACTGAACTAAGGCTGTAATCACAGAATATCATATTCCTTGATGTGGTAAAAACTGGCTACGCTAGAAGACAGGCAAAGTAGCCAGAAGTTTCACAGATCATTCTAGACAGCAAAGAAACAGTAAGGTTCTGGCTACTAATAGAGATTTCACTATTATGAAGTCTCCCCAGTTGGTCTTTATTCCAAGACTGTTTCTGACACACAGTCAAGAGGGATTCTTCAGGGAATTAAGACACAAGAAGCATATGCCAATGGCATTTGTTGGTTCACAGCTTGGACAGATTTGGGCAGATTTTTCAAAGGAATGGCAAGAGGCACATGCCTTTCCCTACAGGCGTGCCCTGGCTGGGTGTCAAGTCTCTGCTTCAAAATAGGGAATCATGAGACATTTAGTAAAAAGTTGGTTACCAGAGAATTTCAACAGGGAAAAAGGTAAAACCATTTTCTCAACCAAATTTTCAGGAACAGCTGAATCATCTTGGCTGAAATTCAGCTCCCAAAAGTCAAATAATCGATATATCTCAAGTCATGTAGAAGCACACACATTGCTGGGGGATATTTTAGCTGAAGTGGTTACAGTTTGGCAAAACTATACACAGTTGAAAACAGAATATCACAGCATATTGCAAAAGGGCTGTGCAACCTCATCTACAGGGAATGATATTTGACTCCACTTATAAAGTCACAATTCCTGTGAAATTAAAGGCCTTGGGAGGGGCTGAAAGAAACAGATCCTTTCCTACAATTTGAGATACTAAATCCTGGCATAGAGCCAGGACTAAAGCAATGCAGATTTGATTCTGCAGGGAGACCAAGTAATTTATTGCCTCGCTCTGTCCCAAGAGAGCCCAGAGCCTCAGACATGTACATCCACTCACATCTGGATGCCTGAGTTGTGGTGGTCACTGGCCAACATGCACAATGGCCTCATTCCTAAACATTTGTCTACAAGTGGGGGATAGCAAGAGGAAGAAGGGATAGCAAGGCATTTCAACAAACCTCCTCTTACAAGCAAGCATCTCACCCTGCTCAGCATTCCAGCTTTCAAGCTCCCCATCCCATTCCCTCTTCATTCACTCCACCCTTACCCATTCCCCCCACTTTCTCCCCATGTCCACACCCCACACACACATTTCCCCACAAAGCACTTTTCCTCAGGTCCACATGCAGGTTGGACAGTTCTGATGACACTGATGCCAACAGCACACCAACATGATGCAACAAACCCAGTGACATTCTCTGCCAGCAGCTCTCAACCAGGGGCACACACACCAAGGGAAAAAGAGGGAAATGAAGAGGAAAAAGGGAAGAGGAGAGACTAAAGAACATGTATGCCAACCCCTGCAGCTCTTCAGTCTGACTGAACAGTGTCCTTCCTCCGAGGTTCCCAGAAATCACTTCAATACAGCAGGTTGTGTAAAGGATTCTGCAAAATTTATAAAGTTGTGCTATGGATTCAAAGCAGTAATGGCTGGAGAGTGAAGGGAAAGAAGTCCTGATCTAAATGGAAGTCACTAGAAAGCAGGAAATGACAAAAAACATCCTCTGATGCTAGAGTTGGGGGAAAATAAATACATGTTACCTCCCCTAGAGTTGAAAGCACTTGCGAGAAGATGGGGGATACAGTGATCTACACCTAGACTGCCAGGACTTCCCAAATGCCCAGACTACACTGGGAATACTGGGACTACTGGCTATCGGCTGGCCTACCAAGACAAGGGTTGACTTTTCCTTCTAGGGACTTGAAAAGGCCAGTTCTCCAAGCAAGAAAGGAGTTCAAGCTTATTTTCTAAAGGCCATGAAACAGCTTTGTAGTGCCTTATTTCTGGTGCCTGGCAATGACTTAATTTGGAGATAAATTGGTAAAAGGCTCCCATGTGAGTCAGCCCTTGTAGGATGAGAGGAAGAAACAGGGCTGTGAGGGCCCCACACTAAAGCCTTCATTAAGTCACTACTATTTACAGCTTGTTTGATGTGTTGGCCAGTCCCCCCAGGAAAATGCCAGTGCTAATTTTGGCTGAGCCTTTTTCAGACCCCTGAGTGACACCTTCATTCCTGCACTTGTTGCTTTGCACGAATTTAGCCAGTGCAACCAGCGTCAAGCGAGATGGTCACCAGGATCCTCTGTCCTTCACATGCCCCCAGGGAGCACACACTGCCCACACAGAGCAAAGTCCTGTCTCAAACCGGCTGCTGGCTCCAGGAACACAGAAAAAAAGCAAGAGTGTGGGGACTCTACCTACTGACCAAACGCGAGCACCACAGTAAAAGCAAGCCAAAACAACAAGGTCATTGCTGTCTTTTTCCTTCCCATGAGCAATTGGGAAGCGATGCCAAATCCAAGAATATCAGGCAAGGAAAGGAAGGGGGTGTCAACTTTCTTTTGCAAACAGAGAGCTGGGAACAAAATCTAATGCAGTTGAAGGGAAAGTCAAAATCCCCCAGCCTCTTTTAGTGCTGCTGAGCTCCCAGACACTTCATGGTGCTGCCTCATTTGTTCTGGAAGAGCAGAGTAACATCTGCAGATGAGTTTCTCTTGTGCTTGTAACAATCCTTCATCAGAGGATAAAACCTACTTTCCAATATGGTAAAAAAAGACCAGTCACCTCCTGCCAAGTTCTCAAGTTCAAAAGAAAAAAAGGTTGGCATCTCAGCTAAGGCTCACACCGGGCCCTTTAGGCAAAAGTAATTTATTTTTTACCACCAAAGCATGCTGGAGAATTATTAAAAAAAAAAGTGGATGGGAGAAAGAAGGAAAAAAAACCTACATAGCCAAACATATGGTGGCACAAATGAACTTTCTTGCTGCAGATCAAAGACTGGCCAAGTCCCAGACCCTCTTTCCCTGCACCAGGGACTGCACGTTTCTCTGTGACCCCAGCAGCTGCTCTGACAGCAGAACCCCCCAGCAGAGGCCAGGTCAGGCACCTTAGTTGCTGGGCCAGTTGGACTTTATCGAGGCAGAGCAGCAGGACATTGTGGCCAGAGCTCATTGACGGGAGATTTGCTAGCTCTCCTTCTATTGTAAAATCCATCTGTTTTCAGTTACTGGAAATATTAGACCTCCTGCCTGGTGCAGATACAACACCGGTCTAACCAAGACCAGAGACAGACATCCAGAGAAGTACTCCACTGAATCTTCCTTTTCCTACAGTAGAAATCCTCAGAGTAGTAACAACACAAGGCATTGCTTTACTACTTTTCATTTGAGGATACAAACACCAAAATTTGCCCATCAGCTTCCTTGTGAAATTACCATTCTACACTCTCCAACCTCCCACTTTACAAAGCATGCACAGCAGAGACAAAGGGAAGGGCTGCATGGCTTGCTCTAGGTCAGCAGGAACCCAGATCAGAAAAAAAAGGACCCCAATCCATCAGCACTTTCTTTTATTGCTGGGGGGACACCATATTGATGACTATAATTTCTTTTTCTTCCTATAAGGATCCCATGGAGGGAGTACCAACACAAAGAGTAAAAAAACCCAAAAATTAGAGGAATTTTCCATGCCATTGTGCAGCAATTCCGACTTTGCTCCAGAGCATGTTCTTGTCAGAGTCCTTGACCTATGGTAACTCTAGGCATTGTAGTGATCTAGTTAATCAATGCCATCACTGTTTTGAAAGGCAAGATGCAGACATTAGTCTTTATACAAGACAAGAGGCTTCCTTTTCCTCCAGCCCTGCATGAAATTTTTAAATGGATGGAGCAAGATAGTGAGGATTCTCAAGAACAGAGCAAGTAAGGAGCAAAGCTGGAAGTATCCTCCTCCCATTTCATCATCCTCCCAATTGCAACGGGTAGATAGGATAGGACTTCTGAGTGTGAAAGACCTGCCTACTGGTCCTCCCTGGCCAGACAGGGGGTGAGAATGCAGCATTTCAGACCTGTTCAAAAGGACAAACCCACTAGGCAAAACCAGAAGCTGTTAAACACAACAAAATTGATCATATTTCCCATGGAAAACTCACTGCATTTTCCATCACACAAAAACAACTGGACAGGCAACGCCCGAGTTTTCACACTGCCTTTTTAGATAGGAAAAGAAGCGAGGATTCAAACCAGGCACACAAGCAGTTAATGGGATTATCCAGACACAGAGAGATCTCAGCAGGACCCAGCAGGCCACAAACACATCGTATCATGCAAAGGACCCCTCTCCCACCACAGGGTTAACACGTGCCAGGCTGTTAGAGTCCAGCAACAGCCTCTCCAGTTTTAGGAACTAAACCAAACACATATCGAAATGCTGCTCTCCGTACCGGTACCTGCTCATCTTTTTCCTCAGCCTGGCGAACAGTTTAGTTTTCTTTCTGTTGAGGATGGCACGCAAATCATTTTAGTTACAGGATGGCACAGTCAAACCAGGGAGGAAAAGTTAAGCTTCCAAGCACCCATTTATTTGGTGCCACAAAACTTGCTGTAATCAAGATGACAGGACCTCCTCTCTCTCTCTGTCTCTCTCTCTCTCTCACACACACACACACACACAAACACACAGATACACACTTCCCTTCGTTCCTAGAAAGCTATGGCCTGGTTTGGAGAAAGTAGCAGAAGGTTTTTTTATGCTCATCAAAGATCTACATATGTATAAGCAAACTAGAATTTTCCCTGCACTTTGGAATATGGGCTAGGGTGCACATGGAGAAGAAAAAAAAAGAAACTGTACAGACCACCAGAGTTCTGTAAATGTCCTTTTTTCACAGCTCCTCAGTCTCCCCTGTGAATATTGCTGCAAAAGAAACAAGCTCCCCCATTCTCCTTTACTTATGCAATCCATGCACAGTCTTATACATGGAACCTTATCAGCAGCTTTCCTACCACATCTTTCACCAGTTTGCCCAATCCTACGAGGATAATTCCACAGATCTCCTAGGTCTTCAAGGCATCTGAGCCCTGAATGTTCACACTCTTTCAGAGACAAATCCCAAACAGACACCTGAGGTTCCCAGAAATACACCAACTCTTCTGTGCTACTATGCTATGCTGCCAGCATCAGATTCACCAGCCACAGTAGTATTTCTGTAGGGACTCACATGAATGCCATAATGATGTGCACAGATAATTGCCTCTCTTCTCACACCTCCTCATTCATTTCCTGCCATTGTATCAACCTCCAATCCCTTTCCCAGCAGAAAAGGGTTAGGGAAGCATCTGCTCCTACTACAGGCCACAATAATGTATCAGATCAGTGAGGGCTATTTCCTCCCACACACTCTCGCCCCAGCCCTGCACCACAATGAGAGGCCAGATGTGCAGCACAGACAGAAGTGCCTCACACCATTTCCTGGTCACTGCAAAATATATTTACTACTCTGGCAAACCTTTGCTCCATCCTCCCACAACACCCTGCTCCACTGTGCTCAGGAGGAAGAGAGTCGCTTCGGGGCAGGTCTGGCAGCTCGGCTGAGATGCAGCGAGTAGGTGATGAAGCAGCAGCACTCAGATTGAAAGAAAGAATGAAAGAATGAAAGAAAGAAAGAAAGAAAGAAAGAAAGAAAAAAAGGAAGGAAGGAAGGAAGGAGGAAGAAGGAGCTGGGCAAAGCAATGGCTACAGCCTTCATCTGTCCTATTACCTCATCCTCCTCCAAGGACTCTGGAGGATAGTGCTAACAGAGACAACACTGTTAGCACTATCTTGCTGCTCATGGCAGCAAGAGGATTGGCACCATGGCCTCCTCACAAGGTTTCAGTCTGGTTGGGTTGTGATGATCAACAGACACCCCATGCCAACTCGGGAAGAAGACATGATTTTTACAAGTAGCATTCCTACTAGCATCACTGAAATCTGCTGTCAGCAATTCAAAACTCAGGGGCCAAATTCAACTCAAACTTCTCTTTCTTTTGAGCTGGCAAACATCACACTGGAAGAATTGCTGGAAGAAGACACGCCGGTCATCTACGCACAACTGCAACAGGAGGTTAAACTGGGAGGAGAGACAAGGGAGCACAGAGGTCGCAACAGCTGATCTACCCCTTCTGAACCAATGCACTCAGAACCACAGCTTGCCCTTACTTCATGCTGATTTCACCACCTCCCTCCATCAATACACCAGTTGAGGACCTGGGCTATGCTCCTGCTCACCCAGCAAGTGGGATTAGCAGCAGCTGGAAGCCAGAGCCCAACACTATTTCATCACTCCTGCACTTGGATGGGAGCCAGTCAGCCTAATCCAGAGCCCAACCTCTCCCTCCCTTCTCAGTGCTAGGGAATGTGCAGACTTGCACTTAAACATACAGGACAGGACCCAGCTGAGGAAAGAAAACTAAAGGCCCAGAGGACACTCACTCCTTGCACACACGCAGATTGAAAGTGCTCTGAGGTCAGGCAGCCTCATATTAGTGAGGCTGCAACTACTTCCACAACACGCAGGAAGAGGAATACACACTTCAGGTGGGTACACAGGAGGGGCATAAGGCTTTGGCAAAATGGTGATTCCAAGTTTGGAGGGCCAAAGAGGAGGCTGGGGAAATGGGCTCTTGGTGCTCAAGCTGACAAGCTGCAGGTACGTGGTGGAAGCTCTTGAGGGAAAGAACAGGACAGGTGCTGGGCAACTGGACTCAGAAGGAAGGGCAGCTCAGTAGCATGACAGTGCCTGGAATTAGACTTTAAAAAAGCAGAGCTGAGAGTCAGTTGCCCAAATATCAGCACCTAGTGAAAGTTTAGGCCTCCAGGTGCTATCCTAGAAAGGCAAATTGTGTCACCCAGCCCAAAGCACAATCTTGGAAATCTCAGGAGGGCACTGGCAGGTGGTCAAATCAGTCCCAAATGACAACATGGAAATTTCAATACCCCTAGGCAGAGACGTCCCTATCCCACCTCCCCTGCTGAGGGAAAGACACTACCCACAGTACTGACCTGGGCTGCGCTTTAACAGGGAAGGCATTTCCTGAGTACTGCTTGTCTAGACCCAGCAGGACATCGTGAAGATTTTGGTTCAACTGTAAAATACAAAAACAAAAGAAAGAAAAAGAGTGAGAAGAGCCAGAATTCCAGAAGAGAGTCTGGGCTGGCCCGCACAGACAGACCAAACACAGGCTTGTGGCAGGACACGCACACTTACTCAGCTGTCCCACGAGAGGACAGCCCTAAATCTGTTTCCACTTCTCTGTGGGGTATGCAGTGCTACAGCACTTGAACTGTCAAAGAGATGGTGCTGCCTCTGGGAATGCTCTCTCTTCCTTACAGATCATCCTCTTTGCTTCTCTATCACCTGCGCCTACTCGTGTGCTCCCAGGTACCACAGCAGAAGCGGGCTGAGTGTTTACCTAAGGGTCTGTGTGCCACAGCTGGAGGTTCACTCTGGATTTGTAGCCAAAAGCTGCTCCTCAGACCTGCTTACCAAAGCTTGGGATATGGCCATTTCAACTCTGGAGACAAAGGCAGCTGGACCTCAGGTCAACAAACCTTAACTTCACAGGCTGCCTGGGCCATCTAGGCTTGGGCAGAACCTGGATATGTTTAGAGAAATGCAATATTAATAGGGTTAAACTCTCCCTGGCACCGAAAGCTGCAGCATTCACTCCAGACACTCCTATTCTGAAACAGCCAATCCATAAACAAGACGAGACACCAGATTTATCACTGGTAGGAGGAGGGATCCCACGCAATCAATGTTGGAGGCATTTTGCAGGCAACACCAGCAATTAACTGGATGCTGTAGCAGTAATAAGAAACAGATGGTTCTTATGGAACAAAGCAAAAGCTCTGCTCTCATACAAAACTCAAGAAAGCAAAAATCCTGACAAGAAAAATCCTACAAGAAGAGAATTCCTGTCTAACAAGCATGTTTCCCATGTTTTGTTGAATGTAAGTTAACAGTAACAAACCAATAATTATAACGATCCTCCCTATTCTTAACACTTAGTTCATCCCTCAGTGGAGAAGAGCAGGCTATTAATTGGAAAAGACCCCATGAAATGTCAGCAGGGCTTGAAACTGATGTGTTACACCAAGGCAGAGGGCCCCTGACTGCTGGGAATTCAATGACTATAATGTTTCCTGTTGCTTAGTGGCTGTTTTGTTGTCAGGATGACATTAGGGAGCAGAGGGAATATAAGGGTTTTCCAGCTGGGCTCTCAGTCCCTCCTCAAGATTAGTGAAACATTTACATTTTCAAGTCTTGGAAGCAGCATACAGACCTAAGGAATTCAGCACTTCTCCAACTCTTAACTGAAAGAACAAGAACATATTTGTAAATGATAGTGGCAAGGGGGGACTTTCCCACAGACTGGTCCTGAAGTCTCCTGTGG
This sequence comes from Ptilonorhynchus violaceus, assembly GCA_013397565.1. NCBI lineage: Eukaryota > Metazoa > Chordata > Aves > Passeriformes > Ptilonorhynchidae > Ptilonorhynchus > Ptilonorhynchus violaceus. Next base: position 1,316,814 of record VZRJ01008190.1, on the reverse strand, counting down.
GTGCTGGCACACAGCATCAGGATGCAGCCTGCTAACAGTGCTTGCTGTTGTGATTCCCAACTCAAGGCACACTGGTAGCCCACATAAGGGCCATGCTATGTATTCAAATGCCTTCTTTTGGGCCACAGGGCAGGAAAGAAGCCAAAGCAGAAAGGTACTATGGGGGAGAGCCTTCTTGAGGGACTGGAGTGAGGCAGGTCTCAGTCTTCAGCTGACTTGCAAAGTCCCTGCTGTTTCCAACCCCACACCTTGGCAGGATGAGTGTACACAGCAACTTACTGCCAGGCAGCAGAGCAGGAAGAAAATAGATACCATGCTTAATGTGACCAGGTTATAGGTTACAGATCCATAATACAGATGAAGTAAAAAAGGCAGTAAGGGATAGGTCTCTGGGAGTGGCTTTCCTCTCCACCATGGATCTGCAAACGAGTGCTGTCAAGTGACACGAACTCCCCACTGCTGCATGGCCCTGTGGTCTCTTCCCTGCGCTCCATCCCCTTACATTACCATGCCAGACAGCCTTTGTCCCAAGTGGCTCAGGAAAAAACTAAGGGTTTGTATTATCCTCCAACATAGGACCATTTTCTCCAGCTGTTTTTTAGCTTGGGGTCTTTTTGGATTTTTTTGTTTTGATTGTTTGGGTTTGGTTGGGTTTTGTTTGTTTGTTTGTTTGTTGGGGTTTGGGTTTTGTTCTTCTGTTACTAATAGTGAAGAGAGGGTAAGTAGGATAAGCTGTTAGTTGCCTTACCTTGCTCATTTCTTTATGAAAGTTCTCTTCTAGGCCTGCTATACTCTGGAATGTGTTGACATAGAAACCAACACGACTGCCAAATGAAAAACAAGACAGAAGAACTTAATGGACACAATGCTCTCTCAAAAACCTTTCAATCCTGCTCCTTCTGCTACCTCCCACCCACCATTCCCATTCAAACTCAACTCTGCCAGGTCTGGTACATGTGGGAAGAGAAGGGTGGCAGGGAAGTATGAAGGGAGTGGAGCAACAGCCAGGCCCAGGGCAAACATGTCCAGAGGGAAAAGGAGACCAAGTGGGACAGGATCTAAATTTATGCTGGCTAAAGGCAGATGGAGGTCTAGGGCAGGGAGGAAAGAAAGAAAAAATATGAAAGAAGAAAAAAACCAAAAACATAAGCAGTAGGAAAATTGAAAGAAAAAGGATAGAAGCTATGATGCAGACAGTGTTGGGAGAACTGGGGAAATTAGCAGGGGGACAGATTAATTCATTCTGAAGTCCCTCAACACCAGGGGAAACAAAAAAGCACAAACTGTTTCCTTCAGGGGCAGAAAGAGTAAGAAAGCATAGGATAGGACAGACAGCAGGGGAAGCAGAAGAATCAGCTGGATAGCAGGAGCCTGTGAACAACCTGTGGCACCTTAAAATCCCAGCAGCTGCCTGTCACCCAGCCTGGGAGCTGCCAACTGAGAGTGCTCTACCAGCATCCAGCTGAAGGAGCAACAGCAGGAGGGAGATGCTCTCCAAGGCCAGCAGCACCATGGTTCTGCACATAGAACCACCCAGATGCCTGTATCCCTCCCAGCTCCTTCCCCAGCCAGGCCTGCACGCTGCTGTGAGCAAGGAGGCCTGACCCAGGCTGGGTGGAAAGGGGAGTGAAGGCAGACATCAGCACTTTGCTTTCCCACTCTGATGTAGCCCACTCTCTCCATCCCTCACAGATCAGCACTGCCAACCTGGACATGATCACTTCATTTAAAAATAAGAAACTGGGACACTCCTAGGAAGATTTTGCCTGCTTTCCACTGCGTCCTCCCCATAAATCAACTTCTGCTGCTTTACAGTCCATCCTTCAAGCTAAATGTCAGTCTGTTTCTTTCACCTCCCTTTTCATCACCACAGCCACCGGTAAAGCAAATCCATGGTCTCTTAAGTCTTTCAAGAAAGTTGAGCAGAGTTGGTAGGACAAAGGGATTAATGAGACAAAGCAGAGAAATACAGTTTCTCTTTGTGGTAAAATAATGTTTTTCACGAAAATCATGAGGTAAAGCACAGAGTGAACCTGGCTGGGGGAAATCCCAGGACAAACTGAAACGATCCAGAAAAAAAAGAGCAGACACCCAGTCGAGGCTAGGAAGAACAGTGATACAAGAGTTTGGATATTTGCTTCCTTCCAACCAGCCCCTGGGAAAACTTCCAGCACTCACCTATTCCATAGTGAAGGCAGTTCCTCCTGCAGATCAACATTCATCTCTTCAAACACCTTCTGAGCCTTTACTAACTCTTCTTCAGCCTTAGTAACAGAGAAGGGAGATTGTCAGCTCCAGCACAGACAAGTACCCTGCAGGGCTGGGACAACTGTGACTCTTCTGACTTCTTTGGGAGACCAGGCAAAATTCTGGCATGAGGCAATCAGCATCACAAATGAGTCTCCCAGGAACCAGGGTTGCATCATAAGTGACCTGATGCCCCTTCAGCCTGAATGTGTTCCTCTCAGGCTTTCTCTCAATGGATTTCCCCATTTGTACACTCAGAAAGTAATTCAAACCACTAATGTATTTTAAATTCTATAAATTTCCTCGGCTTCAAAAACCGAATGGAGTTGGTCAGGCAGTTCAGCCTCCAGCTTGGATACAGATGAAGGTAATAGGGGCCTCTGTCCCTTGCCAGGTCTCAGAAAGAGTTGAAATCCATCCCAAATGGCATTAGAGAAGAACCCTCCCTCACGGGGACTCTGCTGAGGCAAGGCTGTGCCAAAGCTCCATCTCTTCTGAGGAAGGGAGGAGGTCTGCATCTTTGGCTGATACAGCTCTCCCACAAAGCTGACTGGAGAAGCAAGGAAGGGTATGCAAAGCATGAGTTGTACCAGCGGGAGGCCAGGCTGCAGGGCTTCAGCAGCAGGTCATGGTTTCAGTGGTCTCACACAAGCACAATCCCTGGCTGGCTGTCAACCACCAACACCAGAAAGGATCTCCTTCTCCCAGACGAGAGTTTAAATTCGATCTGTTCATTGGACCTAGATACTGACAGATCCCAGCACTGATGGATGAATTCTGTCAGGTTTCAGCAATAAAAAGGACGATCCTGGTTCCTGCTGACAGCAGACACCAGCAACAAGCACATTCCCTTTCCTACATTTGTCCTAGGTGACCTCTTTCTCTTTTCAGTGCCCTGACTCAAAACTCAAAATTTTCTAATTAAAACATCTCTATTCTGCAATCTATAACAGCATAGCATTCTCCCATAAACCTGTGCAGTGGGATGCAGAATGGAAAAATCCCTGCACGAGCAACCTGACAACGCATCTTATCAGGAAGATCAGCACAAGCGCCTACATATGTGACAACAGCAGGAATTTCACAATGCCACAGGCCTCGGCAAAGAGCCCACAAGCCATGGAAGCTGGATCTCCCTACAAGCCTGCAGCCAGATTCCTACGCCTTCAATGAAATCCAGTTTTATCTTCTTTGTGTCAGCTTAATTACAGAAATCCAGCTTACTGCTCCTTAGTGACAGCTATATGCAACGATAGGATTGATGGGAAAAAAGGTTTAAAAATATTTTGCAGTTCAGAATCCTGTTCCTCACAGGAATCACTCTTCATTCTATAGTGTAGGATCCTTACACTCTCCATTTCTCTCCTGACTTAAGAGCAAGCCACAGAAGCTCCTACTTTCCGGCTACCTCCACCTGTCAGAGGGTCACTCATTGCTGCCAGAGGCAAGACTAAGGCTTTGCACTCGAGATCAGAGGAGAAAGCTTCTCCCAGAAAGACACAACTGGGAAGTATTCAGAAGTTAAGCAGACCTTGTGAGGAACAGGCAAGGGGAGAAGGGGTCATGATGCTACCACCCAGAAACCCCTGTTTCGCTGCTACACTCACTGAAAAACTCAACATTTCAAGAGGGTTTGCACAAAACAAACAAAAAATCTTTTAAACAGAGACACAGTTTATGCTGAATGAGGGACAATGATCGCAAAGATTCATTCTGCCTTAAAATACCTTTATGAATGAATGTTTCTAATGCAACCATTTTAAAGGGAGTGAAAAAAAAAAAACAACTAACCAGTTCACCCTTTGGCTTTATCTTATTCTAATTTCTAAACTATACTGGAACCTAAATCAACCCAGGAGATGTGAAAGCTGGGAGATGAGACACCATTGAATGCTGTTAGTTTTTCAGATATGGTCAATATTAATAACATTCTTTCCCTCTCTTGTTTACCTGTTTATAAGGTCAAAGAACCTAGAAAGCAATGCGTGAATACTGTGACATCCTGAGGCAAAGGCAAAATCAGCAACAGGCAACGTTCACTCTAGAATGGTTGTAGGATACAGGCATCCATCCAGTGCCTGTGGCTCAGCTAGTGCTCTCATTCCCAGGTATAGCACTGAATTAATTCTTCAGTCCTTTGTCAGCCCAGGGACCTTCTCACCAAAGGGATTTACTTTGCTTGGAAGCCAGAATCCTGGCAGTCCTTCATAGCCCGGAACGCTTCCAGCCAGAGCCAAAGCCAGACATCAGCCTGGTCACAAGCCCGAGAGGAAAAGCCAGCTCACACAGTGAGGTGGGTAAAGGCAGAGAGAGGTTTCAGGGCAGAGCCCATTGCTACCATATCTGTGCGCTTTCTGTTTCAGCCATCCTTACCACCCTGACGGAAAACGGAGGCAGAAGGACATAATGCCCAGGTCCATGAAATACAATCTCAGAAAATCCTTCTCTCCTCTCCCTGCCTGAAAGGGGGAAGGTTTGAGCAGGACGTGTTCAACACAGATATTTTCCTGACCTTCCACCTAGTCAAGGCTCAGAGTGGCAAACCCAACCAGTTCAGTTGAGGAGGGAGGCAAATTTTCCACATTCCACTCCTACTACCATACATCTCAGCTCTCCTGAGTGTCTGGTTATGTCCAGCCTGGTGACCATTTCTCTTCAAAGACTATGTTGTGAACTGTGGCAATTAGGCACCACTCAGTAAATATTTCAGCTATCCAAGAGGCAGGGGTAAGGAGGACAGCTGGGAGATTCCCTCCAGGTCCAAGCCCCCACCAGCCCCTGCCAGATCTGCCTTTCAGAAGGGCAGCACAGCCCGGGACTCAACTTGCTGACTTTCTCCTCCAGACAGAGATACTGTTCTGTTCTCACTGCAGCACCAAGGATGTTGCTTTTTAGTCTGTATTAAGCATGTCAGTGGAGCTTAGTCAATAGGCAAGAATTTGCTGTTCTAAGCCATCTTGCTCTTTGTTTCAAAAAGCAGAGTCACTGAAATTTCTAACTGGGAGTGTGCAATAGTAACTCCCCCAGGAGACATCACAAAAAACCCCCACTGTGTTGTTTTTGTTAGTATCTGCTAAGGGCCTAAAAAACCAGCAGCTTGCACACTGGAGGGAGGAACTTTGTTTTACAGTCGAAATACCAGACCCCACTGACCCCATTTTTGCACTGAGGTTGTAAAATTATCAGGCAAGAAGAGACAGCAACACAGCTGCTGGTAAAAGGAGACTTTTTTTTTAGGCTTAACACTCTGAAGCTTCTTGATAAATGCAGCGTCATCAGCCCTCCCAGTTTTATCAAGAGGTTAATGAGATTTAGGGCTGTCATTAACACCTTCAGTCTTGAAATCACACAAATGTAAAAACTGAAGCCTTTTTTTGCCTACATGCTCATGTTTGTGAAGGCAAGGTGGAAAACCTAAAGGTTCAGAATACAGCTAATCTTCTTTACTGAGGTTTTTTTGGTTAGTTTCCAATCAAAATAAAAATTAAAATAAAGAAAACAGTGAAGAAAAAAAACCCAAATACTCACACAAGTAGAAACAAAAAATTAAGGTAGGTAATAGCATTACCTAGCTCAGGAATAAAAGGGATTGTTTGGCAAATATCTGTGGTGACCGAAAATATTAATGCCATGTATTAGGAGATTAACACCCCCGCAACAGAGTGGGTGGAAAGATTACACAGTCCCTTGCATATGCTTTAGAGCAAAGTCACCCAGTACAGTGAAATTACGGAGTGACTCTTGGAAGCCTGTCTAAGATCCAAGGGCAGTGGATGAGGGGGCACTCGTAGGTACTGCTTCTCTGGGCAATCTGTGTGTGGTGGCATTATACCAGTCAGCACAGCCAGTCTGAGAAGAGGAAAAATGCCCAAGAGCTGGCTGATTTATATATTTAATTGTGGGTTGAGAAACTTCCCATACCTGCTTTCTAGTCCTCCAGAAATACCACCTGTCAAACAGACCAGTCAAGAACCACAACCGTGCAGGTAGTTCCCAGCTGGGCCAGCAGAGGCACAGGAAAAGCCCCCGGCAGCCTGCCATGTGTCCTTCTCCCTTCGATCACGAATGAATACTTATTTCCTCCCTTTGCTCTGCATCTTAAGCAGGGCTGCTAAAAGCTGCTCTTTCCCCAGGCTTTCCTGATGTGGTAATCGAGTCTTTTCCCTGATCCAAAGTCATAAAGCGACTGAAAAACCCAGGGGCTTCAAAAGGTGAGAGTGATTCAGTGTTTCTAAACTGCAATTCATTGACTGACAAGGAATGTGAAGACATAGGAGCATTTGAATGAGAACAGATGAGCTCACCAGGAACTTGTGAGCAGGTAACTGGTGCTCTCCCAGGCTGGGTAAGGATTTATTATCCCTTGCTCATTGAAAGCGTTTTCTTCTCACTGACTATCTTCTGACAACTCCCTCTTATCCCTTAAGGTGTTCCAAGGGAAACATTGAGGGAGATTTCATCACAAAGTCACACTTCTATTCAAGTAGGATTGAAATTTTTATTCCCTGCAGTTCCTCTGAGCTGCTCATGTCCCTCAAGACACTATAACCTAAGTTCTGCCAGATGATGCAACCATGACCTCAGCCTGGAACTGCTAAAACATATCACACAGGGTGCAAACTGCCTGAGCTGGGCCCACCTCTTCTCCTGTGCAGACCGAAATTGTATCTAAAAATGGCTCTTTTAAACCACAAGACCCATTGGGAATCTTGGACTTTACCACAGGAGAATGTTGCAACCTAACTCAGCAGCCATAGAAATTCCAGTGTTATTTTTTTCTGGCTTTACTCAACAACATGAATCCATAAACAAATTTTTTCAGTGCTTCCTCTTTCTCTTTTTTTGAAACAGCAACAACAAGAATTGACTGTTTCTCTTAGGGAAAAATGAAAGCAGAAAATGGAGGAACTGTACTACATCACCCTCTGTCTCGGCATTATTCCGTAGCGTTCCTTCATCCACATTTCATTTTAGGGGGAGAAAACAATAACACCCCTGACTAGAAACCAATCAGGCAGGCACAGATTCATTCACCTTTTAGCAACTTCCATGTGTCCACTGGGGCTTAGGAGTGTCAAGGACACACTTAAACAGGGAGGACTAGAGTGAACGTTGCCTAGAGATTACTGGCATGGTACAATCTAGAGCCCAAAATAGCGCATGCAGGGTTAGAGCCAGGTAGATCAGCAGTCACCTGATTTCGGAGCAGATTAGTTTGTGCAACGAGGTGAGCTTGTAGCTTCCCTTGACACCACTGAGGCGCAGCTTTCTCAAGCAGCGAAACAGGCTGGGGGAGGGAGCATGTTTGAGCGGGAAAAAAAAAAGAAAAAAAATAAACAGAGAACAAGAGAGACACAAACATATATCTTTTAGGATAAAAAAATTAAAATCACAACAGAGAGTGTATTTAGAGGCTGGGCCAAACCAGTATCACCAAGGCGAGAGAAAAAAACAAACATCCTGGGACTGATCGGTTATGAATCCTTTGAAGCATGCCAAGTTTAGCAGTAATTAATGCTCCCGTGTGGGCTGGATACTGCAGACCAGCCAGGCAGCTGTAAGAGCAACAGATACAGTTGTTAGTGACCTAGCACACAGACAACCCTACTCCAAGGCATGGCTGTGAAGTTGGAGCTCCTTAAAGAGAGGTCAGGATTAATTAACCATCATAATTATTTGCATGCAACAGCTGAAAGTCCACAGTGATTTATTTTAATAGCAGGATGTAAGTTTAGCAATAAGTGGCAGGGGTCCTGGGTGGGAAAAGAACATCCATATGTTAGAGAAGAAAAAAAAGAGACCATATAGTGCCAAAATATTTGCACTGCTGTTGCTGTTACTATACCATGAAACCACAATCAAGTCAGTTCCCACTTGTATCCTGTGTCAGGAACATGATTTCTCTTTCCTAGGCGTCTGTCATCACATTCCAAAGTAACTTACGCTGGAACAACCCTACTTCAAAGGTCACACGAGCAGAACCGCAGGAACAGAGAGGTGAAGTACCTACAGCAGCTGAGTGCACGCTGAGCCCTGCAGAGCTGTGTGACTGCAAATGTCAGACCACAGGCTGGGTGGTGAAAACTGCCCACTTGAGAAGACCATACATGTATAACTTCCTGGGACTTCCTGGGACATTGTGATGTGCAATGTGTCACATATTATCCTGTGCATGAGCTTATGGCCTAAATTGTGGAAAGATCTGATGCAGTGCCCATTTTGGCTAATGAGAAGAGTCCAATCAAGTACTAAGAGCCTCTTGCACAGGCTAAATCAGGAACAGAGCACCAACTCCTAAATCTCAGTATTTCACTCTTCAAACTGCACTTTCTTTCATACTTGTTATATCATCTTAGGTGAGCATTTTGGGCAACAGCGAGTGCAGCAATGATGAAGGTGGCCAACCTCTGCTGCAGAGCAACAGGTACCAACCTGAGTAGATCAATTCCTATAAAAACCATTTCCACTCCAGCAAAGATCCCACAGGCATGCACCAATAAAAACAACACACCCCAGGGAAATTCTGCTCTTACCCCAAACACAAGAATTATTGCTTTGAACTGAAGGCACAACCAGCTGGGCCTCATGCCTTGCATACAGAATCAAGACTTGCTTTGCCACACAAATGATGCAATGACACTTGGGCCATCAATCTCTGTCCCCTTTTGTCTGTCAAGGTTAATCACAGTGCAGGCACTGGGTGTGTAGATGACTGATGACTTGCAGCTTAACAATAAAAGTACTGTGGCCACTAAATGCACATCTTTCACTCAGGGGCAGGGATGTATCTTAATTTCTTCCATACAGGAGAAATACCAGCATCACTCACACAGCCCACATTCCCCCCTACCAGAAATAACCCTAAGCAAAGGATGACAACTCTTGTCAGCCCGGTTAAACAATACAGGTCCAGGCTCTTTCTTTCCTGTACTGCTTCTACCCCAAAGAGTCACAATGTGCCATGGCCCATGTTGAAGAGAATGTCTCCCCAACCCTGGACTATTCTGTTTTGTCAAGAACTGTCCTGTGGAGGGAAGCACATGGGTTCAAATACACTTAGGGCACAGGAGTAACCCATAGCTTTTTCTGGGCAATATTCAAACCATGTGCCTACTCTAGAACAAGGTTAGCAGTATCATCTTAATAAACATTAAAAATAAAATCCTTCACTTGAGTGTTGGGCATGCTCTGCAGTAAACCCTGGATCAAGCTTTTCACGGGCAGGAAAGAAACCGGAGAAGAGAAAACTCTTATTTTTCTGCTTTCAGCCATATTTATTATCCAGTAATTGTGACCAACTGAACACATTTATCAAGTGTGCATAGAGTGCATTTCTGTCGATGTACTTGTCATTTACACTCCTAAGGGTCTCTGTCCTAGGATATCAGAGGACTTCATAAACACAACCAACCTCAAGTAACACTCAAACACCACTGCCCTAAGATGAGGAGACAGAGTCCCTAGAAGCAGACAAACTGGAACATTTTTCTGGAGCATTGCAAGGTTTTGCTTCCCCAAGGGGCACACAGGCTTTTCTGCCAGAGGTTACTGGTCCTGTGCATGTGACTAAACACATGCCCAAGCATTCAGCCACCAAGATATGCAGACTGATGATGGTGGGTCTGAACCAACCCAACAGAGGCCATCCTGTCTTCTAAGAGAACTAAACAAATGAGAAGGAAATGCCTAGCAAAACCTCACTAGTTCACAACACCTCAATGATCTTAAAGGTCCTTTCCAATATGAATGAATTCTATGACAACACAGTGAAGAGGTACAGGTGAACTTAAAAGCTGCTCAGTAGACAAATGCAGACCTCCCAAAACGAAAGGATGGCTGCATATCCTCCTGTTTGCTTTACCTTTGCGATTTTGGTTTCGTCCTTCTTCTTTGCAGTTTGCAGGGCTTCAAAGTGGTGTCTGGCACTGTCATAATCCACAAGCTTCCTTCCTCGCTTCGCTATACGAGACTAGGAAAGATGGAGAGAAGAGTCATGCCAATCTTCCCCAGCAGCCAAAACTGCAAAACCTCCCAGGAAAAAAACCCTCCTCTTCACTCAACTTCCACAACACCCCATGCTCTGCACACACAAGGACTCTCCCTGGATCCTCCACACAGGCTGCCCACAGAGGTGGCCGTGGGAGCCACCTGGGACAAGCACCATTCTAGAGGGAGCTCCTCAGGAGGAAAGTAGACCCAGCCACGGAAGGTGAAGGGATCCAACCAACAAGCCCCACCTCTGAGTGACATTCATGTTTTCAGAACTGTAACTCCACTGCTTCCTAAGCCCCATGATGTGCCTGCATCCTACAGGCACTGCTTCATCATTTTCAGGGCTTCCTGAGGGCTGCTGCCAGTCTCAAATTTCCACACAAACTAGTGAGCTGGTTAGTTGAGAGATTTAGTTCAACAAAAGACGGCCTTTCTGTTGCCAGCACAGCAAAAGCACTCGTCCACATGCTCAGGGGTATGCCTAGGACAGCATTTTGGACCCTATGACAGGAGCTGCAGACAGCAGTGACTGCAGCCACAGGCAGTGGTCCGCTGTCACCTGCCATTAAGCGAGGGAATGTGAGAGAAAACCTGCAGCATTGTGTCACCAGTAGGCAACAAATATAAGGACGGAGCAACTGTGTACCAGACTCAGATTCAGGAACGGAGTCCTGACAAATCCACGGCTGAGAACCAAGGACAGACAGTCAGGCTTGTGGCCCACTCCTCCACTACCTTTCCTCATCTGAGGCACCCCCAGGCTCTCTCTCCCAGCAGAGCTGCACTTTATTGAGGCTCTGCCCACTGGGCTGCCCTGTTTTAGGAATTATCCACCTCCTCAGCCCCCTGCCTCCCATACTGTCTGCAAACACCCAAGACTACCTGGGTTGGAGCACAGGCCTTTCCAGCCTGACCAGGACGCCCACTCCAGCTCAGAGAGCCTGGACCAGCATCAGTGATCAGCAGTCCAGAGACAGGCTGGAGAACAGAGGGAAAAGGCATGGCAAGGAGCCAGGAGGGTTTCTAATTAACCACAGCAACCAGGGACACAGAAAGTGCAGAATGGGGAATCAGCACTGGGATCTACTGGCAAAAGCAGAATCCCCTCCTCTCCTGCACTTGGCAGCGAGCTGTGGTTTCCTCTCCCCAGGCTCCTGCAGATAAGCTGCAAAACCACACTCAGGGCTGATCTCTCTGCCAGACCAGCTGGGACCAGCTCGCATGTCTCCCACACATGCTCCTCTGCGCTTCCAGCAAACGCTGGTGCGGCTCCGTGTGAGTCACGGCCGATCTGCAGGATCTCAGCCACACGCACACCCAAACTCATTTCTAAATGCTCAGCTCACTCCAAGAGAGGAATCGTGAACAAGCTGAGCCACCCCATTACCATTTCGAGGTCACTAAAGACACCTCCCAGACATCACGCTGCCAGCCAGGAGACAAGGCATTGGCGGGGGCTTCCAGCAGCATGACAATCTGAGATGCAAGTTAATGTATCTTACAAACACACCAGATAAAACACATGGCCCCATCTGGGATTTAAGAGACACGATTCCTCCCCCAGGTCAGACTGGTAGAGATAGCTGGAGTTTTCCCCACCTCTGACACGGCAAACAGCCACTTCCAGGTTTTTCTGCTCCTCCACCAAGGAGTTTGATTCAAAGTCACCCATCTCTCAAACCAGGTCACTCCTCCCTGTTCATGCAGCCCCCAATCTCCCAACACCCACCCTCGTGTTTCCACTAGAGCACATGGAAATGCTGCAAGGTACGGATACACAGTGTATGAGCCCCCCTAGTGTAACCACTGATCACACCATTGCCTGTGACGGCACTAATGAGATTTAGTCCAGTTGTGGAAGGCTTCAGGGCTCCCTTCTATGACTCCAGGACAGCTGCAGGTACCCACCACTACCCAACTGCAATAGCTGAACTCCAACAGAGTTTACTACTTTGCAACAAATCCATATTAATTTGAGCCCACTTAAAAAAACAAACAAACAAACAAAATCAAACAAAAGCCAAACCATCACAAAAAACTTTTCCCCACCACACCCTCCTTTACTGATATTTGGTTTTACACCTAGTAGAGCACCAGTTTCAGTGCAGGACAGAAAATCCCCAGTTCCACAGCTATTCAGAACTTGGGTTATAGTTTATCTTCTATGGACTCACTGCAGAGACCTGTAATCTTATTGCATATTCTGCAAAATCAACCAAAAAATTCACTCAGAAATACTAAAGATTATGGAAGAAGAGTCCTACCCCTAGAAGTACAGACACTGACCTGCAAAGAAAGATTAAAGCATTTTTTGTATTCTCATTTGTCAAGTTAGAGAAGATAGAGAGGCCTTGTTCAGGGGTGAACAGCCAACACTGGATAAATTATTTTCTTTAACAGACAAAAATTTCTTACTAAAGGCATGCTATGTTTTCACATTCCTGCTGCAGATCCCTTCTCAAGTCCAAAAAATTCAAGGGAATTTTTCCAGCCTTTCAAGTGAAGATGGATTCAGAATATGTTAGAATTTAACAAAAAATTTTGCATGGATGATCTAACTCATCACACACTTTAATTATTTCACCATTAATAAAAAACAGGCCTTTACACAACTAAGTTAAAATCATCATCTCTCCATAAATCATCTTTTGTTATCACAGTAATGTCAGAATTCCAGGAAATGCAGAAAATTTTATTTTGTGGAAACCAAAAAACAGAAAACTATTATCACAACAACAAAAAACAACTCAAATATCCTGTAAATTACATAAGACTGGGGCTTTTTTTGCCTGCCAACCTCAAGAACTCTTAATTCTTTATGTGAAGCCAAACTACACCTCTGTACAGGCGTAGCAACCTTCAACTGTATTTCTAGGAGTTTCTACCACTTGAAAATATACTTGATTTGAGCACTTCTCACTGCACTGGGGTAAGGAGGATGATGCATCCAGCTGAATTACCAATATAAACATACTGACCTTTTTAAACTCCTACCACTGAAAAGTCCACTTTAAAGGAATAGCCAACTCTTGCGAAACACATCCATATCTTATTGTAAGAACCAACATAAAGCCACTCACTTTAGGAAGGGAAGCAGAGCTAAGTAGTGCTCTTTAAAACACTACTTGAATTGTGCATAAAATTCCTTTTATGCAGTAATATAAAATTCCGCTTTTCTAAGGCATTATCTGAAGACTGAGAAAGAATATAAAAAATAAACACCTTAGTGATCCATTCAGAAGTCAGCTGCCTCTGGCAATATTTTAATATTTATTCATCTTTGCATATCTATTTGTTCCCATATTTTTCAGGCCTATGGGTGAAATTCAGGCTGCCGAGGTCAACTGTGGTGATGTCAACAGAGTGAAGCCATCAGTGTCAGAAAATGCTGAATCTCAGCTTGCAGACATAATTATAGCTTCAGGACAAAGGTCATAACTTTTTCTTCTAATATAAACAAACATGGTTGTTGAATTCAGAGAGAAAGGGCCAGGATTTTCAGCTTTGTGTGATAGTTTTCACTACATGCTTTTTAATTTGTGCACAAAGACTTTTTGATATTAATACTAACAGAAGACCATTACTCTTTCTCAGCATGATAAATCTTACTGCATTTGAAGGTGCTCAGTACCTAACACCTTGAGTTTTGGTGGAATTTGGGTCATTCCACTCTTGCGCTCCTTTTAAAATTCCACTGTAAAACCTCAGCAGGATTCCAGCAGAATTAAGAAATCCTGAAGATATTCAACATGGAAAAAAGTGACACTCTGAGGTGACCAAGTGGACAGCCAAAGAGGCTGGTAAGATGTGATTTGGACCAAAGCAGTGCCAAAGTCTGAGTCCACACCACCCCAAAATAAGTCCTCCTGCTCAGGAAGCAGCACAGAGGCCACACTGCTGACTGAGGCATGTGGCATCACACCACACACCCTACAGCCTTCAGTGGGTGCAAAGCCGCAACCCTTCCCCACTTCAGACTTCCGGGGGCAGAACTGGCTGGAAAAATGAAGCCAAAACAAAGAGTCCCAAGAGGCAAGGACACTGCTGTTCAGGGCTCGTTTTACAAGCCTGTGACCTGTCCCCATTTGATAGAGCACAATCGTCCTGAAGCAATAAATATTGACAAACGTTTTAGGAGACATGGTGGGGAAAGGGTTGTTTCCACCGGAAAGTAGCCAAGCTGATACTTCCCATATGGTGATATCATTACTAGTGCTTCCATATGGTGAAGATATTTCCTGCATAACCTCAAAATGAATGGAGAGGAGACAACTGTGGGGGAAGGGAAGGTCACAGGACATGACTCGAACCCAGGTCCTTGGATATGATCTCTCCCAAAAAGACGCCTATCCAGCATTGCCCCTTCCCTGAAAAAACCTGGTTATACACACAGCAGGACTCACAGAAATCTGCCTTCCACACCAGCCTCTACTTGTGAAGTAGATTTGCCACTAACTGCTTCCTCATTGTTTTGTACTTACAAGGAAGTTAAAAGACAAAAGGACCAGAGAAACTGAGCTTTTGCTGACACTGCTCCCCGCACTCTGATGCAATAGGGAATTTCATGGATCCTCCTGTTTCACACTTATATTTTCTCTTCAGCATCTTTCCCCTGGATTCTTCACTCTCATTTTAAGCCCAAAAAAACCCCAACACATTTTCACATAATGCAGAACTGCAAAGACCTCGGCTGCTCTCAAAGAAGACCTTGGTGCAGCACAGCACACACATTCTCCTAAAGAAGATGGGGATATAAGAAATTGACTTTCAGACGTTTTATCTGCTGTGACTCTCTAGATCATGAGGTTTAATGAGAATCTTACTTTAATATCTGGAAATTGGCCAAGATATGTATCCATGGTGAGAAGTGCTTGATCCACCAGCTTCTGATGGAAATCTGTCCATAGGAGATCATTGTTCTGAAAAACAAAAGTAACGAATGAACTATTAAGAACACAGGGCACCACATTTCTGTTTTTTCTCTGTGAGTGCTACAGTCAACAATCTCAGTCCCCAGAGCTCTTAAGAAATAGTAATTTCTTTGGAAAACTAATGATCAGAGAAGTTCCTCGAAAACAGAGATCTTGGCAGAAATGTGAAAGCCTGCTGCTGCTAATTCAGGTGTCCTCTCCAAGGACAAAATGTCTTTGAAGGTCTGTCTTTTCCCCTGCAGTGTTAACTCAAGTCTGTACAATGGAAGGGAAGATGAATGACAGGCTCGCTTTACCTACTTCTCCCAGCAGCCACAAGAATGGGACACCTCATACCACAAGGCATCATTTTCTGCTTTTCACTACAATACAGTTTTCTGGAGGATCTTGAACAACAGAAAGCTATTTTAGCAGTCTTCAGACCTCACACCATCTGCCTCCACAGCACAGTGAAGGTCACAGCCAAGGCTTGCATGTGAGCTGTGCCCACTTTATCCTTAATCTTAGCTCAGGCACAGTAATTCCTATTAAGTGGAATTACCTTGGATTAAGTGAAAATTGCCCCTCTCTCCTGTTTTTCCACTTGAACAAAGGGTTTTGGCTAAAACGTTCAGGAAAAATTCCCACTTTATGTTTTTTATTTGGCAGGAATAACACTCCTCTCTCACCTGTCTTTTCACAAGAGAAATACAAACAAGGCATTAAAGGGGGAGGTGGGGGGCTGGAAATATTCTTGCAGACCCAAAGAGTAGCTACAGTTAGTTCTCAGAATTCATGCTACCTTTGACCTTTCTGGCTCAAATTTTCTGAAGGGTCAGTCTCCCAGGAGGCACCACACTGGCTCAGGAAGAAACAAGGCCAACAGAGAATGTGAAGTCAAACCAGCTGAAATACAACTCCATTATTTACTGCAAGAGCACTTCCTAAAGCAAAGTTTCCATGTCAATGAAAGATTTGACCTGGAAATGTTCAGGTTTTGTTTGATTTATCTGCTTTGAAGTCATTATTTCCTGGGCAAGATGCAGATGTTATTTCAGGTGAGATTTTCTGCAAGGGAAAGAAGGGGAAGGAAAGAATCCTCCTCCTGCTCTCCTGTCTACTCCTTCACCACTTCTCCAGTGCCAAAGACAGCTGCAGATAAGCCCAGTCCTGCAGCCTCATGGCAAATGCACCCACAGAACTGAACTGCCACAGCTGCTGCTCAGCAGAACAGCTGAGCGAGAGAGCAGAGGGTGCTGCCTCCAGCTGGACCCACCACAGGCACATGCCAAGGGGGATCCACGCTGCCAAATGACAGGCTGTGCCTTAAGCTCCACAGAAAACACCTGGGCAAGCTGGACAGGCATCACCACGCCAAGGGATGAGAAAAGCAGCAGTTTGGGGTGACACATGGCTCAGCCAAACAAGGGAGCAGCTGAAATAAGGCAGCTGGTGGTACTGCCAAGAGGGCTTGTTGCAGCTACACAACTGGCTGCTCTGACCATGCTTTGAGCTTTATCTTCTCCTTTCTCTTACACGGAACATAAGCAGTGCCTCCAGTTGACCCTACTGCTCTCTTTTGGCAACCTCTGTCCCCATTTAGCCACTTTGAGGGGATCAAACTGCTTGTGGCCATAAGCATATGGTTCTGTGTAACATACAAGCATGTGGCAACAGTGTCCTACAAAAATACAGGCCACATCCTTTCAGTCTTTCTTCCTTCACAATACTGAGTTTGTCTCCAATTCTTCTAAAAAGTCATATGCCTGAAGAAATGTGGTGCACAGACATAGCTTCCAAAGCTCATCTCTGCTGACAG
Organism: Ptilonorhynchus violaceus; assembly: GCA_013397565.1. Taxonomy (NCBI): domain Eukaryota; kingdom Metazoa; phylum Chordata; class Aves; order Passeriformes; family Ptilonorhynchidae; genus Ptilonorhynchus; species Ptilonorhynchus violaceus. The sequence goes on along the minus strand of VZRJ01008190.1, from coordinate 1,299,846 downwards.
AGCAAGACTGGACATCCCCATATCCTGGACAAAGTCTTACCTCTGCTATTTTATTTGTGTCATCTCTCCCAGGCCAATCTGGTTCATAAACTTCCTGCAAACACTCTGTCAGCTTCTTGGAGGCCTCATGCATAGCTAGGAAAGAAGAGGGAACTGTTCAGAAAAGGAAGAAAATAATGTGTTCCTCACAGTTTAACCCTTATCCTGAGGAATGGGAACACAGGAGGGTTATAACAGATGCTGAGCTCTTCCTTATTAAATGTCTGACCCTTGAAACACAGAGATGGAAGGTAATCAGAGGGAGAAAGGAACCGAGCATGCACTTACATCAAACCCTTTGTGTTTGTCCTCCCCTAGCAGAACATGTGAAGGTCCATGGGCTAAGACAGCACCACATGTTTGGCATCAAAGCACAACCCCATTCCATCCCAGCTGGTCCTGAAGGATTCTGAAAGATTCCCTCCCAGAAAAAGCTAACCTTTCCTGCAACTCACACGTGGGGAAACACCAGGAAGGGGATGGCTGCAGAAACCTCACTGTGTAGGTAAGCACTAGAGGGGAACAATCCTCTGCTTATGCAGACCTTACCTTTTACGGAGGCCAAGTAAGTTCGGAGGTCCTTCTGCAGCCTCGTGCCTTCAGACTGTGAACGTAAGGAGAAGATCATCAGTTATTCTCTCATCTACAGAGAGTGTAAGAAGCAGTCAAGCATTTCTAATTAAATAAAACTGGTCTTGCAGATGGGCTACACACCAGTCCTATGAGCACATGAAACTTCAAGCTATCACATTTTTTGCATATTTTTGCTCTGTGTTTCAGGAACTTTTAGGAGTTTTGCAGCAGATGTGGTCGTAATTCCTCTCATACTCTCTTTGGGTCAGTTCCCAGTGCTTCCCCAGACTAGGAGACTTTCTTTTTGTAAAACCGGACAGCTCCTTCCCATCCCTTATTTCCTTTGTTGATGGCAGTAGGAAAAGAACAAATGTGAACTCATCCAGAACTTTCGAGGCATGGAAAACAAATTGGGCCATGTTGTTGGAAACAGATGGATTTCTCCACAAAGCTATGCTATCACTGCCACTTCAACAGCTGGGCAGATTTAGCCTCTGCTTAGAGAGCACAGCTGCACTGGGAGCACAAAGGATCACAGCATGAGCTCAGTTGAGACAAGAGGTGCCTGAGTGGTGGGGAGAGCTGATGGGAAACATCTGCTTTTGAAGTCAGTAGCTCTGAGGCAGCTGTTGGAGATGTCCTGTGAGCTCCCTGTCTCTGGAGTTGACTTCAGCTGTCAAAATTCATTATGCAGGGGGGCCCCCTCACTGGGGCACAAATTGGGAAAGAGGAGGAACAGCAGGCTGTGAGGTGCAGTGGTCGCTTTTCTGCATTCTTGTTTTGCAAAAAATATGCTAAGTCCCACCAGTGGATACATTATCATCCTGCAGCTGTATCATTTTTAAGAATGACTGAATTTGAACACACAACTTTGAAGTTATCAAAAAATATCAGCAGGGAAGGTCCTCTGCAGAACTTGCCCACCACACACTTGGGCACTGCAATGTCTGGAGCTGTAATATTAAAAATAGCAGCTATTAAAATCAGAAGCCACCTCTAAAATTATGTCCATACTTGCCCAAGTCCTGCCACAGCAGCACATGCCACAAGCCAGATTAACTCTTCAAGTCTCAATACCCAGTTCCAAATCCATGGGAACAAAAGTATTCTCTGAGTGGAAAAGCGGCACCACAATTAAATGTCAAATCAATATTTTTAGGTAGATCACCCAAATAACCTACAAGAGCCTGCTCCAATGCTCTCTCCAAAATACCTCTCACAATGCAGTTAGACACTGTGAAATACTATACAAAACAAACTTTCAACACTCTTGAGTGCACACTTAAGAGATGTTCCCAATTATCAAAGAGTTTAGGGCCGTGCAGAGGGAAGTTACAGAGGTATGGCTCAGTATGAAGATGTTCAAACACACAAGTGTCATCTTGTTTGAGCAGATATTGCCATACTTGCAATCCCAGTGTAATTGAACCCCATGAGCCTATAACACAACCAGGTATGAAGGACAGCATGTACAGAAAGATGGATATTTAAAAACAGAAGAGCTATGCTTGGAAGGCTGTAAGACCTCTCTATCTCTCCAAAGACCTAACGAACCACCTATTACTTATAGCTCTGTAAAAGAAAAACACAAAAGTGGTTTGGTATCTTTTTGTGCTTTCTTGTCTTGAAACCAAGCCCTAGCTAAGTATAAGATGAGTATTTTCTGTAGAGCTGCTTCTTGGTAGCAGACACATTTCCTAAAACTCTTTTCCTCCAATCTTCGAAAGAAATTATTTCACCCCAGTATTAGGCTGCAACCCCTTTACATCACCTCTCTGGTTTTGCAGTTCCAGTGGGAAGGGTTTTATTATCAGGAGGGATGTTCAACACCTGAGAGGGGCAGGGGTAATGTCCTGTTCCAGATTAGATTAATGTAGGGCTGGAAGAACACTGTGTAATTACAGGGAGGGGAGTGAGGGGAAGCATTGAAACAACAGCTCCAGGTAAGTCCCCACTCAGAAAAACTTCAAAACTGTTAAGACACAAAGCAGGAACAACTGGTGAGAAGCTCCACCCTGGGGTCCCAGGCAGGTTGTTAAGGTTGTTTTGCCACATAGGGCTGAAATGGAAACTGCTGGGCATTAAGGTTCTTGACTGGAAAGAAAACCTCTCTCTGAGCTACTGACTGTAATGGGAACCTCTGTGGCAAGAGGGAGGAGGCAGTCCACACTGCCTGCCCTGCAGCTGTGCCCAACACAGTGTGGTGACGGGAGAGGTGGACGCAGCCTGTGCCAGCAGCAGCCTCCCTCTCATGTGCTTGGTGTGAAAGACTGTAAACCAGCCCAGAACTTCCACACAAGTGGCAGCTCATGAAGGGTATCGAAACCCAGCCACTCTGCCAGGCAGAAACACACATGGTGCCAGGTGTAAGGGCTGCCACCAGCCTCACACTGTCTCTCCAGGGAGCATTTCAGTGCAGGGCAAGAAAAGCCAAAGCCTGGCATGCCAGGGGCTGTGTTGCACCTTTACAGCCTCTTGCTCCCAGGCCAGCAAGGACAATATCCAGGACAGATCCTTGTGCCAGTGACTCAACACAAGTGACACTGGGAAACGGAAGGAGGGGGCAGCCTTCAAATGGACTTTTGGGTAGGTTAATTGCCAAAGATAATCTACCACGAGGGAATAGTGTAGGGCAGTTCTGCTGCTTGTCAAGTCTACAAGAGACTCAGGCAAGCCCTGCAGCTGCATGGTTTTGTTCAGCTCTTCTGTCACAAAGCAAATCCATCTGTCTGAGCTAAAATGTTCCTACCATTCAGAGACCTCAGAGAGGTCAGGTTCATCATATGAACCTGATGGACAGTGAGTTGTTTTCCCTTATGTTCACTCAACCACTTTTTAAGAGAATCACAAGATAACTTGGTTGAAAATTAGTAAGTGGTTTTTAGACCTGCGCTCCATTCATTGACAGCCCACACAGAAATGTGTCAAAGTGGTCCAACACAGTCATTAGAGTCAGAGGAGCCTCTAATCAAGCAGTGAACAAGGCCACTGCCTGCTCACACCCCAGCCAGTTCCACGGGAGAGCAGAGCTGTTCTGTCACCAGCCTGCAGCAAAAGATCAGCTTTCCTCCAGACTGATATTTCCCACTGGAGCAGACTTTGTAATGAAAGGTCATAGAAATCTCACAGATAACTATACCAGTCACACATCTCATACATATAAAAATAAAAACAACTGTGTGTATATGCACATATAGCTGATTTTTTTCCCTGGTCTACTTGGCATGATAACAACTCCTCAGCTCTGGATATCCTAAGAATCCAGCTAACTCATAGTTATAGTTTGCCCTGTAAAACAGGCACTGTTTGCCTCTATTTTAGTAATAGGGAAACTGGGGGCCAAAGCAAAACCAGCAGACCCCAAGCAGCGAATTCAGAGCAGCCTCCAGTTTCTTTGATAAATTATTTGGGGAATTTAGTTCATGGTGTGCTCCTCAAGACAGGAAAAGGAATTCAGATGTAAGGGATACAAGAGGTAGTGTTTCTTTAACAGGCTCCTCACTGCACCACTGGAACCCATGGTTTTGGAAATTGAAAAGCCACCTCAAACAGTCAAATCTAGAAATCTGGATTTGAAGTTTTGGTATTTCTCCCTTAGAAAGGTTATTTCCTAACTGCTGATACTTAAAAATTATACCAAAAAAGTCACATCTAGTAATGTCATGTTGTCAGAAAGCAGCTAAAATGTACTCTGCTATGTACAAGAGAACATCATTGCTGGACATGCTACAGACGTGCTGCATGAACTTCTGGAGCAACAGCTACTATTGCTGCCAAGAGAACAAGCATTAGTCTCCAGGAATCTGCAGTCAGCTCTGGTTAGACATAAGTCAAAGTCAGACTGAAGGATTTTCATTACATTCAGCTGTGGCAGATTCCCTTCTCAGCTGGTTTTGCAACACATAACCACATCTGCTGAGTCTCAACAGACACAATGCAGCTGCCACTAACAGCTCTAGAAAAAGGTCCTAAATGTGTCAGGCCACAAAGCAGGGAACAGATTTCTTCAGCACCACCTGAGCTATGCTATGGCACACATTTCCTGCCATGAAACAGAAGCAATGCTTCCCCTAAAAACAAGCACCAGGGTGCAAAACTACAAAGTAACTGGTGTTTTCCCCTCTGCGTGGCTGAAGGCTCTACGAAAAAAAAATATAAAAAACAAAACAAAACACACCCAGTTGAAGATAGAAACCTACTGCTGTTGAAGTAGGAAGGTGGGGAAAAATTGCTACACTGTTAAAATATTTCTGTGCACTGAAATCTAGTGATGAGGCAGACACGCAGAAGAAGAATGACTCAGGCCTGACACAGTCATTGTGCAAGCATGGGGAGGAAGTCAGATTTAGATCTTAGCCACGGAAGCATGTTCCCTTTTCACCATTTGCTTTCTTTGTCTCTTCTGTCCTTCATTGTGCTTAGGCAACTGAAACTGCCTTGTTCAATTTTATTTTTTTATTTCTAATCTGTTCCCCATCCTATCCATCCTTCAGGGACACAATGTTGGTCTTATATCTCTGCTTCCAGCGGAGCAGGAAAAATTACATTACAAAACAACTGCTAACTGAAGAAAAGGTTCTGGTTGAGCTATTTCTTTTTCTAAAATTTGGTCTAGAACCAGAATTATTTTTACTGATCTCTTCACTTTTGTGACTAGTGACATAACAGTCACTAGTCTGAATAAACAGTATGAAGATGAGGCAGAGGAGATTTAGGTTGGGTATGAAGAAAAGGTTTTTCACCCAGATGCTGGTTGGGCACTGGAACACGCTCTCCAGGGAAGTAGTCACAGCACCAAGCCTGACAGAGTTCAAGAAGTGTTTGGACAACACTCTCAGGCACATGGTGTGACTCTTGGGGTGTCCTGCACAGGGCCAGGAGTAGGACTCAATGATCCTGATGGGCCCTTCCAACTCAGCTTATTCTCTGATTCTCTCGCGGGCTCCACAATAGGGACCCTGGAAGTCATGGTGTCATTTCTTGTATGTGAACAGCTATGAGTTATGGGTCACTTCAATAGGGCTGTGTCATCGTTTAATTTAATGGGCTTTAATTGCATATTGCAGCACATGGCTGGAAGCTAATACTGAAACCCAGGGTGCAATTACATATTGCCAATTATCTTACCAGCTGTTTGTTGAAGTTCTGCACACACTGTTCAAACTGCTCATCTTTTGTTTCATCTGCTTTACCAAGCTTCTGAAGGACCTATGGAGAGACAGAAGAAAGGAGACTTCAAACACAGATATAGCAAAGCAGAGACAAAGAAACAGTTGCACGTTTTTGCTCCCGTTATTCTTGCACTCAGAATTTCTGGAATATTTTTCCACCCAGTCATAGTTTGAAAACAGACTTACAGATGAGTCAGGAAGAACTCAGACCTCTTACATTCTGCCGTACTGAAGAGCATGACTGATGTTTGTCTTTCACTGGTCTAATGCTTTTTGCAGACAAGGCAATAGCAATCCAGTTGTTTATCTCCTGAACCAGCAAGACACAAAGCACATCGCTAATATGCCTTGTGTTGTGTGGTTACACTTATCCTGATTAAACACTAGTCTCTGGTCCAGACAGGGTGGGGTTCTGCTCCCACAGCAGCCAGACTGTCCACAGAAAGCTGTGCAGAGATCTCAGCGAGGGAAGGTGGCTGGAGCAGTGGAAGTCCCACCTTCTTTCCACCTTTTCTCACATGCTTGGCAGGAGCTGGCTCCTGAGAGCAGCTGGGGACCTTACACCATGAATCTGTGTCCAAGTGACTGATATTCAGTCCAAGTGTCACTTCTGAGAGTGTCAGCAGCCACTTCCCTGCACAGTACAGCCCCCTGACAGCCTGTAAAAAAATCCTTATCGGACTACTTCTGTTATCACCCTTCTCTCTTAATTCCCTCTCCATGCAGCTAAGTTGATTGCTCCCAGGCTTGGAACAAAAAAGCATTTCATGTTCTGGGCAGGCAGGTAGGTCCACCATAAGAAGTCTGGGCAAACTTGTGGAGGAGGACAGCATCTATTTGTCATGCCCCAAGCAACTCCAGCTGCAGGGAGGCTGGGATATACACTATGGCTGGTTAAGTTCAATTACATCATCTTCGTTAATCAAATATACAACTTGACTATGCCAAAAAAAACAAAACAAAACAAGCTTTGTCTCATAGGGACAGTAAAACCAGAGAAAAGCCCACCCAGTCCTCAGTCACAGAAGGTTTTGGGAAGCCTGGGGTGAGCTAGAAAGGGTGCTGAGGAAGCACCTCAGCAACCGAGGCAGCCCTGGCTGGAAAGGGCATGACTGTCCAAGAGGCAGAAAGCATGGGAAAGCTGGAGTCTCCCTTGCTCTGCTGAGCACAGAAGTAGCATCCCTTACCCACAGATCCAAAATATCATGTTCGGCCCCTTTTGGGGAGAAGATTAAGATGGAAAAAGCAGGTTCCTGTTACTGACATGAGGTCTATGTGTAGGCCACTGGTAAGTGTTCCCAGACCAGCCACTCGGAGGGACTGCCAGAGAGCAGTGACAGCCACCCAAACCAGCTTCCTCCAGCTGCCTTTGCTACCCACGGATCTTCTCAAAGAACATAAAGAGAATTTTTCCCCTGCAAGGCAGGGATCAGTGTTTCATGATTGGTCCCCAAAATGGAATTGAAAAGGATCATGCAATGGGACATAGAATAGAATATTTTCATTTTGAAGAGACCTACCACAATCATCTAGTTCAACTGCCAATGCACTACTGGCCCATCCTCATTTTTTTTATACTATCAAGGTGGAAGACCCCTGTTATGCCTATTTGGCTAATCTCAGTTCCTCTCTCCCCCATATAAGAACAGATATTCCCATCTCACCCCTGACAATAACTGACTGTAGTCATAGAAATGATAAATTAGGGTGCTCATTCAGCACTCAGCTCCTAAATCCCCTTAGTTCGGCCAGGATTAGATGTCTAGGAGGGAATCACTGTTTTTCATTCTCCCTCTGTTCAACAGCTTCTATTTGCCTCCGGAAATTGCTGAGGTATTCCAGTGTCAGCAAAAGGAGGGGAAAGGACACACAGACGAAGACTGCCCTCTTTGTCACCAAGAGCTGAATCAAAAACCTCCAGTATTAGAAGCACAACTTTCTACAGCTCAAGTGACAGCACCAAACACTGCAGCTACAAGTGCCTAATGTGCTTGGTAAATCTGTCTACACAGCAGGACATAGCGTGAATATTCCCTTCTTCCTCACAAACCCTTGGCACATAAGAGCTTGTGGGAGAGAGAAGAAGCAATGTTGGTTGGACTGGCAGAGTCCTGTACACCAGACACTGGTGTCTCCTGTGCTCATCTGCTCCAGCAAAGGGGAGCACATCCCATAGCAACTCTGCTGCTGAAGCTACACATTCCTCTGCCATGCCAGCAGGGAAGAAGAGTCCAATATGGCCTCATCCTTCTCATCAGGTGGTATGGGGAACCTCTTCCAGAAGGAATGCTGCTTAAAAGCCGTGTTCAGCTGCACTCCTTAAGGCTACCAGATCCGTGGAGCTGGGTGACTTTCTAAATGTCCAAAGAGCAGGCACACCAATAGCGCCCATCACTGATAACAATAAAGTGTGCAAGTTGTAAATTCCAAAGCAGAATGATGTTCTCAATGTGCAGATCAAGAGAATTACTGGGGATATAAAAGAAATGTTTATGCTGCAATGCATCTGTCTGGCTACTCAGGAGATGTGATGCTTTCAGGCCTGGAGGGGAGGGAAGGAGAGCACTTAACTGGGAGGAATCTGGAGTATGTCACCAGGGTCAAAGGTTTAGAACAGCCACAGTGCTTCCCAGTGTAAAACACTGAGCAGCACCCACAGACTATTCATTACAGCAGCCGCACGCCTGCTTCCAACATGTCCAAGGAGTTAATCTGCAGTTCCTCAGGGGACATGCACACTTAGTCTGGGGTCATCTGGCCAGCTGGGAAAATCTTGTTCCACTGTGCTGAGGTGCTCTGCACAATTCCTGCAAAACACTGGGCACTGGAAAAGGCCCTAACTTACAGCCTATCTCTAAGGAAAAAGCTCCTGCTGTAACAGAGAAGCTCAGGTGAGGAGCAGCTCTGAATGAGGAGGGAGGAAGCAACAAGAAACTCTGCATGAAACCCTGCACAATTCCACAGTGGTGACAAGGCACAGGTGAAACAGAAGACTTGGGGATGTCAGCAGAGGAATAAGGCAAGTAAAGCAAAACCAGTTACAAGAGAAAGGTGGTGAGAAGTGAATCCCTGGCTACACAAAAAAACCTGCTCTTGCTTCCTACACTATTCCCCATCTGGTAGATGAAGGCTTGTGCCCCATGTCTGCTGGCCCTATAGGCAAGGCCCTCAGCCATACAATGATCCCTTTTTACCTGCTATGACACAGCAGAGAGACAACAGCCCTGGGCTGCAGCAAGACAAGGGTTATCTTCTCATAATGCTCTCCCTCAAAACCAGATCTGCCCCACACAAACAGCCCAGAGGTCAAACCCCAAGTCATCTGAGCAGCACAGAAGGATGGCGCCACAGTGCTGGCCCCTCAAGCTGCTCCCATCCCAGCTCCGCCATCAAAGAGCTGTGCTGGCAAGTCGTACTAACAAATCCCTCTGGGCTCCCTGAACCAGGCAGGGATGGAGCAGATGGCCCTGGGTGTGCTGCTGACTGCAGACATGTCTGTGCTCACTGCTAATAACCCGTGAGCTCACAGGGTGAACTCCCCTCCCCAGGCTCGTACGTGCCGTCATAGGTCAGGCTATTCCGGGTGAGCCACGGCTGCTCCCTCCCTTCCCCTGCGACAGTTTCTAATCCTCCGGCTCACTGCAAAGCCAGATAAAGTTCGGATGGAAACTTCAGGCTCTTTGATAGCTATTAATGGAGCAGATTTACCAGGGCAGGAGACAGGGATCCAGCGCGGTTCCCAAATCTCGTGGCGGATCAGAGATGGTGTGATGCGTCAGCTGCTGTCTGGCGGCAAAACCACACCAGCAACGGGCATGGATCTGGCATTTACAAGATTAAGCAGCCACTATGGCTAGGCTCCTTGGTCCGCCCTTGACCTGAGGAGTCCTGGCCCTGCATAAGGATAGGGACCATTTCAAGATGGTGCAAGCTAAGGTGAAGGAGGGAATACTTTGTATGAATCCCATAAAACACCTTGTGGAGCAGATTTCAGAGGAGGCTCTAGCATTGCTGTGGGTTTCAGTCTTGGTTCACTATGGAATCCCTGTGACAGGATGGGGCTGTCGCCCCAGCCAGTGTTTTTGGCCTCAGGCACCAGACATCTTTTCCAGTGGTGCTCAGAAACCAGATCTCTTCTAACCTTTATAGCTAGACCTGCAAGAAGATGCTCTGCATCTCTCATACACTAAGACCAGCAGGCACAGACCAGCTACTACTGTAGCATCTCCAAACAGAGCCAAATTCCACTCACGGAGCCTGTTTTTCCCACATTTGGATAAAAGCAACAAGGAGACTCAGCTTGACTGAAGTTTTAAAAGCACTTTAAGATCCTAGACGCAAGACACTAATAACAAATAAGTAAATAATCACATTCCTCTCATATCACTGATGTGTTTGTAATCTACTGTTGAGGACAGAACTACTTGCAGTAAGCTTGGAATTGCTGTACTTTGAGAAGTGAGGTAACACTGAAGAAGTGAAAGGGAAATACAGAAATCCTCATACCAGAGATGTGACATTTCCTAGCAATGGTCAGAGAAGTAAAGGCATGAAACAGCCTTTAAAAACAGCAGCTGCTCCTAGCAAAATTGAAAATTCACTTTGGGATATCCAAGTTGCAGGTTACCATTAGATTCACATGATGGCTGAGCATTACCTAAATACCACAGCTTTGTAGGACTCAAAAGGAAGCATCTTATCTGGCTGCAGTTTACCCTTTTTTTTCCAGGCGTGTACAGGCGGAAACATTACCGAAAGGCAATCCCCCAAACTGATTATCATAGGGTCTCCTGTGCTCTGCTTCCAGCACTGGGCACAAAGGGAATGGAGATCTGGACATCAGCCCTGTGAGCACCAAATTGTCTCACAGCAGCAATCTCCTTTAAGGACAAACACTTACTGGAAGTGCAGCAGCTGTCAGCACCAAGAAGCAGTATCAGACCAACTAAAATGCAGTTCTGCTTTACTCAAAAAAGCAACTGTAACAGATTCACATTTATGCTTTCTAATACAGAAATATATGCCAGCTGCTCAGTGCAGCCACAGTTCTCAGTCAGCACCTTCCCTCGCTCCCTTTTGAAATATCAGTGCCACAACACAAGCCCTGAAACCCCAAATATTCTCAACAAACCCCATGTAGACTCATTATGTGAACCAACAACCTAATAAAACCCTACTTTTCATGGCATGTGGGTCACCCAGGCCAAAGACCAGTTTAGAGAATGCAAGTGATGAGTAGGAAGGCAAAAAAATACATGCATTTATTCTGTGGATCCCAAACAAAGCTAAATCTGCCTCTGAAATATTTCAATTTAGGGTGGTCCAGTCCTGATGAAGGGGGAGTCATTAAGCCCCCAGCCAGCGAACTTCAGCCCTACAAGTCCACACCTTACTCCCCACTTCATCAGAGAAGGGCTGCAGTTATATCTTACTGACATGGGCCCAATGCCCCTAAATCACTCCATCTCCTGACCTCTCCACCCCTTATCAACAACACCTCTGACTTTTCCTGTGTCTGCCAACTCGAGGGCATAATCTCCAAGTACCAACTGGGCGCAGAGCCAGCAATTACTGTGACTAATTTTGAATTGCAATAAATTGGCATGTGGCAATAGGTCAACTAGCAACAGAACAAATAAGTCTTTGATCTCAGGCCGCCGTCTGTTATTCCACGGAAGACATTCTACTCACAAGAAGAGAAGAAAATACTGTCCAAGTCAGAGGGAAAGCACAAAGCCACGTAACTTAATAAGGTACAGACAAAGGAAGTTTCATAAACTTTTCTAAGCCTCATTTCTTCTATGCCCAGATGAAATGTGACTTGTTCAGTGAAGTACATTTGTGCACATGGAATAATTTGGTTATTGCATTCAGATTTGGAGAGAAAAGCACGAGTAGCAGTGGGAGTCTGCTCCCCCTCCGGCCCTCCCCAGGAGGGGGGCACGTCCTTCTGCCCTCCCCCCCGACTCGAGGCTGGTTTTGGGGACAGCCTGGCTTTCCTCATGCAAGCCTGACACAATTAAGTCTTTCTTTGAAACAACTGGACAAAGGAAGATGGGGGTGGAGAGGAAGAAACTCCAAACATATTAATGCTTCATTTTAAATTGAGGAAATTATTCCCATAGCTGAGCAATCACCAAGACCTTCGGATCACTGGAAGATGGGAAAGGGCAATATCAAACTTGGCACAGACAGAGCAGTTCTTGTTTGCTTCTTACTTGCTAACAAGGTTCAATAGATCCCACAAAGACAGGACATTGCCTCTGCTACTGAACCAAGGGTTGGGAAATGAGGGTTCAATACAGCATTTTGTTAGAGACTTCCTGAATGACCTGGGAAAGCCATGTCTAATGTCACATCCATCCAGCTGTAAAGAGGAGTGTTTGTTCAGCATGTCACAGAGTCACCAAATTTATCCCTGGAATTTCCAGCTGGCAAATGGGAAAGAGGAGGAGAGAGATGAGATGACCAGTTTTGAGTGCTCAGCTCTAGACACACTGAGTTTGATTTTCACAGGTGACCCTCTAGTTAAAGTATATGAGAATTTGCATGCTTAGAGCCATATTCTAAAACCCAAAGAACTAAAAATATAATTTTCTGGTCACACCCTGAAAAAATATACTAACAGGGAATAATTTAAATCATTAGGATAGATTTCATGAAGATCTGCATATATCCACACATGTATATTTTTGTACAGCTCCCCAAGACTTCAGGACCCCACCCAACCTGAACCACTGCAGGTGGCTGCTAACAGAAGAAACTGGACAAGAAACAGTTGAAAGACCTGTAGCCCATACTATCATATGAATTTAGTCTCTCCATAGGCTACACCAGCTGCACTGAAGGCTTGTCAACATTAATTAATATTGATGAACCCATCAAAGGTTATGCAAACTATTATGGAAGGCAAAGCAATAATATTCCAACATGTTATACAGAATAATGCCAACAACATCAGAAGTGGTTCTGTTTATTTCCTTCAGCCAGTCTTAAAACTTATCCTGCCAGGTTTCAGAAAGACAAAAGCTCCAAAAGAAGGCAGTACACCAGGCAAACACTTAATCTAGAAATAAGCAGCCATGTATTGAAAACAGTAAGCTAAAAAACCACTGAGAATCTGGAAAACTTCAGTCTCCAAGTGTCTTAATTATTTTTCCTCTCTTTGCCTGTAACTCTGGACTACTTATGGGAAGCCTGAGACCCCACTTGCCTACAGGTCTGAGCACTGAGAATCAACTGTCCAAGCTTATGCATTTAAAAATGAAAACAAAGACGCAGCTGCAACTCACATTTTAGCTAGCACCCACTGGAGAACTGTGGGTTTTGAGGAATTAGGGTGGTTCTGAAATAGCTGTCTGCTGACTGACTTCCATGATTTTCTTCCATCCTAGGCATAGGCTTGAGTACTCCTTTGCTTCTGTAATTGGCAACACTGCCTGGAGCACTCCAAGGGCAACAAGCCAACAGCTTCCACCTCACCTTTCTCTGACAACTTCATACTTACAGGGGGAGTATCATTCAGGCTACTGCAAGACAGTCCTGTTCATCCTCCCTCTTTGACCACACAGGTACCTCATATCCAACGCTATTTGACAAGCATTACAAGCAGGCAGGAAAACAAGGTTAAACCCATCACCCACCTGTCCTGCCTCCAATGGCCAACTACTCCCTGCAACATCCCTACAGCTTCCTGCTCCTATTTTATTTCCTGATCTGTGAAAATATGTATAATGCACAGAGACTTCTGAAATTTGCCTTTATTCCAAGAATTATGGGTTGTTAAAGAATTAAAGAAGCAGTGCAGCATTTGGTATTTTGCTTTGGTGCAGAAAAGAAATTTACTGATCCAGACCTTTCTGGTACTTGCTCCAACTTCCCAGGATTCACCAGGAATCTGAACTAAGAGATGGATTATTCTATACCTCTCATATAGGATTCACAGCATGCTGGCATCCAGATAGTTTAATAAGTGCTGTACAGATACCCAGCCCATCCAGAGATGCTTTAAAAAAAAATTCCTAGTACTTTACTTTATTCCAAAGCTCACTGCTACTTCCCACAGAACTGGGCTACAATATCTAAAAATCTCAGTCTGATAGGTCGATTCTTGGCTTCCCAGAATACAGCAGTGGGACTTGTGAAAGTCAGAATTCTAAACCAAAAGGGACAGGAAGTACTGTGCAGCTAATGTGTTCTAATTCCAGCTGCATACAGACTCATTAAGGAAAAAGATAAAGATGACATTCAAGTGTACACAAAGCCCAGGGGCTCAGTCAATTTTTTGTGGTGTCAGCTTTGGCAAAAAGGCTATAAATAACAAGATCTTTGAAGAAACAGGCAAGCTCTATACGCACTCCCTTACTTTTACTTCAGATAAGCACTTTCAGTGGGAAAAAAATTGTTCGTGTTACCCTTGAATGGATCTACTTGAGTTTTAAAGAAAAAAAAAATCCAAACAAAAAAACCAGTACAAACTCAAAACCTCCAAAATCCCAAACTCAAGAGCTCCCCAGTATCAGTGGGATATATTTAAAAGCTACACCACAAGCCCACTGTTCCATCTAGAATTAAGTTACATAAAGTAATTTTTTAAAAAAGGAAAAGAAAAAAGTCATGAATAGAATTGCTCCCCTAACAGTAGCATGTCCAGTATTTTTATTAGCTGTCCTAGGAAAAGTCCAAAATATATATCCTTGTAAGGATTTTTAAAACTGGTAATGTGGAAGCTCTCTTTTATTCAAGGCCCTACAGTAATAGTGGTCAATAGTGAAAAGACATTTCCAAACAAATCCTCAGCTTTTGAAGTCATATGACCAGTCTCCCAATTTTCTTCTAAGAACAGGTTGCCAAGCACAGACCTCTTCTTCCAACAACAACTCCTGTGAACACTTCTGCATCAAGCAGATTTGCTCTATTAGGTACCACCAAGATGGACCCTGAACCTGGAGATCTTTAGAGGGAAGACATCATGAAAAGACTAAGCCAGGACCACCTGGTTGGCCTGGCAGCAAATGCTTTCATTCCTTCAAAGGTCAGACGCAGAATGCTTCACTGGCTTCTCCCAAAAGCACAAATCGAGGTGAAGGACACAAGGACACCCCCCATACCTGTATCAGGTACACTACAAAGGACACATTTCTTGGTTGCACCATCTGGGGAGAACAGGGCCCTTCCACACTTCACCACCTCCGTCAGCACGGATTTACCAGCAGTGTGAAAGGGGATGCTGTGCCCATGTTACCAGTCACGTATGTGTTCCCACAGCAGGCAATGACATGAGGAGTTCAGCTGCCCCGTCTTCCCAGAGGATCACAACCATGTCCTTAACACAGGACCGTGCAGACTTCTCAAGTGTCTTTTTCTTATGTGGAAGAAGATGCCAAGGGCAACTGAGACAGCCCAGCTCAGCTGACACTACCACAGGGCAGCAAGGGTGCTGTGATGAAGCTTGTCACACACACACCAGACAGCAGGGATTGCTGAGTGTCTACACCTTGTGAGTTTGGCAGATGAAGCCAGAGTGGGAGAGGCACCTCGGGGTGCTTTTGCTTTTTTGTTTTGCTTTTTTTTTAAAGAGAGAGGGCTCCTTCATATGCTAAAGCACCAGCATTGTTTGCTAAATCCTTAAACAGGGTACATGGCAAAGCATGCAGTGCTCCTAGTTATCAACTCAGTAGCTTCTGTCCTTCGGTTTCCAGTTCTCAGATATCCAGATCTGATTCAAGCTCAGCAGCTTTTATTTTTGACAGCAGTCTCAGAGCTCAGTTACCAGCCTTGGACAAGATGGCTCTGCTCAGCTTCATGCTGGAAGGGTGTCGACAGATGCTGAATATATTACAAACAAGTGGACATGAGCTGTCACTCCCTAAGGAGAAGAAAAAGGCACACTGAGGAAATTTGGTCATTATAAATCAGTTGAAGGGGGGTCTGTTAAAAGATCTTCGGATTGTTTTTATTCCTGCTGTGCACCATACATTCATCAACATTAAAAGAGGTCCATGAAACAACACAGAAATAACTTAAAACTTCTGCAAAGTATTTCAAGGAGAGCATTAGGCAGCTAGAAATGGCTCAAAACATCTCTTTAATCTAATGAAGTGTGGAAAGAAAAAGTATTTCCTACTTTATTTCCCTCCAAGAAAGCCAGCACCAATCTACCACTCATATCTTTACAGATGTCACATAGAATACCTAGGGATTTAGGTACTGTCCCATACATAGCTACTGAAATAAGAAGATTCATCAATCAGCAGAAATCTGCACCTTTCATTCACAGGAGTGCTGATGGACCAACTCCTCTCTGTCACCCGCACCTGGTACACCATGCCCCAGAAAATCCCAAATCCAAGCAGACGGGATTGCTGATTACAGCATCAGTGCAGTTGCAAAAGCCTGGTCTGCTTTGCATCATCGTTCATTGTACGTGACCTCAAGGCAAAAGGCCTTTATTGTTCCAGATCTGTTTGATTACAGTGGGATCCCGAGCCTGGGGTTTTACCCCTCAGAACTGCTGCAGTACTAACACACGATCACACCAACAAGAATGAATCTGGACCACGTGGCTGGCTTATCAAAGGACAGAAGGGTTGCAAAGCACACTTAACTGAAAACCTTCAAGTCTCCTACAGACAGAAGATGCAGCTCCCTTGACAAATAATCAAGTGCCAGCTAACACTGCTAGCACTGCTTACGTAAGTGTAGTTTTGCAGGGACTAGGGGAAGTGGAAACAGAGAGGAAAAGGAATGGTAAAAAATCCTATTCAGTGATTTTTTTCCCAGCTGCCATAGGCATCCAATTGTTTCTGACAAGCAACTCAGAAACAAGGTAAAGTGGGTACAAAGACATGTGGACTGCTGACATGACAGAGCAATTCTGAGGGGGTTCTGAGCAGTTCCTCTGCCCTGACTGTACATTTGCACCTTCATTTTAGACAAAAAAGGAGCCAAACCCAGGAGCTTTCCTGCCTTATAAAGTATGGCTGAAACCACTTTTCTAAACACTGATGTTGTTCTCAGTTCATCTAGTTTACACAGATGGCCTCTCTGGACACTACTTGATGCCAGACCTTTCTGTCCAAGTAATTCTGTTAACACTGTCTGAAGTGACAGGTGAACTCTCCAGAAACATGTGTCCAGTAAGTTGCTCATGATGTTCACAAAGGGTTGAGGAGGTCCACCAACTTTCATAGTACATTTTTCATCATAATGCCAGGGGAACATTGGTGCAAACCCTTCACGCATCTAGTGGGCGATTCGGAGCGTCAGGGCCAAGCTGAAGAGGCAGATATTTGCATTTGGGTTATAAGATCAGCTGCCAGCCCAGGCCTTGAAGAAGACAGTATCAGAAAAAGGTCATGTTCCTGAAAGAATGAAGGCTTACCAAAAGTCTGTGATAGGAGACAAAACCATTCCCCATTGGGTCATTCATCTGAAATCGCCTTCTAAGCGATAGTGACCAAAATGTGCTCTCCCTCAAGCACTGTTTAACAGCATCAAGTTATGCATAACTTGATGGACATCTCTGGCTGAGAAACCACTGGATAAGGAGCTGCTCCTCTCTCACTCTCACTGTGCTTCAGCACCATTTGCTTGAAGATCAAACGGACCAGGCTTCCCCGATAGTTCTCATCCTTCAAGGAAAGGCTGAGAAGCACATTGCCATCTCTGTTCTCTTGGTCTAGTCTGCTGTGGGAAGCAGGAGGATTTTTCTCTTGCAAAGGGATTCATTAACAGGAGAAGCTTCTGAAAGACTAATAGGGATGCACGGCAAGAAATAAAACCTCAGCAGTCAGCTAATACCACATGCTATTTCCAGATGGCTTATGGACATACACCCACACAACATGTCATTAGCTGTGCACAGGTGGGGCTAAGGCTAACAGCCAATACTGACTTCCACTTGCCCAAAAAACCAAAAACACCCAGTCATACTGACAGCCCTGCAGTTATGAATATTTACCACACATTTAATGAGAGCAAACCCAAAGTGCCAAAATAGGTAATAACCCTTCAACACTCCGGTATCTTGAATGAGAATCTACAGCAACTAGTCCAGGAAAATCCACAAAGGTTTAACGCCTCCCTCTTTCGCATTCAGCCGTGGTTTGAAATTCCTGTTACACTTTCACTTGCGGAAGGCCTCTCCAGTTTTTGTATCTTATTAAGCACACACATGCAGACAAACACAAAATCACCATCTAAACTTAGACCGGAGAAGTTAACTCTGCTGTAAATGTCACCAGGTTTAAGCTGTGGCTGGGAGGAGAACAAGTTTGTGTTACTGTCAATCAAAAGTGAGGCAGAGACATATTGCTGTATCAAACACCATTGTCAGCTGTCTTGCCCAGAGCAAACGCAGGGTCTATTCTCAGAACCTGCGAGCCCTTGTTGTGGCCATTAATAACCAGGGGAACTGTCAGCAACCTGTGGCTCTCCCCAGGCCCAGCCCCACATGCCCCCACTTGATGTTACAGCCTCACTTGGAAAGGCCTGAAATTGCAAGTGGATTCATAGGAAAAAAGAACATTTTATACACGAATCAATGCAGCTGTCTCTGGTTTGCAGAACAGCACACACGAGTGGCCTGAGCTGAGCACAGGTTCAGCTCACCTGCATCATCACCCAGGGGTGTGTCGCAAAGAACCAGCATTTGCTTTGCACCATCCCAGTGACATCTCAGCGAGAGGGAGGCAGCTTTGCACCTGCAATCTCTCATCTCTCAACAGGGCTCACTGAGAATGAAGGATTCTCTGGGAAACAGGTAGATGCTCAGTGATCTGGGAGCAAACCCCATTGCTTTTATTTGAATGATTCCAGCTTTGTGGCAGTGTTTGTGGACAAAACCCCACCCACTCACTTTGCTTTGCATCTCAGATACAAAAGAGTGAAAAGAAGGGGATGTCTTGTTATACACTACAGACTTTAAATTTCCAGTACAGACCTTTCAAAGTAGAGCAGAGATAGTACCTATAGAAAAAGTAGAGTAACCACAAAGATGATGTGATTTGTGGCTTTCTGCATAGAGCAAAGCTGGGCAGTACCTAAAGGAAGGGAGTTACATCCCTCTCCCTGGTCCCTAGGCATGTTTATCACTGGAACTACAGCCACCAGTGCCTGAGCACTCCTTGCCCACCACAATATTTATCTTTCCGTTTATCCAATACTCACTAAAAAGCACTTGTATGTCTACAGACATCATCATAATTCCTTCGATGCTCTGTCATCATTAAAATGATACAAATATCAGTCAGAATCATAGCAGTTGCTAAAACACCCACATGCTCAAGTGATACCCTCCTACTCTGTCCTGGTCTTTTTGCTTGTGTTGTACTGTTCATCATCCTCACACACTTTCATCACACAACTGGTACACAGAAGCAGTGCCAGAGTTCTGAATGGCCCCAGCTCCTGCAAGAAGAGTCAAGCACAGTGTTCTCACCCTTCCTGCATGTCTGACTTCACCCTTAGCACACTTTAAAAAGGGGTTCAAGGGGCCTCTTGGAAATTCAGGGGTCAGAGTCTAGGCTTCTCACTTCCCTCCTACAAAAAGTTGTGCAAATCAAAGTCCTTTGTCAATCCCTTGAGCTGTTACAGTGCAGAATCATAAACTTATCGTGCCCAGATAATATGCAAGAGGGAAGAGATGTAAAGTTACAAGGAGGATAAGTTACTTTGTCAGAAATTATTAACTCCAGTCACATTTACACTATCAACCCAGGATCTCCACTTTTAAAATACAACTCCCTTCCTCATCCCATCACAGTATTTTATAAGCTAAAGCCACCTGGTATTTACATAGGTTAACGTGTCTCATTTTAAAAATATGGGATTAGCTTCACTTCAACATAAGGAAAATTCCCAAACAATTTCAGGATGACATTTAAACTGATATTTTCAGGGTGGTTCTGATTTTATTCCTTTGTCAATTGTCTTGTTTATAGGAAACTGTGAAATGGAGACAAAATAAAGATATTCTAGTCTGGATCCCAGCTCACTCCTACAATCTCTGCTGTGCCCTGTGGTCTTGTGGCCTAAAGGTCAGCCATGATCACAGCAGCAGTTAATAGAAAGAGGAATATCTGAGTTGTTAACACACAAACTTTATTTAGCACAGAATTCATTTATTATGAAGATTCACCTACTTATTCATACTATGAACATTACGTCTTCATGCTGGAGCAACCATTAGGAGCTTGCAATCTATAAGTCCACTAGTGAAAACATCCCAGGAGTCAGAAAGGAACCCGCACTCCAGAAGGAAATCTCATATAATTTGTAGCTTCAGCTGTGACACCCACTGCCCCCTCAGTCAGGAAGTTTGGGACCACCTCTAAATTCACTACAGAGCTTTCTCTTCCACCAAAAACTTCAACAACTTCATGGGTTCCCTGTGCGAATTTTCAGCTTTTTGTAAAAAAAAAGAAAAAGAAACAAACAAAACGAAACAAACAAAAAAAAAACACAAAAAACCAAACCAAATAAACAAAAAAAGACAAAGAAAAAAAACCAAACCCACCCACAACAAAACAACAAAAAAAAAACCACAAAAACACTCTTTCAATGTTTCATTTTTATTAAAGTTGAGAGTTCCTACAGAAAACACTTGTCTCTGAAGACCTGATTTTGTCAAAAGTTTTCAGCCACAACATTTGTCATGATAATGAAAATGTCTTCATACCAACACAGATACAGAAGATTAAAGACCACCTGACTTGCTCTGCGAGTCATTTGGTGCTAATCTTGTTATACAGGCTAACAATAAAATCATAATGTCTGTCTGGAGCCTGAAGGCCTTGCTGACTTTCTGTGGTTAAAGCACACTTATTCCATTGCTAACAGCAGTCACAAAACGAAGGCCAGAACTGCATCTGGTTGCTTTTATCTCCTCTTGCCCAAGAGTTTATTTGTAAAGGGTTACCAGCAGGCAGCAAGTCCAGATACAGCTCGAGCTGCCTCTGGAGCACAGCAAGACTCTTTAACCACATCACTCCTGTTTAGCAGATCCGACATGCATTCACTGTTGCCCACCCTTGGTTATGTCACCACCAACTGCACAGCTTTGTAAAATCCCCTCTATCATTCAACATGGGCTGCAAGAACACCATCAGGACCTTTAGCTCCAGTGATTAAGTCTTTTCTGCCAAGATCTCACAAACTTCTTCTAGATTCCCTTTGCAGTAGAGCAAAAGCCAGTGCCTTGAAACCCCACCTTACACAGCTTCAGTCACACACACAGTGCAGAGAAAGCGCCTGCCCACACCTAAGAGCATTCACAGCCTCTTACATTACATTTCATATTTAACATGTTAAATTGACATGCAATAGACACCTTGCACTACGCTGGATGACCAGGAAGCATTCAAGTGCACAATCCACTTAAGAAGTTGGACCAAAGATCCTCCTAATACATCTTAGTGCTGGACTCACTCTGCAGCAACATGGACACTTATGTCCCAGCCTTGCAGCAAGTTTGCCCTAAGAGGAAGGCAGCCAGACTTCTTTTCTGTTCAGTGCTGGCTGTGCAGTGCTGCTGCAAGACACAGTGGCACTGTAAGGGAAACACAAAGACCTGGCTGCGCACACTGGAACGAGAGCAAACTTGGCATAGTATACTTTCTGTCTCACACTTTGATACATTACAAGCATGTCCGGTAACCAGTCAGGCTGTGCTCTGAGTTTTACCGTCAGTACAGGTTACCAATCACCACCACAGTAACAAAAGCACCAAGCTGTGACCTTCAGGTAGATTCACCAGTGTAGGAAGCACTTAAATGCCAGCACTCCAGTCAACT
Organism: Ptilonorhynchus violaceus; assembly: GCA_013397565.1. Lineage (NCBI taxonomy): Eukaryota > Metazoa > Chordata > Aves > Passeriformes > Ptilonorhynchidae > Ptilonorhynchus > Ptilonorhynchus violaceus. Next base: position 1,278,269 of record VZRJ01008190.1, on the reverse strand, counting down.
CACTCTGCTGCACAGAATTTAATGGAAAGCCAAATAACAACAAAGGATCACACAAGCTTTTGTACTTCTATCCCACAGGATGCATTTAAATGCTTTGTTACAACTAACAGGGCAAGTTATCTATTCTAAAACCTGCCTCATTTAAACATTAACTGTCTCCAGACAGTCATGTACAACTTTGTGTAATGATCAGTCTCCCAAGCAGCTTTTTGAAAAGCTTCTGTCTCTGGAACATGGCCATATTTGAATTTTGACTATAAAATCAACATTTAAAGCATTTTTATTCCAGATAATTATGTGCAAGTCATTTTGCCCTTTTTTATCCCACACATGAAATACAACAGAGGCCTTTCGCACTTGCCTATTTCCTTGCAGTGGATTTGTTCCATTGGTAACTTGAGATTAACTTTTGTTTTGACACAGACCCCCTTATCCTGGTGGTTCCCTATCCTGCTTCTGTTCTGGCTGCTGCTGAAGTCAGGGAAGAGGCAGAACCAGCAGAGAAGGGAACTAAGATTTCAACAACTAGAGTGATTTTGTTCACCTACTCAGAAAACTCAATTCCCAGAAAACGAGCCCTGCAGAGCAGAGTCCAGGTCTATGCTCAAGGCGAACAGGAAGGGCAGTGGTTGAAATAAGCAACATGAAATAAGGCAGAAACCACAACAGATGATCTGGCACTGTAGGAATCATCAGAAAACAGCCACAGACAACACATGGTAGTTGCTGTAGAAGTTACTACTTCTCTGATTATCCATGGAAGCAACTGTCAGTCAGGAGGTGAGATGAACAGTGACAGCCAGGCAAACACAGGCATCATCCAAACAACCTCCATCGTGTATTACCAAAAAGCATCCTTCTCAGCAGAGACAAGGAGATCAACGAGGGAGGTGTTTGGTGCAAAGCCACCTCACCACTCTGAGAGCTAGATCTGAGCAGCTGATTTTGCTCTTCCCATGTCTGGATGGGCAGTGTCAAGCTCTCACCAACATACTGTGCTTCTCCTGGTTCAACACAGCATTGGTGAGTGTTACTAGGTTTTATTTAAAAAGGACTCCAATAATACAAAGGACACATGAAAGGTACACTGTCAGCACTCATCCAACTTCTTCAGAATGGAGAGAACACCCCACTGAGATTTTAGACCATTGCCACAAACAAATCTGTTACATCAGTGCAGGACTGGGACAAGAGAATTCCAGATGCAGGAGACCATGGTAGGAAAAAAATAGAGGTCTGAGCTCATGCTGCAACAGTCATGCTAGATTTTGGGATGGTGGTTCAACTTTTTGCTCTTCACAAACTCCTAAAAACATTTTTTTTCCAATTGTAAACAGCACAGGGAGTAAAACAGACAGCAAGGCCAGAAGATACTGGGTTGAAATTACAGATCTGGCAATAAACACAAAAGAATGTCATGTGATTTTCAGCATGTGGTCTGCAGACTTCAAGGCCAATGAAGAACAACCATGGAAAGCAAGTTGTATATTTAGTATTTACAGAGAAGGCCAAACCCCTAGAAAAGAAAATTAAGGCCCCATGACCAAAGGAAAGGTTTGAAGCCCTGCTTTAGTTCATGTAGAACATGGATGAGACTTTTTTTCATGAGGTACATTCCTCATCATGGTTTTAAGTCCCACTGACACATTCACATACCATTTAGCTACAGAGATGGAAAAACCCCCTTCATCTTAGACACAACTCATAGGCTGTAAGGAGCAGCTCCCCTCCAACAGGAGCCAGCATCTGACATGTCTGACAAAAGAACAAGCACCTCATTAGACTAACACAACTCAACCTACTACAACTATGAATAAAGACTTAAACCTGGAGTGAGTGAGGTACAAAACAAAGGAACCCTAGTAATGAGATTTCTTTCTAAAAGCCTTATAAAGGCTTCTCTGTTTTCTGCAATTCCCATGCAGAAGGGTAATTAAATAACATTCTTTTCTTGGTCTTTAAACACAGAACCATGCCAGGCCTGCCACCAGAGCTGTCCACACACAGCACATCCCATGTTATACATCCAGTAAGGCTCCTGCCCCAGCCAGTATCCTTCATGCTCAGCCACCCACGTGTTGTGGCTGTGGTCAGTGCTGTGGTCAGTGCTGTGAGCGAGCGAGGACGCACCTCAGTGCTCTGGGCATCAGCATGTGCCATGTGCTGGCCCGCACGGGTGTCCTTCCAGCACAGTCACATCAGCCTCCTGGGCAGCTCCCACACACTAATTTTGGCTCAGCATGATTTTAATAAGAATGAATCATGACAGCAACCAGCAAACGTTCCATGGCTGCTGCTATCCACACTGGTAGCTCAGGAAAACAAAAATGTCATGTGCACACATCTCTGTGCCTTCATTCGCATAAGGCAAGTGCCATCACCTAAATACTTCTGCTATCACCTGCAAGAATGAGGAAGGCACTGAGGCTGCTGCCAGCAGTTGTTGCAGCAGCTGCTCCATTCTCCACCACGCTGGACAATGCTGCAGATACCTGCTGGGCATGGGACACAGTGTTTCAAAGATTAAACATGAACTTTCGAGTACTGTTTGGCAAGAAAGGTGCTCTGCTGACTCTCTTCCCCATCAGTCATGGACACAGAATAAAACCTCCCTATTGGATCCCATCCCACCACAGGTTTCACTTCCTGCTTCTGAAACAGCTCTGTATGACCACAGCCAAGCAAGGACAGGAACTGGAGTGCTCCCATGGAGTGGAACAGAAACCTGAGAAGGGAGGAGAACTTGTACCAGGAGGGCATTCCCCAGCTCATGCCCCTGGTCCCAGCCTGCTTCTCCAACACCTCTCCCCAGCAACCACTGCACTTTGGTTTCAGTGATGTGCAGCCTGCAGAGCTTCAAAGGTATTAAATGCTAGTACTGCCTGAACAAAGACAGGTTTTAGGAAAAAAACAAAACAAAACCTCAAACCAAAGCAAACTGAGATTAGCTGCAGAAAGTATCTTTAAGAGTGAAGATAGAACAAGGCACGATGTCTGTTAGTCCCTGTTGATTCACCGTTTGTTACCTGCAGCTGGCCATAAGGGGCTTTGGGCCATAAAGGGTCACATTCACCCAACATTTAGCTTCCTCTTGTGCAAACCTCAACCTCACTCACGCCTTTTCTCTTCTCCCTCTCCCAGAATACGACAAAAGAAACCACTCTCTGGCCAGTGTGGTGACTCCGAGCCGAGACACAGAAGACACATGCATCCCAGGAGGCTCTGGAATCACACTGGAATCACTGCGTGATGCCCAGCAAGAGGCAAGTGCTGAAAAGCACGTCCATGCCCCGGGCTGCAGCTCCCAACAAAAGGAGCCTTTGTCCCCTGGTGGCTTTCGCACGACTGTGCCAGAATCAACAGGGATCGATTCCAGCAGTGCTAGGAAACAGGATGGGGCAGGAAAGAATAGGCTGGGCTGTTCCTACCTTCTGTGCACCTCTGACTTGCACTGAGAGGGGCTGCATATCGAAGACACCTGGCTCTTAAGAACTGTACCATCCTAAAAACCTTCAGGCACTGGTTAGGAAACATGGAATCCATCTTCTGTAGACAGCTTAAATATACAAAACATTCAAAAGTAATGCCACCTAATCGCTTCCGGGCGAGAGACCTGATGGGAGCAGTTGCCAGAGTCAAAGTTCGCTTTAATTCATCTCCTGCAAAAAACAATAGGACCTTCCTTTTAAGTACATTCTCCAGCACAGATGGATACAGCATCCCTCCACCCTCATTTCCAGAATGGAACTATCCTGCTCAGGGGATGAAAAGAAAATCTGCCTTGGACTGCAGAAATTCCCAAAGCACAGAGGAGTCTTTGCAGAGGCCACAGTTTCATGAATACTTAAAAGCTTTCCCAACAAGGCCACCGAGAGAGCCTCATTTCCCACTCTCCGTCTCCTGCCTCTATCACTGTCCCCCTCCGTGCTAACCCAAGAATGCGAGGGCTAAATGCCAGAACACCATTGAGAAACAAGCTGAATTAAAAATAGCAATACAGGTTGGGTAGAAAGTAACCAGTGGTTTCTGATGTCCCGGCCTGGCTCACAAGAGGTGAAACCGATTTTCCAAGCAGCAGTGCTGTACCTATGCTCCCTTGCAAATCGTTGGGCCATTGTTTTCACTAAGTCACACCAGTCAGGGTGGATTTTGGGCTAAAGGACTAGATCCAGTGGCTGGGCTATTTCTGCAGAACGTCTGCTGTTTCTATCCATGAAGTCTCTGGAAAACACCAAAGTTTAGACTTGCTAAACTTGTATTTCAACAGAACTAAAAATTTCCCACCCATTTCTAAAGAAGGAGAATCACTGCCAAGCCTTTTTTTTTTCCCCAAGATAAACCGGTGAGTTCTGGTCTTGGCATTTGGAATTTTTTTAAACTCTTAATTATACAAGGGAGATGCAGATAACCCAGCCACAATTTCAGACAAACCCATTCAAATTCAGTGGTTTAGGAACAAGTTTATTAACCAAAAGCTTTGGCTTTTCTCACCAAGAGTCATTTCCAAACCTCAGTTTTTACACACTTTCTATAATGCTTCAAGTTCTCACTGAGATTGTGTGGCTTAAAACAGGAGATTCACACTTTTTTTTTTTAAAACACTTTTTTTTTTTTTAAGCACAGAGTATGACCCAATATTATGGAGATAAACCTGTAATGGCAAAACCCCAAACCACCTTTACTACTTACCTTCACAGTTCATGTAACTTTTGGGGTAGGTTTTGCTGCCCACCCAAGGCATACCTTCCAAGAAACTAAGTGCTGGGTTTCTGAGAATTCATTACTATCAGATTTTTAAATAGGTACCATCTGAACTATTGCATTTTTAAAATGATGTAGCTTTTTGAGACAGTCTCTCAGACTGATGAGACCCTTCTACAGTTGTGGTAGCTACCGTCAGGACGAACTTCAGAAAGCCTTTAGGAGCTTAAAGAATTTCTGTGTGTCCAGCTTCCGTGTAGCTGTGCCACAGAAACAACATCCAGCTCTGGGGCAGCCAAAACTAGTCGGATTGTGTACTAGAACTCATCAAATGCTGCCAGTAAACAGGAAAACCAGGAAGGCAAAACTCAGAATCCAGAGGTTTCACAAGCAGCATGAACATGGTGTCATATCTACTACATGCTGTTCATTCAGATATAAGAAGTACCAAGAGTAACAGGTATTACTGAGCACTCAGGAAAGGCACACATGAGTATCCAGGGTCCCTAATATTTTATTTCCTCAGTAACAACTACAGCCCTATTATTAAATGCAGGCTAGGATCAAAGAGGCAGCTTCATCTGGATTCTGGTCTGATTGCACAGCTGCCACAGGCAAAGGTTATGATCATGGGAAGAAAAAGAAAAGAACAGGGCAAGAAGGATCTAGAACAACAACTAAACAGATATTACTGTGGAACACCACAGATTCTGAGAAAGAAGACTTAACTTGGAAGAGGAAGGGTTGTCTGTGTTTCGGCTGGTCTGTAGTTAGAGGACAGAAAAATCTGAAGAGTGAGCTGTTTGATACGACAGCTTCAGGTTTTCCAAGCACAGGAAAACACAGTCAAAGCAGGGGCACTATTTCTAACAACAAAAAGGAGCTGGGAGCACAGTGACACAACCAGACTTCCAGGGTTTCCCTTGGATCTCTCTGGGAAAAGCCCTTCTTGGTAGCTGAAGAGGGTATCCAGGCCTCAAGCACTTGGCTTTCTGCCAAGCATGGTGATGGCTGGGGATTACCATGTGGGATCGAAAGGAAGATGTGATTGGAAGTAGGAACTTCAACGATGCACAGCTGATGCTGTCTAGGCCTTAAGTGCTTTGCTAAGAAGATGGAAGGACAGAAATATATGCAGAATCAGAGCGATCACCAGTTTCTTGTGAAGAGGGAGTATCCAGCTGCAGCTGTTTTTCCACTCACACCTGCGGGTGAGCGTGAAATGCTTGGACATCTTCCTCTGAAACAAACACAGAACCTTCTTCTGACTCAAAAGAAACAAGCACATCACACAACAGCATTGGTACTGCCCCAGTGCAAGCTAAAAACACTTTCTTTCTCATCTCTGACTTCAGAGCAGGGGTATAAATAAGCCAAAGACACTCACTGAAAGCAGGCAGTCTGTCTCTGCCAATCTTCACCAGCACAGACAACACAAACCCTGCGTTTCTGCCACAGAGAGCAGGGCAGTCTCACCCACATTACAACAGCACTGTCAGGAGGAGAGCAGGCTACGTGCAGAGGCTTGGCACACACATGTGTTCAAAGACTTTTTTTCACCCCAGCACAGAACCACTTCCTCCTCATTATTGGAAGATGTCAGAGTGAGACCTCTAGAGAACAAGCAACTTGCCTGCAGCTGTACAAGGAGTCTGCAACAGTGGTACAAAGCAACCCTAAATTACATGTAGGTCAATAATAAACATGAACCTTTATTATAGAAGGAATGGAGGAACTGTCACAGTTCCTTTTAAAACCAGAAAAAGCTGCACTGAAAAACTGCCTCTGTTGCAGATGCACTGTTTAGTTTTGTACAAATCATGATGCCCTTCCATATCATTTTCTTTCCTTTCTATCACAGTGGGGCAAGTATTCTCACATAGCCTCTGAGGAGGCATGATAAAAAATCAAGTGAATAATTTCACAACTCCTGAACATTCTTTCTTACCCCTGCTGGGACCATTGTGTTAACAGTACACACTTGCAAGATAAGATTTCTGACAGGTAGGCAAGTCCAGCTGGTCTCATTCAGCTATTGCTGAAGGAGACAAAGATGCTGATTGTGTTCCTGGCTCTCTTGCAGCTTTCCTGGTTTCAAGCACAGGGTAGTGGTGAGGGCAGGATGAAAAACTGTTTACTTTTGCAACCTTGAGTCAGCTTTGTATAGCCTACATCTCAGCCACATAGGGCTTTTTCCTTCTAAAATCAAGGACACCAACTACAAAAAGTGAAAGGCAGTCTACAGGGCTCAAAAGAGCATTCCCAAATGGTCAAAGTGAGATTTACTGCTTAAGCAAGACAGGATTGAAGCATCCAGGATGCACAGATATTGGTCCCAAGATATACTAACACAGGTGAATAAACACAGTTACTCTAACCCTCTCTTTTTTTCCTGCCATCCACATGTTACTATCAGGCACTAGTTCTGAAGCCCAAAGAAATGAGTGGCATTGGTGCAATATGCTCCATGAACAAAGCACAGCGACAGGAGAACTGACTAACCTCACATCATCTCCTCCTCTTCTCCCCCCTGCAAGACCCTCCCAGAGCAGTCACAGCTGATTCAGCAGAGGATATCCTGACTTGCACCTTTTTTTCCTTACAAAAACAGCAAAATCAATCCAAGCATGACTGACAGCTAGACAGAACACTAGAGAGAAAGACAGCAACAAACAGAAAGCAGATCAATGAGTTTTAGTAAGAAAGCCATAGAGCCAGACAGCAAAGGCAGCAGAAAGCAGTATACATGAATTTTCATCTCTCAGCCTGTCACCATGAAAACAGATTCAATTCAATGTTTTCATACATTTTCATCACATTTCCAACCACTTGTTAACATCCCTGCTTACTCTAGCCACAGCTTTAGGATAACACACCAAAAATCTGTCTGGGTCGGTACATGCACATGGGGTTAGAGTAGAGCAATCATTATTACTGGGGACAATAGCCTGTGGATAAAAATACCATCAGAAGGTTTTTATAGTCAGAAAACTAAGGGAGGTGGCAGCAGGGGGAAGAAATTAAAGAAGGGGTTGTTCTCTCGACATACACCCTCTTTTCAACTTTTTAATCTTCCACCATCCAGACACTCCTTAGGGGTGAGTGCTTTAAGCATGGCTCAGGAGTCTGCACATCTTTCAGACCCCAGGTTTCCCCTTTTTGCATCTTCCCCAGTAGCTTCACCATAGAGAAAAATCTTGGGGATGGGAGGGAGGAACGGCAGGACAAGTTGGGGAAGGAACAGGAAGGACGTAGATAAACACACATGGCCCAGCTCTGATAAGCAACCCCACAGTAACAGACCAGAGCAACTGAACAATGCTCTCTGCTTGAACAGCCCTCCCTCCAACTCCAACCTTATCTTTTTTTTAAAAAGAAAGGGACATCAGTCAAGTCTTGATTTTCCATGTGGGTGGGAGCTGATGTTTACATTACAAAGACATGTCTTAGTGCCATAGATCCACCAACAGCTCAAGGAAGAACAGAGGAGGAAGCTCTGAAGGCAGCAGGTTCCAAACACGACAAATTCACCTCTGAAAACAAGTACTTGTTTCATCTAACGAGAAAAAAAAAAGCTTTGCTTTCTGTTCTCCACTCCATGAAACAAGGAATTAGTCATCCCTTAAAGAGGACACCCTGTTCCTCAGCATCAGGAGACTGAAAATGCAAGAATAGCTAATTTTTTTCTGGCCCCTTCAACCCTTGCCCCTACTCATTCTGGCTAAAAATATCTATCAATGCTTTTGATACCCTTCCATATCTACAGCATGACTGGCTTCAGGCCCATGCCATCCCAGGCTTGCAGAATGTGCTGCAGGGTTCCTCCCTCAATGGAGAGGTCAGCTGTCCCTTTCCCTTCCACTGCCCATCACTGCAGGTTGGCAGCCAGACACTGCAGGTTCTCAAGGAGGGCTTTATTTCCAAGGCCTGCCACTCCACTGTCCCGTCCTGGTTTCCATTCACAGCTCCATTCATGATGGTGAAACCTTAACTCACCCAGGAAACCAAGTTGTGTTACTNCATCTCTGTTTGCAGGGCTGTGAGGATGGGCACGGGGAGCACTGCACAGGCAGCCCCTGCCAAGGGCAGCAGTGGTGTTGTAAGAACCTGTTCACGGGCAAGACTCAGCCTCCACAAACACCTGCTCCAGAAAAACAAAGCAGACTGACCATCACATTCTAGGGATTTCTTTGGCAATCCCTTTCTTTCCTGCCCTTCTCAAGTAGTACTTTTATAGATAAGAGCTGGCACTAGTGTTGTGCCCCCTAGAGAAAAAAGCCTCATTTCCTCCTCTGGAAGCCCCACTCCAGCCCCACACTCCAGAAATGTTCTTCATTGCCCCTAGTACAGTTGGATCCTGTTTTTCTATTCAGCTCCCTAAAACACATTTGTTCCTTTTACATGATCAGATCTTCTCCTGTGACCAGAGAACATTTCCATTCCCTTCCCCAAGCAGCCTATAGAGCTCCCAACACACTGGTGCTCTCAGCCATTGAATATCAAAAGGTTTCTGATGGCCAGGTCACTCCTTCATTCCCTTCTCTGTCCACCACAGAGACCAACCCTTCCCACTCACAGATGACAGAGACCTGGCTGCTGTGCTACATTCAACTGCCTCCCATTTGAGATCCTAGTGTCCCACCAGGCAGCACTCTGTTCCTCTTATATCACCAGAGAGGGCTGGAGCTAGGAAACACAGATGTTTTAGAGCAATTCCAATTTAGCTGCCAAGATCCGGAGGGACAGAAGGATATTTTTTTTTTTTTCATATTTTACTCCAGAACACTTTATTGGGTACCTCAAACATCACCACAACTCATTAGTGACAGTTTTAATGACCCAACTTCCCACACAAGCACCTTAACGATCTGCCTCCTCAAGCTCTTCAAGGCAGGACAGCTCCCCAGAGCTGTTTCTTTGGTTGACTTTTTCACAAGTAGACTGCACTGTTCTGCCTAACAAGTCTGCCAGCACAAATTCACCTCCTGAGCACCTCTCTTCCTCCAAGTATCCATTAATCCACCCTCCTGGATAATCAGAGTAATGCTCTTTAAACACATAACACAGGGCAAAGGCACTCTCTGTCTGTGAGTTGCATTAGAGGGCATGGTGACCCTGCAGGTAATGTGACTGGGAATACTATACTCCAGAGCCTCCAAATAATCCATTTATGGAGAGGGCTCCCTAGAACAAGACATGAGTACTGCAGAAAAGGCACTTTTGCTGTGTCTCCTGGCATATTCAAGTACACCTGGCTAGACAGCAACTTAATGCAGTCCTAAATCAAAGTGTTCCCTGTCCTCCCCCAACCACCCTGGATGACATCTCACCTAATTTAAGAGTGACTTTGGATGAATCATTTCTGCCTGTGTAAAAGAAAAACATCATGAGAAGAGCTAGCAGCACCATTTTCCCCTCCTTTCCTGGTAAATTGTCCACATCATTGGCATCCGCACTGTACTGCAGTTGTCAAAAGTCAGTGCATTGGAATACTGAAGGAGAAGACACTGGTACTCTGTACCATCACAACAGTCTGCTTTTCTGACTCCCTGGTAGCACTGACCTTGGAGCAGGAACTGCAAAAGAGGCTTTGGCACCTATTTTGGGAGAAACCAAACTGGTGCACCATGAACCAGCAGAAAAGGAAAGCTGCTGTTAACCCCTGTCAAATACCTTAAAATTAAGGTGGCAAGGAACTGAAACATCATTTTGTTTTCTCTTTTGTACCAAAAAGAAGAGTCAGATTTCATTAATCTGTGCAGCTGTATCCTCACCTTTCATTCCCCTTTATGTGCAGTAAGTCACAGTCAGCTCACCATGTGCATGAATGGGCTGGAAGGGGAGCAGGTTTTTACCCATTCCTGCCAGCCCGAGGAGCTCTGAGAGTCAGAAAATTCAGCAATCAAGGGTAAAGCCAAAGTTTTTCATCTGACAGTAACAACTGATTTTTGCTGCCACTCAACACTGAAAACAAACCCAAACAAATTAGGTTAGGACGCTAACATTAAGGATGTGGCTTAGATAAAAATCCCTCAAGTGACTTTCAGAAGTGACTGAGACGTTACATTAATCTCTAGAACTGCTCTCACAGCAACAGAAAGTTGGCCAGTACAAGTGGGAGACTGGCCCAGCAGCACTGCAACAGAAAGCCAGCCATGGAAATAAGTGAATAGTAGCAATTTGACCTAAACTGAAATCTGAGTAGAAGCAAAGATCTAGCTTAAAAGTCTGTATTCACTGTTGCAAGAGAAAATTAATGCTCCTTCTATATTTCTAATATCAGCCTTTATAAGGATTACTTTTCTCTAAAAAACAGCCATACTGGCAGTTAAGGAAAACACAAGAATACATCTCCAGGATGCGAGATCTGTTTTCCTCAAGGCAATCTACAGCATGTTTACAAAAAGACACAAATAAATCCCCAGCTCTCCGGATGTTTTGCAAGCGCTCTCGCATCACCTTTGCACATGGCCAATCAGTTAAGGTTCTTTTACCTACATAACCCCAGGCTCAAACCAACCATTTCCCCTCCCACAGCGGACACTTAGAAGCAAGACAAGCCTTGAGACGGTGAACTGGCTGGGGGCCCCAGCATGCATCTAGCACTGACCCAAATCCTGACATTCCAGGATTTTTTTCTATACGAAGACTTTAGTCCCTTCACTATTTTCAGCATTTTAGGTTGCTTCTCTCTCCCTCTTCACCCACAGTTTTTGCAGTTTAGCTTCCCTCGTCAGTCAAGTCTAAATTAAGTGATGATATAGCAGGAGTGGTGCTGTGACAGACAGCATGGAGAAGCAGTTCCCCTTCTCACTGGCAGGATGCTTGGTCTCTGCAGTCACACTGTGCTACGCTCACACGCTTGCAATGCAGTTCAGTGTCTGCCTACCATTCAACCACCTTCAAAAGCAGGTTCTTTTTAAAGGCTCCTGCTACATTAGTTGATTTATCTTATGTTACTCCTCGCTCTCTCTCATTTCTTTAGGTCATTTTGCATTATGCCTGCCCTGTAGGAACAGCCCAAGCACTATGTTTGTACTCTAGCACAAATTCAAGGGTTGGTTCTCAGCTATAACCAACATTATATAACAAACTGAAACAAGAATTATTTCTTGCCTTTTTTCTTTCTTAAATATATCTATGTTCCCACCCCCTCACCCGCCCCCAAACATTCGACTGATACATCATCTTCCCTCCAGGTCTAACTTACTGCGTTATTAAGTGGACTTTTTTTCCCCTTCTATAAATACATGAGCTTGCCTTGCTATATAAAAGCGTATTAGCAAAAAAAAAAAAAATTGTGTTCATTTATTTATTTATCTTTTCCTTTTCTTTATAGATTTTAGCAGTCAAAAAGAAAGCATAGATATTTCCCTCTTCTACCTGTTACTCTTCATCCCCCCATTTATCTTTAAGCACATGAAAATGTCCTGCTTTTTCACGACACAGGCTTCTGAGATTAAAAACAAATCCTGGCAAATGTCATTTAAACTTCACTTCCAATTTTTTCCTCATTTATTTTATATCCTTCAGCCAGGGGTTTCAGAGAGTCAGAATATAAAGAAAAGAGAACATAACATTAAGAAATTGGGTGCTAGCTACAGGTCTAGTTGAGCTCAGCTGCGACAGAGGCCAAAGCCCCAGCTCAGGCACTACCCTACTGCCCTGTGTCCTGCTAGTCTTTTCCCTATCCCCATACCTTTTGCTGCCCTTCTGGTTCCCATCCAGAACTTACTATCAAGTGTACCTATGTGAGGAGAGACTTGAAAGAAAAACAGGTAAAGCAGCACAAGCAGAGGGATTGTAATAGGACAGCAGCATGCAGAATGGAGGAGGAAAAGGTGCAGCTGGAGATGACACATCTCGGTGGTAGGTGTGGTTTAAGAGTGATGTGAATCGGCTGTCCCAGCAGGAGTAGTTGGGTCAGTCCAAACTTTATTCTGGCAAAGACAAGATTTTATCTACACACACAAAGTGCCCCAGCAGCAGTTGCACAGAGCAGAAGAGAGGGCAGCAAGATAACCATCCAGAAGGGGTCGCTTCTCCCACCAGAACAAACCCAACAGCAGAAGCAGGCACCCACCTCAAGAAGTGTGGGAGATTAAGAATCTTAAGAGCTTAAGCCAGAGTTTTCAGACTTTGCATGCTTTAATCTTGACACCTTAAGCAGATGGCCCAGTTCCTGAGGTGCTGAAAACATAGCTTCACCAGAACACACACAGGTCCTATTAGGGTCATACTGACCAGTCAAGCCTTGGTCTGTCAAGTCTGGGGTGCAAAAGCTTCCCATGGGTAGCACTCTACCATCACTCTGCCACATAAATGCCCCACAGACAGACCAGTGAACTCACAGCAGTTGGGTGTGCTGGTGTCACCGGGCCATCTTAGCCATATGCAGTTGTATGCCTAATTCATAACTTTCTGGGCAATTTTTTTCTACTCAGTTTGCTCTTATTCAAAGCAGGCAGCTAAAAACACTGCATCCCCGAGTTCATGCTATTCCACAAACCAGAAACTGGAGAGAATATGTGTCTATCAACATCCTGAAAATAAAGAAGGAAATGTCAGTCTCCAAGAAAGCAGGTAAATTTCCACCCTCCCTTCTGTCTGTCCCAGCCTTAAGCAAGACACCAAATAGAGATGAAAAAAAGTGGCACAACTGTGGAGCTAGATAGTCACTACATCATAACTCTGTAGTTAATAAAGCCAAATGGCATCACTTAATTCAGTTGGCATCAATGTGACATTCCAGAAACAGGACTTCAACAACATCAATGTCTATTACTTGGGTAGGCATTTAACATAGCTTAATTAAACCCTATCTATAGCCAACAGTAACACTAGCAAGAGGAATAGATAGTATAAATAGTGTTGTTTGCACAAATCCCCCTTCTCAATTCCTCTGCCTCCTCCTCTGCAACACTCATTTTAAAAGCTGACACTTTTGCAAGAAGTATTTTTATTTTTACACAGGCCCTAATGCAAAATGAAGCAACCAAATCAGGAAAAAACGTAAAAGGCATTTGAGGCCATGCCTGGGCTGGAGAAAGAGATAATGGAGCAGGTGCATGATAGGAGGGAGGGGCAGAAGAGCTCTTACAAGGCAAAACAATGCTGGAGAGGGACTCCAGGAGGGACAGGCTGGATGCAGAGCCCTGAAGAGGCCAGTAAAGCTCCTGTAAGGGTTCACAACCACCTTGCTGAACAAGGATGAAAGTTTCCCAAATAGAGGACAGGTTTGGAACACATTGCATGCATGATGGGGTGAAGAGATGACACAGATATTTGAACCAGCTACTGGCATTCCCTGAGCTGGAGGGTGATAGCTGCAAGGGATCAGACATGGGGGATTTAGGAAAAGTGCCTACAGGGCCAGGCTGAGTTACAGAATGTGGTTTGTCCCATCGAAGTGTGAACATAGGGATCAACAGATGATCAGGTTCTTGGTTCTTCCCAAGCAGCTTCTGAACAGCTCTTCTCCTTTCCACTCAACGGGACTGCTTTTACTTCAGCAGAGCTGAAGGGTGAGCAACAGCAAATTAGAGAACTGGGCTTGATAGGCCAAGTTCTCCTGCTGTGAATGAGTGCTAAGTCCATCAGCTTTCTTGCCAGAGCACTTGTTAAGAATCTGGACCACACCGGTTTTGGAGATGAAAATCACCTCAAAGTGCTCCCCTCAAAGAGCCTTCTCAAAAATTAAGGCCTCAGCTGGAGACCTGAGACTGCCAGCTTAGAAGACATTCCAGCTAAAACACCCTAGCTCTAAGTCACCTTCATCCAGCATGACAAAGCAGCTCTTTTAACCTACTATATCCACAGCCTCATGGTAAGGGCATCCAGCCTGTGAACACACACTTCCTCCCTGAATTATTTATGGGCACCAAGGGTCATGGAATAAGGAGAGCAAAAGCCTCTACCTTGGCAAAAAGTTCTAGTCTGGCAACTGACTCTGATATCCATTCACAGAGAAGTCCCAGACCATGAGCAATTGGGTGCAGCACACGATTCCAGAGCTCTATGATTGATGGATCACGTCACCCCTTTGACTTTATGACTCCCACCACAGTCAGTCTCCAAACCCTCCCCTCCCAGCCCTACACATGAAGCTGTTCTTCCTCTCCAAAGAAAGACAATTTCTTTTTCCACTTTCTTCAGCTATTTTCATAAAAATTTTACTGTTCAAAAATAGCCCTGCACCTTTGCCCACAAAACAATCCATATCAAACATCTGCAAAAATATCTGAAAACCCTTTCAAGTCTTCTGGAATACACTTTTCCTGAAACAAACCAGAATTATCTTTATTAACTGAGACTGTCCAATATTTATATTGGAATTGTTTCAGAATAGAGAATGGCCTTTTTTGGCAATACATAATGCAGTCACTATCTGCACTACTGCAGATACTAACAAATAATCAGACTGACTGTACACATGAAGGAAACATTATCAGAGTGAGTTCGTCTTTTTAACAGCTCAAGTTTATTAACACAGTTAAGCCTGGCTTTTCACAGTGGCTGTCCAGTCTAAACAGACAGAAAAGAGAAAATCTCTAGAATTCTTCTACTGCAGAGGTCGGTTCAATGCACGGAACAGTCATTTGACTCCTCTGCCGAGGAAACTGTACCTTAAGGAGTGTTTCAGTACAGAACCCAAGCGTATTTCTCCATCTGAATGATTTTAAACTCTTCACTGCTCCCCTTATAGAAGCTGCCATCTCTCTCAACAGGTTTTTTTTCAAAAATATATTTTCAAGCAACCTTTGAAATATGCTGTCCCTCAGTACAATAACACAAACCCCTTTTGGGCCTCTTGTGTCAGACTCAACATTTAAACCAAGGGGTCATGTTGCACCCACAGAGGGAAAAGAGAGTATCTCTCCAAGACAACACTTTACTGCCTGAAAATTCAGAATTAATGAGCTGAACATTCAAATTCCAGGAAAGGAATTCCCTGCATTTTTTTAAAACATATTCTTTTTTCTCTCCTCAAGGTTTTGCCCATTTTTTCCCCACAATGACTGAAGAAGTAGGAATGGAAATAAGGTTTGTCTTTCCACACTCAAGACTCACAGAGCTGGTAGGATCAAAAGAATTTAAAAGTTGTAATAACTTACAGGAATGGTTAATTTTACCTACAAGGGTACTGGAGAGCTACAGGCCCAGAATATCTGTCAAACAAAAAGATGCAGAGATCTACATTTTTTTCAAATGTCAGTCTTTATACCTTATTCAGTATAAGTCTACATCTGTCGCTGGCACCATTCCAAGTAAATCCAATGGGAAGAACTGCTATTTCGCTCTGCAAACAGTGTCCAACTCAGCTCTGAGTTGGTTAAGTCACGCATTATTGTTTCTGGCCTGATAAAATGTGCAATCAAGCCAAGTAGTACAAAGGGAAAAAAAAAGCGTAAACACTTTTAGCTGTGTTTTCAAACACTGTAGTTTCTGTAGCATTGAAGTTCCCTTTCCATCCCTGCTGGCAAACAAGCATTCAGATCCATCTAATACAGTTCCAAAGCAGAGCATTAGCAATTGCCCAGTGAAAAATGTATTTCAGCTATATCAACCTCTAATCTCCCTCCTGAAGAGTCAACTTTGAAAACAACTGAGAAACTAACGTGGCTCTTAAAGCAAGTTTAACAAAAAGTTCTAAACCTATTTAAAATAAACAAACCAAACATGATCAATGCAGAATTACCAAAAATTAAATCATTTCAGAACAGATTACCAGCTTTCTGAAACTGCATGTCAAATCCTTGCAGAGAGGGCAGCACTTCTGTGTATCAAGAGATTAAATGCAAGCCCATGGTTTTCACAGAGGGATTAGTTGCTGTTAAGCACTGCTTTCTTCCTTATTGGTGAAGTTTGCACTCTCCATCCTGCCTGGCAGCCTATATTAAGAACACACTGCCACCCAGACTTCTCCTTTCTTGTAAAGAATGGGACAAAAAGAAAGGCGAGACTGTCTGCCTTTCATGACTCTCCTAACTGCACTTCTGTGGAAACGCCAACTTTCAAAAACTTTAACCTTCCAGCAGTAGGTCTGAGTAAAGTTTACTCCAGCAGAGCCTAAACAGTACAAAATTCTGCATTGCACATGGGTACTAGTAGAAGTCTGAGCAAACACAGTACCTACTCCTCATTTCATAAACCTGCTTCATAGCGATTCTGTGAGACCTCTGTCTAGGTCTGTGAATGCCCCAAGCTCTGGGTTCCAAGTTTTCCACAAAATGTAACTCCCTGCTCTGGCAAACCCCTCCTGAATACAAGCTCCTAACAAAATAAAGGAGAAACTCAGAAAAAAAAAAGAGAGAAAAAAAGGGAGAAAAAAATTAATTAAACAACTGTACAACTTAAACAGGTTGAAGAATTTCTATTCCCAACTACCAGGGCTGTTCCTTCAGACCACAAAAGTACAAATCTAAAGCGAGGTACTTTCTGAGTAGCAGCTAAGAAACAAAACTATGCAAGCAAGTTGGCATGATTGAATATACAACCCAAAATAAAAAAAATACTCATCAATACTATCTTCTGCTAATAAATACATTTCCAGTTTTCCCCCAGGAATGTGGGATAGGACCTACCCTGCAGTACTTGCCATCTTTGTGGAGATCAAACAGCTTCGGAGGCTAGCAAAGTCAGAAGATGCCCCCAGGGAAACCTGAACTTCCTGAGGTCCACCAGTCACTTGGATGCATCTGCTGAAAAGACCTGACAAGATTTATTCAACCCTTGCACCACTGCCAGCAGTTCAGGCAAATCTGCAGAGGTTCCTCTCTCCTGTTCTGACAGTGTTAAGTAGTCAACTAATACCACATTTAAAACTGATTTTAACTAGCAAGACAATGGAAATTACTTTCTTCTCTCTTCCAACCCCTTCCCGTGAGAGATGCCCCCTTTTAGCTCAGCAGCAGGAATGCCAGAATGATACAGATTGGCTGGCACTCATGCATTCAGTGTTGCTGTTGCTGGAGAAAACTAAATATACAGTCCCTCCAGAGAACACTAAAACACAGCCTTATGCCAGAATGGACCTTGATGCACTATTCTATCTGCCAGCAGTGCTCCAAGGAGGCCTTACTCATATTTTAATATCTGTTCCCATCTTACTGCTCTGGGGTAGAGAATGCACAGTCTCCTGGTCAACATTAATAGAGTCTTACCCCACATTAAAATGTGCAGCTGGTCTGCACACCCTGAACTGGCCGGCCCACTCAGGGAGCTGTGGCCAGTTCAGGACGACAAACCTGTCTGTTCTGCTGGGGCAAACTGAGTCTAGTTTTGTGACCACGTCAAGTTGCCAGTACAGAACTTCTGGGAAGACAGGCTGATCCCTTCATGTACAGGTAGACAGCCAGGACTGTAAGATGATCCTTGCAAAGTTGCAGAACTCACACAACAGGCAGCTCAGGTGTCTGGTCACCATGACAACAGTGGAAAAAAATAGCCACTCCAATACCTGTTAACCTAAGGTACCCTCTTGTCACTCCAAAAGTTTCTAGAACCAGAGCTTTATTACACGTTTGATCCCAAGCAATAGGGTCTTGTCTCTCTGTCCAAAGAGTCATGACGAAAGGAAAACCTGCATTATTCCCAAAGACCCCAGACCAGTTAGATGCTGAACATCTCAGGCTGCACCGGGCTTTCCCAATGGCTTGCCTAACCATGCCATTTGCTAGTCACAAGCCAAGAGCAATCATGATGTCGGAAAGAAAAGAAACATCTGCGCCTGGAAACACAAACCTTGCCTAACAGTCACCATGCAGGATGAAGGGAGAAGCCAGACAAGTCTGATGTCACCCCCCGAGAGATGAGGTCTGTAACACTAACTCTATATGGTCTAGAGCCTCATTTAAAGTCTTCACTGAAAAGAGATCTTCCAGATCCTAGTTTGTAAACCTGATCTCACAAGAACTGCACTGAAGAGGACTGGCTGCAAGACTAGAACTTACAGGGAAGATAAAGTGACCAGGAATAGGGTTGGGCCTTTTCCAATCAGAAAATTCCCCCATCCATGAGATTCTGCTTCTTATTAAAAATCTGTTGCCAACAGCCAGACAGAAGGGCACCTTCAGCAGGTCACTGTAAGTGGTCTGCCAATCAAACCAATCCATGTGCAAGGAAACATGTGGAGCCTGGTTTCCTATTTCACCTCCGCCCTGCCCCATGCAGATTATCTGATACCAGTAATACAGTCTGAGCTCATTCTGGAATCATCTCAACGTTAGGGCATTAATTCAGATCTTCCTCCTGTATCCAGTGCCTGTTTTCCAGCAACCTTTACGTACAAAGTATCTCTTGAGTCTCCACCCATCACCTAAGCACTGCCTTCTTGAGAAAGCAAGCTGAAGTAAAAGTCTTTGTCATCTGGGGGGTCCCTCAGGAAAAAAACAAGAAGTTAATTTTCCTACCAGATCAGTAAGAGAACAATACTTGTAGCTCTTCAGGCCATTTGTACCTCACTGGCACAACAAGGCAGATTGCCACCAAACCATCCTACCCTATGCAAAGGCAAGGAAAAACCATAGAAGCTTTGAAGAGACAGAAGGATCCCAAAGAAAAACCAATAAGGAACTTCTCTCAAGTAGGTAGATGTGATATTTCTCAATAAGAGAGCTTTCTGCATCTACCATTTTTATAGAAAGGCTCCCTCCCCATTTGCAGTTTCTACAGATCAGGCAGCCTCTGATAGCTGAATCCTGATGACAGCTGTATTTAAATTTGCTTTAAGGTTTTGGGTGCTGCTCATTAGTATAGACTCCCACCTGCTTAGGGCTGAGATTTCATTCCAGGTGTCCTCTCCTGCCATGTTCCACCTATTAGAGCTTGACTTAGGAGAAGAGAAAAAAAGTCTTATCAGGGCAAACTCAAAATGCAAACCACGCCTTCTGCAAACCCTGTTCCACCCAAAACACAATCTGTGAGACCAAGACCACAGCCCAGCCTCCTTGGACTCTGCAGCCAGAGGAGAGCAGAACTTTGCTCTGACAGGTGGTTTAACGAGGAAAACTTCAAACAGAGATGTGGGTAAACATCAGTGGAATTAACAAAGCAAGCCAAGAACAGAAAGTGACATTTCACAGCAACATGGCAAGTCAGTGGCAGAGTCTACGACCTAAATGTGATCCCCTAACACAAGGGAGTTTGGATGTCCAAGCTAAACTTTGCCAGGTCCTGCATGGAAAACAAAGCCTTCTCCTTTGGTTAGGGATTGAGAAGGAGAAAAGGGGATGCCTTGGTTTGTTGGTACATCAGAAGAAACCCACGACAAAATACAACAGTCTGTTCATGTCCCAGAACACAGACTCCTCATTTTGCCCAGATTTGTAATGAGAAGAGTGTGAGACCACCACTACTATAGGATAGGAACTTCCTATGCTCAGTCTAAGTAAAAATAAGTTCATTCCTTTCTACTCCTCTCCACACAATAAAAGCTCACAAGGAAAAAAAAAAACCAACTTTCTTTCTGATGTCAACTTTACAATTCATCTCCTCAGACACTGCTATTAATCTGTATGGAACTTAAATCATCAGTCAGTGCCCACAGAGCCAATACCATCTTTCCACTCTGAAACTCTGCCTAAACATGCTGAAGGAAAGCAAAGAGCTTGATCCCGTGACAAGGAGCCTCACCACCAGCCAAGCTAATAAACTCCAATCCATCTGCCCCCTGAGCTCAGCTCCCTCCTGGAACCTTGCAGGGGAGTAGCCCTCACACCAGGTTTGCATCAAGTCACCAAGATGCTGTTTGAATTTCTTCGAAGCAGAAACTTGCATGTGCAGACAGACACATCCAGAAACAGGACATTATTAGAGGAAAGTGGGAACTGTGGAAATTGGGGAGATTTTTACAACGTTCAAAAGTGTAGGATAAAAACTGGTCACAAAGCAGAAACACAAACTTTAGCCAAGATGATGGATTACAGACGCAAAGAATAAAAAAACTTCGGAGCCTCACTGGCAAAGTTTAAAAGAGCTTGCAAATACCAGACTCCCTCTAAGACACCGTGACATTGGGGGCATTATGATTTTACATGAATATAAGAAGTTTACAATTAGGAAAGGTCCAGCGCTCAGCATCTCAGTCTGAAAATCCTTCAGCTAAATTCAGGATGAACAGATCACGACTTCCAGCCTAAATGTCCTAATTTATCCTAATTAGTTGCAAAAGGTGATATATGAGTTAGCAACAGTTGCATAGGTCCTTTCTGCTAGGTGGGTTCCTCTGGACAGCAGCATCAACTTACTTGACACATTTCACTGGACAACTGGCAAACTATTGCCAAGTATTGTAGTTGAGGCTACCTCTGAGTAGGTATACCTCTCATGTATAATCTCTGAGTAGAGACGGAGGTTAAACATGTGTCCAGCCCATTTGTAAAAAGCACAGTGTACATTTGTAAAAACCATTCCATCCCATATTTCCTGTAGAATTGCTAAAGTGTCTTTCAAAAATAGCCAATAGTTTTGCTGAAAGGCTCAAAACAAATACCACTTCTGAAGGAATATCTTACATAGTTTACATAATAGGCATCTCAGAAGGGAAAAAAGGATGTGTACAGTGTTTCAGTGTGAATTCTGCATTGAACAAAAAGACATCATTCTTTGCTTAATACAAGGCTTAAATTCACGATGAAGAAAACTGCTGAGGTCAAAGCCTTGGGGCTCAAGTTGAGAGGGAGATATTCTGAAGGAAGAATTTTTTTATCCTAGATTCAAATCAAAATACGATATGGAAAAGGAACACTGTCAGCTTGTTTAAGCCTCAAAAAGGAAAAGTTCAACCCGAGTCAACATCCTTTCACAAAAATCGAATACATTTTTAAGTTGTGTACCCAGATTCACCTCTGCGCACTTCTGCTTAACTTTTTCTATTATTTAACACCCGGTCCTTATCTCCTCTGACACATGGTTTACCCTTCCTACTAAACATAGTATCACAGTTTAAAACTAAATACCACAAGAGCAGAGTGTCATTACCACTGCTGCTTCCATGTCATTTCATATTCTGCGGTATCTCTCCTCAAGACCTGGATGTTAACACTCACTTATTTGCCTCAGTGAAAGTCTGTCCCTTAGAGACACAGGTAAAATACTGAATGCTTCACAGAACAAGAATTGTTACAGATTATACTGTAGCAGTGTGAGGAGACAAGTCAGATGATGAAGCAAGGAATGCCATTATTTAATTTTTTGAGAGCCCAGAGAGCAAAGTTGTTCTGTTTGCATCAGGACAACAACAGCTGAGGGGCCTAGAATTTGTGTTAGCAAGTGCTTTGGGTTTGTTTTCCTTTTCTCCTTATAGGAAAACAAGCTGTGCTTTGCAGATCGTGCAAATCCCCTGCAATACACAGCTAACTCTCAATTATTACTGTTGCCTTCATTCCCACATCCCCAAACATCACCAGGACATGAGCAAGGAAGTGAGCTAGATCAACAGTTGACAGAAATTTGTGGAAAATTCTCCCTAGGAAAAGAACCTGTGTATGTTCCGATAAGAAGCCAGGGAAGGGCTTGGCAGGCCACACTTGGCTCCAAGCTGCAGCACGAAATACAATAACTTCATCAGCAGGCCAAGGAGCTCAGCCTCTACCACCTACCTTAGTATTAACTACAAATATGGTTGCCATCTGGTGGCTAACACAGAATGAAGTTAGCATCTGTGATGAGTTCAGGGTGGACCAGATTCCCTGTCCTGTCCCCTCTGGACCAACAGTAAGGTAAAAACCCCACAGATGTGGCCACACTCACTCTTGTGTACAGAGTGAAGCCAGGACATTGCTGCTGCAATTCCATACTGCATCTGGTAGTCCTTGGGGTTTTTTCTAAGCAGTCGAACAAGTTCACGGGGTGCTCCCAGTCTCAGTAAGTGAGCTAAAAGTAGTGGATGCAGCATGTGCAACATTAAGTGCAAGTGGTCTGGGCTGCCACTCTGACCCAGCAGCGTTTTTGAGCAGTGTCAGAGATTGGTACAAGGCTCAGGCCAGCTCTGCATTTAATCCCAATCCTCCTAGATTAAATCTAGCTGCTAAAGATAACTCCCCGGGAACACGAGCAGCAGTGGGCAGATCTGTTCGACCGCCCTCCCTCAAAGATGCACCAGTCCTTATTCAGTCAATGTCATCTCACAGCAAACCACTGAAAACCAAGACGAGCGTGCCTGCAATAAAAGCAGCTGATCAATGTCCCTGCGTAAAATGTCCGATAATCCCCACACAGAGCAAGCATCTGGCATCAGATGCAGCATGCCAGAGAGATGAACAGGAAAAGTATCCATTGCATATTCCTGGCACCTTTTGCTGGCACAGGGGTGGGCGGAGAGCAGCGAAAGGGCTCCCGGGATTCAAAAATCCCCCCCTCCGTCAGTAGATCTGCACAATCTTTAAAGGCCGTACGGCTGTGGCTTTACCACCATTCCAAAATCGGGAGCTCAAGGTCAGTTCAGCAAGTAGCGACTATCATGCAATGATGTTGGAAGATAAGGAGCAAGTGTCTGTCTCCTTTTCCTCACCATCTTTGAGATTACGCATTTAGCGCTATGGCAAAATACAGAACTGTTCCTGAAAATGCTGCATAAAGCACAACCTAAACACCATAAAGGGAAGGTCTATCCTGTTGAAACAATAAGCATCTACGGATCCAACACAAGCGTGCGGCGCTCCGTCCTCTCTACCGCTCCCGGCTGGATCCGATGCCATGTTTCCGCAGGCGGACGGGGAACCCTCACCGCTCGCAACAGGGATATTCTGCATTCTCAGGATGCAAAGGGGCCCTAATTCCGCAGGCAAGGAAGGCAGCTGCCATCCCCCCGCAAGCACCCATTGCGAGACGCATCCCTGCTTTGGCGAGGGGTGTCATCCCCGGTACCCGCGTCCCCTCCGCTCAGCCCCGCATCCCGGGGATGCCCCCCTTCTCCCCTACCTTCTCCTGCGCCCGGGTCAGCTTCTTCTGGACGTTGCTGGCGATTTTCCCGGCCGTGACCCCCTTGCTGCCCAGCTCGGCCATCTTGCCTCCTCTTTTTAACGGGCTGCGAGCAACGGACCGGCAGGAAGGGGGGGAAAACCCGGCGGGCAGGCGATGGCCCGGCCGTCACCGCCGCTCCCGCCCGCCCGGCCGCCGCCGGCCGCCTTTTAAAGGGATAGTGCTGCCTTACAGGGAGAAGGGATGGGGGCAGGTTTTGGACGGATTTCCCCCACCCTGCCTGCTTGCCTGCCTCCTCCGGGTCCCCGCCGCCGCCTGTCCCAGAGGAAGCCAACCTGGTGGGAAAGTCTGGGAAGCATCGCAAGGGATTAATTTTAGGTGGTGGTATGAGTTTGCTGCCGCCTTTCATCCCGCGGCAAAACGACATTCTTGTTTTAAGAAATCTGTGTCACTAATTCTTATCTCTAATTGTCCAAGTTTATAGGAAAAAGGTACTTCTCTCATTATTCCGGGATCTTTACAAGCAAGGTGGGAAATTTTATTCCGTAAGAGAAGGGTACCTGGAAGTGAATCAAACCCTGATTTTAAAAGGCGAGCTGAAATTTCAGAAGATTCCATCCTTTACTCTTAGAATTATTAAGGTTAGAAAAGACCTCTCAGATAATCGAGTCCAACCATTAACCCAGCACCACTGTGTTCACCACTAAACCATGTCCCCAGGTGCCACATCCCCACACCTTTTGAGTACTTCCAGGGATGGTGAACCCACCATTTCCCTGGGCAGCCAATTCCAATGCCTGACTAGCCTTTCAGTGAAGAAATTTTTCCCAATATCCAATCTCAGCCTCCCACACCGCAACTTGAAGCCATTTCTTCTAGTTCTGCCACTTGTTACCTGGGAAAAGAGAATGACCCCCGCATTTCCACACCCTCCTTTCAGATAGTTGCAGAAAGTGATAAGGTCCCCCTAAGACTCCTTTTCTCCAGGCTGAGTCTGCCCAGCTCCCTCAGCTGTTCTTCATAGGACTTGTGCTCCAGACCTTTCGCCAGCCTTGTTACCCTTTTCTGGACCCGCTCCAGCACCTCAATGTCCTTCCTGAATTGAGTGGCCTTGAAACTGAACACAGGATTTGGGGTGCAGCCTCACCAGTGCCAGGCATAGGGGGACAATCACTACCCTGGTCCTGCTGGTCACACTATTTCTGATTCCATTGGCCAGGATGCCACGGGCCTTCTTGGCCACCTGGCTTTGGTTGTGCTTTGCTAGATCTACTGGGCAAATACCTTTTGTGAAAATCCATTCCATTACAAGTTAGGACAAAGTTCTGCTTCCTGGAATACAGGAAGCCACCTCAGCATTGTTATTCACATCCTAATACTCAGCCCCAAAGCTTCCGTCAGTAGCACACACCAGGGCTTGGGTGAGTGATGGGGAAGCTTCCTTCCTTCCTATCCTGCTTCTGCACACCCATCCCACTTCTTTGTGGGAGCTTAGTACTGGGTACTATGTGCACACAGTACCCAGTACAGTACCAACCAATCCAATGCTCTGCAGGCAATTTAGATATTTAACAAACTTGCATTTTCCTTTGTTTAAGATGGAGACTTATTTTAAAGTTAAATTAAACACCTATTTTAATTAAAGATGGTACCAAAACCTACCTGTGTCCCAGAACCATTTCACACAGTCATTATTTTGCCAGATGAAGATTCTTATCTTCAGTTTCGCACACACAGGGAATAGTGTAGCACTCACTTCTGCCATGTAAAGCAACAGAAAAATGTTCAAGGTGATAACTTAAGAAAGCTAGGCCAGATTTTCCAACTTATATGTCATTTATTGTTTCCCATTTCTGCTTCAGTACTATTTCTGTTCATTCAGAACTTAAAATAAAAACCATTGTCTTGCCAGAGCCCTTAGAAACTGTGGGCAGAGAACCTGTCAACACCTCTTTGTAAGGCTCCATGAGACAGTGCCTCTGCATTTCTTCCCTGTCATGACAATGGTGCTTTTTTTTAAATGACAAAACCTTCATTCAGTAACCAGTTTAAATCCATGTTATACTTCAATTATGCCAGTAGACATACTATTCCCAATTAATAAAACACTTGAGCATGTATTTTGGTTGTCTATGAGAAAAGTGCAGTGATACAAAACATACTCAGACTCAAGTGTGTGCATACTCACGATGCCACTCTGTATTGCAAACTGCAAATTTATTCCATTCCTTCCTGGCTTTACATTTAGTATTTATATATCTATATAATTAGTATTTAGTACTAATTTTGTATTCATTTTCTCTAGATAAACAACTGTGTATTTGTCCCAAATGCATCTGATTTTTTCCATAGTTTCAGCCTTACGAGGTATTTTCATATTACCTTTCTTCTCCAGTATCATCTATAATTTTACAGCATCTCACTGCTCCGTGTCATCTGGGAACACATTTAATATCCAATTTCCCTTGTCTCTCACCCCCATCTCCCCCTCCTTAGCTGAGCTTTTAAGGGTGAAAGACGCACATGTGGTTAAACATTTGTAACATCACGTTTAAAAGAGCAGATGTTTCAGGGTCAGAACACATTCCTCTCTGCCCTACCTCATATATTTACTGCTCCTGCTTAGGTCTTTTCTTCAGTGGAACTGGTTTTGAAGGGATTTTTGTCTGATTACGTCCTTTCAAGTAAAAAGCAAGTGATTGCAGCACATGAGCTGAAAAGAGAGTCCATAGCAAACATCAGACAAAAGCAGCCAGACACACACGTTCACCACAATGAAAAATGATGACAAACTGTGTACATTTTGAAAGCTGGGATTAACATCAAGTATCCACCTCTCAGCATGAGTCATTTCACAGTTATTTCTGTGCTTGATTGGATCAGCACCAAAGCTGCAAAGCATTTGCTGGGCTCCAGGTGTGTTGCAAAAGGCATGACCCACATACTATGAGTGGCCATGCATCTGAATGACCATATAAGCCATTTTAGCCAGGTAATATATGCAGCAGGTTGTTGTTTTGTGAACAAGAGAGGCTTCAGTCTCATCTATCCACCATTGTTCTGATCTCAAGTTTACTGGTTTTTACAATCTTATAAATGTAAATAATTTCAATTGGTCTACAGTCCAATTATGTAGTAATAAACATACAGGCTAGCAACTTAATGATTGTATTTGTTTATCCTTTGCATTGTGAGGCAGAGATGTCTAACCTTTTGGAAGCCATTAGGGACAGATTCTGCACAATTGGAGTTAAAAGAAATCAATGCTTATGAGCATCTCCTGCAATGACATTCATTAAGTTAAATATGTACATAGTTGTCTAATCTGTTCTAACACTGGACCCCTGGACACTTCATTTCACCTGACTGTAACCAGCTAAACATATTTAATTTAAGCTGGGTCACCTTGACTCCTGTTTCAGTCAAAAGAGAGAAATCAGTACCTCCAAAGGATGATAAGAGGTAAACCAGAAATGTCTCCCTTCCCCATTAGCTACAGAGGGAGATTAGCTGAATAGCTTAAATAGCTAAAGTTAAGGAAGCCAGATGGGTTATGAAACCCACCTGTAGTCCATCTCCCTGGTGACAGGATGACTCATTTACACAGTTCGTAGGGAAGAAGCAAATCTGTCACACGCTAGCACAAACACACATATTTAACGTGTTCATATCCACCATTGCGTTTTTACAGCTTTCTTAATTGATTAATAGTCAATAATGGCTATGTTAGGCCTCAGCGCCATAAGTGCATTTCACTTCTCTGTTGTCTCATTAAAGGGAGATGAACTACTCACCTGTTTACAATTAAACATATGCTGAAGTGCTTACTGGCTTGGAGTCTATTATTTTATAGTTTAGGTACAGTTTATTCCCTTCATTGCACAAATTGTTGTTACAGCTCTTTTTTTCATTATTAGTATTTCTGTTTTGCCAAGTTTGTCCATCTGGGAGCAGGATGTCTTCTTCATGATTCCTAGTTTAAACTGGTATAAAAATTTATTTTTTAAAGAATGATTTCAGTAATGTATCCATTAACTTGTTTATTTTTTCTGATTTGAACCTTTTAACTGTAGTTTGTGTGTTTAAAACTTCAAGCTGTGATAATCAAAATGTGTCGGCTTCTGTGTGACTGGTGGCAAAATCTTTCATGTATAATCCAATTAATTTAAATAAAATAATTCTAAAATTACAAGTAGTGGTCTCTACCATTCATGGAACTAAAAGTATATATTCTCTGTTCCAGTTACAAAGAAGATTAAAACCCAGTTAAATGGATTTTTGTTTCCTTTCAGCAAGGAGTTCTAAGTGTATAATTTCTGTTTTTAAAAAGTATTTAGTAGAGTTCAGTTAATTAAATATGTTTACGGAAAATATAAATATATTATTATTGAATTCTTAAAATGCTTATATTTTTACTAAATATTATTTGCAGTCAAGTCTAAAGCCCTTCTCCTCAAGTACTAATCTAATGTAAGATGGGTCTATTTCAATCACAATTTCTTGTTGTATTCAAAGCTGAAGTTCACATATTAAACAGCCTGGTTGTTTGGGTCCAGAGTTTTGTTCCAACTCTGGCTCTAACACTACAAGTCAGTTGCCCTCACTCATTGCCAGCACCACTCTCTTGCTTTAGTGATGTCAGTTGAAGGACTAATTTAAGACAGTAAATCCAACACCTTGAAAACAACAAATTACACAAAATATCTTGTGTAGCAAAATCTAACAGAGTTCTAACTCCAAGCTTGCCTGCCTTTTTCTTTTCATTGCAGATCATGCATTCTTTTGGGACAACATTCCAGAAGCGCTTGCAAAGGTGACTTCTGTCTTTTCTTTTAACCTGATAACACTATCAAGAGTAATTTGGATATCAGTTTCACCATTATCTAGTTTGCCTTAGAATTCCTTTCTGACTGACTATATTCTTTTGCAAACTCTCCCTTTGTTCTCCCACAGAAAAGTGCTGGGAAGGATCAGGAAGTTTCTGCCATAAAAAGAATAGATAAAACCTTGCTGATTACATGTTCTGTCCTTTAAAACAAAAGCGAGATGAAAGAACTTTGATTTAAAAATAGTGTCCTGAAGGTGTTCTCTCCCACACCTCTCAAGCTCTCTACTTCTGTTGAATCTCTTCATTATCTTATTATGAGAAACAGAAGATGATACTCAAGTGACTCTTCTCATGCTCTAAACTCAAAAAAAAAACCAAACCAAAAAACCTAATACCATAGCACTGGAAAGGCTCCAAAGCTGCGAGCTTTTTCAGGCTAGTTCAGATGCACCCACTTAGAAACAGGGAGAGACAGGAAATAAAATGACATTAAAACTCTGTCTCGTGTCTTACTGAAGACTGTCCCTTGACTGAAGCTTGAATTCTAGAGGATTATGTGGTGTTCATGATATATCTTATTGGGACCTCCAAACTTTGGCAGATTTTTCACTGAATTGCAAAAATCATATCAAATTTCTTTCCCATCAACATGCCAGTTTGGGTGCTTGATACAGCTGCATGTAACTAATTTTTTCTCTGCCTGAGTGGATTTAGCCATCACAAAGTGATCTTTGGCCCTGAATTTGTGACAGATTAGCTCCCCCTCACTAGTAAATGAAGTGAGTAAAGAACGGGAATGGTTCATAAGCTTTGCACAAATATACTTCCAAGGACCTTACCAATAGTTCTATGTATGCCTTTGTGCAGGAAAAGAAGGGATTTGCGCAGGAAAAGAAGGCACATATGAATTTTTTTTTAATCTTTCATTATCATCAATCAGCAAGGGAGCAGGGAAGTGAACCATGTGCTTCCTTTGGAAAATATTCTGAGAATTCTGGAAGCCTTCGACTATTTATTAAAATATTCAAAAAATCAGAATTAATTATATACTCAACTAGATGGGCCAGTTTATCCCCATCTATGGCTATGGTAGAACACATGGCCCACTTGGTGGGATCACACAAAGGATGTCATATGACCAGGATATCATATCAACAGCACAAAATGGCAGTGAAATACAGAAGATACTTTCTATAAAACATATGCCCACAAGGCTCCACACTTGTGATAACAATACCAGGTGGATTTATGTAATGGTAACAGTTGTCCCGGTTGCAATGTCTTCCTCCTTGCTTCCCTTTGGCAAGAGCTTCATTTCATTTCCTTGGCAACGAAACCGAGTGACTTATTCACTGCAAATTACTTACAAGAGATATCTCACCTCCAGTTGCTGTAAGCTTACTATCAATTCAAATCTTCTCAGTTTTCAAAATTATCCAACTCTTTGCTTTTGAGGTTTGGGACTTGATTTTTCAGAAAATAAGGATAGTAACTTTCCAGTTTGGGCAAGTACTGTTTTCTGCCCGTCTCCAAAACAAAATTGGATACAATCTGTTCATACAATCTATTCTCTTTAATAATTACTGACATTTATAATAATGTTTTCCTAGATCAGGATTGAACTGCAGAAAATATGACAGAGAAAAGTGCAAAAAAAAAAGAGTTGTTCTTACTTGTAATGACTTAGGCATTTCCAGAGCTTTATCAACTCTGTTAAAGATTTTCATAAAGATTAAGCAAAAAACAGTGAAGGCCTTAAATAGTTAGAATTAGTTAGAATTGATATATTTCTCTTCACAAATTATGTGACATTTTTATGTATTATTTAATGCTCTGACATCTTCAAATCTCCCTGCCATATTTAGCAGAAAACATTTACAGTCCTAAAGTAAGCATCCTCTACAGTTTAATAGTTACAACCTTGTGTATACAGATATCAGGGTCATCGGCATGACGAAAGAATAAACATAAATTTCAAGCTAAATTTCTGGTTTGTTTCCAAACTGTATTTTGAAACAAGGCGACACTACCAGATAAATGAAATACATACATAGTAAATTGTGAACATTTTTCTTAGCGTGTCACTGCACAAGTGATGGAAATACATGTTGTTTCTACTCTTGTGCTCTGAAAGCCAAAGCACAAGTCTGGAAATGTTGCAGCATCTGAGGACCTTTACTGGGAATTTTTCAATACAGGATGTTCCCTCAAAACCCCACCTTTTGGAATCACATGAGTAGGTGTTCAGACAGGAAAAAAAGTCAAAATCTGAATCCCAAAATTTGAAAACCAAAGAAGGGCAGGGAGAATTAAGCCATCACTTCAACATTTTCATTTATTTTAAGGTATTCACAGCCTTGAGTCACAAGCTAAGGAAAGACATGAGTTGCAACACATTTCTCTTGGATATGGAGAGAAAGATAAATTTATTATATATATTGCAGAAATGTGCTGCTTGTAAAACAAACTTCCAGACACTGGTAGCAAATAGAAACCCAAAAGGCAACTATTACAAGAGAACAGTAATTTTGGTCTACATAACACTAGTGAGCTTCATCACAGCCAGACAAAGCAAACTGCCTGGATAAGAATAATCTTGCACAGCATTATCCTCTGGCTGTATGTATGCTGTCAGATCTTCTGAGATCCTAGATTTAAAACAGCCAACCAACCAAAAATATCCCTTGCTAGCATGCCAACATGATCCAGGTTTATCCAGACTTACATAGTAAACATTTAGTAAGGCAAGCAGCCCTTCATTCCCTAGACAGAGCAACAAAAGGTACAAGCCACTTGCAAATCCTACAACACTACATCTACTCATAGCCTTGTAGGGGTGTGGCAATCCCAGAAACCACACAGTTCTATCCTGCTGAGATTACACATTCCCATTCTATTTAGAAAGTTTTTCTTTACAGGGGAGAAGAAGGTTTGACCTTGCCTTTAATGAAATGTTTCCTGTAGATGTTTAATTAATTATCTTATCCTATCCTATCCTATCAATTATCACAGCAAATAAGTCTTCATCTTCTAATATAAATACCAGAAAAGATGTATGTAAACACCCACAATTTGTGCTTTTACACCATATAGGATGGAACAGTGCCCGAGACATGTTTTGATAAAGCTCAGTTATCCTCTTTTTAAAAAAAATATTTTACAGGTTCCTGCTCATTTATATACAAGGGTAGAGACAGTTCTTTGGACACAAGTACTAGTCCCACATTATCTTGCAATTAGAGGTTGCTATTCATCCCATAGGAATGTCCAGCTGATCACAAAGGCTATACTGACTCACAGCTGTCTTTGGTGTATTTCTCTTGGCCCCTTGGTTACAAAGCCTGTAGTCACTGAAAACACCAACCAGAATCACAGAGACCAACCAAGGGAAGTATCTGCTAGTTAGCAGTTCTTTTTATGAGTTGCCATTTCCTTAAAAAATATTCCATAAAAACATTAAAGCATGACAAGTCTTCCTCGTTTTAGTCCTTCTTTACAGATCCCGGAGAAATAAATAATGGATTCTCATTGCGCCCTGGTGCTGACACTAAACATCAGTCTTTCCAGTCACATTGTGCAACATTAAACTTCCAAACTTTAGATGTCATGTATATGTTGATAACCAATAAAGAATTGGAGGGTTGCTTCCATTTGTTGCCTTATCAAATAATGAACTCTTTTCTCCTCTCTTTTTGCTTAACACTATGCAGTTAAAATAATAGTCATAGAAGTAAAGCAAAGGCCTAGGAAAGATTTTCTCCTCTGAGAAGTAGCCAATTCAGTGGAAAAGCCTTAGGACCCTGACCTAACCCATCATCTGGGAAATGTAGAGTTATTCCCCATCCCCATATATTTTTCTGTAATTTAATTCATTTTAATTTTACCTGAATTGAACAATTGATATTTTTTCACTTCTCATGGCAGAAGTTCATTAATAGACCACTATTTTCTATGCCAGTAGAAAGAGGACAATGTGCTATTTGTAATTATTTTCTAGCCAAATAATAGCATAAATTTCATTTGGTCTTGCCTATATTATTGTGTGGTGAAATGCCAACATCAAAAATAATAATGAATGTGCTTAATACCAAATTATACATCAGCATAATTGCAGTAATTACAAGTACTACTCTTGCATTCCAATGTGACCCAGAATCGTGACAGATTAAAATATTAATCTCCACTAAGCATTTGCCAATGGAGCTTTGTCAATCAAGATGACCCAATCTCAAAAGATGCAGAAAATGGAATTCAACACACTGAAACTGTTCAGTGTGGGCCTAACATTTACAGCCTTGAAAACATACAAACATTAGAGACATTTGCTTTGGTAGAGCAGCATGGCTGTATTAGACCTTTCCTGCCTCAATTTAATCTGACATAGCCAGTGGATGGATAAGTGTAGCCATTCCCTGCAGAGGTGCCGATTGATCAACTGCATCACAATATGAGTGAGACAGCTTTGCCAGCTGAGATTTGTGTCTCAGAAATCTGCAAAGTTGGGATGTTTTGTAACCATCTTTAAAATACAGCGTAGCATAGAGGTGAAACAAATGGCTGCCCTCAGTTTCTGGAGCTGATACCTATTTATATTGCAAAACTAAGCTGACTAGCAACCAGTGAATGATTAGTTCTTGGATTAATTTGGTGCCTTCATTCTGTGTGGAAAGAAATGCATGTTAATTATACAACTTCATCTGAAAATAACTCGTGTTTGATAGATTTATCATGATTACTATGCATTTATTATTTATGAATTTGTGACCATAAAAGAAGCATCTATAAATGTGATAGTGAAATGCTGATTGCCTTTCAGTGGCATCTTAAACGAAGATTTTTAACTAAGCCCTTCCAGATATGTGTAACTCATTCCCCACATACCTTTTTGATTCTCTAATCAACTAGACTTAATGCTTCATTTTTGCATCTGGGATGAGACCATCTCTGCAGTATTCAGGAATCTTCAAGCAAATTCAAGTGTTCACCCCTATCTGCATAAAGCAGACAAAGAGCTTCACAAACGGAGCTGCTGAAAGTAAGAAAGACTTGTCTAAGTGTCTCTTATCCCAAACTTAACTGTGGTGGCAAACATTCACTTGCAGTCCTTTATCCCTTTGACACTTCTTTGCAAAGTCCCTGGCTCCAGCCTTCCTTTTGTCTGAGTAAAGTGGGCTGCTTCAGTGAGTTTACACTTCAACGTAATTGTTTCCAGACTAGATAAGCATTTGACAGCACACTGTTTCAAACATTGCCAAGATTGGTACAATACCCTTTAAATGGTGTCAGATGATCTCCTGTTTACTGCAATGTTTACTTCAATAGTGTCTGAAACACACAAATATCCCCCTCAATTACTTCCTGTCTTCTTTACTCTTATCTCACCTAGACTGTGATCTCTTCAGAGTAAGAACTGTCTTAATTTTGAATTTTGCATGATAACAGGTAGAGTGTCAAAGTTCAATGATTAACAAACTCTGTTAAAGACAAATCTCAGCAGAAGGCATACAGGGCTGCAAAAGCTGGATTTTCTCTAACGAAACTTTTCCCACATGAAACTTTGGACATACTGTACTTTTTTCCTCTTGCAAATTCCCATTTTGAGCAAGCATATGCAAAAGATGAACAGAAATTGAGAACGTTTACACGTACAGGGGCTAAGAGTCTTGTCAAACAAGTATAACCAAACTACTCTATTTTTAAGAAGCCATAGTAAGTACATTGCTCTTAGCTATGGGGTTTTTTCCCCCATAGGTACGTGATCGCAGACTTTCACTAAGGAATACTATAAAGACAGCACCACCTAGTGGTACCAAATCCACAAGGTAGTATTTTCAACAGTTTCCTTGAAGAAAATTTCGTTGGAAACGTAAGGGAAACTCAGCTGAAATTAGTTTTAAAATACCCACATGACATCTGCATGTTTTGGTCTTTTTTTTTTCTTTTTCAGCAAGAACACGAATAAATATTTTCAAGCTCTTGGTATACATAGACATATTTTCTCTTGTANTATATAAAATTTTTTTTTTAAGTGATCAGGTGTTAAAATAGTTACTACTCACACCTTCCCATCTGACTTTATTTTTTACTACTGCACGTGTAAGGTTTAGATGAAAACCTGTATAGGAATAAGAAATACCTAGCAACTTTGCACTTCCCAAATATTTTCTAACACTCATTCCAGGGAACCATAGTTTATCTACCTTCAATATATATGGTCCATGACAGAGACGATCACTTTACAAAAATCAGAAGGGTCCAACATGTAAGAGCAGTTGTCCTCCCCAGCGATTGTATTGGCATATGTATCTACATCTGTGCTGAGTAGCTGTACAGCGCTGGGACTATCACTTGGTACCGTTTGAAATCATCCTGCCATCTGCTTTCCACTTGCCCCTGTAAATCCTCTATTGACACTGCTGTGACACTTCAGGAGGCGAAAAACCCTCCTGTGCATCTGCCACCATGGGGGCCTGCCAGTGCAAACTAACAATGTTCTGAATACCAAGAATCAGTGATTTGTTGTAGCCCTTCCAGTCTTTCTCTAGGCATGCACAGGGGAAGTTTGGTGTTACCAAAGATGTAAATCTCTAGTAATTATATGATAGCATTTTTTAAAGTTATAAACATTATGTGACAACATAGCATAGGAAGGAAAAACCTCAGTGATCAAAACCAGCAGTGGCCTTTTCCTTTATATGGTGCAAATAGTACACATCAGGCACCCAAACTATTCCTGCCTCATCCCTTTTCTGTCCCATCCTACATGCAGTCCACAGCTCACCTCTCCAGTTCCTGAACTGGCATCCCATGTGATATTTGGTTTAGCCCCAAAGCCTCTTCTTCGTGCGGCTCTCTCACTCCCCCCTTCCCAGTCCCAAGTAACCAGCACAGCTCCTCTGTTTCTAACTCCAAGCACGCCCCCAGTGCCTACTTCTCTCATGTTCACAGCTGTCAGGCATCCTACTCTCCATCTTCACAGCCACATCACTGCTGAGGTATTAAAGGAGCTCATAAGTTTCATTCACCACTGGCATACAATTTTGCTGGAGCTGGGACCATTGACCTCATAGTATTTCACCATTGACCTCATAGATTCCTTCCACACCTGTGTACCTACAAGAGAGCAAGGAAAAACAGAGAACAGACTGAATACAGTAATTCTAGTTAAACACTTTTTACTACGCCTTATTTCATGGCTGGTTGGGGATATGGGGTTTTTTTGGTCTTCGCCATGTCTCACAGTAAATTTATTCTAAACTCTCATTTTCCTGTTAGCTTGAAACTTTCCACACCGGTTTATTTATTCATAGCTACTGGTGATACTTGTTTTGAGTAAGCATTGCCTTTTACCTTGAGGAGTAAACAGCTTAACCTGAAAGTATTTGAAGAGAAGATTTATGTCCTCTTACCATATTCACTTTTCTAGACTAATTACATGAACATTTTTGAGGATTGTATTGGATTTAGTCTCTTGCAGACATCCATGTTTCCACTACCTGTTATCTAATCCAACTGGAAGGAGCGAAATCAACTCAGCAGTTTTCTGTCCAAAGACACAAAAGTTCTCCTCGGCCCATGGTTACATAGCTTCCAGATGTGCCAGGGCTTGATCTGCCAGCAAGCCACAGGGAGGCAGAGCAAAAAGCATTGTAGTACCACCCTTTCTCCACTCA
The DNA here is from genome assembly GCA_013397565.1 of Ptilonorhynchus violaceus. Classification (NCBI taxonomy): domain Eukaryota; kingdom Metazoa; phylum Chordata; class Aves; order Passeriformes; family Ptilonorhynchidae; genus Ptilonorhynchus; species Ptilonorhynchus violaceus. The sequence continues at coordinate 1,242,146 of VZRJ01008190.1, read as the reverse complement.
CAGAAACTATTAACATGATAGTCTTAGTGTTTCCTTACCTGTTGAAATCAAGCTCCACCTTTCTTGAATGCCTAAGAATGCTGTACAGAGTACTTAAGACGAAGTACCTCTGATAGAGATTGGGGAAGAATAGAAAAGACTGCATCTCATACATTGTAGGCTGTATTTTTCATCATTCCAACACACTTGCAATTTCTAGTCACCTGTGATTACATAGGCCTTCCTCTACATATGACATTTTCAAGTGGTGAGCTCATCAAATACATTATTTTTATTTCCTACATACATTTATTTTGCTATTAAATTCCAGCCCATTTCTATTATATTCTGGGTTCTGTTTTTATTCTTGTTTTGGTTTGATCTTTTACACTTTGTGCCTTTTTTTTAATACCATTAATACTCTTTTATGTATTAAGCAATTAATCAAAACATTAACATTAGAGTCAGTCCTACGGTATTTCTTGGATGACTTTGCCAGTATCTTTGTTCCAGAATGACAGTACTCTTACCATAATGTTCTCTCTCCTTTTGCCAGGTCATTACACACCTTAAATTCTTGTATGAATCCCCATCTTTTCTAGCTGAACTAGTAATTTCCCATGGAGCAGTGAATCTTTCAGTTCTATCCAACAAGTTAAAGACTTTGAGCTGCTAAAGAAAAATGCAATTATAAATAGTAATTAAAATAAGAACCAGGACTTTCAAATTCTGTATAAATATTTTATTATGTATAAAAGACAACTTACATGGATAGATGCTCTATTAGAACAAATTACTGGCTTTCTGTTTTCACGAAAAGACTCAAATGCTATGAAAAGCATTTTAGAATCTCTTCCATCTTCTACAGTGATGTGTTACTTAGGGACTTGATACCAAGTATCAAATGTACTGCAACATAACAGTGGCTGGTGTTTCTAATGACGCTGTGACAATGCAAAAGGAAGGCACCGTATGGCATACAAATTGGGATTCAAGGCAGGGGCTCTTCGTCTCCAAGTCAACAAAACCAAGCAGAGTTATGGAATCAAATAGTCAATCCACAGACTTTTCAATAGACCTTTGCAGAACATCTCCTTTGGGATGTCAGCTGGCTCTGGCAAATACAAATCTCTTCATTTGACTTAAGATGGGGACAATTGGAAATAACAATGGGAAAGGAAAAAAAAAAAGAAAGATGGAATAATCAGAAGTCCTGGAAAAATCAGAAGGCAGCTTGTTCAAGGAAAATATTCCCCACAGAATACTTGGTTTTCTTATAGTACACATATATGCTCAATACAGGAATAACATTTTAAAGTCATCATGTAAGCATTTAATTCTCTCACAGATCAGATCAATTTTGTTTAGTGTTATTATTTTATATATGAGATCCATACAAAGGAGGTTTTGGGTTTTTTTTGTCAAGACTTTGAAAAGGCACTACAAAAAGTAATCAAAATAGTACAACAATGTGACTGTAGTAGCTAGCTATGCGAAATTTCATGTACACCTTTAAACCTACAGTGTGCTATTTAATTTCTAACCTGTCTGTGACTTCTTACACTAGACAAGCAAAGAAAAATGTTGTCATTTTAAAAACCAAGTTGCACAACTTTTGCTAACTTTGCATATAGCTGAAGTATTTATGATTCTCAGTATGTAAACTACCTCCCAAACAACAGTCAGAGCCTGACATGTAAACAGTTAACTATACATAATTACATATGTATCATATTAGGATATGCAGGTTTGAACGTCATTCAAGGCATAACATGGACTCAAGGTATAAGGTTTCTCTCAAAAATGAGAATGTAAGGTTAGTGCAGTGATACTAAAGTTACCTGTTAGCTGTCATAGGAAAAATATTTTAAAAATTAAAAAAAAACCAACCCCAAACTTCCAGGTGTCCACTCTTTGTATTAGGCACTAAAAATTAAAAATCCTCTCCAAATACTTCAGCAGTCACATGTCCATTCTATAGAACTCTGTATTTGCCTGTGGGTCCGGCATGTTAAATTGGGAAGTTTCCAGTTCTTACTGTTGAAGAACTGTGAATATAGTTAAAAAGTAGTATTTTAATTAAATGATAAAAATGTAACAACTACTTCATTTTTATTATTTACATTTGGTTTTGGCGTATTAGCTAGAACAGTGAAAGTGGCTTGTGCTTTGGTGATGAGAACAATGCCTGGCTTCAAACTCTCCAATGTGACATTTAAACTTTTAAGTTTTTTATTTTTTTAGAACTATATAGAAATATTTTATGGGGATTATGTTTAGATAAATTTGTAGATGTTCTGTATTTCAAGTCTAAACAATGTGACATAAGTTGTATTTTTTCTATCCTTACTTTTCATATTACTGTATTATTTTTTAATACACACAGAGTAAATGTTTTTACAGATAAAAAAATGATCTCATAATTTCAGTATTACATGACAACTTTTAAAAAACACTGGAGGACAAGAAACAGGAAAACACAAACTTATGAATGCAGCTAATTTTTACATATTATATAGTAATCCCCTTGCTCTCAAAAACACTCACTGAGTAGCAGCGTAACAAAACGACTGAATGATATTGACATGTCTGAATTTACTTTTGATTGGGTTTTTTCAATGCATGTGTTGTTATTACTAGAAATTCTCCCAGATAAAAGGAGATTCCCAGTGCAAGAAGGAATTTTTTCGGTATATATTTTCATATGTGTATTAACTGTTACAGGAGAGGTAATTGCTCTTATGTACTGCTAGAACTAAGGCAGAACATAATACTTCATGATTTTGTCAAATATCTACAAACCAGAGAACAAGCATGTTTAAACTTCCATAAGATGCAAGTCTGTTTCCATAAAAATTGCATAAGTACTTCCAAAACATTTGAGTCTCACTTTCTGTCAGAAAATCTCACATTAATGGAGCTTCCAGGAGTCAAAAGTCCGTGAGTTTTGGCATGAACTGGTTCAGTTTTGGGAGAAATTTTGATCTCAAAATTCTGAAGTAACTGTGAACGTAAACAGGACAAGTATTAGGAAAACTGTAAAATAACCAGTGAAGATTAGCCTTTAAAAAAGAGAACAAAGCAGATCGCTACAAACAAAATTTGTGTTGCCAGTTTTGCAGAGTTTAAGTGCCATGATTCCCATCCAGGAAAAAAAAAAGTGTTACAAGGTGAAGATTAGGGTTCAAAATCTTCCTGCTCTGATTGAGGAACGATTGAGCCAGTCCTTTCTGAACAACTTCCACATAACCAGATTAAATAGTCTGAGCTATCAAAGAAACTCAGCCCTATTTCAAACCTTGTGAGGTTCCTCTACATGTGTTTTTGATTTCACTTCCTTTAATATCAATCAATATGTGAAATTATAAAGAAAGCAATAAGAGTCCCAATCCCATCAGACACATTTTTCTGAACAAAGAATATCTCAGCTATGTATTTTTACACTTTCAAGAAGAAAATACTACAACATCTTCAACTTTTCTAACAATAATTCACATCAGCTTGGTATCCCATGCAAACTCTAAAAGTATTCTCTAATCCATCATTCACACTGTTAATGAAAATACAGCCTAAACCAAATGCAGGACAGACTTTTATAGAATTTTAATTAAATGCTTTCCCAGTTCAACAGCAAATATTTGATAGCTACTGCCTCCAGCTATTCCTTTTTCCAACAAGTTGTGCATGCATTTTATGGGCACTTCCATCTGGAACAAATTTTATTAATTTAATTGAAAGAACAACTTACAGGACGTGTGAAAATACTTCCTGAAGTCCGAGTACATGACTTACTTTATACCCCCATATTAGGTAAGTGATCAAGTTAAAGAAAGAAATCAGACTGGTCTGAAACAGTTCCTCTTTGATGAGCTCCACGTGTTTCTAATTTTAAATCACTTAAATATCATCTCCATGTTTGTAAATAGGCTGTGTGCTATTTTGTTGTAGTTTCTTTCCAGAAAACAAAAGCAGGTTCTCCTGCTTGGAAGTTTGTTTGTTCCACCCAGCCCCCTGGGAGCTCTCTCAGTTCCAAAAAACAGGTGCTAATTATTCAGAGATTGCTCTAGAAGTTTACTTAAGGAAATTCAAAGACAAATTCAATCAAGCTTTGCTTTGAATACATATAATGGGTCTAAATATTTTTATAGTTAAACAACTATAAATAGTTTCCAAATCTTCGAGTTTTGATTGCACAATCTGGCCTCATTATTCAAGCTAAAGGGTGTCTTGTAGATGACAAAAACCGTAGCAGCTGTTGGGAACGCTTTCTTTATTATATGAACCAATCAAAATCAATATACATCAGTATGTACTAGCCACTTACATAACTATAAATTATGTATATCTAAAATGATAATGAAGTTAGAAGAAAGAACAAGAAGGGACAGAAAACCACAGAACATATGAAAATTCTATTTTTTTGTCATCATACTGTGATCAGTACAAGATATAAAATCTACTTTACATCTTTGTAAGTTCTGAATTCTTCTAACTAAAATACAGAAACTCAGGTAACCATTCTAATATTCATTAAGAAAGACTTCCAATTTGCTTACAAAAGCCTTCTATATGAAATCCATGTACTTCCTTAACAATCTTACCTTTCGTTTTATTTCATGTGTACTCTAAAGATTTTTTTCCTTCTGCAATGCAATTATGCATGATTATTTTACATTTTTGAAGTCTTTGCAGGATAAGTACATTAGACAACACTCCAAAACAAAGGTTTTGAGCACTGTACGATACCCAGAAATGGCAAAAAATACATAGAAAAAATAATACCAATTCATTTTAATGCTGTCACACAGTTCTAACCTGAATCAGTGCAAGATGGATTTCCAGCTCTGCAATTCTTTTTCCTATACAACTCCGAATGCCGTAACCAAAGGGGATGGAGCCAAAGTTGTCAACTCTGTCCAAATTATCTTTCCTCAGCCATCGCTCAGGTCGGAACTCATTGGCCATTGAGAAATTTTCTTCACTGTATGAAGTAGTATAATGACAAAGTGCCAGCTGGGTCTGAGGAAATAAAAGATCTTTATATTTATCTAACTCAAATATGCATAAAAAAATTAAGAAGCATTTGCAATTACTGTAATTTCTGCAATATGAGGTGATAAAAATTAAGTATCTCTGAGAAATCTAAAGACAAAAGGATACCTCAAAAATCAAACCCCTTTCTCAACTGGGCAAATGAAATAATCTTCAAATTGCTTTCAATGTTGCTGAACATATTCGAGAAGATGCAGTGGGGAAGGAGATGGGAACAAAAGTCACAAGTATTGGGAACTGTTTCATGAAGTTGCTATGAGAAAAATGGAGAAACTCTTTCTACAAAGGGAATCAAGAAAGAATTAGAAAACTGCAAGAATAATGAAATTCATGTTTTTTAATTGAATTGTAACATTACACAGAGATATTAATAGACTCCACCTTCAAGAATACTAAGAACAAGTCATGATGATAAATTTGATTTGCAGGTGAGGGCCCAAATAAAAAAATATCAAAACAACAGGAACAAGTCAATCATAACATCCATTTGTGGCATAGAAATGGGTATTATTGAAATACTTTCCTCTTAATGTTCTAGCTTGGTGAAATCTTTTAAAATCAATGAAGTTTATATATGCTGTAGCAGATCATATTTCATATGTAAAAATTAAACTGTGTTCTCTGCAGGGGACTGCAACAGAACCTACCCCTTTAGGTATGAAGTATCCTCCAATGATCAAGTCTTTTTGTGTCACTCTTCCGTTTCCTGGCAATACTGGATATAACCTAGAGAGAAATACTTATCTGAACTTTAATGATAATAACTAATACAATTTAAAAATGCATTCACAAATATGCAGTATGAATGCCATATTCATTCACAGCAAAAAGGTTTTTCAGAAGTATAGAACACCTTGGAGATTAAAAAACCTTGAATCATCTGTAAGAATATGATCATCGCCTGAGAAAAGTTATTTATTAGTAAGTGAAGGCTGAGCTATTTGGTCTATATATTTATTTGCTTTTCACATGTACAAGCATGCAGTTAGTTGGCCAAGCTGGAGACATTCTAGCACTACTGCTAAAGCTGGAAAAGCCTTATTGATGGCTTCTCTAAAATCCGCTTACTCCCCTCACCTCACAATGAACATTTAGTATAAACATATTTTTAAAAGTATGTCACATGCCTTTAATTTAAATCAAGAAGCTTAAAGTTATTGTAGTGGCACTGCAAAGTACCAGTGTGGGGGAGGAGGTTGTTACATTTCATCATACAGACTGAAGGCAAAAATCAAGCTTTCAATTCCGTACCTTGACAGACATGGCCTACATGTGTGGTACCACTTTTACCATACTTACAGACATTAAACATTATATAACCTATCATATTCATTGCTTAAGCATCCTTGGACACAATACTGCTACAATAAATAAAAAGTAGAAGCAATAATTAAATACAGTAGCAATAATTAAATACAAATGCTAGCATGGACTCAAAATCCATTAGAGCAACAAGGAATTAACTTTTTTAGTTAATGATTGCAGTTGTCTGCTACTTACCTCAAGGTTTCTTTCAGGACAGCTCTGATCAATGGCAATTTTGGGACATCATGAGCAACAGGAACTTGATCTTTCCTCAGCTTAGTGACTATTTCCTCATAAACACGTTGCTGAACCTCTGGGTGCTTTGCCAACAAGTATATTGCCCAGGACAAAGTAAAAGAAGTCTAAGGAACAAACCAGTCATCATCATCGAGTCCCACATGATTAGATTAAAAATAATTTCAAGCCAAGAAAAACAATCAGTTTTCAACTATGTGTTTTATATGTTTAAAGTTATGAAACAGACTGGCAATGATTCACATCTGGATTCAATGGGATGTTGCCAGACCTCGCCATATCCCCCTTTTCCATCTAGAAGTCTGCCACATATCGAAACAATCCATGTTGATATTTTCCCAGTGAAATATAAAAAGCAACAGACAAACCAAATGCAAACTCAACTCTGTAAACAATATTGAAACATAAACATTCCAAACAGCAACGGATTAAGTTAACTGTTAGTTTTCAATATGTTTCACCTTTCTTTCCAATAAAAACACTTCACAGGAAACAAGATAAGAGAATATTACTCAGAACATTTCTAACACCTTCTAAGCATATGGTGGTCCCCTCATAGCATCCACATGAGAATTTGTACCATCGCTTCTAGGATTATACTTTATCCTTTGGTGAACAATGCTACAACACTATCATTTAAAAATATTTTGTATGAAGGAAGAAACAGAACACATGGCAGGGCACAGTTCAACTCTGAGCACAAGAAGACTTAAAGAAACCCATAATCTAATATTTTTCCATCACTGCTGGAAAAAATTGCACTGCAATGCACAGTTGTGGTTTAGGACACACTTTGAGAGCACAAAATCACTCCACCTGTACCAATATGGAACTAAGTTGAGTATTTCAACCTTTAAGTTTTTTGTGATGCAATATTTACCTTTCATTTAACCCCTTATTTAAGGTATCTAGATTTCAGGAACTATCCCAGTCAAATACTAGAGAGACTCAGGACATTTTGCTTCTACTATCAGCTACACTAAGGTCAAGCAAATGGCCTTGCTTGAGTCCATTTCCCTCACAACCCTCACTGAAGACAGAAAGTTTACTATATATTTTCGGTGTTCCTAAGTATGGCACAGAAAGTGGCAATGCAATCATTCTATTCCTTATCTTTGTGGTTCTTATAGAATCATAGAATTGTAGAATTGGTTAGGTTGGAAGGGATCTTAAAGACCATCTAGTTCCAACCCCATTGCCATGGGAAGAGACACCTTCCACTACATCAGGTTGTTCAGGGCCCCATCCATCCTGGTCTCAAACACTTCCAGGGATGGGGCATCCACAACTCTGGATGACCTGTTCCAGTGCCTCACCACTCTCATAGTGAAGAATTTCTTTGTAATATCTAATCTGAACGTACCCCCTTTCAGTTTAAAGCCATCCCCCCCTGTCCTATCACTACATGCCCTTGTAAAATGTCCCTCTCCAGCTCTCTCGTAGGCCCCTTTGGGGGTACTGGAAGGTGCTGTAAGGTCTCCCTGGAGCCTTCTCTTTTCCAGGCTGAACAACCCCAAGTCTTTCAGCCTGTCTTCATAGAAGATGTACTCCAGCCCTCTGATCATCTTGGTGGCTTCCTCTGGACTCGCTCCAACGATCCATGTCTTTCTTATGTTGGGGGCGCAAGAGCTGGTCCCAGCTCTGGGTCTCACCAGAGTGGAATAGAGGGGCAGAATCACCTCTCTCGACCTGCTGGACACTCTTCTTTAAAATCAAGGTTTAAGTGTTTAAAATAAAATAAAATATATTTATTTAATATTTAAGATCTTTTTTACAGCCCAAAATGCAATTGGCTTTCTGGTCTGCAAGTGCACATTGCCAGGTCATGTTGAGCTTCTCATCCACCAACACTGCAGTCCTTCTCCTCAGGGCTGCTCTCAATCCATTCTCCCCCCAGACTGTGTTTGTGCTCAGGATTGCCCAGACCCAGGTGCAGGACTTTGCTCTTGGCCTTGTTGAACTTCATGAGGTTCACACAGGCCCACCCCTCAGGCCTGTCAAGGTCCCTCTGGATGACATCCAACACAGTACAACAAAGATTATGGGTATTTAACAATGCATGGGTTAAAAAAACAGCTTGTGAAAATGTCTTATTTTTATCTCACATTTATGATCAATTTATAATGCAAATTCATCATGACAATGATCTTTCATGCCTTGTCTTCAAAGTGGGTATAACGAGTATCATTCTCGTAAGCTTTTTTTTTTTCCTTGCAATATTGAGTGGCTGTTCCTTCTAAAACACAATCCAGTTCTATTTCACTCAGAGGAACTGGCAGTTGTGCCAGCTGTACACAAAACTTCTCTGATATAAACGGTGTTCCTTCCCAGCTTCCCAGTTCCTTCATAACCTCTTAAAACTTAGGGCTGTTCCAGTGAAGCCAAAATGCTTTGTAGCCAACAACTGCCTTACAATCCTGTTGAAAGCTTTTATAATCCTCTAAACCTTTCAGTTTTTATGATAAAATGAGATCTGAATTGACAGTAGTAGGAGGGAAAAAAAAATCCTTCAGTTTCTGCTTTGTACTTGGAAATGAGGAAATCAGAAATATTGTCCTCAGAAAAAGACTGTTGCCAGCTGAGAAAGCTGAGTCAAATGGAAAGGGAAATTCTTTTTGGCATGAACTTGAACATTGTCCTTTAATTTTAATGAAAACTGTCACACGCTAAAAATGGAAAATTAATGGTCCAAAAGATTAGAAAATGAATGGAATGAAAAACTGTGCTTTACTTAAGAATCAAACATCAAAAAGCTCTGCAAACTCATAAGCCCTTGGGATATTTAACCAAAGGAATAATATTCAGCACATAAAGAAGTTTTACATATGCTCCTTATTTTGGAATTTGAAAGTGATTACTCTTGGGGTTTTTTTGTTTTCTTTAGAAACCTTACAAACTTTCTTAGGCCACAAAAAATCTGAATTCAATTATCCAGAGAGTTTTTCTTTTCTTTAAGGCCATTTTACTGTTTTACTTATTTTAATCTTTTCTACTGTAAGACTATTAAATTCCTACATAGCACTTTCCGTATCAAATTAATATAATTTCTTTTCAAAATTTGTTCAGTTACAATAATTTATAATAGTGTTCATTGATATTCTAAATAACTCTGTATACATTGTATATGCAATAGCTCATCTTCCTCTTTCCTTATTGTTCTGATTGTCGTTCTGCAGTCAATACAAAGCTACACTGATTTCATATGATGGGAATGAGAGGAGGGGAAGATACATACATGACTTTAACCTTTCTTCTAATGGTCTATATGACAAATCAGAATAGAGACCCTAAAATAGCTCCCCAGGTGTTAACATATTGAATACACCAGCCCCATTAGTCCTGAGTCCCTTTCCACAGCTCTTTGCCTCAGCCTGACTATGTTGCCAGCACAAGCAGGGGTAGTGTGAAGTTGTGCCTTATCCACATCAGTGCTGCCCTAACATCCCCCTCCTAATGGACTCCAGCAGAAACCAGGGGTCTGATCCATAATGTGTGTTCCAGAGTATGTAATTAGCCAGACATGAAAATCCTTTACCAAATTCTACACATGACTGTATTGATCAATTTTTTTCACACTAACTTTCAGCTAATTTTTCTATTGAGGTCTACCTAAAGAAGCACAAACACCAACCTGGTATGCACACCAGTAAATGAAAATGTGTAAAATACAAATTGAATGTAAAGATAACTGCTATTTTATCTGTTTAATAAACTGTGGAACAGACTCCCAAGTGATGGGTTCCTGTAAACCACAGCTAGAACAGACACTGACTTCATTCCAGTAGAGAGATTACACAGTACAGGAAGTATTTTGTATCACTTTAAAGGCGTCATTACTTAAATGTGTTAAAATTACATCCTTGTAAACAATGTAACCTCCCTGAAGAGAGTTGTAAATGACACTGGTTGACAAAAACAACTATGAACAAGAAAAATGATAACAAGCTTACTGTGTCCACTCCTGCCAGAAGCATTTCAGTCATATTGGCATAGATCTCTTCCAAAGTCAGTTCCTTACTCACTAGGAGGTGTGTAAGTAGCCCACCATTCACTACTTCTCCTTGGTCCAGCTGAGACTGAATGGCCTTCAATTTGTTGTCAACATGGATTTGACCTTTGGGATTCAAAAAAATTGTTAAGCCTCCATCTTTATTTTTCTTCTGGTTCCATTCAGCAATGACATTTCTCATTCATGCTATGCTGTACATCCAGAAAAAAAAAAATCTCTTTTCTCAAGACAAAGATGCTAGAGTGGTGGTGGAGGTCCTTGGGTACTCATGGTAAGGAAAGACTGAGCTGACAGGAACATTGGCAGCTCACAGCATGAGAATGCTGAGCACAAAGAAATTACACAAGAAACGACAGACTCTGACAGGGAGTGAGGGAAGCTCCAGGTCAAGTTGTTATGCCCCCCTGGCTTGTTTTCTGATGGCTCTGCAAGAAGTGGTGAACTCTGCAAAGCACGTTCCAATTCAGCACAGAGAGGCTGCTACAAGATTCTAGCAGCAACCAGGAAGTCAAAGCCACAGAACTTAATTCCTCTGAAGACAAAGATAACGAGCATCAAGTAATAACAAAAATGGAAAAATTTCAGTGAATGACATGCTGAGCAATTTCATCCACAGTCCCATGTACACTTCAGTGACTGCAAACAGCATCTTTGGTCAAACAAGGGTTTTAAGAAGAGAAAAACTCCTCAGGAAGCTCACAGAATGAGCTTACAAAAAAATGAAAATGCATGCAGCTTTCTAACATTAGAGAGGGAAGAAGGGTTCAGGTTTTTTTAATACTTTTTAAACTTTTTTTTTTAATTGCAAAGACAACTCCTTCCTACTTACATGAACTTACGTGAAAGCTGATTCATAAAGTAGCCTGGAATGTTTTATTTACCAAAAAACCCATATTGTCGTACATCAATGTACTTTGATGTCAACTTATACATTTGTATGTATATATATAAACTTTACAAAGTGTTTAATTAATTGCTAGAGCCTATTTTCTTAACTTTCTAGTCAGTTTTTGTGGTGATTATTTGTCAAAGTGATTAATTAAAATTTTGCTGAACTCAACAAAACTACCATCATTAAAATTGGAGTGGCTTAAGATAAAACCTTGGCAAACAACGTGGACCTGGGGTGACAACTGGGTGCTGAAACAGATGAAGACAAATAAAGAAACAGCAGTATAAAATAGAAGAGTATTTGAAATGTACTGGTGAAATTCTTTTTCAATAGAATATTTTTTAAAACTGTTCCACTGGCCAGCCTGCGTTTAATATGAAACTTACTTCTGCCACAATGTCTTCTTATAATTTTAGAAGAGAAATGCAGCTTGTCCCGTTCAAACACACACAGAACCTGCAGAAATACAGCTGAACTTTTTTACTACTAAATCTTACTAAATTTGAAGAGTCCATCCCAGGATCTGCAGAACTCTCTCCAGGGTTTTGGAATAAGTGGACGAAGCCATTTGGGGATAGCACCTGCATACATAGTGGTCTTAAACATACTAAACATCAGTTCCAGAGCCTCAATATATTCAACAGTCTGCTGTGGGACGTTGTTTTCCAGGCAGCCCAACCGGCATTCGTACAGAATAGTTGCCACACCTGCGCATACAAAATCAAAGAATTGGCTACACACATGCATAAATACATATTAATAATTTAATGAATTAACTAACGTAAGAGAACTACCTTACAATAAATGTTTAGTTATTATTACTTGAGTTGGGGAACAGATAAAACAGAAATTCAAAACGCAGTCAAAAAGCCCAGCTAAACATTGCAGCGAGACAGTGGTTGCTATGTCAATAATGCTCAGCACGAGAAGACAGCCAGGAATTCCACCAGAAGCAGAGCAGCCTCCAGCATGGTCGCTGTGTTTTGCATTGCACTACAAATGCTGAGCCTGCCCTGTTGGTCTCTGAACCCACAGGGACATACAAGCCCAAAGACATTTCTGGGAACTGGTGATAATGCAGGAGTTTCTACCAGTAGCTGTGTAGTTTATTTATGGAAATATCAAATAGTACAGTATAAAAAGCATTCCTATTATCAAAATCTTATTAAATAATTTTTCTAAAAACTAGTGGGGCAACTCTGTAATTTAAAAAGGCAATTAGATAATTTCTCAAAGCCATTTGCATCAAATGAAATGTTTTTAAATATATGTTGTTCTTTAAAATTCATTAGTTATTAGTTTGTTCACATATTTCCAGGAAATATCAGAATAACTTAATAGATAATTAGAGTAACTGGTCTATTAACACTCTAGTCTCTTTATTCTCTGTTTTTTCTATTTAAACTGGTACAAAGATAGTGATGCTTAAACTTGATCTTGCCCTCAATCAAACTCTCCATGTTTTAAGAAATTTTTCTTTTTCCCTGTTCTTTACTTTGTATTTCTTCTTTACTGACAAAAATAATCTTAAAATTTGGTTATTTTCAACTCACTTTTCCTTCCTTAATCTTCTGCCCTGGGAAGATATTTTTCTGTCTTTTATTGCTTTTGTGCCTCTTTCAGAAACTGCTAGTTCTTTTACATCCTCTTGCTGTTTACATGGTTCTTTCAAAGAAATCTTACACATTGGTTCCCTGAACAGTTACAGTACAAGTTAAATAAACAGCAATTCATATAGAAAATAAGTGTGTGCCAGGCACAAGTTATAAATGAAAAACTAAAAGAATGTGAAGAATTTAAACTAACCCATCAGTTAAAGTGAATCTGTAAGCTCAGAGTTTAAAATTCCATAAATTGGTAGTTTAATGCCATTTTTAGACACTATTAATGTGAAACAGACCAAGCAGGCAGCCAGCAATTTGATACAGCATCTTCATAAGTGAGCAATTTGGAAGTTCTTCAAATCCCAAATTACTCAGCTGCCTGTCAGCTAAGAGTACCAATGTTTTTAAAAGGCATTACATAGAAAAAGATCGTGTTGTATGCAGTCTGTTAAAGAAATGCATGAAATGTGTATTACCACTAGATTTCTGTACTAACACAGGAAATGCCATACTGGCTCAGGCTGGAGTTCCATCCAGCATTCCCTCATTAATGGTAGCCAGGGGCAGATGATCTTAAGGCAAGCATAACAATCCCACACTTGGCATGTGTAGGCAGGGAAAAGCAGTATCTTTTCCCACATTAAGCTATGAGCTAAATTTAGATACATTACTCAGGGATTCCCCATTGGAATTTGGCTGGTGTATTGTGAAATTAGCACGTCTTAGAAGTCACCTGTTAGAAGGTCAACACCCTTATTCTTGAGAAATTAATACAGAAATATTGAGTACTGACACTGTTCAAGGCCCTGATTGAACATTTTACCTATACATCAGCACTTCCACGGGAATTGCTTCTTAATGCAAGGTATCATCTGTTTGGACTCTACAAAGGAATGCTACTGATACCTACTGCACCAACTAAGAAGGAACATGAATGCAGAATGTCAAACTTCCCTTTTCAAAGTAATGACAACGGGGCACAGTCATTTGACAGAAATGCCTGACCATACCACACTGCTTTACACCCATTTTATTTACAGATGTGATCCAGCCCGGGCTTACCTTCCATTGAATACTTGAAGAAAAGGTTGTTAACATTGGTCACTGTTTCCCCATCCTCCTCTTGACTTCTGAGCGTGTGGATTCTTTTAATTAAGTCTGTGATAACTTCATTGACTCCTTCAGAGTAAACAGCCACATCTTTGGGTTTCAGAATTTTTTGCCTCAGAACACTTCTCATTTTTAGCCATTGTTCCCCCTCCCTACAAGAAATTATTAAAAATGTCTATGCACAGTTTTCCTTAAAAATCATCAGCTGGGTAAGAGCTCTGCAATGAAACTGTGATTTTTCATGTCAAAGGAAAAGCAAGTGGTAAAATGAAAATTATGATAATGTATATTTTTATTATGCTCCTACATTTTTATTCTGTGTTATTGCACATCCTCATTAAATTTCAGTGTTGCAACATGTATGTACAGATGTAAGTAATCTTTGGTTTGAGTGACAGAACGTGCCCACTTAGTGTTCTGAATTTGATAAGTGTCCCTGTATTAGTAGCTATAGTAGCTTTTAGTAAGAAATTAGTAGTCTATTAGTAGCTTTTAGTAAGAAATTAGTAAAATTTTCTGTTAAAATTACTTTAAATTAATATTTGAATGGATAGTCTGCAAAACTGCTTTTGCCTAGAACCAGTGGTTAATTACCAAAGAAAGGTATCACATTCAGAACTGACAAATCAACAACTTGAGCTGGTAGCAAAAATTCCATTACTGATACATTACTTTCAGCTACTGTAATTCTAAACCTACAAAGTAACAGGAAAGCAGACCTACCTATAGAAAAACAACTTACAGCTAGATTCTGCACTAGCTGAGCTAGGCATGGAAACCTTTGTGCTGAAGACTATAAACCTGAATTGTAGCATCTGCATGCTCCATATGAGCAGAGTATTTGGGAACAGTGATTCCAGGGATACCTTTCAATTCTTTATGAATATGGGCAATCTTTTATGTGTTTATTTTAAATTGCTATGTATTGCCCATTAATTTTTTCACCTGGAGCAATGCCACCGAAACGCACAGAAACTTACTGGCCAGCAAAAGAGTTTGATCTCTTTAGTGGATATTTCCTGACTGTCTCTTGATTTAAGATCTCTTTTCACTAAGTATCAAGGAACTGTTAGTTTGAGTCTTAACTGCAGCTTAAAGTTTGAGTCTGCAGTGCAATACATAAAGCCTTTTGCTACCATGAAAAAACCAGACTGTCCATGACTCAGGAAATTAGTTTCCCTCTAAATAAACATCCTATGTCAGTGGGGACTGAGAGTAGTTCCCAGTGGCAATTAACCACACCCACATGCACTGCCAGGTTATGCAAGCTGTAAAGACGGATAACTCTTCTGGAATCAGCCAGATTCAAAAGTCTCTGCATGGGGATGCACTACAGTGTGACTCGACCACACTGTGACTTCTCTGCATTACTCTGCTGGGGGGGCACTTCAGTGAACATAAAGCTAAAACCAATCTGAGCCAACAATTCCACACAGCACACTGCCAACCAGATGGAACAGTCTAGAACTGATGCAATAAACCCACATTCATGCAGCGTAGTGCCAAAGTTAGTAAACTCTATTCTGCAAAACTGCTTGCAGGTAAGTGAGTCAGCTCAGACAACTCCAGTTGATACACATTCCCAAAGAATGTCTTCATGCAAAGTAGCTCACTGCACTTTCAACTATACATCATTTCCATCCTTTTGAAACTTCACAGCAGAACAGACGAATTCACAATATTCACCACAGATTCCTACTCCCTTCCCCCCATTAGACAAATAGATTTCCCCACACAGAAAAGTCTGATTTCCCAGATGACCTGTACAGTCCTTGAGAAAATCACTAAACTTATACAAGAAAACAAGGAAAGTGAAGGAATAACAACACTTACGCAGAAATGAGCCCTGTGGCTCTGCCCCGTAAATCTCTGTACTCCTGCCAGGATTCCATGTTAGCTCTTTGTGGTGCTCTACCTTCTGCTCGGAGGACTTGAGCAACCATGTCTCGATCTGCAATGGATACAACAAACTGGGGACCAAAGTGAGACTTGAAGATCTTTCCATATTCCTGAGTGTGTTTTTGCTACAGTATCACCAACAAAGAGAAACAGAAGTCAAGTATTACTAAGGAAAACTATCACAAAAGGAAACTGACAATTTGTCATACACAATCTCTCACATCTAGAATTTGATCCCCAGCCTTCCAGTCAAGGAACAGTTTGAAATGTCAGGAGAAAGCATCTAAGCATTACTGTGAAATATTCACAAGGAAAACAGAGAGGTCACACAGTTCAGGACCCCTGACTGAAAAGACCCAAAGTTCTAAGGCACAGAGCGTGAGGGAAACCAAATACCGGGAAGATGAAAGGACTCGTTGCACTTAAAAACACATCCCTTCAGATCAAACAGGTTAGAAAGAATGTCTGCAAAAATGAAAAACATGGTGCCATACAGGGTTAAATTAACAGTATAATGCAAAGATATAATTTAATCTCTTTTGTAAATAAATACATACTCTACCATTTTATTGCTTGTAAAAAAACTATGTATAAGTTTCTCACACCTAACCAAGGATAGGGAGAGCACAACAGCCTAGTGGAAAACTGCATTTTGGGACAGCTTTGTCAGCAGTGAACTTGAGAAAGACATATGCTAATTCTGCAAAAGAAAGGAAAAGGTGAGGTCTTATTTCTGCAATGAGGTTTATTGCGTGCTTGATCCACAAATTATATGATTCAAGCTGAAGACAAACAACAGACAATTAATAAAGAGGATTGGAAAACACTAAACTATGTATATATTAAACAAATAAACAAACAAAATCAAACCCAAAAGTTTTCCAGTAAGACTGCACTATCACTGTCCCATGAAATCTTACTGATTATTTCAAATAAATTTCATTCTGACATCGTCATGAAGTGAAACACTCAACTCTCACAAATTCACTTGGAGTTGAGGTACATCATTTCAGAGGGGGAAAAAAACCCACAAAAACTGCACAGCAGCTATTAAAAAGATATTATTAAGACTTTAGAAATAAATTTTAAAGCCTTTATTTCTGGTTAAAGTGTTAAGACGAGTCAAACTCACCAAAGTTTACGTTTGACACATTACCTACATTCTAATCCAAAGACATCTGCACACAGAGTTATGCTGACTATAAACCAAAGATGGTGACACCAACTACACTCATCAAAGTCTAGTGTTGACCCAGGATTAACTTATGTGAAATACATTTTATTCAGTCTTAGTTAAAGAGATCAATTAATTGCCAACAATAAGTTTAAGACACATGAATCACTCTTCAGAATATGATACAAACTGCATATAAAAAATGTAACTCTTTTTGCCTGGTTTCCAAATAAAATATAAGTTGTGCAATTGTGGTCTCTGCCAGTCACCTCTTAACTACTTTTGGAACACATTGGCCAACTTCAGTCTAAGTTCTAAAGGTCTCCTACAACGATATTCTTACCATTTTTAAAAATCAGCATCTGGATTCAAGTGAGACACACATATTAGTCATCCCGAGGAGGAAAATGCTACAGCAGGAACTCCGTTGTTGTAATTTCTGCTTGGTCTGCTCCTTACCAACACCACAGGCAGAGCAATGTACAGACAAGCACTCCCAAAACCCAAAGTATCTCTTGCCTTAAAGATATTTTAGGGATACTGAACTTGGAGATAACAACTTTGAGAGTATGTGTCTTTAAAGGAAAGCATGAGTTGGGAAAGGAGTGCCGCAAGGAAAAATCAGTGGAGTGAGGGGAATACAGGCCACCAGTCACAGAAAAACAGGTTCAACAAATTTTGCTATTTATGGAGCAGTTTGATTTTTTCCACAGATGGTGAGGTATACATGGGACAATAAATAGAAAATAAATTGACAAGCTATCCAATCAAGTAAATTAAATACTAGTTTTAAACCAGAAACAGACAGGAACAAAATATTTGGACATCTCTTGCTTTCAATAGACTGAGCATCATTCTATCAACTTCATGTATAAAAAATGCCCAGGATTTCTTTTTCCATATTTTCTATCACAACATAGGTTGTTCTTTCCCTTGTTCCAAACCTTAAAAATATTCCACTCTAGTGCCTCACATACCACTCTCACACCAGTCATTCTTTCACACACCATAAATTCAAACTGCCAGCATCCAAATCCCTCCCTCCTCACCTTTCATTTCTTTATACTTGCAGAGCACTGATGAGACAAAAGAGATCTAACTCCATCAAATTAAAAATACTTTCCCTTTGTCATAATTGCTGTAGGCATTACTACTTTGGCCAGGACTGACTGGAATCATGTTACTGAGAACAGAACCTTCTTTGTGAAAAAGCGCTGGGCTCCCCACCCCTTCTGCATATAGCGCACAAATATTTGTGTGTGCCGAAGGACGTCGTTTAAGTAGCTGTGCTGGTTACCAAAGGGTTTGGGATTAATTCATTCCTGATGTTCACTGTATTGTTAAATTTAACAGACTGTTATTAATCCAGTTAATGGCTATTTGCATTCTACATGTATGCAAAGAGGGCATCCTGTGATTTTTGAGACTCTAAACAATAGAAACTAGTATTAATATTGCAACTTCGCCTTATCCTGCTTCACACTTTCCTTTCTAGGAATAATATTCACTAAAGAAGAAAATATCCATATCAGCTAGTAGTAGTGAAAGGCATATACTATTTAGGACGTCTTATATTTCTTTGAGTATTTTGAATAATTTTCCCTGTTTTGACAGTGAAAGAACTTGAAACCAATGGTAGCATCTTTTTTAGTATTATGAAACTATGATGAGTACCTCTCAAATTCCGTACACCACCACAGAGTTAGAGGGAGGAAAAAAACCAGAATTAAACAAAAAGCTTTAGTTGTCTTGAAGTTTCATCTGCATGTGTCTTGGTTAGCAAGGAATCAAGCTGAGCAATTCATCATTAGCAATCTAGTTTGGCTGCCATGGAACACAGCATACACCCTAACATTTCTTCTTAAAAATCTAAATGGTAAGTGCAACAAAGCTGGACAAAACTAAGCAACTTATGTGAATTTTTTTTTCTGTTTCCTGCCTCTTTCTGGTGTTTTTAGGCCCTTTGTAAATCTTAACTTTCGAGTTTAGATTCTCGAATCATTTGAAGTTCTGTTTTCTTTAGTTTCCCTTTTCTATTTTTATTCCCTTTTCTCTCGCCTTTTTTTTTTTTTTTTTTTAATTTCAGCAATTTTCAGGCAGCGAACCTCTTGGGTCTGACTGTGAATCTCTTCCTAGCAATTTGGGAAAGGTCACTAAGAAAAGCAAAATAATAAATGTCTCATTTGAGGTATTCCCAAAGAGATCTATACTGCCGGTGGAAAGGATTATGGATCCACAGCTGCAAAAGGTGAAAACCACAGCTTTACTCCCTTATGCACAAGTGCTTCCTTTAGAATCGCTTGGACTACACGGGGAAATGGCCCCAGGAGATGCACTGTGACTTTTTAGGAATGAAACCCACATGTTTGGCCAAGCAACCAGAAGAATTAATCTCTGGAAAGCGACAGCCTTACGGTAAGAGCGTTGCCCATGCCAGCATCCCCGGGGCGCTGCTCAGAGGAAGGAGGATCCTCGTCCACCCAGCTCCCCCAGGGCCAGGCAGGGGCAGGGCGCCTCACCCGCCCTCACCAGGTGCGCCCGGGAGAGGGGACACGCCGCGGGATGCCACAGCGGTGGCGATGCCCAGACCAGAGGGCGCTTCTCCAGCCCCACCCGGGCTCTGGTTCTTTCGCCCGCCTCCCGCTCCAGCACCGCCGCCCGCCAGGTGACAGGAGCNCCAAGGCACGGGGGCGGCCGCCGGGGGCCGGCAGCGCTGACGGCAGCGGGGCCAGGCGCATCTACCGCCCCCTCAGGGGACCGATAGAGGCAAAGTGTATTTATGTAAGGGGAGGCCGGGGTAGGAGAGACAAAATGGTCTCTGAGCACAGCGGAGCAGCGCCGGGCCGGGCTGAGGGAAAGGCAGCGGCGGTGGCGCCTCAGCCCGGCAGGGCATGGGCGGCCCCGGGTGCCGGCACAGCCTCACCGCACGGGTGGGTGCTGCGGTCCAAGATTCCAGGGAAGCCCACGCTTCCCAACCCTGCCCGCCAAAAATAAGCCCTCTGCAAGCTTATGAAACAGCCCAGTTAAAAAAAAAAAAAAAAAAAGAAGTGGTACTATTTTTTTTTTCCTTTCGGCCCGAGGCACCTCCCCAGCGGTTCAAAAAGCGCACAAAGATGCGCGGGGAGCGCTCGCAGCCCGGGGCTGCCGGCGCGGCGGGCACCGGGGAACGGGAGAGCCGGGATCGCGGGATCCCCAGCGAAACAAAACTGCCGAAACCTCCAGTGCTGCGGGAAATGGAATGTGGGATCCCCTGAATCCCGGCTCTCCCCAGCGGGAAGGCGGCGCGGCGATGCCCAGCTGCGGTGCTGCTAGCCCGGTGATTCACCAGCGTTTTACGAGGGCAGGAAAGGAAAGGTTTCAGTAATCCTGGCGTGATTAAAGCATTAAGTAGCCGAGTGCGCTGTACCTGGATTTCGTGAATGCGGCCGAAGCCGTCCTTCCAGAAGAACTCGTAGAGGTTGTAGAGGGTGTTGGGTCCGGGCATTTCGTGCAGGCTCTTCACCCTGCCCAGCCGGCGCGGGGGGGGCTCCAGCAGCTCCGCTCCGCGCCCCTCGCCTTTGTTCCCCGCCGCTGCCCGCGGGCTGCTCCGCACCTCCAGCGACTGGCTGCTGCACAGCCTGGGCAGCCCGGGAAACCTGCTGCTGGCAAAAAGCGCCTGGTAAAAGTAAGTCCTCTCACATTCAAATGTCTGCTTGCATTTCATCGTCAAAACTCTGGTGAAGAAAGACATGTCTTTTAATTTCAGAAGGGTCCACTTTGCTCCTGCAGCTGCTTTTTATTTGGTTGCTCTTTCTTCAGTGCCTGCTTTAACTTGTACAAGCAGCACTTCTCCAAACTCTTACTGCATGAGCATCAGTTTACACAGACCATTATTTAACGCTCCCTCCCCTAGGGCTGGAAAAGGGGGGTGGGTCTGGGATGAGACTTGAATAGAACGAACCTATTATTTTGTATAATTCAAATCAGATAAATTTACCCATTTTACATGCAGCCAAAGTTCAGTTTTTCCCTCTTTCCCCCATTAGTTTGGTGGAAATCTCACCTCATCTTTCTCCTACACTAAAAAGGTGGGACTGGGCCTATTTTTTCTGTGGCATTAATTCATTCCCCTATGTTAGAAAATAGGGTATTTTCTGCAAGAAGTTCTATTATAACCGTTTATTATCCTGTAACATGTATGAAAAACATTTGTGCACCCACATATAAGTAGAAATGGCTTTACACAGTAACCTTACAAACAATTCCTGTAAATTACAATATTCAGGGATGTTATACGATTTACCTTTTGGACAGGATATACTCCATAAGCAGCTTGTATCAACTTTTGTGGAGGTCTGCACAGTTTCAAAAGTATTTGTTTTCATATGTATTTCTGTATAATTCCAGAGGTGTTAATGATAATCATGTTGATTAGTTTGAGAAGTGATGTGGAAGAGACTACCTTCGTTTTCAAGTGAATCACATGCTCAGATAAAACTTGAGGACAGAGGAAAGTCTCAATGAAGATCCACATTTCCAGAACTTAATTATGAATAAACTGCTGGAAAAGTAAGTCTAGTAAGCTTCCAAGTTATTAGCTTTTGTTTTCATTATTTACTTTCACTTCTATTTTTGAGGCTGAATTCCAATTAAGATCTGTGTACATGCTTACTTTTGCCACTGATAACTCCACTGAAATAAATTACTCTGAAGTTAGACAGGCCCATCAGTCTTTATAGATACAGCAGTAAATATTACAGGAATAAAAGACAGATGGTAAACAGTCTTAAAATCTGTTAAAGTACATGCTGGTTTAAGCTAAAATCATGTCTTTGAAATGGGCTTCATCATACTTGAAAGAGTCCAGAGAACATCAACTGAAAAAAAGACGAGAAGGTTTTAAAAAATTGCATAAGAAGGTTGAGAGACTTGCTTCCTGTGGGAAAGATGACTACCAGGACCATGACAACAGCCTACAGATGTTACATGTTTTGTTAAAAAAAGGTGCATGTCAGAGGGAGAAGAAAGAAAATAATGGGCTTAGTTTGCAGCTGCAGATTTCTCGGTTACTTTTTCAGGTAGCCTTGGTACCTCATATTTCAGACAGCCGAGGCATCACAGGACATTATGTACTTGCTATCACTGAGCTTTGTAAGAACAGGTTTGAGAACATCATCAGGCACATCAGGGTACCTCTGAAGTTTTCCTTCCTACATTTCTATGTAGTGTAGCTACATTATTTCTTTAATATTTGTCTAAATATGGTTTGAGAGACACAGGTACATAGATTTTAAAATTATATTCATATTGTCACTTCTAGATTGCTGGAGGGAATATGTGCACCCTTCCTAAAAACTCCTGCTCACAGCTATCAGTGTGGTTGATTTTTTTTTTTTTTGCAGTAATACATGGTTAAGGTAAAGCATCTGTTTCTATTAATAAGCTAGTGAGATAAACTTAGATACATTATGTGTAAAGGTTACAGTTTTGCAATTGGTAGTAGTTTCTCTGGATATACCTTTTTCCGGTTTCCATATTTGGAATTCACTACTGTTCACTATTTTCCCCACCAATACCTCTTTTCTATGAAAATCATTGTAGGACAGATTGTTTGAAGCCAAGGTACTTGAAAAAGCTGCAGAAGCTTTATCATTCAAGTACTTCATCAGAACAGTACCTGCTTTCCCTCTGAGGAGTTTCTGGACATGGCAGTAGTCCCAGCACAGGAACTGTGTTGTTTAACCCCCTTTGCACTCAGTCATCTTCTCGGTTAACGTATTGTTAGATTTTTTGCAATAAAATGGTCTGATACACAGATCTCATTTAAAAAAAGACCAACATGTAAACACTCAGAGAATGTGCAATTTCAGTGAAACGGGGGCTCACCTGGTGCAGCAGCTGAGACAGCTGCAGGCATTCAGATCTCATTATTGGCAAACCTCAGCAAGTTTTTAATACCAGTCAAACATTCTGTGATTACCGGCTATCAAGTTTATATGTGCAGCTTATACAATCAAAGTGAAGCCAAATTCATGAAAAGATTCTAGCTATCCATTGTGCTATGGCTCCTGAGGAATTGGATGCATTCTCTGTTGTCTGGATAGACTGGTTTTGGTTTTTAATATGGTGCTCAGCAGTGCAAAGTCTAAGACAGTTTATTTCATTAGTCAAGTGCAAATATTTATTACTGTAAAGAAACAAACAAACCACAAATTATGGAAAAACCTGAAAAAACCCACACCAAAAAATCCACCCCAAAATAACCGACTCCGATGTACATAATTAACTTTGAATAGGTTTTTATACTTGGTCTGCTTTTAAAGAAAAAGGGGAATGTGCAATTTGAGAAGAGTCCTGACCCAGGAGTGTCTGAGACACCTCCATTACTACTTACCATCTTGCAATTTTATTACAAGGATTCATCAGTGTTTTATAAACAAAGCCAAAACTACCCCATCCTGAAGAACTTCCAGAGTACATTATAGGCAATAGCTGAGTGTAACAGAAATAAATAAATGAAGAAAGCACAAAGTAGCAATGCATTAAGGATGAAAATTGCCAAATTTCTTTGATACAACACAAGAAGGTTTTAAGGGGGAGTAAGGATGCCATCGTGCAAATCTGTATAGAGCACCTTCCTTGCACAAAAGGAGGTAGGAGTGGACTGACATCCACAGAAACAATTTTTATGTAGTGCAGGTGGTGGACCACTGGTAGGTCTGATGACCAGTGGACTGAAAATATTTATAAATAATATATATTTCTAGGCAGTTTGCTAGAGGGAGTAGACATTCAGAGCCAGTAACAGTTGCAGGCTCTCGTACCCTATTACAACACCACTCTACAATAACATCAGTAATACCACAGTAACCCATCAGTGCAGATACGAGTTTCTTTTCCTAGATAAATGGTCCAAAAAGAATACTCCAGACAACGAGAGCCAAATTGTAAGGTGGTTCAATACCTAAATACAGGAAGGGAGTATTTATGAATGTGAGTGAATACATGTGGGCTACCACAACATGGAATATGTAATTAAACCATTCGCTTCTCTTTGCTGTGCCAGATCATAATTGTGTGGTTCCATTTGACTTTCAAATTAGAGTTTTTAGTGCATATATGTGCCACTAATGTTCCTGCTTTACTGACAAACTTCACATCCTTACTACTGCAGAATCTGAGTTGGAGGTCAAACTTGCAAACTGCAACATGTTCAATAGTCAAATTATGAGTAAACCCCAAAATTTATGCTACAAGAGATGGATAAAACTCAAATGAGTTTCCTAAAGTAGACTTGAAAAAGAGAAAGGAATAGCAAAGGAAAGGAGCCAACAAACATTTGAAAGGGTAGCAGAGGGTGAAAGGTTCAGAGAGTAACCTAAGGTGGTGGAGGGGTTGGCATTGCCTGGTCCCATTTTCCTCCCAAATATGAACACAGACTTGTTTCACGTAACAGAAATCCAGCAGTATTGCCACAGAATTCCCAGGAATAATGGTGAGTATAGTAGCTATTACACAAAATCTCCTTCCAATCCACATAAAGCCACAAAACCATGAAGAAGGGAGGAGTTCTGACATCAGCACAAGCCAACCTAAACACATTTATGTGACTTACAACATAAATATTTTCTCCTACTGGTACAACCTTCTAGTATATATATTTATCAGACATCTTAACATTGACTCGGAAACGCATTCAGAGTTCTTTAAATTTAAACAATGACGTTTGTCCTAGCCTGTTGGTCCTTCGAGTCTGAAAATATGTTTTATGTAACAAGTCAGTTGGGACTTTTGTTATTTCAAACAAGTTGGAGCACATGCCCCTTCACAGCAGACATGCTTCAGTTTCAGTTAACTTTTGGTATGTAACGGGATCACAGTATAAACTCTACTTGGCTTATTGATAATTTAGATTATGTATTATTTTTGGATAATTTGTCTTCAAATCCACAGTCCTGCTGTTCTCTCAGTCTAGACCCCCTAATGGTCTGATTAATTGTACTTTGTTACCTTCGTTTAGTTATTTCTAAATCCAATTTAAACTTGCCCTCCTCTTTGCATGAACTTTGTCAAAGTTCACTTGAAGCTCTTTGTGTCAATAACATTGGTATTCAGAGTCAATGGCTACATTATCATCTTACCAGGAATTCTGTTTTCTTAAAATTATTCTCACCTTTTAACAGTCTTGGCTATATCTGACTTGTAATTATTTGAACATCATTTTATGATATCCAGTATAATAAATACTGGAGTGCATTACATAACTGTTTAAATAGCTACAAGTATAAATCATCTGTAAGTATAATTTATGAAAGTAGAAGAGATTTGATCAGAGGCATTTAACTTTGCCCAAGTAACACCTTCACCTAAGACTACACATATAGGCTATTCAGAACATTTGCAAAGAAAAACTGAAAAAGAGCTGCAATGTCAGAAATGTAAGCAAAGATTTTCAGTGTAGTTTAAAACATCTCTTCAGTGAAAAAGCCAGAGTTAGTAATGATTTTTGCCTTTTCTGACTGTCCTCAAACCCATTGTCTGAAAGATCCTTTCAAATTGTGAAGTTACTTCTTTGCAATTTTAAATGCTTTCTAAATTCCTGGTTTTTCCTGAAAACAGGACAAATTGAAACTTAACAGGCTAAATACTAATTGAATAGTATACAAAAAGAAGACATGTAAGTCAGAACAAGCAAGCCAGGTGTATCAACACCACTGTGTGTTCAGCACTTAATAAAACCCCCATGAATCAACTGTAAAGAATTCAGCTCTACTTGCAGACTTCTCATAGGTTTAGATCCTTGCCCTGTATATCTTATGGCATATGACTCTAAGCTATACAAAGAACCAGTTGCCTTGAAGTCCAATGTTTTTAAACACGAAAAGTATGGCACTACTAAAAATGATGGCATCAGGAGGGTGGTAAGGAGCCAGAGAAACAGAAACTGGGTGTAGTCTGGTGCTTTGCAGAGCTGTAACACTGCTGAAGTTGCCACCCCACTGTCACTGTGCCCTTTTAGTCTAGAAGGCTGCCATTTTAATGAGTAACAACAGCACCCTCCAAGCATTAACATCTTCAGATGGACACTTGCTGGTTTGCCACAAGAATGGAGGGCACGTGAACACAAGCTTCAGTATTGTAGCCTATGAGAAACACAAACAGCAAATATTAAAAGACAATTCCTGAAGAAGATTAAGTCTCCTCAGTATGGAATTCAGACCAAGGACGTGGCCACAGAGTAAAAGCTTTTCTTCCAGCTAGGAAACCTGAATTACATCCAAGAAAATCACACCTCCTCTGTGCACAGATTTCCAAGAAATGATTTACTTACCCCAGAGTTCACCTGCCTCTGGCATCACTCATAATCTGAATCATAGTTTTGCCACACTATCTGTTATTTTGTGGACAATTTAGTTTCCTAGAGGGTTGGGAGTACAGATCTTCAGCAGTCTACTCTAACCCTTGGGTGCAGAGCACTGCCAGACGGAGGGAGCAGTGAGGGGCCAGCAGTGGTTCTCAGTGACTGCCCTGCCCAGAAAGCAGAACTGACCCGACCGTATTTCAGTACAGGTGCTGCCACATGCAGCAGCAACTCAGCTGTGGTGAGTAAATGCATACCAGTCTGCTACAGTCTGTAACAGCAGGCAGTAATTACCACATTTAATCATATCAAAGTAATTAATTCTTAAGTTTGAATACCAAGATGCTATCACTGACGCATGGAGTCATTCATTCATACCTCATAAAATTATTATGCTTGCTGCTGAATGTACTGCATCCCACACAGAGCCATTACTTAGAAAAGTAAGATCATTAGTCATGATTTACTACAGAAGAACTAGAGCGCTGTGCTAAATCCAGCCACTACTAGTAATTCCACAATTACAGAAATCAGTATTAAGCCATTTGCACATTTAGTAGGTTGGGGGTTTTTTCAAGTTTATGAAGGGTGGAGAATAGATCCATATGAATCCATAAAGCTTTTTAAGAGAGAATTATGCAGAGGGACACTGGCTGACTTGCTTGGTTAAACCTCTGCAACAGGCCCTTCCCATTATACTAAATTATGATTTTGCTACTGTTGCCATTAGAGCTGGTCCAAAGTAGTGTCAGAAGTAAATAATGCTTTAAATTGAGGAGAGGAAATCAGCACCTGAATACTGCACATTAATCTCTTCTACATAAGACACTCAAGCACTGCCATGGCTGGTTCCAGCTTGTGAGGCACAAGACTCAGCACAAGAGAAAGAACTGTGTGTTACAGGGTAAGGCTCAGAGCCTAAACAAAGTTTAAACTGAAGCAGACCAGTTCCCTTTCTCAAAATTACCTGATTCTGATACAGAGACCAAAACCAAGCACCATCTGTTCTGAATTATGCTTCCAATATTTCTACACTCTCAATTTGTGAATTCATGCTAACAAGAAACAGAATTCAGTATTCTTCTGAAGCAAGTTTGTCATATAACCAGGACAGCTGTACCGTACATGCTCCTTCCAGTATGGTGAAGATTTATACTAAACTATTTTGAACCAACAGAGGTTGTTCCTAAAGCTCTACAAACTATCAGCAAAATAACACCTCATGATACAACATCAAGTACCATAACTGTTACAGTATTAAGCAGATGTTATTTAAAAAGCATTCTTCTGCCACAAACCACCAGCATTTCTTCTGTAATCTAGAATTATACTGCAGTCTTAATTAAAAAAAAAACAAACTCAGGAATCTTTCCTTCACATTCTTCCAAATTCACCTTGTGAGAAGTCAAAATGTTTTTTGATTCAGTAATAACTTCTGTGGTGACACTGCACTGTTTAGCAGTTATGAAGGTTTTATTGCATGGTTAATAAATAGAATATAAATAACAAGAGAAACAGCTTTTATTTTAGCAACTTCTCAACAGTACCAAGACAAAGGAGGAAAACGACCACAGAATTTATTTGTATTTCCTAATGCTTTCGTTGAGTTTACTTTGGAGACTCTCTTTCTTCTTGTTTTCAAACTTCAAAATATTTCTGACTAATTGTTAGAATTTTAAGACAGGTTAAGTCACAAGTATAAATTATCTCTCCGTTTAAAAATATTATGTAAAGTGCCCTTCTCAGGATTTTTTCAGCTCAATGAATGACTTTATTTAAGCATTTTGAAAAACAGTATTGTTGAGCAGACACAATAATCAGATAAATAATATTTCAAACATCAGTACAAACTTCATTTACAAAACCTTTTCAGAACTCTTCTGAAAAAGGATCTCCAGCTGATAAAAATAAAATCTATTAATTACCCTGAAAACCAGACAAGTACTTCTCTTGAACAAAGCGGCCCATATGCTTCTGCCCTCTGTGGGCATAATACAAGGAGCACAGTGCCACACGAAGAAGTATGTGCTGTGACATATTTGTATCTTAAAGTTTTAAAAAATATTTTTATGTTAAGATTTAGTTCCTTCTTTGCTTTCCCATTCACCTATGAGAAGACATACGTTGCTAAGTAAATATGTGGCTATACAGATGCATATAAAAAAAGTCTTCTAAAGGACCTGTCATAAATTTCAACTCTGTCTTTTCAGTTATAGAAACAGGTACATGGATCCACAGTTGTAACAAAATGCCCATGCGAAGGACATCACTTCCGGAAGCGTTTAAAGAGCGGGTGGATGTGTTTGTTTGAAGATGCCTTGCTCCGTGAGGAGTGGTATTCCATGTAAACTGTATCATCTGCTCCAGACATGGAGCTCATGGTGCCTGTACGCCGGGACACCTGCAATACAAGGAGCAGAACCATGTGCTTAGTGCGTGATCAGAGGTTTTACAAATATTTTCATTGCATGTGACTTAGAAGATTTATTTCAAAATCTGTAACAATAGTTCTCTTATCTTCTCCTTCAAATATGATGGCAAAGGACATGAATTCCATGTCTAATTTCTTCCCAGCACCCAATAAATGTATTATTCTAATAGCTAAAGCCTCCTGCAGATTAAAAAAATAAATCTGTTCTTTAACATTTCACAAAGATACCGGGTCATCAATGACATCACATTTAGAACTGGATGGAAATTAAATAGTCCAGTTCTGTCTCATCTGTGATCATCCTTTTCAAAGAATTCTTCATTACCTGAGCTGACTTTGAACCATATTCTCCAGCAACTACTTCCTCCTCAGCATCCAGGTCAGATGCTTGTAGGACTTTCTGGAGAAGCTGCTGCTGTTCTTCTTTGGTTGAAAATGAAAGTTCTTCTTCCTCCATGCCTGCCAGCTTTGTGATTACCTAAGAAACAGAGCACACTACAAGGTGAGGGCTCTTCCTCCTCACTGTTAGCTATTCAAAACCAAGACAAGGATTTCTGATTCCATATCCTGTTGGAACTGCCTTCAACTTTTATTAATGCTCTGAACAGCTTAATGATACATACAGCAGCACAGATACATATAAAATCTTGCTAAGTGGTGTACATATACATACACACATATGTCCTGTTATATTCTAGCTGGAAATGCAAAAGACAAACCTTTGGGGGAAAAAAAAAGAAAGAAGACAAGCTCTGGGCAGAGGATGCCACACCATTTATACCAGCTTGACCAAGAACATGACCAGAGCACATATAGCTTAGATACATATTCTACTTACTGCAAGATTAGGGTCATGCTGTGGGCTCTAGATTTGTCTAGTTTAAGTACTAGTACTTTATGTTTAAAAAAATAATCCACTAGCTTTGCAGAGACTGAGAATTTTAGCAATAAGCATTCAGGAATATGGGGAAAAAGCCCTGACAAATTGAGACGTACAGTTGTTGAGAGACAGTGCAGCAAACTGCAACAGAGCGAAAGGACTCCTCCAGCCCTGGAGAACTTAGACACTGGGTAACTTCACTGTTAGGTTTGTTCTCCTTGGAATCCTCAGTAACTCATCTCATAACCACAGATGCAGGGCACATATGATCTACTGGCAATGCAATGCCATGGGCTCCAGTAGCTGACAAACCTCTTCTAAAGAACTGAAAAGATCTCAAGCTTCTGTTACAAAGCTTTGCAACAGGAGCTTGCTTTCTTAACCAGAGGTATTTTGAAAATTTCGTATCAATTTTTCCTGCAGTTAAATGCATTCTGTAAGCATATGTTTATACATAACAATCAGTTTTCTCACTGTTTCCAACTTGACAAGGTTTTGAGAAAGACATTCTAATTCAGGCACTGATTATGGAGTGTTTCCCCTCCTCATCTTTCCTGCTTACCTCTTGAGCCAATACAATTAGAAACTAATTACCTCAGCAATCTGGGCTGGAGCAGATAACAAAGACTGTAAATACAGTTTAAGGTAAAATCCACATTAGCTGCCAAGTTCTGTTTTTAAAAAATGGAGTAGGGAAACACTAAGAATGAATAATCAGTGCTGTGGGCTGTTGCTCATGGCAACTTCTAATTTGAAAAAGAATGTTTTCCTGAGAGATGTCCGAGCCTGGAGAATCCATTCCTGGAAGCAATCTATCCTACATGGCTAAAGGAACACTATGGTTCTCCTTCTTCTTTATGCAGGAGGATATGTGCTATGATCACTTCAAAAATAAAGAAATAGGAGTCACAAAAATCAATTTTAAATTGCATTTGCCTCTTTCCAGCTCTGGTTGCAAAAGAGTGCTAACATGATTCAAAGAATGGAAAGAATTCCCACTGCATCACTTTTAAAGCTATCCAACTGATGCCACGTTTAAAGTTACCCCCAATTCTTTGATATACAGAGTTCTTCTGCTACTGGTTTAAAAAAACAGTATATCCTCCATTCAGCCTCTAAATAAAGACACAATACAGTGACAGAAACAAGTGGTTAGCTAACCAAAAAAACCTGCTAGCAGTAAACTCCAAGCAGTAAACTGTGATAAGGCTGATCTTTAAGAAGCAAAGACAAAATATGCAATTTAGCAAAAAATACTACTCCAGTTCTCTTTTTGATGAAAGGTAGAGAATGAAGCTATTGAGAGATGGCAAGAAGAAAGTAAGTCCTAGACAAAAAGTGGAAATTTTTACCCTTTTAAAGAAGTAATGAATTTTTAGTAATTTAGGAACAAATATTCTCAGAGAGAGAACATCAGCACTGAAATAATTAACTAAACAAGAGGTAGAGGCTCCATATTTGGAACACTAAGAAGGCAGACATATGCTGGAATGACATACACATAGTTCATCCTTGCTTGGAATGAAGAAACACAATAGATGGTTTTTTGGAAGTTTCTTTCAGCCCTATTATTCTTTGATGCCAACTATGACTAAGTTTGGCAAATAGAAGAAAATAGATATTCGAATGTTTTGTTCTTAAACTGCAAATAAAGAACATTCCAGTACTGGTCAGCAAAAATGTTGCTCCAGACTCTCAGCTGGCCACTTACACTGCTTTTTCTGTCACATTACACCAAAGCTCCTAGGACTACGTCTTCCTTGCAAAATGAAGTCCCTCTATTTTAACTTCTTTCTTAGTTTTAGAATCCAAGGCATTCAAATATAAGTAAAGGGATTGCTCTAATCTTCTTGGCTATAGCCACACAGATCCATTTGCTGTAAATAGCTGCAGCTTAGTACTGATCTACAACTTTGTTGAAATACATTCACTACAAAGGAAAACAAGGTCTTCACCTATAAAGACTGTGACACGTCTGTTTGGGTGTAAGGGCCCCTGAAAGCTCTCCTCTTTCCAGAGCAGCGATTTACTCCAGCCCAGCAGTTCAGCGTGATCTCCCATACTGGTGCCTCTTGAACAGCCAGATGTGGGAGCCTTATTTTTCATTCTTCTCTTCAGTAATGTTTCTCATTGGGAAGGCTTCTAATGAGAGCAGTAAGCTCCAGTTTTGTAAAGGAATAATTTACCTAAACTCAAGAGCTATCATGATGCTCTGTTGCCTTTAACAGCCCAACAGATGAGCATATGGGGCAGCCCATGCATTACAAGAAAATAAATTAATTACACCATGAAATCTATAAAATAGAAAAACTTTGGTGAAATGAGATGTTATGTTTGGAAGAAGATAACATAGTGAAATGCTGGTCTGAGCCTGGAGCTCTTTGGAAATTATTTGTCACTTCTGAAGTTTTGCAAGTTGTCTAAATTGCTACTGCCCACTCTGACTAGAACACCCAACAATGTTTTATGCACAGCCAGTGTGATAATGTAGAATGGGAGACCTGCACAGATGGATGACTGAACATGCACTTCACTCTGCAGAGGTGCCTGGTTTGCAGTTACAACACTGACCTTTCTAGAAGCTGTACAAAGCTACTTGTGTCTGCCCTCACAATAATTCAGATGATAAAACAACACTGGAACAGCTCTCACTTGTGAGAAAACCCCTCATTAATGCATTCCACAGCCAGAATTCTAAAGTACTGGACTGAACACTAACATTAAACAATATGAAAATTACATCCTTAGGCCCCAAGCATAATAAATAGAAGAGAGAAGTTACCTTGAAACTATAACCTTGATCTACAAGAAACCGTTGCCGTTTCGTTGAATATGCCATTTCCTGAGTGTCTTGGGATACAAGAGAATAAAAAAAGGCATTGTATTCCTCTGCAATCATGCCTAGGAGACAAAAGCACTCAGTGATTAGTTCCATTTGGAACACTGCAACAAAGAACAACAAAGGAATAAATACTGAAAACAGGTATTTAAGTTGTCCCCCCAAAAACTATTTGCAAAGTTTAGCTGCACCCAGACCTTGCATAAACTGACATAACATGGAAACTGCTACTCTTGTTCTTAATGACTTGAGGATAGGCAAAAAGATAAAAACGGAAAAGGAAATGTAGACTAACACAATTACAGGTGCTCTAAGAAGAACCTGCTTCTTTATTCTGCTAGGCAAGGTAAAAGATAAAATTATTTTTACGTCTATTATGTAAAGAAGAAGTGAAAAGTCAAGAGCAAGGATTGCAGCGCATGTCAAAAAAGTTCAACAGAAAAGGACAAATGGAAAGTTTCATCCACATAAACTAGAGTTTGCAGTGGTTTTGAATTAAAAAAAGCGAGACAACGATACTTAGCTAAGAATTCACAGGACCAGCATATACCAGGGTGTGTATAATTAATTTTTTTAAACTTACAGTCCTTAAGGTCTATTACCCAAACTGCAGTGGGTTCTTTTAAAATCCAGGGTTTCACTAAGACTTTGCCAATTCACTAACATGGGGTTTGTATGCATTTTCAAAAAAAATGTAACAAGCACGAACTGCACATAAAGTAAGTGTCTGCAGAGCTTAAGTGCGAGTAGAAAGTGTTCTTAAAGAATAGTTTTTCTAAACAAACTCACTCCTTGGCCATGTCTTACAAAAACACACTAGTCGAAAATCAAATCCAATTTTTATAAGCAAGTAATCTGCAGTATCAAAAATGTGATTTCTAGAGGCCTGCTTCTTTGAGTAATACTACAGTTCTTTAAAAACAGGTTTGTGTTGAAGAAAATATCAAGGAATGAAAAAGTGAAAGAACTGAAAGTTAATTTTCTTTCAGCTTTTTTTGTCCTTTGGAAGTTTTCCCATCACCAAGTTTACTGACCCAGAAGATGCTTCATTTTCATTCACTGGTATATAGGTATATTCTCGCTGACTAAAACATAATCCAAGACGATATAAAGAAACATCATGAACATCTGCTTTCTCCTGCTGTAGGATACTATGATCCAAGGCCCAGATCCATCCACCACTTCCTTTACCTTTTTTGGCTCTCAGCACTCGTCCCAGTCTCTGAGCCTCCTGCCTTCGCGACCCACCATGGGATGAAATCTGAATGAGAACATTGGCTTCCGGCAAATCGAAGGACGTGTCCCCTACCTGCAACAGAGCAACAGCCTCTGAGCAGAATCCATTTCCACATATCCCCACCAAGCACACCTTGCTTTGTGAGCTGCAAGATGTCAAATGCACACCATGCATGTGCAGCTTACTCTGAAGACAGGTACAAGGACACAGTGAGTGTACTCACTCACCTTGGAAATGAAAATAGTGTTGATTTTTGGATTGTGCTTGAAGTTTTGTAGAATTTGCATTCTTTCCCCTTGTGCAGTAGGACCATAGATATAGGGTCTGAAAAGAACACAGCATATGGAAATTAAATAAATTCAAAATTTCTCACTCATTTCTTATGAGCTACCATGCAGGCAGTGCAGTACACATTTGAGGGGATATGAAAACAAACCAGATTTTGGTACAGCTTTCAGTTTACTTTTAGCTTGTTTGGCTCTTCATGGCAGCTGCCCAGGGGTTTGTGGAACCCTCTGCAACAACCCAGCCAGCCAGAAAGAAATTCTGACAGTTACAAATGTTTTGCAATTACGTGCACCAATGAAGCTGTATATCAACAGACCGAATACATTTGCTAAGCTTACATGAAAGACTGAAGGCAGCTGTTAAAATAAAGAGATTTTTTTCCTCAAATGTACTGAGTTAGCACATTGACAGCTGCAACCTTTGCTTCCTATTTAAACACTTGAAAATCCAGGCTTCTCTATCAAGGATATGCTGGGTGTCACACACTGGGCTGCTGGATGTTGTTCTGGGAAAATTATTTTTGCTTTTAAAGCTAACCTCTTGCCCCTGCTAATACCTTCTGGGCCTACTGAAATGAGAAAAAGGTCCCAAACATTCCACGAGCAGCTCACAGTGGCATTTCCCATAAGGTTTCTAATGTTTGACAATGAATCACATGCAACATTTAATGTCTCAGTCCTGAAGGCTCACACAAACTCTCAGTCACCCACAGACTTCATGAGTAACTTGGGCTGCTATGAATTTTCCAGGGTCTGGCTGCTTTCTTCCTGCCTAAGCAGAGTTAAAAAAACAAAAAGCTAGGAAGAGCAAAGCCCACACAAAAACAATGAGAGGTAGGAAGGATAGCACTGCCACTGCTTTGTCATCTGTTGCACTATTTTTCCAAATGCTGGTTACCAAGCATCTCCAAACAACAGGAATTAAGTTTTCCAATTTCTGTTTTATTCACATTTCCATACATTATTTCTAACACAAGGAACCAAGCTCAAATTTTTCATTTAATATTGCATATACAGGAATGGTAGCTGAACATAAACATGGGAGTACACAGGACTAAGGTTTTCTATTCTTATCAACTGATTCCTGTGCACTGGCTCCTTTTGCTTTCTTTACCACAGACTTTATTCTACATATTTTTACCAAACAATCCTAATCATCTCTAATCTAATTCTTGTATTTAGTGTACTTAACCAGACTTTTAGAAAAACACAGCTAAAAAATGAAAGAGGCAAATGAGTCAACTCTGAAAAAATACCATCATTATTCAATTAGTAGCATTCAATAATATGTCTTATTTTAAATTTATTTACTACTTAAATTTTGAAGTTAAATGGCAGTTTTAAACTGAAATGAAAGCATTTTTGAGCCTTCCTTTTCTTAAGACCACCGAGAAGGGATTCAAAACCATTTTGTATTAAGAACAGAATAACCCTAAACTCCTGGCTATCAATCCTCCATTTTAATTTGCCCAGATCCCACTTGACAGTGATTCACTGATGTACCTGAGTACTCTTCTGAATCTAGAGCATTAAATGCTAGTTGGATTTTTTTTAATGACTCATTTTCTTCACTGCAAAAAGACATTTGAGGGATTTGCAAAGATAGATTCCTCTCCCATTAACTAACATAACTGACAAAACCACAGAGGCACACTCCTTCAGAAACAGTGATTTCAACATACTCCTACCACCAGTAAAACCAGTCAGCACATGAGTTATACTATACTGGATGACAGACTCATGACAGAGGGAATCCTGGCCAAGCAAATTTGAATTCTGTGGCCCCAAAAAATTACAGTCAAAGTAATTCCTGTCATGTGCATGGTCTTTCCCTGATGGTTCCCCATTACCAAGGGAAAAAAGGTTAAGGGAGGAGCCAGCAGAGACAGCCAGATCGTGGCCACCTCTCCCCTCCATCCGGGAGCCCACCCACCCTGCAAGCTTTCGTCAGGCTAACAGAAGTGCAGTGGGAACTGTGCTCCTGCTGGGCACAGCCCCAGCACTCCTGTTGTATCCTACTGGGCTACTCTCTGCTCCACACATGTACTTCCTGCCCTGCACAAACTAACAGCTCCCTTTGTTTTAGCCTGCTCGCAGCAAACTGATACAAAATTCTCTGGTTAAAACCAAGGCTCCTTCACCTTTGTCCAGCACTGCAAGCCTCCCTTCTTTTCAACGTGGAAAGCTGGATAACCTGGAGCTTCATTAAGTGATGTGAAAAACAGAGGATTCACTTCAGAACACAAAAAGGGAGCACCGACTATTTCTTCAACTAGTTTTCCTGCCACACTTCTACAACATCTACCCCACTTAAAACTGCTGTGCTCCATAGCATCCCCCCCCCAGCACTGCCTGTGCTAAAGGCTTCATCTGTGGTGCACTGAACACTGCTAGAGACATTCCAGAGGCATCATTACAGCTAATCTCTGTCCAGACAGATTAAAAAAATGATGAAAGAGACCACGGGTGTTGGAATTCATCCAGCACCATTAGCTCTGCTTGCTGTTTGATGTCACAGCATGCCAGCACAACATGGCTCTTAAACTGCAGTCAGAACTGATCATGAATTTTGGAAAGTGTAAGGCTTGTTTGTGGTTTTACTGAGAGGAGTACTGCCGAAATTCCTAGACATGAAATCACACACCGTCAAAATGCCCCACCACTTCCAGCAAGCAAGGCATTATTTGCACTTGTCAAAGAAAGGATGAGGCCAGCTTCCATGTTTATGCAATAATCACTCTATGCCTGGTCCTGACAAACTCTCCCTGATCATCCCTCCCCAAATCCTACAAACACGCTGATGCTGACCCCTCATTAAACTCCATTTGTACAACCTTCCATAACTGCACTCATGTTACAGTCATTTAAGGTAACTGAGGAGCTCTAGGGAGAAATATCCTTTTGTTTATGAAACAATTACAGCAGTTCCTGGTAGTGCACTAGTACAGCACAGATCCCAAAAAAGTTTTTCTTAAGATTTTTTAGATAAGGTTAAGACCTTTTCAGAACCTGAAAAGGAAGGCCCTGGGTCCCAAAACGTCTTGAAAGATCCAGAGCATGTATATTTGAAAACCTCTGCCTCAGAGAGACAGAGGAAGCTACCATCCATTACAGAAACAGTTCTGGTGATATTTTTAAAAGCTTCTCATTTTTCCACTGGCTTTTAATAATAATAGAATGGATGGAGAAATACTAAGGCTTTCACAGAAATTCTGGATGTAAACTTCTCTGAAACACATGCTAAACAGTCTTTTGAAACACCAAAGTAACACTGAAGTGCTAGTAAGATCCATCCAAAAATACCCTCCTGAGCCTTTTATGCAGGAGAATTGGAGCTAAAGCATTACGAAAACCATCAGAGACTACTGAGAGCTATGAGATTGCAAGGGCATTGTCATGGAAGGAGGAAAACAATTGGTTGTGAACACTTACTTCCCAAGTCTGACTGCATATTCCTTCAGTGCAAACACATTGTCAGCAAAGACGATGATTTTATCATTCCGTCGCTCGTGAAACTTAATCAGGAACTGACAGGCTCTGAATTTATTTGGGTTCATGGTGTACAGCAGTATCCTCTTCTTTGTTTTGATAGCTACATATTCTCTGTAAAATTCAGGTGACATTGGGCACCAGACCTACGATTAAAAACACACACACACACAGACAAAGTAACGCTCTGTTATTTACTTATTTTGTCCCAGTGGGAATAAAAAAGATATGGGGGGCATGATAATGAATCAGGACTTCCTGTATGGTGCAGGCCACAGATGTTAAGACACTAATTTCTTTACCAAAATGAAAGCTGCCAGTGTGTGTAGTCTCCAGCACCGCCAAAATCTGTTTAACCTCAACATTTTGGCCTTCCAAAATGTCTAGCATTGAGATCCATGACAGAAATAGGCAGCAGGATTGGAAGAAGACTGAAAGATAGTACCTTTATGTTCCATACTTAAATACTTTACTGAACACTACTACTTTTTACAGAGCAGTAATTAAGGGAATGTACTGTCTGTGTAATCTCCCTGTCAGAGCAGTCAAAGCTTCTTCCCACAAAGATTAATTTTCATCCATATTCGGAAAGCTGAGACACATTTTGTCTTCATTACAGAACAAATTTACCAATGTTTTTTTCATATACCCACAAAGGAGTGACCTTTATTTTAACAGCTATTGAGTCTAGAACTTCCAAAACACTGGGACCGAATAGATGTTTTCAATAGACTTCCCTAAGCAGGTGTTTTATTATGTAAATAACTATCATAGTACTTCACAAGTCTAGGCTTACTTTTTCTACTGTAGTGTGAAAACAGAAGAAATTATGAAGTTTAAAAGTTTACACCAAAGAAACGACACTACTGATAGCATATAATGACATTATCCATATGGCATATAATTTAGAAAACATTCTCTCTGCTATACATGGGTTATTCCCTCGTATCAATTGCACAATAGAAATTAACAAAATACTACACAGAAAAGCCTCTTTCGTAACCATCACTCAGCTAAGGAAGTTAAATGACAATTTACAGTGGTTTATTTATACAACATGAATTGTTCTGTACTGTTAACTAGTTTTTTGTTTCAGAACATTTTTTCCAGTGAGTTAAATGCTAGATGATGCTTTTTTTATCCCTTGACTACACTACAAATAAATATATGCACTTAATAGGCTCTGTTGTTATTGTGTGCTGTCTACATGAAAGACTCAGAACTTTTGAATCAGAAGATAATTACATCAAAGTGACAATGAGATATGAATACTGAATATTTGACTGCAGTAAAAAATTTCATCTATTGCTCAATGCCTCTGACTACATGGCAAACCCAATATATTTTGTATTTGCACTCTCTTCTGGATTTGGAAAGGGGTAAGATCTACTTCTCACCGCAATACTTTCATTTTTACATTTTGCAAGACACACACTCCAAGCCAAAAACTTCGTATGGCTACTCAGAAAGGGATAATTTGTAAATTACAAAACTCTGAAAGTACAGGTAAAGAACAGGTTGTCTTTTTTTAAACTTTGTGTAATGTTTTTAACTGTGCTGCTTGTTCTTTTTTAGAGCAGTGAAAGAGCAGCACCTGCATTGACCATGACCTGCCCTGTGAGGCAGCAGGACTGCCCTCTCTGGCCAGCTGGAAAGAACTGCACTTAAAGGGGGGGCCAGACACCTTTCCTGGCTGTGGGGAATAAGCAAAGTTGATTAAGGATGCTACTGCTCAACAACGTGCCAAGAAAATCCGAACAAATATGCAATGCAGTTGAGCACATATTGCACTCGTGATTTATCAGCCATCTGTACTGGACTTTTTTTGTCTTTGCTTTTGGTGGTGCCATTGAATGTTAGTTCAGCACTGGCCTCAAGAAATACAAACGTGCAGAATTTTCCCATCATTCAGAACAAAAGGTAGCGCATGCTTCACTCTTCAATGACTAAAGGGCAGTTCAGGGACTGAGAAGAATTATGCTTGCAAGGCAGAACTGACCAAAATGCCTAGATGCAAATCTGAATTTGAGGACTGGTTACCCTCCCCTCAACATAGTTATTTTCTAGGTGCCTTTCACTTCCATTCTATGAGTTCAAAACAGTGGGGTTTTTTCCTTCTACAACCTCCAGTCTGCACAGTGTTCAAAAAGGAGAACAGCTGACCTGCATCTTTTATTCCAATACCAGAGCTAGGGAGAACTGCATGAAATTAGCAAGACAGGCTTAAAATAAGTCACAACACTAATAACAATAACAACAGCAACAAGAAAAAAGACAAAAAAATCTCAAACCAACAAACCAAAAAAAAAAAAAGGCAGAAAATCCCTACAACCAACCGGTGAAAAAACCCCAAAACCTCAAACAGACAAGAAACAGTTATAAAACTCTACCATAGTGCATTGCATCTGCTAAAACTTTACTTCCATTTAATGAGTCTAGACAAGTTCATGACAAAGCAATGCATTGATGCTTACACAGAAACCTTTTAAGTAACAGAGCTTGGAGAAATTTATACTCTTCCCCTAGTATCTTCCATGTCAATTACCAGAGACAACACAGTGAGTTAGACCTTTAGTCTGAGGTTACTTTAACATTCTAATGTGCCTATATGAAAGATTTTCACTTCTCTTGATACCAGGTTTTCCTCTCATCCATACGCTGGAAACAACGGAGGTCACAGCATTATATTGGAAAAAAATGGTGAGATCCAGCCCTATGTTTTCAAGTTTCACCTTCATATGATCAGGCATGAAAAAAAAAAGATGTTTTCTTACGTTTTTTAAAATTTCTATTATCCTTCTTTGTGTTAAGAGTTGCAAGAATTTTTCTCAAAGTTATAAGCATACTAAACAAATGCTATTAGTACCAAAAAGCAGAGCATCACCTCAGCACACTGGACTTTAGCAATGTAGCCACTGTTCTGCAGCTCCATCCAGTTGGCTTCATAGAGTTTTGGTCCGATCAGGAAGTTCAGGTCAACAATTTTGTCATCTTCTCTAACCAGGGTAGCAGTCAGCCCCAGTTTACAGTGAGCTTGTACAATAGTGAGCACACGTCTGAACATTTTCGCTAAGAAATGCAAGACAAATTTTTTGTTAACTTTCCTGAATGGTTATAAGAAGAGAAACACTGCAACTTAGCAAGTTATTTGCATCAGCTCCTGAACACAAAGCAAGCACAGCATTGGGAAACTGCACCTCAATGCACATACACTTCCAACAAATCTGTGTTACAGCAAAACTTCAGTGATTGCAGCTTTAGTTTGCATTGTCAGGGCACTCTGTGAATCCCAGTAACCCTTCTGGCATCTTCATTTCCCACTGCCCAAGACAAAATTAATATATTCAGAGGTTACATGGCTTGGTTTAGGTCTATACTATTTCCTAGAAAGAACTATGACACAAGGACTCTTGGCTGACTGCCACATTCAGGACTTGCAGGATGTGGCAGAATTACTCATCTTTAGCACTGCTAGATATCACAGAGGAGATGCTATACCTTCATTTCTATGAAACCAAGAAAGAACAAAAGTGACAGAACACTGCCAGCACTACGCTACTTTGATAAAACGGCAGTTAATCACCAAGGTCTACTTCTGAAATCCATTTGCTGCAGACACCCAATTATATTCAAATGAAAGTAAGGCAGAGCAGCTGACAGAATACTGGACGCTATTTTTAGCCAGGATTAGTCCACAGACACTTTAATACTACATTATTGCTTTCCAGTAGCATAGATCTCAATTACATGGCAATTTCAAAGACACCAGTTATTTCTGGATGGTAATATCTATGGTTACTCATAGATATTAAAAGCTGGCCCACAGTGCCACTGCATCTAAGAAAAGAAGGCAGATGAATTCCTCTCCTGTTCAAACGTGTCTACAGCAAAATTATACAAATGTAAATCAGGTATTTTAAGAGCACTTTATCAACCTACACAGAGAAACTTGTACTTTACACTGCCATTATAGAAAACACAGTGGCTGATTTGCAGGGTTTCAAAAAACTAATGGTCAGCTGAATTGTGTAGTATCAGGAGAAGGGGAAAAAAAAAGTAAAACAAGGCAGTTTACTTGTCTCAAAACCCTAAGCCATGGGTTTACTCACTACATTAATCATGAGAAGAACAGCAATAAAACAGCCCAGAGACATTAATGTGCGTAACATGAAAGGTTTGCAGGCCCTTTCCTTACCAGGGATAGTATGTACTTCATCCAGTATCATAAGGCCCCACTCTTGACTTTTAAGCCACTCCATTACTCTCTCTGCTTCCCAGGACCTTTTTGTCGTGTGCCCTAGCATGGAATATGTGCTGATGGCAACAGAACAGCCAATGGGCTTGTCCTTGGCATCAGACGTGAAGCGACAGATCTGGCTGTCGTCAATGGTGGACCACATCTTGAACTGGGCCTTCCACTGCTCCACGGACACCGCGGAATTCCCAAGCACCAGGCACCGCTTGCGGACCGTGCACGCAGCCGTCACTCCCACGAGAGACTTGCCAGCACCTGCAGGGCAGGAGGAGTGACACTCATTAGTCATCTCTCAGACACCACTGGAGTAGGAGGAAAACAAAACAAAAGAGCAAAGGCAAACTGTGAGCGGATATGACATCATGCAAATTTTTTGTTGTTTCTTTGCCATAACAGTCTTAAAGAAATCAAGTATTTGCTTCTTAAAAAAACAACTGGATTGTCTACTGGACACATAACTGTATTTTCTCAAGAAAATAACTGCAAACAATGGCTTTGACAATCAGAAGCAATCATTTTAATGCTTTTTAATGTCAAAAGCATTTTAAATTACAGGTGGCCACAGAAAGCTTCCCTAGGGGTTATCTATTCCTCTGTCCCTGCCAGTCATGTGCATGTCACACAAAGCAAGTCCTTAAATCTTCCCACTCCTCCTTCAAACTTCTCCCAGCATCTCTCACACACTCTCAGGCCCTCCTCATATAGCCCATGTGCCTCCTCCACCCCCAATACTGAGGGCACTGGCACACAATCTCCTGTTCACTCCCTTTTTGACTGTAGATTGTCCCGGTTTGTATGTTTCCCATTTCTTCCTCAAACTCCCCTGCTCAGCACTTGTGCACAAAAGCTCTTTTCTTCCTTGGACGCCCCTTTATGCCACCTTTGTATTCCCAGCTCCTCTGTTTCCCTATTCCCAACCAAGGAACACATTCCAATGACAACAGCTTTGCATTTCACAGGAAGATGAGCAGAGCTGGCAGAGGGCACAGTGACAGCGTGACTGGCAACATGAAGGTGCCACAGCTGCTCCCCAGCCCCACAGTCCCTGCCAGACACCGAGAGCTCCGTGACCCGGCTCTCCCTCAGCACAGCCTCGCCACCCACTCCCTAAAGCCCACCAGGACTCTGCACACTGGCACCAGAACAGTCCCTGCTGTTGTACAAAATCTAGGCAGCTGTCATATTTGGAGTTCACTTTACTACAAGCAAATAAAGAACAAAACCTCTAACTACCAACC
Organism: Ptilonorhynchus violaceus; assembly: GCA_013397565.1. Classification (NCBI taxonomy): domain Eukaryota; kingdom Metazoa; phylum Chordata; class Aves; order Passeriformes; family Ptilonorhynchidae; genus Ptilonorhynchus; species Ptilonorhynchus violaceus. The sequence goes on along the minus strand of VZRJ01008190.1, from coordinate 1,198,871 downwards.
CAGAAACTTACCACATGGCAAGACAATAACACCAGACCTGGCTCGTCCATTCCCAAACATTTTCCTTAGGCTCTTCTCTTGATAGGGCCTAAGGACAGCAGTGGGTTTCAGATCTATATTAATATCAGGATTCACGGAATCATTTCTGAAATCATATTCTGCCAGCAAGGGGTATTCCAAATGGATACAACGCTTCTGAAGTTCTTCAATCATCTCCTGAAGACGAAACAAAACTTCAGCTGGTAAATTCTCCACAAGTGAATTACTTTTTTTCCCTAAAAATAACTACAGTATCAAGTGAAGTTATTTATGTTTTTTATGCTTATGAAGTTTGCAAGAGTTACGGTTTATTCCAGAAGCTTTACCTATGATCACCCCCACCTCCTCAAACATTTTAAACAAGATTCAATATTAGAGAGAGCTCTTTAGGCAGATGGAAGAACATGACACATTCAGCTCAGGTTGTTGCTTATCCGGCAATGACTAAACTACACCCCGCAGTCCTGCAACAAAGTGTTCAGTAACAGACACAAAAGGTTCTCTATGTTACACAAAGCTGCACATCTGTTATCCTGAAAACCTCCCTACTCTGGTATGAAGTTATTCCAAGACAGCGACAGGCTGAATCAATCACCAAGAGGCTGTTGGTTTGGTTTGGGTTTTTTACAATAAACAAAACAGCTACTAAGTCATCCTTTTTTAAATTCCTTTTTCCCCCACTAAGGCATCACTAGAATCACCAAGTCCAAAAACAACTTGAGAAATTCTATAGAAGCTCTTTAAAGGCCAAGCAGGGACAGTGCTCTAGCCTCCAGCTCCGCTTCTCAAGCAATGAAATTGGAACCACCAGGAAAGAGTTCCTTCTGCAAACATGAATTACAAAACAAAAGCAGGAAGAAAAAACTAAGTTTAAAAAAAAAAGATCTTTGAAAGCAGCCCTCCACTGAATTTTCACCTGTCTTGCACAAAGCAATACTCAGCCACACGTGACAGGAACCTCCCTGAGTCCCTGGAGCCTCTCTGGCCTGTGAGCACTACACTTTGCAGGCTGGGAAGGAACAACACTCAGCCTGCCATCCTCCAGGATTCTAAGATTTTGGAAGGTAAAAGGAAAGAAATGTTAATGACTTCCAGTGATTTCCCCTAGCAAACAAAGAGCCACAGTACTTCCTATTAAGGTCTCATGCTTATGTGCAATACTCATACCTGCTTGACTTCAAAAGACACTGTCTGCGTTTCCTCCTCCTCCTCCTCATCTTTGTCCATCTGTTCATAAAACTCAAATAAGTCAGCTGGGACATCTGGCTTATTCTGAGCATCTGTTCCCTGGGAAGTTGATGGACCCAGGCCACCTTCACTGGATTTGGAAATCTAAAATAGAAGAACAGGAACTTTCACCAAGGGCTTCATTAGAGGCACTCTCTGGCCTCTTCCCCCCTCAAATTTGAGTTCATTAAAAAGGCAGAGTTTGTTGCTGGTAGAACAAACAAACAATAACTACTCCAAACTACTCAGTAGTTTACCTACAGTAACTGCAGTAATTTTAGAACACGCCTGGACATACCGCTGATTTACTTGTGAATGTCTCTGTAATGAGCTCTGTCTCTTCACCCTCAGCATTTCTCAGGCGACAGTCTTTAATTACATGGTCTTGCAGAAGCTGCTGAATAACATCGGGGTGGGTACTTTCCACAAAATACCTAAAATTAAGGAAGAAAGAAAAATATTTTTATGAACTAATCAACTGAATAACTCACAGGAAGAGTGGCGTAGATGCTTAAATACATAGCTGTCCCAGATGCACTGTCAAGCATCCAATCCTGGGGCGCTAATTTAAAAATAAAGACTTCATGGCAACCAAAACTTTTAAAAGATGCCTCAAACCAAAACCATCATGTACTTTGCAGTTATCCATCCATCTTGCTCAAATGTTCTCTAACATAACATGAGTGGCGAAACTTCAGCAGAATTGCCCACACAGAGCTCTCGTATACACATCTTATTTGTGACATGCGACTGAAGTAAATTGTTTTGAGACTGAACTGAGGTGAGTTTGTGAAAACACTGGATGTGGTATTTTAAAGTCCTGTCCACAGCACCAAACAAGCCCAAAAGACAAAAATCCAAAACTTCCAAGACACAAACCAGCTAAAAATTTAAAATTGCTGCATCTTGGAGATTCCTCAATGACGATGCTGGTTCAAAATCACAGTTAAAATAGGAGTTGACTTCTCCAGGTCCCTTCCAGCATTATCCTCTAGCTTAAAAACATATCCGATTCAACCAAGCCACAAGCACCCACCTCTTGCCAATGAATTTGCTTATTCTTCCTGAATAGCGGAATACAAGTCAGAATACACAAGACTGCAGGACAGCTGTGAAAAACTTGTCTAACCAGACTCACGTGAATTAGGAAGGAAGGAATGAATGAAACAAAGATTTGAAAACCTCAAGGACACATTCAAAGTCCAAGCAATACAGAAACAAGCTAGAATATCAAATTTGCAACCTACCTCAAAAAACGTAGCAATAACCAGCACTAGCTCAGGACAGCCAAACAGAATTCACCACCTAATGCATCAAATACTTTCAACAGCTGCAAAAGTGATCCTGTACTGAGAGCTGCTACACTCAGCTGGGAGCTGGAGAGCTCCTGAGAGCACTCACTCACACACAGGTGAGCGTTTGGAGGGCTTCCTGCCACAAGAATGAAGGAAGAAGCCACTTACCTGTTATGTTTCAGAACCAGCTTCACCTTCCCGTAGCTGACAGTGCACAGCTACAAACAAACAGAGCAGTCATTAGGAACACGCAAAAGAGCAATTCCATGTTTAGGACCAAATGCTGCAATGAGTTCAGGTCTTTGTGGGAAAGCACATTACCACAAAATATTTACTTGCAATGCTGTTCTGCTCATGCAACCAACCTGAAAAGGTATTTTCAGAAAATGCTCACATCATCTTACGCAGAAGATGATCAGTCACAGATATTCACTTTTTATACCCAACTGCGATCTGCTTCCAAGACTGTGAGAACATACTTGCAGCATAAGGCAGGCTGTTTTATAGTGCCCTGCTATGCCACACGGCTTCCCATGTTCACACTCTTCCTTCAGGGCAATCTGAGGAAACTTTCTCCAGTACAATTCCTACTGGCTGAAAGTATCTGCACAGACACTTGGGTGTACTTTTTTTTTTTATAAACCCCACACAGAATATATTAAGAAAATAGTATGTGTGCAGCAATATGCTATGCAAAAAGACAAAAGAAAAAATAATGTTCCCTTGAAACAGTGACAGAACAATAAGACTGTTAAAAACGATGAATGATTAAAAAATAATAAATCGATTAGCCAGAGATAACAGGAAAGAAATTCCTTAGTAGCAACAGATGTACTTCCAATGGCAGCAAAATAGCCTTACCTTGATAAACTGAATTATTCCATCTGGGACACCAGTCTTGCTGAGTTTTTGCAAATACTCAGTGATGTCACTTGTCTGTAAGCCCACACTCACAGCAGCATACAGGGAGTAAGCAGTCAGTTTGTACTCGTGGATGTGGGTGGGTCTGCACACAGGCTCAGCAATGGCAACCAAAAAGTCCTGTGCGTATTTGTAAACTGGAGAAAAGGCTTCCAGAAATATATGGCCATCAGGAGCCTACAGAAATAAAAAGAAATGCTGAAGGCACAACAGTGTTAGTTGAACTAAATCAGACTAAATCAGGGATTTTGTACAAAGCAGCCATTACGACACAGTGAGAGTCTGCTATCCAGGTAGTAATGTATCATGGCGTTTCAAAAAAGGGTTTGCCCTAATGAAGTTACAAGAAAAGAAAGAAAGGAGATGCAGAAACACATAACTTGTCTTCTGAAAGGGTCTAGGCACTGATTTGTCCATGTCCCTTCCATGGCACTATGCATAAAACACACCCAGATCGATAAAGCTTTTCCAGACTGACGTGTTGGGGTAGTCCTTTTTTTTTTAATGCTAAGCGAATTGCTTGAGCAGAGGCAAGCTTCCAGCCCCATTCCCCTGGAACAACAGAACTCCTCGCTCATTTTACACAGAATGAACGCATGACTGGAGGAAAGATGGCACTTGGGTGTCACAGCACTCGGTGACAGGCACCCTGCAGACGCTGGCTGGGCAACTACCTCTTCTCTAGATGCTGCACCACTGGCCAGACCTTGGGCAAGTTTATCGACGCCCCTTTCACAGGGCAGAGAAAACAAACGGGATCAGTTACGGAAGATGCGATCAGCCTGCCTTAAAGCTGTTTTATTCCAACATACAAACTCTGCTGCTGTGTCACTGCAACAACAGACCCCTCTCGTGTCATCAGCCAACGCGCTGTTCTACGGCGCTCCCTGAGACGTCTGGCTTAGAGTGCTCCTGTGCCCAGCCCGGTCTACAGCACACCCGCGGCAAGGGGGGTCCGAAAGCGGGGCCCTGCCTGGAGACCGCTGGAGTTGGAGCAATTCCCTGCGCATTCCCAGGGGCTCCCGTCCCGAGTGTCCCCGCCCCGAACCGCAGCAAACCCCGCTGCGAGCGCGCTCCAAGGCCACCCCGGGGCTCTCCATCCGCACACTCCGGCCCGCCCTGGAACTCACCGCTAGACCCCCAGTTGGTCCCGGCTTCCCCATGGGGGACCAACACACACTTCACCCTACTCCCCGTCCCCGTCCCGCACTGATCTCTCGGGCACACGGCGCCGCCGCCCCTCCGCGCACGCACCACCCAGAGGGGCCGCGAGCTGTGGTCGGCCTTCAGGGGCATCTGCAGCCGATAGTCCTTGGCGCCGTACTCGTCCACCTTGGTGCCGCTCTCCTCCACCTGCTTCCCCGCCGCCGACGGCACCGCCTCCTGCGGCTCCTTCCCGGCACCTTCGTCCTCGTCGTCTTCGTCGTCATCGTAATGGCGCTTCTTGGACTTCTTCTTATCTGGGAGCAGAGCGGGAGCTGTGACGAGCCCTGCACAGGGTCCCCCCGGCCCGGCCCGGCCCGCTCCGCTCCCCGGCCCCGCTCACCCCGCTCCTTCCTGCCCATGGCCGCCGCGCGCCGTGCTGCGCCCGCCCGCGCGTCACTTCCGCAGGGCATGGGCGCCAGGGGAGGAGACACCAGTGGCTTTCTGTGCCCGGGGCCGCCCCCGCCGCGGGCAGACGCGCGGGCGGACGGAGAGCGCGGCCTCGGATAGAGGGCAGCCGCAGTCCGCGCCAGCCTCGGACCAGCGGGAAAGGAGGAAGAATAACTAAAAATAATAAAAGACATTAAACACTGACTTCCGCAAAGCGCACTGTAAATAACAAGAAAGCCAACTCGGAATTGAGGTACGAGAGTGACATTGCGCAGTATTCTGAAGTACAGAATTTTTAAAAGAGAAATGACACTGTTGTCCCTACAGAGTGTTTTAATATATTTCTAAGTACAATTCGTGTCTGATTTTGGAAATACAAATACATTTCGAATGGTTAAAAACAAAAATTAAAAAAATATTTTGAACATCAGCCAGCTGAAAATATATTTATCTAGTAAATAATCTCTCAAAGCTTTTATATATTTAATTATTCTAACTAAACATAGTACCCTTAAAAAACAAGTTCATAAAAATGTAGAAATGAAATTGTGGAATAAGATTACTGGGATATATACACACACACATTCAATGCATACACAGAATTACAAGGGGGGGGGTTGTTGGTTGTTTTTGAGTTTGGAAGGTTGTTAGACAACGGAACTAGTAAGCAATGCCCAACTCCTGTGTTCCTCAACCATGATAACCATCAGCTAATTTTTTAATTGTTTTTATCTTTTTTTTATACACAAGATATTCCATGTAAAGCAGCAACAGCAGTGCAGTTACTGGTAGCAACATCTCAAAAGTAATAAAAAACCCCATACATCCAGACAGTAGTACATTGCACACACGCATGATTCTCATACACCCATCGACAATTGGTCAGAGTATTAAATCAGTGTACAAATTAAATATTTCCAAAAATGTGCAAAAAAGTCAACGTTGATAGAAAAAAACACCTCTGTGTACATACATTACAAACTGTGCCCAGCATTCAACTGAGAGTAAAAACATTTACAGTGAGAAACTGATAGATTAAATAGAGAATTTAATGGCTACATAGAAATGTACATTAGATCAAGAGAAAATTTACAAATTTTTATTCATAGCTTCATGAAAACTAAAAGCCTACGTTCCAATTAATCCAACTCTCCTCCACATATTTACAGTGATACTCCATTATGTGACTCCTGCGAGGTCTGAGATGACAGACACTATGCTTTAACAAACCATTCCAATTTTAGGATGACACCACCTTTTTTACTGCTATTAACAAGAAACAAACACTATGGAACTGACAATCTAATGGCTGTTCAGAAAAGAAAATGCAATCCTTGTTTTTATATCCACATTATATAAACCTCTGGGGGAAAAGGATCATCTAGTTTTAGGGTAAAAAGCCCAAAAAAGCTCTGATATACGTCCCATGACTATCCACTCTGGAGCTGGAGTATCCTTTTTCTTATCTCTCAACACAAGACCCTGACCTCCAATCCTCATCTCACGTAAGGGCTGAACCATGAGATACAATTTTTATGCATTTTAATCCAGTTCCTCTCCCTTTACAGTAAGTATATGAAAACTAAGCCCTGGCCAAGGCATGACTGCTCTGAAACATGAGAAATTTCATGTCCTCCATCCATGTAAATATTGCTAGAGAAAAACCGAGGATTGCTCCAGCAAGCTGGGAGCAAGTGACAGGCCCCCTGATCTAAAGCTGTACACACACTTACTCAGGAGCTATCAGTGGCGACCACCTCTGCAGTACTTCAGCCGTGCCAGCTTTAAAGAAAAATAAACTGTGCGAGCCAAGTGGGGGAAATAAAATGAGAAAGGAGCTCCTTTGTTTCTGATAATGGGTTTTGATTCAGAAACCCCGGGTTGGCAGCAAACCTGTCTGACCCCTTTGTGTGCATTAGTGGCTCCTCCTGAAGGCAGCACTGACACCCAGGTAGCTGTGGGTGACATCTGGCTGTCACATAAAGAGGACTGGCTGCTTCCCAGAGCTGTGGAATGTTCTCACTATGGCGCACAGAGCAGATCAGATCACAATTCTATCTTCAGGCTCCTTAACTGTCCCAAGGCTCAAACCCAGCTGTAGAAGTCACCAGGTTTAGTCACCAAGCTTATGCAGTAATTTTAGAATGACAACAGTAAGATTAAGTTGGAAAGAGCTTTTAAAAAGAAAACTCTTCATTTTAATACAGGCATGAATTTTGCATATCAGAACAGCAACAATAAATACCTACATTTCTGAAATATGGGCAGTGTCTATCACTTTTTACTAGTACCTGCTTTACTCAGTCAGCAACAGCTTACTGGTGGATATACACTATCTGTAAGTGACATGAAACATCACTTTTGGCTATATGTGTATGAGATAGAAAAGCTTTGGTAATTGTATGTGATTCTACACTGCAGACTTGTCATTGACACAAGACAGCAAGTTACCAGCAAGAAGAAATGACACCGGCAGCAATACTTTTGCTTTTCTAGAAACACCATAGGGATTTACATTCAAGCACACACATTATACTCTTCTATATGCGTGACAAAGTCTCTCAAGATTAAAGAAGTAAGAAATTGGTTACAAATAACTGTAGATCTGACCAATTTGCTCAAGTCTCTGAAGCTGCAGTTAGACATTGCTCTACGCTGTCTGAAAGAATGGCTTGCTGTACTGCGCTGTACCTACAGATGCTACAAGGCTTTCAGTCAAGACAACGGCAGGATTAGGGTTATCCAAAAGGCACAGGAAAGAAATCTGTTGGTTTGCTTGGACATATCATATTCCTGTGCACTGAAAGTAAACAGCTTTTAATAGAGTACCGTGCTTACAAATGTACCAACTATGCTTTCAAACCCAGTAAGAAACTCTGCTGCAGAGTCTGGTACCCAGAGCCAGGAAGCCAAATCCTGACAATCCAGTTACTTCTGTGAGTGCAGACAAGTCCTCTTTCTGGTATGTGCATCAGTGTACGATCTCCAGAATGCAAATACAAAACCTGTATTAGCACAGGAAGCCAAAAATCACTTTAAATGTCTGCTGCAGATTGTAACTCAAGCACGCTTTTCAATGCAGTTAGGCGATCTCTGGTTTGGGCACTTTGAAAAATCCCATCCTCTAAGACTGCTTTGGTGACATTGGATGACATATTTCAATATGGTGTTCTAACATGAATAAAATTAAGGCATACAGAGAAAAAGGCACTAGCTAAAAAAAACAACTTTTCATTTTATTATACTGAAAGGACTGTTTAGCTACAAATCAAATTGTAAATCAATCTGAATTTTTAAGACTGTATTTAAACTGTTAAGAAAAAAAGACTGTGTAGATTTAACATTGCAATTATTAGATCCATACCTTTTTGAGTTCTTGCATGGATATTTCTATCATCCAAATCAAAAATAAACAATGTGCTCTAATACAACACAACTGAAACTTTGAGTCACACTCTAACAGGACTGTTAGTTACACCATTAAAACTGTACCACAGAAGTAGCTTAACTTTTGTCACTTAATATGTGCAACAGACAGAATACTAAAATTCATTAGCAGATATGTAAGTCTTTTGAAAATACACATACTCACCATGAACTTCAACCCTTATTTTTAGCGAGCACAGCTTCATTGTGGTGTTTACAGAAAAGCAAGCCAACCCTGCAGCAGTATTGCTTTCACTGGCATTTTTTTATAATTGGATTCAACAATTAAGACTAATTCTTGATTCTTACATGCTAGCGGCTTTTTAAGTGAAACGCAAGGAGTTGTGAGCAGGGATCTTGGCTCTGCAATCCTCCTCCAATGGAGTTTAAAACATGAAATTCCATGCACCCTCTCAAATTCTAGAAAAAGGGGTTGTTCATCATCACCCCAACAGTCACCGTCAGTGTTTAACCAACCCTGTATACACCTCATTTTACTACATTACCCCACTCGGGGATAAGTAACAGCCAACCTTTGGTAGAAGTCTGATTTAGCTTCATAATTATTTCTAGCTCAAAACATTTGTGTTAATAACCATCTCATTTATTCTAAGTTGCTTGTCAGTAGAGAAATTTTCCTTAGGGTGAAAAATAAGTAGTTCAACCCTAACCTTGGTTAAATTAATAAAATTTTACTAGAATCACTCAAACCGGAAAATGCCAACTTCGTTTAAGCAGCACAGTCTTTACGTTGGCAGCTTTCTGATGCATCAAAAACATGATGAAAAATGCATTCTGAAAGTTCTTCTTTTCTTGGCTCCAAAACGCTGACCGTTGTCATGACTGAATGCCATTTTTTAGAAAAGGCACAAAAGCAGCAAACTTGATTGTTCAGTAATTAAAAATCACAACGAGGAAGTGATATTGCAATACACATGATCCAGCACTGTCTCACAGAAAGGACACGTTATAAGAAAACTAGATTCTGAAAATTTTCAAGCTTCAGAGAATGCAGTTTCTCTTTAGAATAGTATATTTAAATGTTATGAATGCTACAGATAAACCTGGTTATACTTTCCCTTTAATGTCCTTTTTTGGTAATATAAAATTTCCTTACCTTTTCAGGTATCACTGACCACAACTGGTTTTTATATACATTTTCACCTTGGTCTGGTACCTTCTTAGTCTGTTTGAAATCAATCATTTCAACTATATGATCTTTAAATTACCTACATAAACTATTAGGTTCTACATTAAGCTTCCCATCCCTGCTGTCACTGTATTTTGCTTATAAAGCAAAGGTCCTTTACAGCAGAGTACATAGCAATTCTTCTTAAAGGCTGCTTCATAGCTTTTGTCTAGTGACAGAGAAGCAAGAAAAAAGTCAGTACAGCTGACTTTCCTTTCAGCCTTCTACACTTTTCCTGGTCTGACTAGTTCTTCCCATGCTCAGGAAACCTTGCACAGTTGTGTACTCTGACCGAGAAAATGATAAGCTGGGTAAAATACTCACATAAGCTGAAGAAGTCACCACCCTCAGTCTCAGGAGAGATGGCCACAAAAAAGTCATTCTTACTCCACTACAGGTAAAATGATTAAGATAGATCCATACTCCTGCTTGTGCTCTGGTAAAACATGGAATTTAGCAGAATAAATTCAGAAATCTCATGAGTGAGTGACTGTGGAAATGGGTAAGCTTATGGTTCTATCTCCATGCACTTTGTAATTCTGATAGTCCTCTGAAGATGCAGAACAGGTAGAGCCTTGTCAGAGAAGACAAGGGTCACAGTACCAGCCTGCTCTGCCTTTACAAAACAACAAAAGCAAGCAATGAATCATCCAAAACAGTAAACATAATTTGAGTTCTGTAGTCCAATAGTTTATTTCCAAATGCCCCTTTAAATTATTTATGTTCTGTTCTTCTACAAAAACATGAGAGTCTGACTTTTCTGTTGTGAAAAGTCAGTAATTCACTACACCTGATCAGTACCTGGGCTTCTCAACTGAGCAGCAGTATTTTAGAGGTTTACTTCTGTTCTTTTATTATGCTCTTTCAGAAATAGAAAAAGTGATTAACATATGCTTTATGACAGCTGGAAATCTGACAAACACCAATCTGGATTACCAGGCTGGAGTAAACACACTTATATTATTTAATTGCTGGCTCTCTCTGCACTTTTGGCCTATTCTTCATACAATTTTCTGTGCTGTGCCTCCTTCTTCATAGGATTCATCACTGCTACCTTATTAAAAATATAACTGGAGTCTGAGCTTGCTCAGTGACTTATTCCTGATGATGAGATATTTGACTTTTTCTCAGGAATTTTCAACACATCCTCAAGTGACTGACCTGCATTACTAAACTGATTTTTTTTAGTGCAGAATAGGTAGAATTTTATATTTTTTCAGGCACTTGATGTTGCCATACATTCCATCCTAGCGCCTTTCAACAGCTTTGAAAACATTTCCTACAGCTCATTCTGAATCAAGTAACTCATATACTGCACAAGGATTAGTCACTCCGTTTCCCCTCCAGCCATTCATGGGACTGTGGAGGATAACTGACTCTCAACATCACTATTTTTTAATCAGCTAAGATAACTGTCTCCCTCTAAGCTTATGCAGCAGAAGTTCTCTTTGGCAGATAGAGCAGGAGGCATTCTCCTAACTATTTACATCCAATAGCTGACCCTTGCCTAGCATGGAAATCCTCCCCTTAGCAGTACAGTAGTTTCCAGGAGTCTGGGCCCATAATCTGTTTACCTGTAATTATTTTCCTATTAAGATAATACAATAATTCTACACCAAAACCTCTAACTAGTACATGAGTCTTGAGCTCATTTTTGTTATTTTCTTTTGGTCACATAAAAGTACCAGCTAGACACACTGCTGTACAAAGAGTTCCAAGTTCTTCCAGCTTCATCATTTAACTCTCAGAACCGCATGTTCCAGCTTAAACTGTAAATTCCAGAAACTGAATAAAATGGTAAAATATAATAAGAACTTAGAACTCTCTGCTGCAAGTACCTACAATATAGAGAAGAATCACAGAGAAGTAACCTTCTTGTCTTTTAGCGGCACGTCTGTTTTTCCCTGCACCCTGAGTCAGTCAGCGGTGTCAGAAAAAGTCACACAGTTCCTGACTGTCCAAGCATTTGTAATTTTTTTCCTCTTTAAATAAGGAACAAATATGTACTAAAGTGCTTTATCTACATCAACCACATCAGTACATTATAGAAACAAAAAAGTTCTAGTCCTGGTGGGAGGGGGGGAGAGAAGATTCTCATTTTACATACAAAATTTAGATTGTTTACAATCTAAGTGAAACAAAGATTCAAGAGAATATTCTCTCTCTTGTCTTTTTTCTCCTTTTTCTTTGTAAAAAATAAAAATAAAAGTGCAGTCAAATAGAAAATAAATGCAGTAGATGCAAGCTGAGTTGAGGCAGGTGTTAGTGATAGTGTGCAAACGTGTGTCTTAGCAGTTCATCTGCAAACGGTCGCAGCTTGGCCTCGATAAAAATCCGTTTCAAGAAATCCCGAGCGTGGTCGGAGACGTGAGGTGGGAGCTGGGGGTTGGTTGGCTGAGTGGCAATTTTAAAGATGGCAGCCATGGCTTCGAACTCTGCCCACGGGGGCTTCTCAGTGAGCATTTCTACCACTGTGCAACCTACGCTCCTGAAACAGAGGCAGAAGTAAAACAGCAGGTTACAATAGAGTCATGCTCTTCTAGGAAAACAAGAATTAGCAGAGAGGGAATAAAATACCACAAATAAGTAGCGTCCACTTGATGCTAAAGAGCAACTTCAGCACAAAACAGGCATTGGAGAAAAATGGCATGTACTGCTGTACCTTTATCTCGAAGTGACACAAATCACTACTACATTTCACTATATTACTTCACTGGGCCAAAAGCTACTACCTCAGTGAAGGGATAATTAGATATTTACCCAGGCAATACCGACTGCAGTACAGCACTGCCAGCATCCAGTGCTGAGCAGGCTGATAAAGGCCACACACTCAGCACAGCACTTGGAAGCCTTCCTGCTCCTTGAGGCCAAACAGAAACGCAAAGCATCAGGAATGCTCTGAGCATACCACGTGTGTTGCCAGCTCATTAGAAATGCACAAGTTATCACCAGTGAATAATCTGCAAACATAATATGGCAGCTGAAAAACAAAAGCCCTACTTCGTGGTATCTTCTCTTTTAGTTAAGGATACTAAAAATATACTTAGATTGACAAACAAAATTTTAAGATCTTAAACAATCTTTGTACAAAAAGTTCATGTTTAAAGAACTTAGGAAGGCAGAGGGGCATACATATAGCCAGAGAAACTCTGTTCCAGAAGTCCTGAAAGATCAGCCTATTCCAATAACAAGTGAATGATACTGCAAAATGGATAGGCTGGAATAATTTCTCAATTCTCAGAAAGCTTGATTGATTTTCAAGACACTTGCAAGAACTTTTGTGGTTAAACAGAGATACATTGCTTTACACAGTAAGGATCTACTGACTGACAGAAGTCAAACTTCAGTATTTTTTCTTAAGTTTCCACCAAAACCACACACATTAACCTTGGTACAAATACTTCAAAGTTGAGTAAGTCAACTGCTTAAAATCTATAAGGCTGGTCTATTATTCATATATATCAAAGTAATTACTAAGTGATCTGAAGTAGCCTAAATTACTTTCCCTGAGGTTAAAGGTATTGCCATCGGTTGGATATAATGTTGTTCTTTTTTAAACACACAGTGTTACTACTCCCGCATATCTGCTGCTGCCTGCCCGGTACTCCATACTTCACAGATCACCTGCAGTGCAAGGAGTCTCCATTGCTAAACTCATCTGTGCACTGGGCTGGAGCCATGTTAGACTGGGGCATATTACACAATGTTTCGCCAATCTTCATTTTTGAAAATTACTTTTCCCTCTTAATTCTTAAATATTTAGTAACAACTTGAACCAAATTATTTTTTGATACTCCCATTTAAATCACTCAAGGATAAATTCACTTTTAAGGGTTCAAATTCTAAAGGACTAGCATTTCATTTTCTGCCTCACACCAAAGGTATTTCAGTGTTGAAGCTGCATTACAAGACTGACTGAACTGATGTTTCAAAGTTTCACATATTGCTTTTATCCACTACCTCTCCAGAACTAAAAAACAGTCAGGTAATCCTAACTTCATGCAAGGTCAGTTCAAAGGATTCTCTTATGATCTCTAAACTGACAGGCTGAGAAATTGCCAGATGAAAAATTAAATTTCACTGTTAGACTCTCCAAATATGAGTGTCAGTGCTCACATTTGCCACCTTCTTCAGCTTAAATCCCAGAATGAAACACTCCAACTTCAGAAAACAAACACCTACTCTCTGTTGAAAATGAAATTACACTTTTCAGTAGAGACGGGTTTTTTTTAACATACCAGATGTCTGCTTTTCTGCCGTACCCTTCTCCACTAATAACTTCGGGACTCATCCAGTAGGGAGTTCCTGTGACAGACTTCATTCCTGTACCAGAGAGACAGATAGTCTGCAGTCGTTTGCTGGCACCAAAGTCACCGAGCTTCACATTGCCTGCTGAATCCCGCAGAATATTTGCTCCTGGAAGGAAGGGAACACAGCTTTACATTCATGAAAGACTTGAGGTTTTGATGTGGGAAACAGCAACGGAAGTTTGGAATCAAGAGATACAACGCAACATGAACCTACGATTTCAAGCCAGAGAATTTACTTTCTCTGCTCATTCCTACTACTCTATTCTGCAGTTCAGAAAATAATGAATTGTACACACTGGTTTGCATCCTAGGCCTTTTCCAGGAAGGGGCAGTCACTTTGTAAAGCCCTCCTGACAAAATAAGGAATATGCCATACATGAGAAATAGAAAAAAATGGGAAAGGAGTTTCCACACAACTGAAAACATCTTCATTCTATATTAAAGTAAAATCTAAAACTGTGTTACAGATTTGTTCAAAACAGTTATCTGCACAAAATGTACAAATTGACTATGATATCTCAACCTACTTTGGAACAAAACACTGCTGATACAAAACAATAGGAAAATGATAAAAATATTAGGGAATACAACAGCATTCTGTTCAACACACCTATTCTGCACATCACCTTCTTCCTACATATTCACACCTTGCTTATGCAACACTTGCAAGTCATCTGTACCTATATGCAAAAATCAGGCTTCCTAGCAGTAAAATGGAAGAAGTCTGAGTCGTTTGATCAGGTAAGTCACCTCTGCCAGTCACTTCTTGTACCAGTGAAGCACTGGGTAATTTCTATATAATTCATGAAACAAAACTATGTAAATATAAACTTTTAAGTCATGATGCTTTCCTCTGCACAGTCTATTTCTAATGACATCATCCTCCAACATATTCAAAACTATTAATACTAAAATAAAATCAAAGAGATTTATCATTGTTGTTTTGCAGACAAAGACTACAGAAACATTGCCAAAAGTCTGCTAGAACATCACAAACTTGCTTATTTTTCCCTCCTCAAGTTACAACAGTGACAAGACTAAAACACGGAAAGCAACTGCATTGATTTTAAGTCAGTATTTTGGTATCTCAAATTTAATTACATTTTAGTGCTTCACATAAGCCTGGAAAAGAGTACTGAACTGTGCACAGAACTATCATTACCTTTAATATCTCGATGGACAATCATATTGCTGTGCAAATAGTGAACCCCTTCCAAAATCTGCCGCGTGTATTTACGAGTCACATTCTCAGTGAGTGCTCCATATGATTTCAATTGATCCTTGATGGAACCCTATGGCACACAAGGATTATAAAACAAAGTATAAAACACTAACACTTCTGGAATCACAAGTGGGTAATACTACAGTTGAACTTCAATTAGATTTATGCCTGAAATGCAGACATTCAAAGTTACAATCCTTCTCAATTCAACCTTAAAACTGTCAAGCAGCTGAATAGTTCTAGTTCAATATGCAGAAAGAGAACAGCACTCCTTTCATTCCAACACCGCTCCCAACCCTTTTGATGGTTAAATGGCAATACTCAAGTTGGACATAGCACATGCCCTTTGTGTTAGTTTAGACTCAGAAAAAAAAGTCAAGAAAAAAAACAACCATGTGCTGGACAGTAGTCCTTTATGTAAAAATTAAGAGGTAAGCAAGTCTTAGCTTAAAATAACATTAAATCAAAAATTATTGGGTTTTTTGCAACTATTTTTGTATAACCTGGCTTTGTCACACAGAGTTACAAACTGCTAAGATTACTTCCATCACACTGCCCTCCAAATCTCAGAAAAATCCAAAACAAAGCCCAGATCTCACCTAAAAAACAAAGAAGCAAACAAAAAACCCACCACCACCATCAAAACAACCCCCAGACACTGCGTTTTCCCTGTGGAGTCTCACAGTAAGTTGAATGCTGGAACAATTCACAAATACAGAACCTCTGTTTTTATACTAGCACATTTTATTTAGCTCTGCTGACCCCACTTGGTGAGAAAATGAAAATCTACAGTTTTCTGACCTTATAATACTTCCTAACAAAGCAATAGAAGAGCAGTTCAGCACGTACCTAGGTGCCAAACAAAAAACAAGCACCAAGATTATTTTCTGTATGCACTTATTCCCACCTCCATCTTAGCTACTTTTTGTTTTCCGGAAATATTTGAAGCATGGCAAAACAAAACATTAAAATTCAGGAAGATTCGAGAGTTTACTAATGACAATATTGTCTTTTCAAAGACATTGCCAGGCACCACTTATGCCGAAATCAAACACAAAGTGCTTTTGTACAAACCACTGTAATTGTGAAAACCCAAGCAAGCAATGGAGAAGACAGGGGGATGTAAGCACTCGTCAGCACCCATCTCTGGTGACTGTTTTTAACTTGGACAGTTTTAAATATCTGTGTGCACTTATGCAAAAGCTGAATGCTTGGGTGCTCCTGAGTGTGCACACAATCGATAGTTGAAGTGGATGGGCTCTTTTGCTTACCCCAGGCATGTACTCCATGAATATTGAGAGTGTTCTTTCTGGTGGATCTCTCAAGAAGCCATAATACTGAACAATTCTTTCATGCAGCAGATTTTTCAGCAACTGAATCTCACACTCAAGTGCATTTACTTCCTGAAAGGACAAAACAGGCAAGATTTACCATCCTTGATGTAGTAAAAATAAGGTTTTGGATTTTTTAAAGCACGGCAGCATGTACATATTGAAGGGTTATGCAAACTAAGTAACAAAATACTCCTACAGCTAATGTAAGATTTATGCATTTTATAACAAGAAAATATAACTGTTAAATTGAGGTAAGTAAAAAACCCCTAAAACCATGGCTTTTCTGTAAATTACCTATGGGATGATTTTCCTGTTATTTCACTGCTTCTCTTATTTTGAAGGTATGTTTGTTTCGGAGCACAGCAGATATCAATATGTGTGTGAGGTCAGTGATCATTATGCAACATGTCATAAGCCTCCAATTGGGTAAAAAACCCAAAACAACAAAAAACCCCCTCAAAACACAGAGAAAAAGCATTTTAAACTTTGTAGTGGAATATTTAGCATTAATTCTTAACTTTTCCAGGATGACAGACTATACTTTAAAAATGCCTTTAAGGACCACTTGACATTGTAATAATGAAATACAACACAAGAAAACACTAACAGGTGGTGCTTTCTCTAAAACGATCTGAAATACTACCAATTTTGCAAACAGGAAGATATTTTGAAATGGACCGTACAATAAGATCCTGGAAAAATACTAACCCACGAATTCAAACTTGACTAGATTCCGAATTTCACCTAGAAGTTTTTCATCAAAACTTAAAATTTGTATCTATCGTAACCTATTACTGACACCCTCACACTTCTGAGGTTAGAAAGAAAACAATTTTTTTGACACAGAGAGGCACCTATTACTACAAAATGCTGTGTCAAGTGAGGTCACAAAAGTATTGCTTCAGGAGTGATACTACAATATTTTATATTTAACATTTCCAAATTTAACAATTCCAATGATTCCATAATCAGTTGTTCTGTTACATTTTAAAGAAGTAGCAACAACTACACTAGAAAACTGCAGCACAAATGATACTTGACTTTTTTCCTTGATCCTACATCACCAATAGCAGCAACTATAACTGGCAGCCACTCAATTCTGCAATCATGCTTACACCCATTGTTTCCCTGGCCTTGCTCCCCACAGTGCAGAATGCAGTCAAAACGTAGGGAAAGTAATAATTATCTTCTCATCCTGTAAAAAGCAGCAGTATGGTTTGGCAAAAGAAGAAATGGAAGATTGGTGCTACACTTTAAAATAGTTTCTCTCTCCAGAGTCCAGTATCTAAAGATGGACAAGTTCAATTTTAGAGAGAGAATAAACTAACAAGGAAACTTGTGCTCTTTAGAGAGAAACACAGTGTGTAACAGCAGCTAGTCATGATGCACAAGGTTTAAAAGAAATAAAATCAAAAAAAAACACCCAAAACACACAATTCCCCCCAAAAGACAAAAGAAGAGGTAAGAATCTCAAACTGTCTTCATAGCCAAACACAATATCCTGGAGAATTTGTTTTCAGGAACACTTACATCAGTACAGCTTTTTCTGTTTATAAATGGAACTTGTTCTAAGTCCTGTTATCATAAATAATTATCTATTTGAGAGCACATTTCATAGTGGATTGTTTAAGAGACTGATGCTGCACCAAATCAAATTATGCATGTTCACAGCATAAGAATATGTCTGAAAATTTAAAAATGTGATGTAATATTAAAATCAGGTAAATAGACAATTGTGGTACTAACAAGACAGGATTCCTGACAAGGACATGGTTTCCTAACACATCATGGTTTAAAACACCTGTTCATCCCGTTCAAGGAAAGGAACGGGTTCTGGTCTAGAACACACCACTTCAGCAGAGTCCCTTTCCAAGATCTCTTTTTGGTGTCACTCACCTTGCTGGTTTCTGGACTATCGGGATCAAACTGAACTTGTTTAACAGCCAGTTCTCTTCCAGTATCAGCGTCGTAACACAGATATACTCTGCCAAATGCACCTTGACCCAGCAGTTTACCAAGTCTCCAGTTAGTTGGAGCTCGTGGTGCTGAAAATATAAGTATGTTTTGGTTTTCAAATAAACTTGTTATTCAGCTGATCGAGAAAAACTGGAATACACAGAAAATAATTTTTTAAAAGACTACTTTTTCAAAAACAGAGACTGTGCGTCCTAAACCTCACCATATTAGTTACAAAGATCAATAAAACTTCCTGTAAGATGGAAAACTTAAATTTATTCACAAAATAATGTGGTAGAGCTAGTATACTTAAAAGAACTAGCAACAGCTAATCTGAAAAACAGAAAAAGCATGTCAAACAAACTTAACTTCTTTTTTTTGTTTAAATATACATAATTAAAATGTAGCAGCTATTGAAGTCATCACAAAGTATATTTGCTCCTGAAGTGCTACCACAGATATGAAGCAGTACCACTCAAGATCTACAATTTAACAGAAAACTTGACCAACATCTAGAAAAATAAATAGTAACTGCAACCTACAAAACCCTTCTCAGGTCCTAAAGAGTCTAACAAATCACTTTTACAATGTTTTGTTATCACAGTTGTAAATTCCATTTGAGAGTCTACATGAAGGTTGGCACAGTAAGCAATGAAAATACTGATGAGCATGGTCTTGACTTTTTCCTATTAGAGAGATAAAAACGTATTATTTAATGTCCTGTATTTTGATGACGTGCTTAGTTTTGACAAGATATACTTGAAAGGTCAGAGTTTTACAGGGGGGTTCACGAAATGCCAGTACTTACAGCGGCTGGGGGGGCTGATGTCCATGACTGACAAGGTAGGATTGTCGATGTCACTGCCCCTCCTCCTCATTCGGTTATCCTCATATTCCGGCGTAAACACACTGCTTCCACTGCTGGTGCTCAGTGAGTGATCTGTGGGACTGAAGCTGACTGGTGACCGGAAGCTGTTCCCCTGAGTCCTTCTGGCTCTTGGAAAAGTTTTACGACCTTCAGTGATATACACAGAACACTAATGTTACACTACAAAAATACTGCTATGCAATGTATGTATGCAGATACTTCATTAATTCTACATCATCTAGTTTAAATCTGCCACAGGATAGGACGCAATCATCATGAAATTTACTGGTTTAACTCTCCACCTAGAGGAAAACAAACATTCATCACAGATGTATATAAGGATTAGACTGAATCACATATGTTTAAGTGATGAAAATTGGGACCAAATTCTGGAACTGTTCTGAAATACAATCAACATGCTTCAAAAACCTGGCGGGTTGTAAGAGGAGAAAAGAAAATGTTCTTCCTCTGCTTTTATTGCTCTAATAATGTGTAAATACCAAATTTCTCATAAATAGGAGAATGAGATAGACATTTACAATCCTGTGGTGCCCAAGCTGACATCATCTTTCTGTAAACTAGTAAGAATTGAATGCAGAGAAAGACTGACACATGGAATCAACAGGAAGACCACAAAAGTATTTTAAAAACCAAAGCTCAAGCAATACAAAATCTGGAGGTGGCTACAGCATCAAAATAAAAGAACAGAGCACTGATCTCCAACATGTTAATTACAACCAGATGACTAGCACAATTTATGTTAATCTATTTAGATAACACAACTATTTTTAGGACAGCATCTCTTGATGAAGTTTCATCCTACAGAACTCAGCAATAGCTTAAGGAGTCTCTGATTCATTAGGTATTACACTGGAGGAGGAGTTCCCAGAGGACTGAAGAAAGCAGCTAAAATATCTTTGAAATAGTAGACTCAGACTTATATACTAGTCTGGGCAATTTAAATTCCAAGAAAGATATGCAAACAAGTTATTAAGCAGTTTTATTCACCACTGAGAAGATTAAAAGGTGATAAACCAGTCATAATTGGTTTGTCACATGCAGCTAATCCAATTTCCCCATTTCAGTGGGACATTCTCATAAGCCAACTCATGAAGTGCTGCAGACCAGCTTATGTAGCTTATACCCAATACAGATTCAGAGCAGTTATCAGTGATTTCTCATCAAAGGGGAAGATAATTTACAGGGACATCCTCAGCAGTTTACCTTCAGTCCACTTCCATATATTTATACATGATGGAACTTAACACACTGAAATATTGCAGATGACATCATGTTAAGTGTGGCTTAAAGGTAAAAATTTTAAGATAAAAATCAAAATTCACAATAGTATTGGAAGTCGGAGATGATTGAGAAATCAACAAGATGAAATTCAGTAACGAAGTACAATATACATACTTTAAGAGAAATCTAATGCAGAAACTACAAAGTGTACAGCAACTGGCTGGCTAAAAGTCATGAAGAAAAGGACATAGGAACTATAGCAGACCACAGACTGAAGAGCAGTCAGCATGGTGACTAGAAAGCAGTGTCATTCTGCAATGTATAAATGAGACTGCTACATACCAAGTTCTGATTATATGCTGTGTTATATATTAAGTGGCCATAAGAAAAGCCTCAGCTAGAGCAGAAGACAACTAAGGAGAGAGAACAGATGCGTGTGTGGTGTAGTGTTATATAAGGGCAATGACCCTTTTTTCACTGTGTTAAAATGGAGTAACTAGTTGCTATTTCATTTGCAAGAAAAATGGTTTGGGAGACAGAGAAAGGTAAGTAAGATAAGCTATCTTGGAAGTTGGTTATATAAAGAATGTGAGCATGTCTTCTTTTGAAGTCAATTTAGAGTTTACTTGAAAGTCAGTGTGACAGATCTTTGCCTTTAAATCTTTCCTTAGAGCAAGGGACTGGACTGAAGCTGCTTTGCAGTCCTTCAATTTGATATTTCTGTAATTCCTGTAACATAATTCTATTTATTGCTGGACTCGTTCCACACTGCAAATAAAGCCATCTGGTCTTGGAAGAAATTTCTTCTTAACACTTCTCAACTAGTGTTTGACACACCCTGAAGTCTGAAAACCCTTCAGCTGCTCTTCTTTCCTTCCTTTAGAAATTTAACACATGTTAAATTTCTATCAATGTTATTACTGTCCAAACCAGTTTTGTGGCCACATTAGCAGGTGCTACGTTGCATTCCAACAATTTATTTCACCAGCTAGTTGTTAATTCTCAGTTTAAATCCCTGTTTGTCAATTTTATTTACTCTTTTAATCTAAGAGACTGTTAACAGAACTCCACTGTACTTGGGATTTCTTAGAGCAAAACAAGAAAGGACAAACTGACATACCTACTTTAGATAGAAAAGAGTCACAAAGGTCAAAAGCTTATACTGGATGACTTGTGCCTGGCCAAAGATAGCAAACATTTCCACAGCTGTGCATGAGTCAGGAATTCTGTAATCCCCAACTTTATCAGAGATAAAACTGCTCAGCAGCTCTATCAATCACTAGAAGTTTAGCAAGTGAGTTTGCGGAAAGAATTTGAGCTTTCAATTTCTTCAATATTTTTATTTGTTAAGATTTTACAAACTAAATTTTTTAATTCACATGTTAAGAAGAGAAAAACTGGTTAATAAAACTGTTGCAGTATTCATACTTACCATCATTGTAGTCTTGTTGATGATACGAAATGTGGTATCTTCGGGGATAAGTCCCCCCCTTTCCAAATTTCTCAAATATTGGGATATCATACTCTACTAGAAAATAAGAACATGCATTTCAAAATTTAAAATGTGACAGAAGCATGTTAAATTAATCACTTTGGTATTACAAACTTAACACGGGTGAACATATCAGAGGATATGCTTTAAGTTGAAGCATCAGAGCAGAAAAAGGTTACAGAACAAAAGCCACAAATCTAACAACTCACAAGAACTAAAACGACGTTCAGTCAAAAGTTCTGAAGAATCAAGAATTCAACAGCTCAAGTGGTTTGTAACCTCTTCCATAAAAGAGTGTTGGAGGACTGCAGCACGCCTGATTACTCCAGTTTTAAAAATACTTTCTAGAGGAGAAACGATCCCAAATAATATAATTTAAAGTTGTATAAATATGAAAAACTGGTGAATGAGTCAACACAGCTTGAATTACTAAAACACATTCAATAGATCCTCTTTTAAAAGTTATTGAAGGAGAAAAGTATAAGATAGGGAAAAAGTCCCTCATGCATAAATAACTGGTTAGAAGATAACTACATAATAAGGGAGGAAACAGTCAACAGATTCCAGTTCCACAGGAATCTGGGCTAAAATTCATGCAGTTTAATTATCCATGAATTCTCTGTACAGAAAAATGAACAAAAGGTGACAAAATCATTTTGAGAAATAAAGCCAACAGAAGAATTAGAAAAGACCCTTAAGAGTCCATGTGACGGGATATTAAAGTTGCAGATGAAATTCAGTATAGGCTTGTGTAAAAGTTTGTGATGGAGACTTCCAAAAAAGCAGCAGCTCAACTCTTTGTATTGGCTGACAAGAAAATTAAATACTGTAAATCATTAAGATACACTGAATAAAGTTTTGGTCTACTCCATTACAAAGGGTTCAGTAAAACTGGAAAATACTTAGAAGAATAGAGATGATCAAAGATACAAAATAGCTTCTCCATAAGTAATGTAGTCCTCTATAGACTAGAAAAGCAACAACTCAAAGGGAGACAAAGAGGTCCATAAAAAACCAAACCAAACAAAAAAAAACTGCTGAAAAACTGTTAACAAAAAGAAAGCCTTAAAAGAAATATCACAAAGCACATACTTCTTCATAAAACACAATAAATTGCACAACTTTGTGTCGCAACATACTGTTGATGCTGAAAAAGTTTATACAAGTTGAAATAGGGACAAGAAAAATTTGTGGAAGGAAACAACTCCATCAAATCACAGAAGAACATCTTGCGTTTGCAGAATCCTTGAGCAATACATGACTAGGAATATAATCTGAGAGCAGAACACTACGCAACCCTCTGTAGAAGCCAGGTACAGGTTGTGGCAGGAGGAAAGACTAGGCCAGATGGACATTTTTGCTGCTTCTTTTACACATCAAATCATGAGAATAAATATTGAATACAGAATTAATGATTGCTGTCTATCCCACTGTTAACATATCAGAGTATCCCATGGGAAAAAAACCCCAACAAACCCACTGCAAGATCATGTTATTAGAAAACTATGTGTAAAAACACAAACTGGATTAAGATTGTATGAAAGGCAAACTAATTTCTGATGTTTCCAACTTTTTTGGTACTTATCTGTGTCACCTAAATGATTCTTACACATCGTTTTAGTTTTATTTTCATTTAAAAGTAGTGCAATCTGTTAAGCACTCTAGAATTCTTAAAAGAAAAAACTCACCATCACACATTTATCTGGATGAAGCTTCTAAAACAAAATAAAAAGAAGCCTCAAAGTAGACCAAAGAAACACAAAACCCTTTTGATTTACTGGAAACTAATTATTGTTCAACAGCAAAGTTCTGTAGTGAGGCATGACTGTAAGAAGACATTTCAGAGCACTTTCAAGGTTACCTACTGCAGCCTGAACCCTGCACAACAACTTGGATTCAAGCCAAAGTATTGTATGAAAAAAACATTAGTGGTGATGATTAATTTATAGAACAGCACACAGTTCTCCTTCATCCTTCCACTTTGCAGTGCTTTCAATTACAGAAGCCATGAGCACTTCAAAGTGATCCTTCTTTCATACAGGAGAAACCAAAGGCTCCAGGTACTGGTTTTGGCTAGGACAGAGTTAATTTTTTTCATAGTGGCTCGTATGGTGCTTGCTACACTTTGGATCCGTGGCCAAAACACTATTGATAACATAGGATATTTTCATTATTGCTGAAGCACATTTGCACAGAATCAAGGCTTCTTTTTGCTTCACACATTGCCCTGCCAGCTGGTGGACTAGGCTGGGAAGCACAGAAAGTTGGGAAGGAACACACCCGGGACAGCTGGCCCCAGCTGACCCAAGGGATATCTCATATTATCTGAGGTTGTGCTCTGCAACAAAAGCTGGGAGAAAGACAGAGGAACGGAGTACATTCAGAGTGATGGTGTTTGTCTGCCCAGGTAACTACTAGGTGTGATGAAGCCCTGCTTTTCTGGAAATGGCTGAACACCTGCCTGCTGATGGGAAGCGGTGAATGAATTCCTTGTTTTGTTCTGCTTCTGTGCACAGCTTTTGCTGTACTATTAGACTACCTTTATTTTAACTCACAAGTTTTCCTACTTTTTCCCTTTGATTCTCTCTCCGATCCCAACTGGGGAAGCGAGCAAGCAGCTGTGTGGGGCTGGGCTGCCTATTGGGGTTAGACTACAACACCACAAATTAAATAAATTAACCGTGGTTATACACCAACTTAGAGATGGGTATTACAGTCCTGTTTAACTAAGTGTTGTGTGCACCTGTGCACTGCAACATTTGTTCTTTTCAGAGAAGCAGAGTTACACTATGCACACTAAGAGTGGTGTCACACACGATAATCTGGAAGAAAACGTTTAGAATTTTTGTATTTCCATGGCATCTTTTACTGTGTACATTTGGGGTTGCTTTGCTTTCTTCTACCATATTGTTTGTGCAATACAATACCTCTCAATGTAAGCATCCCTCCTAAACCCTATTATTTGCAAGAGGAGCAGTTTGGGAAAAATCTAGTGTCTCTCCAGTGATTTTTGCCTACCTGAGAATTCCTGATGATTATCAGGATAGCTCTGTGCTCTTGGCATCCGAGACTTGGGATAGTTGTCCCTGGAAGTGTAAAAACATACAGCATCTAAAAATTGCTGTTAATCTAGTATTTAAAACGTTTAATCTTACTGTTCTCTTACTGATGAAACTACATGAGTTCCTGCACTGGTTTATAAATGTGTAACTCCATTCTGAAACTCACTTCTAATAGTTATCAATTGAAGATCAGTAACAACAGAAAAGCTTATTGAGCTTAATGTAGTAAGAAAGCAACAGACTCTGTTAATGAGCAATGATATTAGTAAAAACACAAATTATCACACATACAGCCACAAAGGAACACTGTTATGTTTAACACCTTTATGGCTAAACACAAAGGTTTATAGACTGGCAAAATCTGTTATACAGCCTACAAAAACTCTTGAGGAAATTTAACCAAAGAGATGTAGAACCTTTTAATGAGGAAAAATATTTCCTCCTCTCTCCGTGAAAGCCATAGGATTAAGAGAGTGATTTTACTGAGTTATAGAATGATGAAGAATTTTTTGGTTCTTACATGATCGCATTGTTTCTTACCTACAGTTGGTATGTAACTCCCAGCCACCAAAAGGAATGGATGGGATTGCCAGTCAGAGCAATCGATTACAGTTATTTCCATAAACATACCAAAACAGTGTCCTCCTTTTTCTGGTAAGAATTTCTCTAATGGGTAACAGAAGCTAAATGGAGACACAAAACCTACATCTTTGTAGGAAATATTTAAATGGGAAAAAAAAAAAGGAAAACAAACTAAGTAGAGGTGACAAGTAAATAAAAACAATCAAAAGAAGTTTTGAAGAAGAAATATGAGTTGCATTAAGTTTGCTTTGTTTCCCCTTCTTCCACTCACCCCAACCCCCCAAAAAACCTAAAAATTTGGCAATTTGGTAAAATTTCTATTCTGTGGAGCTACATTAAACACTGTGTGTGTATAAGCTATCACACTACAACCACAAAATACAGTTGATGTCTATTGTCTTCTTGCTTGTGAAATGGAGACTTATTATTTAACTCAAAAATGTATTTGTTAGACCAAATGTATTTGTGTCCTCAAACCACAAATTCTCAAATGAAATGGTACTATGGAATAATATAGCTCTCTCAATTAATTGCCACAGGCAGTGACCTGCAACTCTCTATCTTTCTACCACTGAAATAAAATATTTAATTAGCAGTGTTATTTGTTTAGCAATTCCAAATAAACAAGTAGCCCATCTGCATATTAAACCCAAGGTTATTTGCCTGACCAGCACAAGCTGAACAGGAGCATGTTCTGGTTGGCTTTGGCTGGTGGACAGTGACCCCTTCAAAACACAGGAGTCTCCTCAGAGGTCAAGCCAAACAGACCTCTCCCAGTACACGCTGCCTCTTGCTGACTGATGGGCTTTAACGAAGAAAAATAAGTGGAAAGTTTGAAACGGGAACAATGGGAGAGACATAGACAATAATTGCAAAGGAAAGGACACAACTGTCTGTTAAAGCCTTTCAATGATTCTACCCTCTTTTTTGAATTGAGTACCCTCTGCTTTGGCAAAGGGAAGCCTACTTCATATGGCAGTGCTTAAGAACTGTAAATTTAATGGGGTGGCTCACTGCCAGGGCATGTACTTCACACGTATATAAGACCTAGCAACCGTAAGTAAAAACCTTCAATACATTTTTGTAGGACCTTAAGTCTAAATTTTTGTGTTTTAAATGAAAATTATTATTAAAAAAAAGTGACTGTATTTTCCATGTATTAGTAGGCAATTAAGTTTCAATAAGCTTTTGTAAACATTCTATAACTTACAAAGGAATTTCTAGAAAACGTTTTGTCACTGGAGTTATAGTTTACAACTGAGACATTATGCAATCTAATAAAGATAACTAATGAATTAATGTAAATAATCTTTACCCATCTAACGGGCTGTCAAGTGAGGGGCAGCTTCCTGAGCCAGAGTTTTCAGGACTGCTCAAAGACAATGGATCCAGCATCTAATAAATAACAGAGAAAGACCAACAAGTTCAAGCTTTTTTTTTCAAAAATTTTTTTAAATACTTTAAGGTTTCTGCTATTAAGCAGCTAATAAAAACCAGATCCAAACCAGATTAGAACTGGTAAAAACACAGTGGAAAGCTCATCTCTTGCCTTAAAATAAGTGCCATCCTACACTGAATTTGTTTTGGTATATTATATAACATCTATTATTTTCTATGAATTGGACACCATTCTTTTGCTGTAAATTAAGCAGTTACCCCTCCAATTTTTATGGTCTGTGCTGCATTTTAAAGGTCCTGGGCACATACTCTGCCGTACACCAATCAAGGACTTATTAAAGAAATAGTGTCCAGAAAGTGAGCTTGCAGTCAGCAAACACTTAAATGAACTCTGTATTGGAGTGGACAACATTTACCACAGGTAAGTTTTTATTCCTCTTTTCTCATGCTGAACAGTGTATCCAAAAAAGGGAAAAGCCCATCTGCTGCCATGTTGATTAGCTCTATTACCTAATGCAGTATGGCTCAACTGGCAGCCCATGGGTTTTATACAACCCCTCATCTCCTAAAGAAAGTGTGGCGTCTGCTGCCAGAGTGCAAATAGCTGTGCTCAGGCAGATCAACAGCAGAGCAGAGCAAAGCCCTCCACTACCAAATTCCTTCTTGTCTTTGTTTGGCTGTGACAGATGAAGGCAGCATGGCCAACACTTGCTAAGGTGATGTGGCAACTTAGGGGGGAGGGAACAAACAGAATTTGTGAGTTCCCCACACCCCAAACTGGCCCTTGAGGCCGCTTAGGTTGAAATAATCTGGCTTCCTATGAAAGTAAAATGCATTAATTTAAACCTGCTGGCAGCAATGCATACACAACAGGTTACATATTTCTTGAATACTCAAGAGTAAATGGACATCCCAGGCTTCAGAGATCATCGGTCTGTCTGACCAGTCAGTGACCAGAAGTTACTCTGCCCTGGCCAAAAGTATTTCACTGGAATGAATCCAGACCTGGGCTGGATCTTACCACACAGCTATGATAATGAACAGCCCTGGTCCGGAAAGCAGGAGATTCATTCTCTATTCTCAGCTCAGTCATTAAAATTGTGCAACAAATTGCACTATCCCTTTGCCTTTATTTTTATCATCTGTCCCTCATTTAGTCAGCTCATAAAACCCGCTGCCTCTTGCCATTTGTAAATACAGTGCCAATGTCAACAACAACTTGAAGTGATTTGGATATGCAGCATTGTTTTTCTTTCCTCCTTAAAACATCTCTTTCTCCATTGCCAATTCTGTGAGCCATTACATTCCTGCTTCTTTTCCTGCTGTTTTGAAGGGCAATTTTTATATTCAGAGAGCAGGATTTTTAGTCTTGCTAAGTGTGCTGATATCCTATGCTAATAATGCAGGTGAGTAAGTAGAACAAAATAACATGTATTTGTGATCTTTACACACAAAAAAAAGTGACTTTGGAAAGTCCTTCAGACCTTATTTATGCCAGGCCTACCACCATTCCCTGGCCTCTACCCCAACACAGGATCACACAGAATCACAGAATATTCTGAGTTGGAAAGGAGATCCAGACGGATCATCAAGTCCAACTCTTAAGTACCAGCTGAGTCCAAATAATTCTGACAGATCTAAACTCTTTGTTAAAATCTCTTTTTAAGTACCTGGGAAAGTTGTAAAACTGGTCTCGCTTACATATCATTCTCATTGGTTTGTGCTTTCTATTGTAGACATCTCTGCTGTTATTTGTATTTATCACTATCTCACTCAACTATCGTGGGAATTAAAAATATTAGCTTTCTCCTTGTAGCAACATACTTTAAAAATTGCAGACAGAGAAAGAAAAATCAACCAGGTTCTGCAAGACTAAACAGCACAATTATTTCAACCTTCTCTCAGCAATCATGTTTTCTAGAGTTATCATGAATTTTTTTGCTGTTCTTTCTAACAATTCCATATCCTTATTGAACACCAGGATTTCATAAATCAACCTAACAGAACTTTAATTTCAATAATCACACACGTACCTGATCCATACTTTCTGGAATGAATTCACCCTCACTGTTGATACTGGTGAAGGACCCATTTCGAGCCACCTGATGCAGCTCATCTGGAATGTATCCTGGGGGAGGTGAACTCCTATCACGAGTATTAGAGCCTTTTGAAAGAAAAGGGTCAGTCAGAGTCTCTCCACCAACCCAGAATTCAAGGGCTTTATTAAAATACTTCACAGGCACTGAGCCTGCCTGGATCACTTCTTGCTTTAAGAATTCCCCCAATGCCTGTGCAATACAAGACTTAAGTATAGCATTTAAAATCTGCAATCCAGGAATTATGAAAAATTTGAGGCAGAGTTGCCTCAATGACATTAGAAAGAATTTTCATTATATAGGAGCAGAAATATAATTTGCCCACACATCTAACTTCCTTCTTTTGAACAAAATGAAAATCCAAACCCTTCCACCTATGTCAACTAATCCTTTCCAACTCTTGAGAATTTCAGTTTTTCTTTGTAGAATATTAAGTCTGTAAGAACATGAATACACATATTCATAATAAATGCATAATAAGTTAATTTAATTGTCTGGAAAATTATTCATTAAGCTCTCTAGTTTCATAATTAACTTTGGAAGTTAATATTACACCGACTTTAAAACATGAATAAGCAAAAAGGTTATATCAATGCCAAAATAAGTATCTTAAACAAATGTTCACACATCAGAAAAATATGGGGGTCCTAAAGTGAGCAAGGAAACACATTGCCATATAAACACGCTTTTCAGTAGCTCATTCCTGTATATGAACATAAAGGGGAGTACTAACATCAGCTTTTAGTACCCAACAGTTACCTCAAATAATTCTACATACACTTATTTATTTGTGGGGTTTTTTTTGGATAATATTCTGTATTATATATTTAAACCATTTTGTCTTAAAATTCAAAATCCACTCCCCCAAGTGCAAACTCTATAGGAGAGTCATTGATGAGCAAGAGAAATTCAGACAGTCTGTGTTGAGAGCAAAATTCTCATTAAAAGAATGCTAAAAAGGAAGTTTTTACAATTAAAGCTATTTAAATATGCAGCTTACCTATTACGGACAATCGCCTTTTTCTGTCTGTCACACCAAACACTGTATTATCTAGATCTTCCAGTGAGGGCAAGGGTTCCACGTTATTTACACTGGGTGACTGAAAATGCATAAATATTACAACCTGCAGTTACTACTTCACATTCCAGACAATGAAAATACTTTGTAAACTTTATAGGTTTTGTGCAGTACACTCCTTTTTTCAAGCAGTCAAAAAAGCAGCTTGCCAATTTACACCACAATTCATCTATTTTAGCAGCTCATTCTTACTCTTCAGAAATTATTTTCCTTTTGTACCAGTACATTTTCGGTATGTATAAAACCTTTGAATATCAATGCCATGATTTGTTAGATTATACCAAAATACCTTCAGCATTTAGTCTGTAGTCCAGTAGTCTTTGCTACAACTGAACTTCCCACAAAGGAGGGTCACCAACATATGACTTAAAGAACAGTTTAAAGTAACTGCAGTTACCTAAATTCTACGTGGTTTTTTTATCATTCTACTAACGAACACTTTTCTACCACTGTAGGAAAGGCAAACAAAAGAGAGGAACAGGATCTAGGAAAGAGTTAAAACTGAGTCAATACAAAATGCTAGCAGATGCTTAAAGTGACATGAAGAAGCAATCAGTATTATTTTCAACTGGAAAAATGCCATCTTTAAGCAACAAATTATACTGCATTTTGAGAACTGAGGAAAAAGACATTTATCATGTCAATCCATACCTGCGTATTTCCATGTATCACAAGCAGTATCTTGAGACTCTTCATATGTACACTACGATCAAGTAGCTCAACAGCTTTGTCCAGGTCATCCTGCGTGGTTAATGGAATTACAAGCTACAAAAAAAGGAGCAGGGGGGAAGAGAAGTCTTAGACAGGACACAAGAGAGAAATGAGGAAGTCAAGTGCAGAGAAACAAACAGAATCTTTCCTTTCATACCAAACAACTTGAAAATAAAATTTATTAAATGATCCCTTAGGTAAGTATCAAAAAAGTCTGAAGTTCAACCTTAACTCTTCCTTCAGATGCCTTTACTAAGTACAGCAAGGTGGAACAAGTCTTCAAAAGGAGCTACCATTTTGCATATATAGAACTTAACACCCAAAATTTCAGCAAAACAGGTGCAATGGGGTCAATGCCTAAATTAACACAGGTCTGTAAGATAAACAGAAGTCCTGTTCCATAGCGAATTTTTGCATATATGCATATATTCATAGCATAAAGCGGATTTTTTGTATCTCAAATATTACAACTATGCTTGTTTGAAGTTGCATCACTAACAGAATTTCTCCATCCAAAAACAGAATTTGTTAAGGAATTCTTTCCTTATTTCCTTAAGGAAGATGTGATCCATGTGCAACAACTCTAAACCTCAACAGAATCTTACTTGGATCTAATTAATTAGAATTACCCTGGCATACATGTATCTTTAGAACAGAAAACTATGCCATTAAAGTGCAGTTGAGATCTGAACTCTGTAACAATTAAAATCAGGCTTGTGTTTCAGGAGTGTAAATTACAACTTCTGCTTTTCACACAGGAACACCAGAATACAAATTTTTAAATCTATTCTACTTATAAACAGCCTCAGTCGATGCTTAAATACACCACCAGTCAAAATACAGTACTTTTATACAAAAAGAGATGGGATTGAGGAGGAAGGTCTTGATAAAATGAAGAGTATGCTTATTTGTTAAGTTGCAGTTTTAATGCTAGTGACATGTTATTACCATCCCATTTCTGAAAGGTGATGGGATGATTTGCCAACTAGTGCAGAAGGTAAGAAGCAGAAAACCTACTCAAATGCCTAAAAATCTACCAGTGAGCTGAGGCTAAAGCATTATGAAGGGCCATTTCCTCTGACCTTCCTAATCTCCAAAAGGCTTCTGTTGGAATTCTTCATTTTGAGGATGAGTTTCACAGAAGTGCCTGGTAATGTAATGAGTAACCAACAGACAGCAATTACTGGCATTTTCTTCTGCAAAGATGCAGAGTAGACACAGCAACTATGTTGTGCATTACTAAGCACATGAATAATCCTTCATGCACTTTGCCGACTCAAGGCAAAACCCAGAAGTAACTCCTCAGAACAGATCCTGCATCTGTAAATATGTTTGCTACTAATAATTCCATCCCTACTTCTAAAGGAAATCCAGAAGTAATACTAATCAGGCATAAGTGGCTTGACAGTGCTGGCACTGTTACCAAGAAATCTTTGGGAACCAGCCACTTTAAGAGGAGCAACAGTTAAGCCTAGTTCTCCAATCTAAACATTAACTAAATGGAGCATTCCAGCAATTAGCTAACAAGATTATTCCTTAAAAAAAAGGATTTACAAGAAAGGATAAATGCTATTTCAAATTTACAAACATGTCAAAGCTCAAAGAGATAAAGACTTTCCCAAAGTCACACAGCAGGGCTGTTGCAGATCAGGAAGACAATTTACCCATTCCTAAACAAGATGGAGACATAATTCATTCATAACACTACTCATGGAACATTTCATGCATCTCCTGCCTATCCAAATTTGTACAAGGCTTACATATTTGAGAAAGCACACACATACACATATTAGAAATCTGGGGTTTTGTCCCAGGAGTAAGTTTTGTCACAGAAGTGGTTCCCACTACTTACAAGAGCAAATTTCAGCCTTAAAATGATCAATGTCCAAGTCAAGACTTTAGAGGACACAGAATATTACCTCATTATTGCTGTAATGTAAATCCATAGTCTGTCCAAAAGCAACTTTAGCTTTAGCTGCGAGATCTTCAAGTTTAACAGGCCTTGGTAATTGCAGGATCCTGAAACACAATTTAAGTTATAAAGAATTTCTGTCCATTACTTACGAAAATCTGGCAACTCGTTACTTAAGAACTACCTCAGAACTAAATTTATTACTAAAAAGACCATAAGAAGCTATACTTTATTCCCTGTCCTCCATATTTTGAGACTTTCAAAAAAGAAAGAAAAGCAGTGAAAAAGTTAAAAGTGATAATCAGATACGGAATTAGATTAAATTATGAGTATTTTACCTGCTTAATGCTTTGCAAGCCTCCATTTCAGAGTGAAATTCTTAGAAACTTCTACCTTTTTCTGCTTCAGAAAACTAAGATAATGGAATACCATAGGCTGACAAGCGTAAGCATCAGAAAGGAATCACTCCTGTAATCCCCATTTCTTGGAAATCTGAAAGACTATCTTACCTGTGGAAGGTAACTACATGTCACCATCTTTACCATAATGAACTACACACTCAAACTGCCCAGTCCATCACTAACTGTGCTTCAAGTGTGCTCCTGTAAGAATGGTGCAGTTGTAGGTCAACAACTTAGATTTTCTTTTAACTCAATATCCCATCAAATCAATCAGCCCGAACTGCCTATAACTAACCTTTTACTATAGAAAACCATTGTGGTTTTTGAGATACAACACCATTAAACAAAAAAGAGCTTTTAAAAGTGACAAAGCTATTAAGGTACATTTAATTCACATTTGAAAAAGAGAGAGCACTCAAATTCTCTGAAGTAGAAAAGTTAGCAAAGGGTACCTGTCCCTTTCATCAGTGGTTCAGTTAGTAGTATACTGGTTAGGGGCCAATTTTTCTCAATGAAATGAGGCTAGAAGCCAGGCCACTTCCAATTAAAAATTATTAAAAAAAAATAAAATCTTTAAAAAAATACCCAAAACAAACAAAACTCCTCAAAAACCAACCAACACCAATTCTCACTGTAGTTAACAATTTGTGCAGCAAGCCTGCAACTCTACTCATCACACCACAAGCCCCTTGGAACAAAGTGCCACATTCACCACTGAAAGCAAGTCTGGAATCACTTCTCTTTTTCACTTCCCTTTTTAAGAACTAGTGAGAAAGCCATTGCATAACTTATTTTTCTTGCATCATTTCATTACTTGATCTCTAGATCTACATGCTCAGGCAACAAGTTACAACTCATGCTAAGCAATGAGGCTAGGCTGCCCAGCACCCCTGGGCAAGCAGGCTGAAGTCACTTGGGACAGTCCACAACAGAGCTAGGCCCATGACCATAAAAACTTGGGAAAGGTATCTTTCCACACACTTACTTTATGCTTGTATTCATATTCAATTAACTTAGTCCTACGTGAAAATGAATTATGAGAAACTGCAAAATGCACCGTCTGTGCAGACTGGCAGCAAGCTGACATTTCTCTGTTTTAAATTCAAGCTTCCTCTTACTTCATAAGAAATTGTTAGGTAGAAGAGTCCTCAATACTCAAAGCCTTCAAAAAGACTTATTCAGTCCAAATTACCTAGAGCACTCAACCATTACTGCACTTTTACATGTGACGTTCAGAGAAGTGATAGGAAGAAGCTGAAGAATGTTAATACCTAGGAACTTGCTGCTTTCTTACTGCTCCATGTGAAGAGAGGACACATCCTATAATCAGCGTGGCTACACACTCAACTATTGCATGTCATACTAAGGGCTGCCCAGAACTAGTACAGGTTTTATTTGAAGCAAATTTTGCTAAAGAAATTTACTATTTTTACCAAGAAATAGCATGCCTGGGATATTACTTCCTTTTTGCATAGGTATTTTCAAAGATCTTTTTCTCTAATAATTTTTCTCTAGGCAGAATGAAATTTCCTACTTTCAAAAAGAGACAGATGGGCAAAATGAATTGTCAACAAACCAGTTCTGCATGGAATTGTACATCAAATTCTGTAAAAGCTTTTGAGCAGCCATCAGAGGAGAGATATATAGAGATAGATGTTTGCACACTTTAAGCATGTGCATCATCCAGCTCTCATTTAAAAAATGAAAATAAATTTTAACTGATTAAATGAAAACAATCTGAGTCTAATAAATTTTCCTTTTAGAGTTTTCAGACTGGCACCTCTGAAGTACAATCCAACCTCTTCCTCTGGGTATTACAGTAACAATAAATTATCACGCATTTGTCACACACATGATGAAGGACAAAGATCTCTTTTCTGGTCTATTCAAACTTAAGATCTACTCTAATGATCTAAGTAATTGTTCAAGGCTACAAACATATCTGAAGGGTAACCAAGTGGAAGACACTACATGCAACATAGTTACAGTATGACATTTACACATTTATGTATACTTAAACAGTTAATTCTCTTTAAATTAGGTTCATATCAAAATTAAATTTAAGGTCAAGCAAAAAAACTTAGGAGAGTTGAAGAACTTTGAACCATTAATTTGAAACTTTATGACAGGAGCACAACAAAACTATAAATAACTAAGAGACAAAACTGTTTCCTCACCTTTTTTCACCTCGATGTTCAAATTTGACTCTAACATCATTCTGTAGGAAAAGAGGTAAACCGCTATTAGTTTATTACCTCTTTTAATGAAGGCCATGAACTCCCGTTCAATAGTCCTACACTAGAACTTCATTCCATATTAATTTTCTGTCCTTTCCAACATATCAAGGATTTTTACAAGCTACTTCTGCTGAGGTACATGATAGAGGTTTAAACAGTGAAAATACAAAAAGTGTTAAAAAAAGCTTGAAGTGTTAAAATACAAAAACTTATTCTGAAGTACAATGAATGCTTCTGTAAATAAACACATTATTATCTACCAATATATGTTAATATCGTAACAGATTTATGACTTCAAATTCAGCGTGGAACTGGTTACCGAAGAATTCTCTATACTGAACAGGCAGGTAGATTTAACTACCAATAACATGTTTTTATGTACACTTTGCAGCTGAGCATTCCAGGTTTAAGAAACATATCTTGTTTCATAAGCATTACCATAGAAACCCACTCATGTAATTAAGCAAGCAGTCATGCAATACATTTCCCAGTAACCATACTTGTATATATTTGCAGTTACATGGAAATAAAATTGCTTTGCAAAATCATAATTTTAAGAATCAAATTGTATTAGCAACTATTGCAGGAAAAACAATAATGCATTCAACCACAAAGTTTATCCAAGTAACAATGTTGCATCTTCCAAAAGAACTGATTCTCAAATGATTACTTTCAAAATTCACAAATTGACACAGTGATAAACATTTCTTCTAACCTTCTAAACACGCATTATACTAAAATCATTTTGGATCATCCCTGCAAGATACCACAATGTCTAAAAGTTACAGCTCAGATGTGGGTTACATGACAATAGCAAAGCACCACTGTGTTATACACTGAACTCTAACAACTTTTAAAGCACAGAATGAAAAATATGTAGCCATTCGGTTTTGACAGTTTAAGAGCCAAATATATCCAAATATTTTGATCTTTAAAAGGTTAAAATAAGCACAAAGTGAAGCTTATTGAACTGTAAATTACGGATCCAATCAAACAAACATACAGTTAAACTGAATTTCAGTAAAAGTTTACGTCCTCTTCTCTCCTAATCTCTCCATATAGTAGTTCAAACCTATCAACCAAGTGTTTACTACTGTTCCATTTGTATTCAGTATGTACAGAAAAAAAATGCAGCTGGAAGAAACTCTCATTTCCAGCACATGAACAAGAAATTGAGGTGAAAGATGCAGTAAAAGAGTTTAAGCTAATTTCTGCTGCTGTACTGACATTCTTGGGTATGATATAGGTAACAATTGGGTAATCTACTAAACCTGTAAAATTCTTCCTTGGTATTGTAAAATAGTATAGTACCAATATAATAATAACAAGAAATATAAAATCACTTTACATATAAATACCTCCACAATTTTCAATTTATTTATTTAAGCATACGTTATGATCTGCTCTGAAATGCCACCAGTTCATTTCGCTGCTAATATAAGAACATGAACAAAGAAAATGGCAGCACATGTGGGAGACTAATAGCTTATTCTGGTATGCTCACTGGTCTGGCAAGAAAAATAATTACAGAAGTCACAGCAGGACATTCCATGTTCACTGTTAGTGAGGATGTTGAAGATTACCTGTTTTTTAGGTGAAGATGACTTTGGTTTTCCTGTTTCTTGCTGGGGCAATACAGGAC
Source organism: Ptilonorhynchus violaceus (assembly GCA_013397565.1). Lineage (NCBI taxonomy): Eukaryota > Metazoa > Chordata > Aves > Passeriformes > Ptilonorhynchidae > Ptilonorhynchus > Ptilonorhynchus violaceus. The sequence goes on along the minus strand of VZRJ01008190.1, from coordinate 1,161,638 downwards.
GACTGGCCTTGTGAAGCACAGCCAAATCCTGCATGATTGAATTCAAAGCTTGCTGCTCATCTGCTCAGAGAAAAAGACCAGACAAGTGTAAAAGACTGTTACATTTGAAGGGCATTACCATCTCATTTCACAATAGGCAAGCGTTATTCTAAATCTAGGAGTACACATTACACTTCAATACGTAATTGAATAGAAAATTACAAAAAAATTGTTGCCACATTTCAAACATTTTTATTTTATTTATCATTAACAGTGCCTAAGGAAATAAACAGCTTAATCAGTAACCACAGTTCAATAGCAGGATTGAAAAAAACAAAGTCATAACAAAGACTAAAATCTACACAACTGCAGGTTGTATTAATAAGAGAAAGGAGATGCAGGGGAAAGCCTTGCCTACTTTGTTTCAAATAATATCCATGGATGAAATGTTTACTAGAACATCATACTTCCCAATTCCTCCCATAAAATAAAGAATAAAAAGCAAGTACTTTTGAACCATTTCTCCTCTGTCTTGAACAGGTATGATCATGCCCATGGGAAGCATACACAAACTCCCACACGAACACTTCAACTGTCTGAGCATCTGCTGATAGCCCATGGAGGATTTAAAAAAAAAAAAAATCCAACAAAAAAACCCAGCACAACAAAAAACAATCCACAAACAAAAAAACCAACACCACAGAACTTTTCCAGAACCAAAAATACAGAAGACTATAAGGCTTAAAGGAAGAATTCATAAGGAGAAACAGAAGCACTGAAGCCAGGGGACAATTTATGGGCAGGGAATTCTACATAATTTAGGTTTCAAACTCGCAAAAAATCTGAAATCCTGACGATCTGCTGCAGCTGTGATGGCCTGAGGCCATACTAGACAAGATTTGCCCTAGAACTGGGATGTTCCTTTAGACAGGAAAGCACTTAGGAGCTCAAAAGCCTGTACATACATCACTAAGAGAAATTTATTTCTAATATTTTGTATTAATTCCTTGCCACAGCAATAGTACTGCACTCAGCATGCATCTAGAACGCTGGATGACAAAATTTGTCTCCAGAGGTGTTGCGTGCCTTCACACTCCTTCACGATGGATATGTTTGTTGAAGAATTCATTGCCAAGTGCTGTGATTTACAAAGAACTGTATTTCTCACACACGGACCTGAGAAAAGCTTAGCATTAAAATCAGCAAGCAAGAATTCCACGTATTAAGCAACGATGAGAATTCCTTCACATTCCATTAAAATATAACCAAATATAGTTATCATATAAGGAAATTGTGGGATTTAAGTGTTCTAATTTAATAGATTCCTAACAGGTCAGAAAGCTGGTCTGAAAATGAGTAACTTTGATCATCACTCATGCTGTCATAATTCATACCTCTACTAAGAAATGCAAATCTATCAAAGCAAGTTTTACCAGCAATATTTAATGGCAGAACTGAAGGCGTTCTTGCAACTCACTTATTCATTTCTCACACTGAACACACTTCAGAACCTGCCACAACTAAAACACTTGAACTATTTTATTGTGTAATGGCCTATTCTAGTGCTCAGCAATGACAAAAAGTAAAATAATGTTTTAACAGTTAGTTGGAGTTTTCGTTCCCAGTGGTCACTAGACTGCAAATTTTATACATAAAGAAACCGAAGTGCTGTGGCAAAGCATCTAAAGTTTACTGAATATCCAATATGACTCAACAATCACTTCTCTCACACAAAATATTGGAGAACATCAGAAATCTGGAGAGTGCTGTATTCCTAGATTGAGCAACTTGATTATTAAGCATAAGGTTGGAAAAAATTAGCATAACATTAAAAGATAAACAAAAGCAATACAAAAATGGCTGTGGTGTGGTTGGTTGGTTGGGATTTTTTCAGAGGGAGCACTCATCAATGATTACAGTAACAACATGGTCAACTCATTAAAAACATACAATTTGAAAAACTGACATAAAATTTAAAGTAATACAAATGTGCTATATAATTAGAAGAACACAGACCATCTGCATAGTCCTGGCTTTGCACTGTAATGGCACAAGGCACTAAGATAAAATTCTTATATATAGACTTTGTGTTTAGAGTTTGTTTTTTTTCCAATAGCCATTACCATTTAGAGTACAGTAATTATTGCTCAATCTCAAATTGAGACACCATGAATCTCAATCTCCTACACTTGAATTTTTAAGTTACCAGTTAATGAGGGAAAAAGTGCTATGTTACAAGGAAGGGGTGGGGGGGAGAGAAAAAAAAACCACAGGGCTTATTTTCAATACTAGCAAAGCTGCTGAACACTGCCTTTCATATACATGTTACACTATGTTAAACAGCCAAAGCACATGTTTCCTAGGAACTGTAGTACATTAATGGTTTTAGTGTTCGATAGGAATGAAGAGTATCTGAATTAAATTTTTGTATAATTTAGACATAAGACTTACCCATTATGGCAGTGAGTCTGAAAACTCAAATTTCAGGGAAATGGTTGCTTCATTAGCATTATTTTATTTCCTAAAATTTAAAAACAAAGACCCCACAATTACTGAAGTTGTCAAATCCATGTAAAACAGTCAGCTCTTCACTGTTTATGTGCAGTTTTTCTAATATTCTACATAGCGAACACACATATAAACTACAAGTAAGATTGTGTAAGACACACAAACGATGTGTGGAGAAAACAGATATTGCCCCCAAAGCCTCATGAGCCTCTGAGCAATGTATCTACTCTCTGAAGACTCAAAGCCTGAACTAAATATTCTTCTAGACTTAAGCTGATTTTAGTCTCTACCTACACCCCCAAATGATGATTATTAGCTTAATTAACTGTAACACTTTACTACATGGGATGCCCACAATTCCAGATTATTAAAAACTGATTCTTTTTCTACAGGTCTCTGTATTTGGTATTCAAAGTTCTGTGTTCAGAACTACATATAAATAGGTCATATATATAAATACATATGAAACAGCACAAATCAAGAGTCATCAATACCTACTGACTAAATTAACTAGAAAACTTCAAGTGTTATTTTTCATCATAATTCAAGAACATTAAGACCCCTGAAAGCAAATGGCTCTGGAAGACAGCAAGTATTAACTTTCACTATACAATATATGTTATCCAGAAAAGCAGAAATATAAGGGGCTCATTTATGAACAAACCCAGTCTTATCACAGTACCTTCAAAATCGGCCAATTGAAAAGAATCATGAAAGACCAATTAAAATAATCTTTCTATAAAATGCCATTATGGAGCTTAACAGCAAAAAACTAAAGACGTATCTCTAAAGCAAGATTTGTTTTAATACAGGCTACCACAGGAAAAAAAACCAGATTTTTTTTTTTTTTTAATGCAAGAGAAGAAAATTCTCTAATTTCTTCAGCAGTCACTGTAATGAAGTAGAGAGGGCCTATGTCTCTCCTCCCCTTTGTTGGCTGCAGTGGACCATCCTTCCGCCTGACTCAAGAGATAAAAGATCTGCCCTACTTTGATAAAACACGATTTCCCTGCAAGTTCATTCAGGGAGCTACATCAACAGAATATGACTTTTTTTCCCTGCTTTTTAAAACAAAATTAATTTTCTTATGGTTTAGTTCCTTACCAGTTGAAATGACCCCTGATGCCAGCACAGGGCAACCTGTGGGAGCACATGGCTCAGAACAGGGGAAGTGGGCCAGCTCCTTCAGTACCAGCCAGGTTTCCTTGCTTGAATATTCTGCCAATTTTCTAGCTAACAACAAATTAATTACAGTTTCCAAAGAAATTCTGAGCATCTTCAGTTAGGCATCTAAGAGTTTCTAGCATTGTCCCCTACATCCTCAGTTCATGAAAACAGTAGTTTTGAGCAGCATTTATTTCAGTGGAACTAGAAAGCTTCAAGTACTTATGGTGTATTTTTCAGAAAGAAATTTGGACTTGAGCCATATGAAGGTCTCTGCTGGATACTGCCTTTTACCTCCGTATCAGATGAGTCATCTACTACCATAGATTTCAAGCTTCAAAATAACCAAGAGCAGCTTGGGCTTTTAAAGCAGACCCAGAGCCCCCATTATGTAATCAGAAACCGGTTCAGCTGAGAGAGCACACAAAAGAGCACATTAGAACTAAAAGAAAGCTGAAAATACAATTGATGTGTATTCAGAGTTACATACGCACAAGTCTATGGGCAGCCTCACAACAGTACCTGGAACAGCTTCCAAGTGTTGGGGGAAAGAAACTTCCATCTAATGCTTTGTGAAGTATTAAAGCCCGTAAGAGTGTGAGAAGTAAACCTGGCCAGGGCTGCCCACAGTCTCAAAACACAACTCCAACTTTTACTACTAACATGGTCTCCAGCCTCCTGATGCCACCACAGCAGGACACACAAAAATCTGTTTCAAAAAAAACCCAAACCCCCATAAAACAAAACAAACAAACAAAAAAAAAAAAAAAGAAAAAGCTTCTGCTGCTCTGTAACAGAAAAGGAAACCCATGAAGACAAAAAAGCACAGGATTTGTACTAATCTTCAGAGAGAAAAACGGGCTGCATTTTCACTTATTTGCTGAATGATAGTGGCCATATCACTCAAAGACCGTATCTTTGGACGATGCTCTCACACAAGATGCCAGATTTGATTTACTTACTGAATTGGGATTACCTTTATAGCCTTAAATATCAGAACCAACATTTTTCCCTCACAACTGATTCTTTGCATCTTTCGCATCCCTGACAGTCCAAAAAGCAAATCAGAACACAGATTTAGTTAGTTCCTATGCTATGTTTTTTGTATCAGCAGTTGTCTTGGGGGATCTTCCAAAAAATTATTCATTTAAGTGCTTATAAAACATCTTTTAAATTCTGTATTTGATCCAACTGTCTTAAAATGACAGCTAATGTCATTTTCATAAAATATCTATTTTAATTAGCTGTCTTAATACATTAAACATAACAATGTGTTTCATGACTTTGGATTAAGTACTTCTGCAATATTTCTTTGTAAGCATTTCAAAGAAATACAATAGTTCTGTGAAGCATTTTAAATCTTCTGCCACACCTGAAGAAACAAAACCAAGGTATATCTCCAAACAAAAACACCCCAGATGTTCTTCCTCAACCTAGCTGAAAAAACCAAACTCGGAAGCTCAAGATATTTGAGCTAAAGGGCTCATATAGGGCTGAAGAAGAAACATCCTAAACAACTTCTCAAAGTTGCTCCACCTGCAAGAATTCATTCTTTAGTATTAACTACGGCATGTCTCATTAGAAGAACATAAGCTAATAAGTGAGCATCACTTTAGTTTCCCCTCCACTTCCTTCTTATTCCTTAAAAGAAAAAACCCAACTTAGGAAAATGAAATTTCTCTGAATAACTTTTATCTTACTTTATTGTCCCTTTTAACCAAATTTTTTTCTGTTCAGACATAAAGGATAATCAATCACCTTAACAACCTTTACGTTAGCATTTAGTGTTACTTCAAAAATAAGCTAACAACATTAAAATTGCAATTAAAAACATGACTCTGATCCAATTGCATGAAGACCGTTATGAATTCACCCTGTGAATTGAGAAAACACTTCTGTTTCTAACTGTTCATTTTCACAATGGGCTGTAACAACAAGGTGGTTGTGGAGAGTGAGTAAGAAAAAGCTAACAAAAATCAACACTTTTCAAACAAGCGTCTATGCATTCAGTAGAAAGGGAAAAAAGCATACCCTAATTCCTGGTCAAAGTAGCATTAGTAGAGCACACACACAAGAGTAGATTACAATCCAAGACAAAAAAAGGAAGCAAAACAAAAAATTGGAACTCAGAGAAAGACTCAGGAGAAGCAAAGGCTGCAAAACACAAAGAGCAGATGCAAAGGTAGAATAAGATTATGTCAAGGTCTTGCAGAGAGACACAAGCAGCCTGAATTTGAATGTAATTAAAGAGAGGATGACAGAGAGTGAATTTCAAAAAGGTGTTTGCTACTCTTATCACATCATCAAAGAATATCCTAGCAACAGCATTTTGGATATAAGGGTGGAGAGATGCTGATTCATATTCATGATTCGCTTCCCACCAGCCACCTTCCAGAGCCTGGAAGTCTTTCAGAATCTGGAAAAGCTAAAAACAATTTCCAAGGATCACCTGGATATTTTCATTCTTCGGTGGCTTCCTCAATGCAAATGAAACAAAGCCTGAGGAAAGCAAGCCATGCAGACAATAACGTAGCCTGCTTCAGACACCCTGAGCTAATTGCCCAGTTGCCCACACTTTTGTAATAAACACAACACGGTGCCTCTCAATTACTAAATCAAGAACAAAAAAAACCAGTGAAGCAAGCAGTCTAGCTTAGTCCATTTTTGGTAGGAATTCAGACATACACAGTAACACTTTACCAACATAGAAAGGTGCCTTACACCTTCAGAGTCCAAACCTGTTGCAGTAGTAGGGCAAGAATCTCAAGGATATCAATTTCCTCCACCAAATTTTCACTAATATAAATGAGTGCAAGGATAAATAATTTCCAATTCTTACACCAAAGCAAAATGACATAGTGTGAACTCAAGAAAGATGCACTGTAATTATTTCAACCACAGGTAAAGATTAAGTCAGACTTATAGTATATTAGACATGAGCAAGTTAAACCAAAATGACATGAAATCCAGATCTGCCAGCACTGCTATTCAGAGACACACTTGTCTGTAAAAAAACAGACAATGCAAAGAGCCAAGTAAAAATGAAGAGTGAGCATTCACAGGTAATTTTTCAGACTGTAGAATGGACAATCAGAATATAAAGTACGACTATAAAATTTTATTTTATAGCAAGAAGAATAAGCCAGATAAAATGGTTTTACTGTAAAAATGTTATTCTTAAACAATAAATGCTTGGTTTCACACAACCAACCTCTTAAAAATCACAGTAAGCAAGTCTGACAGAACCTCCAGTGATCACCTCGCCAAATATATCTACTTAACCTTTAACCAAAACAATGTGCAGCACTGCTTGTTAAGGTTTTTATTTCAAAAAAATAAAAACAGTATCTGTGAACAAGATACCTAAGTCTGAACTTCTGTAGCCCTTTTTGTATCTCAAAGCAACTGCTAGCATAAATGACGATAACGGCACTACATAGTGCCAACCACAGAAGCCAGTATTGTTACAAGACATTAGCAGGTACCTAATAGAAGGTAACTCCATAGAAATGAACATAAAGAAGAGGACTGCATATGGACATGCACACAAATGAACACTGGACAAAAAGCCATCCTTTTCAAAAAGTATGAAAGTAGCAGCAGTAGCACAAAATCATGAAGGACAGAAAAAAAGAGAAGCGAAGAGCAGTAACGAGAAAAAGTCTAATAGTAACACATCAGATGTGAGATCAGCTTTAGGAAAACTTCAATCTTTAACATATTGTAATAATACATAAAAAAGGTACTCATAGGGAGAGCAGAAAAGGGAGAAAAAGATTAAACTAAACCAAATCAAAAGCCAATGACACATTGATAAATTAAGGTAACATATGGAAAACAAAACAAAAAATAGAACTTGGTGGGTCAAATGTGGAACATTAGAAATTAAGTTTAACTGAGTGAATTAAATAAAATATTATTTCTGTTACAGTACTACGGGATCTTTTAAAATGAAAAGATACTGCAAGGGAATGAATGGATAAATATTTCTTAGGAAAAATCTATTGAGATGTTTGATTCCAGCCTTCTTTGCACACCTCAAGGAATCTGTAGGTCTGAAAGCCAACAGGGAGGAATCCTGCTTATCAACAGCACACCAGGAAAGGCATAAGCCACAGAGCAGTACTATTCTCCTCAGTTCCTCCTCTGCCATGTGCCCTCTTCTATTCTGAAGCACTTTCTTTCCCTTAATTTATCCCAATTGTGAGATTAACTGCACTGGACAGGACACACTGAGAGGATCAACCCAGCTGCGCTCTGCTAGGAGAGACCGGCAAAACAGCAGAACCAACCAAGCCCTGCCAGCTGACACCTCAGAGCAAGGAAGACACAGTCTAGAGCAGCGTCCCTCACAACCAGAGAAGTAATTCAGGAATGATTACCTGTCCTGGACTCAGGTAGCATCACACAGAAACTGTATTCATCTCTATTTTTACCTCACAGAATCATTAAAGACCTCCAAGAGCACAGAATCCAACCTTTGACTAAACACCATGACATCAACTAAACCAGAGCACTGAGTGCCATGTCCAGCCATTTCTTGGACACTTCAGGGATGGGGAGTCCACCGCTTCCCTAGGCAGCCCATTCCAATGCTTGACAACCCTTTCAGTGAAGAAATTCTTCCCGATGTCCAACCTGAACCTCTCAGGGCACAGCCTGAGTCCGTTTACTCTTGTCCTATCACTAGCTGCCTGAGAGAAGAGGCTAACTCCCACCTTGCTACACACAGCACCTCACTGCCTGCTTTTTCATAGTTACCATCATTCAATAACCCTATCCTGAGCAGCTGAACTAAACCCTTCTACCACTCGCATGACAGGAGAAACATAAACACATCAAATACGTTTTCACAAAAAAAAACATTTCTGGCTTATTTACTGCAAAAGTACTTGGATTTATTTTTGAAAGTATTTTAAGTCTTGTTTTGATTGTATGTAGCTTTGTCAATATACATCCAAACTTTACCCCGAATTTTCTCACTCTCTTGTAATTAAACCAGTTTATTCAGCACCCCAAGCTATTTTAACCTACTGTACAGAGACCAAACATCTTAAACAGTACCATGAGCCAGCAATCTCTATCAGCGTGATGGGCTTCACAGAATAATAGCAACCCACTCATTCAAAGTTAACACTTTTTTTTTAATTACTAATAAAAATATATTAAGGGGTAATAACTCCCTCAGATGTGTTTTACTGAATTTATATAGTGAAATAGCAAGTGGTGATAAAAAAACAGGAAGAAATAGCAGCAGCCATTTTTTGTTCAAGTTCTGAGAAAAAATCAAGAGGTCGTGTCCAAACCACAGCATAGTGTTACTGGAATAGAAACTTCACCACTGACAAGAACAAAGAGATAAAATGCAATATGTAATATGCTTCAGATCAAACATTTAAAATTCATGATCCAGGCATTTGTAAGAATGTAAGACTTTTCACAAAATCAGTGGTTCAGTTTTCTGGATCGTTCTTGAAAATGTTTGGAAATACCAAAAAACAAGAAGATTCTAGTGGATTGTAAATATTGTATAAATAACTGAGAATAATAAAGGAAAGGGTCCAAAAGCTGCCAATTGTTTATCTTCACATCAATCGATAATAAAATTCTGCAATACTTACCTTGGTTTCTACCATAGTAATAAATGCAAAACACAGTAAATGCCTTGATTTCAAGGTTTATTATTACTGCCGAGCAAAATATGTCTTCTTGAAATATTTAACTAAATAATTAGTTAATAGAACCAACTGCAGCAATTACCCTACTTAGGTTTTTTCGACGTATTTGGCTAAATATCACATGATATTTAGTTATTTGCTTTAATACCTCAATTAATTAACAGGAAACTCAATGGATTAAAATAAAAGAGATCCATATTGCTACTTAGCAGAAAACACCAATGAACATGATTCCCACTGCAGGCCCCTGGAGACCAACAATGATCAGGCAGACACAACGAGATAGACAAGTTATGGCTTAAGGAAATGACCTGAATCATGTTTGAGAATAGTTGCAGTCCAGCAAAATATATTTAAATACCATTAAATATTTTAAATACATATAATAATTTATTACGGTTATCCCTCATCTATTATTAATTAAAAATAACATTAAAAATGAGATTAACTGCATGTATGGTGCTAAAACTGACAGAACTGCTTTCTTAACTTTTATCCCCCCTGCAGGAGGGCGTCACCCATAATTAGCAGCTGTATTTTATGCAAGTCTAAATATTGCGGTTTATTACACTTATTCAATAATGGTTTTGCACTGAATGCATTTTGACATAAAGACAATCATTTAAGAAATTGGAAAAAAAGTTGCAGCTACAAGACTGGACAGTCTTAGCAAGAAACAATTCAGAAGAATTAAATTAATTAAATCACAAATGTGTAATTATCTAACGTAAGTGCAACACAACATTAAAGAGACATAATGGAATCCTTGTGTGTATAAAAATGTAGTGTATGCAGAAGCCATCTTGCTTCTGTACACAACCTACAGGCACAGTGCTCAGTGCAGACTGCAAACGGCAAGTGTGGGATGGCTGAAGCATCAGTGTCTTTGTGGCTGGTACAGAGGTATTAGGTATCTCTACAATATGCAGACTTGAGATTTCTTAAACTGAAGACTTAAAATCTTCCTGGCAAGCAAAAAAGATTGAATTTATGTCTCACTGAGCCCTCAAGACCATGCAGACTTACCTCATCTGTACAGCTACAGCTACATGATTTGGTATTTATTTTATAAAAGAATGGCTACTAGCAGCACTCCTTCCAGAGTTCAATTTAATACATAAACAACGAAAATGTAACACTCCCCCCCTCCAAACAATAAAACAGACCAGACTTGCATAAAAAACCACTTCTATGGATGGTGCCCTCCCAGTTCCAGGAGGGATAAAACCTCGAAAATCAGTGTGGTCAGTTCTAGCACCATAAATGCAGCTCTCACTCAAATTACCTTGAGAACCAGATTTCAGAATTAACTGAAGGATCCAACATACCCAGTGATAATAGCAAAACTTCATTCACATTAAATCTTTAGTTCCTGCTGTTCTATAAACCGTAGTTTGACACAGTCGTGTAACATTCATCAGCTTGATTAACAATGATCTTGACTTGAAAAACTTACAATGTGCTGGAAGGTTTGAGAATGTAAGGATGCAGTTTTTAAGGACTGTTCTCATAAAAATGCAAAGCAGCAGTTCAAGATGAATTTATAGCAAAATTAGGCTTTTGAGATAAATATCTTAAGACTTACAGCAATATTCACAAAGAGTAACCGTAGTCTAGGAAAGCTAATCTCTCTACACTTCCTTTACAGTTGATAGGGAGAGATAAGCATATTTAGAGAGTTTCAAGACACTTAAGTGCAAGTTTCCTGCTTTGAATGAACCTCTTCTTTCCAAGCGGTATCAAGAGCCTCTAATAGCTAACACTTCATAAGCCCACTCCACTTCAAGCACACAAAAAAGATAAGACTGTAATTGGCCTCAAACAGAAAAGCAAGATCCTCAACAAGATCTCTTTCCTCACCTAATTCAAGTTTTACAGAACTTGTCCATCTCCTGTATCTGTCACTGCCTCAGCAGCAGCCAAAGCACTTGACAGCTCATTTCTCAACCTAACTGAAAAATGACTTGGCTGATGTATCAAGCAAATCTTTCTTGAAAGTCATAAGGCTTTCTTAAGATCTGTTCACGATTCCAATGGAAAAACCACTATTATGAAACAAACGTAAATTTTAAATGGAGGAAGGTAACAGCAGCTGAAACTTGCAGACAGGTGCCACAGTGACACCTTGCAAAATATTTTAGTGCTGCCAATTTTGCAACAGAACATACTGGCTGCAAATTGACTGCCATCCTCCTCTGCTCTTATCCAGGACCAGATTTTCTCACAAAGATATGTCAAAAAGTAATAGACATTCACTAGGCTACAGATAACTGCATCACTGCCTCCAGAGCATGCTCGCATCTTGGAAATTTATCACCACCATCGTGGTGGAAAGCCTCAGAGCATCACCACACTAAGAACACCTTTCTTACCATTAGCTAAACGATACGCTAAACAAACTGCTTAGTGCTATTTACATCATAACAGTGTTTAAGGCTAACTCAATACATTAAGATAACATTATAGTGTACACAAACACACAGAGTAAAACATTGCTGGGATGTCTAACTTTTTCCTAATTTACTCTCTGTGAGCTGAGTAGCTGCATAAAAGGTGTCTCAAACAAAACAATGTATGAAAATTTTAGAATCTAGAATCCCATGAAACATGCATTACAGGGAGTGTCATAATCAGATTGAGGTGCTTCTGCTTCTCCTTCCTAAAATCTCAGTGGCGTTCTTGGTTCAGCACACATTGCTGCCATTTTGAGCCCTTGTGCTGAAGCTTTCATGAGTGGCATCAATCTTAGTTTTACTCCAAACTTATAACTAACAAGTCAAAATATTTGTGAAGAAGGGCTAAAGGTGTTACAACGAAAACCATTCCTCACTACAAATGTAACTGCACATCCCCTATCAAAGATCCTACAGGAACATAACTATTTGAAAGGGTTTTTGTTCAACGGACAGTTCATAGTACATACCTTAAGAGAAAACAGTTTAAGCTCCCTTCCTCGTGACAGCATTCAAGATCACCAGTTCAGCCAAAGAACAAATTGTACACAGTACACAAACTTAATCTTACTAGCACTGTCAGCACTGGCGACTCCTGCAACCTTCACTACTCTAACAATGGAAAACAATGCTACAACCAGTAACATATAAATGAATTTTAAGAGTAACCATTCACTAAAAAAGTAAACCTATCACAAACCACTTCTATCAACATTACTCTACAAACAAAAATAAAGGACATCAGAAAAAATGCAGTCTTCCAGCAGTAACTGAGTATTGCAAACAACTGGAGCATTTCAATTAACGTACAAGAGCGAGTACACACAAATCATCAGTCAGATATTGCTTTTGAGGACATACAGAAGAAAGCACCTCCTTAAACTCCAGTAACTAATTCTATCCTTTTCAGTTAACCTTCCAGTTTTATGACTGTGATGGGTTGAAATACAAGCATTTTGGAAAATAAGCCAGACAAATAAACCCACTCTCCATTTCTACAGATAGTTTTAATATCTATCTTCAGGTCCTGAAACTGCAAAGCTTTGTTCTTCAGTATAACAACCATATTTGACAGAATCTTCCATTCAGAGCAAAATTCACCTATTTCAGAGTTGCAGCAGTTGTGAGTTTTAATCATTGCTGCAAATCACATCACCATCATTTCAAATCGAGTATCAAAAAAAAATTAACACAAGGATACATATGAGCCTTTCTGATTAACATGATCCACCTGGCATTTTGCTGTCACACCAGCAAGAACAGAATCTAAGTCTCCAAGGACATTTTTGTGTCTTCACAGTGAAGACACCTCCGTATCAATTACTATCAGTCTTTCAAATTTTGCAACAAATCAAGGAGGAATCCTCCTCAGTGAAGAGTCTTTGTTGCATACTCTCTTACTCATTCCTCAAAGCACAGTTGTTCCTGCACACTACACAAGACAGCGGTACAGGGAGGAAATCCAGAGTACAGTAATATAACTATGATTTTTCTCATCTGCTGCTGCCTTGCTGTAGTGTTTTCCTACTCCAAAGACACAGCAGCACCTGGAGCTTCTGCTTAAAATGCATTTCCTGGCTCACACTCAATTCTTCCTTATTAATTACCCCATGTGCTCTCCCCATCATAATTCAAATTAGCTTTGTACATTCAGACAGTTCTTTCATTTTTTCTATCCTCAATATAAACACAAAATGCAAAAAAATCTCATAATACACTAACATGGATGGAATATTTAAGTAGGTAAGACATTCCTGAGCCTTAGAGATTTCCAACACAGCACAGAAAAAACACTCCTGAATCAATCTCCAATTCAAGAATAAAACGTGCAACAACAAATAGCAATGAACTGAACCAGAAAGCCCCAGGTACGGACAGACTCAGATCTGTCATGCTTGGAACTGTACAGAGAACTCAATAATACTGGCAAGGAGACTGACAAGTGTGTAATTATTGTACATTAATAGAAACTGAGAGAACTTTGTGTGAATTCATAGGTAACACGTACTACGCAAAATCCAAATATTCTGTCACATGATTGTGCAGTATTTTTGCAGTGAGCAGGTGTCACTGAGCAGGTCTAAATGGACAAACTTGTAAGTCTTTACCCACAGGTAGTAGGCACTGTTTTTTAAACTGGATGACTCACATAGGCCAACACATTAAGATATTGCTAAGCTATCAAGTACACAAACTCTTTGTCACTTTACACTTTGGTAATAATCTTTAGCTCCCTGTGAATCAGAACAAAATCATAAATCAACCCAAACCCTCATAATACCATTTAAACAAAATGTAGAAATAGAAGCCTACGTTTGTCAAACACTCCAGAATCAAATGCAAAGACACAAAGACAACGTACTGTCATAAAGTTGCCTTCTTCCACCTCCCCTAGCACAGTCCTTAGCAGTGGGTGCCAAATTACAATGACATCTGTGATGCTTTATTATTATACTTTTCCCCTCAAGTAATAAAAATGTAAGAACCCTCACAAATACAGCTAATAAGGTAAACTAACTACAGGCTCAAAAGTTCCAGAGAAAGGATTACTATGTCTGTGTCCACTTCTAATCATCACCTTCAAGGCAACAGCTCTCTACTGCTAAGGTTGCATATCTGTGAAGAGCAGTCCTGCTTGTCTACAGTAACTGCTGCTTTCCAGCTGAACCCTAATGACAAGCAGGAGATCCAGAGCCAACAGATGATGCACCTGAAAAGATTTATTTTACAATATAACTAATCACCATCTAACTGGTCTCACATCTAACCAACTGCCTATCTAACTGGTCTCACACTTCTACAGTACCAATGCCAACACAAAGAAAGGAGCAAGAACTCATCTGGAACCACCCCTCTTGGCCAATGCACAGATCTGGATTTTTTAAAAAGACGGCACGCATAATGCAGGGATTTCAGGAAATCACACACCATTAAGTGTGACATATAAGCTACAAATAATGCACATATGCATAATTATGAGAGAGTAGGGAAGAGCAGATACGGCTGTTCCAAAAACAGATCCTCACCTTCAAATCTTGGTGCATTCTGTGTATTTGTATAAAGAACTGATCTCACTCAGTATCATGGTCTACTTGGATTTACAGTGCTGGAGAAGTCTCACCAAAGGCTTTCTTGCAGTCATAGCATAAGAAAGAAGATGCATTCTCACATTAATAAATCTGTTAAAACAGAGAAAACATAGGACAGACATAGCTATTTTCACAAGGAAGGAGAATACCAGTGGGCCTCCACAACAGTCTGTGTTGTTCGATGTAGTCTAAATTATCCAAGAAACAGGAGCTTTCTGACACTCCTATTATTTGGGAGAGCAAGGAAAGGACTGACTGCAGTAGAGGTGGTGGTCTTTATCAGAGAGGGGACTGAGCAATAAAGCAGGTAATTACCAGCACTGATGAATGAAGGTGAAGCTGAGTGGAGGGGAGGAAGGAGAGCAGCAGCTCTAACTCTGCATGTAACAAAACAATGGGCTTTGCACTGAATACTGCCAACACTCACAAATAAAGCCAGTGTTAGGAATCATGAAAAAAAAGTCTGAAACAGATCACAGTCTTCTCATCTTGAATACCATTAGCATCCCTGGGACCTTCAGCTCCAGAAGAGGACGTAAGAAAAAGTACAATCAAAGGCATAGAGAATTCTACAGGGGAAAACAAATAGGCAAGTTAGGACTCTGGTTGTTTCAATATTGTTTCAATAACATTTGGGTGTGGGGAGAAAGTCATAAAAGGCTACAAAATTGTACAAGGAACAGAGAGATGTACTACTATAACAGACAAGAATGTCCACTCTCCTCCAGAAATGTGGCATCAAAGGAAATCAGTGCAAAAGTTAAAAAAAGTTTAAAAAAGTAGTTTTGAACAGAACAAATAGCATACTTATAGAATTTCTTACCAAAGGATATTTGGATGCCAGACATTTAGCTGTATGCAAAAAAGACTGGCCAAGTCTGAGGCAAAAACCCAACTGTTACTAGCTACACAAAAACTATACCATATTTACAATCAACCTTTTACTGAAAATAGCTAGGGACTGAAAGAATATTCAAGCTAAATGTTACATATGCTTATACTGTTCCCACTCTTCCACAAGTATTCATTCATGCTCATCATTGATGGAAGAATACTGGATTATCTTTTGTTTGATTCTATTACAGATTAAGATTTTACCTAAAACTTGCCAGCCAATCCACCAATAACATTTAAATTTTCTTTTGAAAATTTAAGTTCAGTATTCATGATAGTGCCAACATCACAGACACAGAAGCGTAACGAATATTCCATAAAGGAATTTGCTGCAGCAGCCTAAGAAGTCATTCAGTACATTATCCACCTCATTCCTGCCTGAAGTTACTGTGCTTACTGCTACCAGCAGCGCAAAAAGTGCTTTTCTACCCCCAACTTTATACCAAGTCAGTTATTCTCAAGCCATTATGGGAAAAAAACCAAACAAAAAAAAAAAAAAAAAAATTCCCATGGGGGGTTGCTATTCAAATTGATTTTTATTTTAAAAAGAAGTCTTATACTGGAGTTACAAAAATTGTGGCACTGCTAAAAACACACATAGTCAGTGTGACAAAACAACAACTAAATACAGGTTGAGCTTTACCAATCAGTTTTCAGCAGTTAAATTAGTAAAATACTTAGGGTGGCAGTCCTCACGGTCTTTAATAGAATGTTAAATTTTCTTTAGAAGTTTAATTACTGCTTGTGTCAGTATTTTTGCTCTCTACTCTCTCTTTTTTGATTATTATAAATTCAAACAGCTTGATCCAGATTTTTCCAGTTTTCAAATGCTTGTTCAAAGGTGAGGCTATAGTTACTTCAGGTAACTTGACATTCAAGCTTTTGGCATTTACAGACCTCTTGTCTAAATAATTTTAAGGACAGGTAAGATGTAATCAACACTGAGTGCTTGAATACTTTTTCCTGCAAGAAATCTAAAAAGTTCTTATTTAATAATCATTATTAGTGTCTGTTTAATTTTTTGTGAAGATAGCACTGCTGAAAGAATCGCACAATTTGTCCTGTGATTTAGCCTCAAAAATTACACAAATCATTTACATAAGTCAGATAAAATGGAGTAAAACCAGGGAACATGTTGAACACATCTGTTCTGTAGCTGACGCTGCAATTCTTCCAATAAAGCATTCCTATAGGATGAAAATTTCTTCTGCTACGTCACTGGACAATACGACATCTCAAAATGGCAAAAGGCTTGTTCAGGTACAGTTCCACTGACAGAAGTTATCTTAGCAATACAATTTACTTCAAAAGACAGCACGTGTATAAAACAGACTGGCAAAGACACACTGTTGCCAACAGAAGCTGCATCGAATCCTAGGAGAACTCGTTCTCAATCAAATTTCCTGTTGCAGAGCAGGATTATGTTCAAAAGCCACAGGGATTGTATGTGCTGGGAAAGAGATATGGAAGAGCAGTAAGTGCTCTGCTAAGTCTAAAAATGCTTACTAGAAGAAAACTAACCTGAAATAGATTGAATTCAATACAGTATAAGGTTATATTCCTTGGAAAGATAACTTCAATTCATATATATGAAGAAAGAGATACCTGATGTAACAAACACTAGTACGAGCTCCTGTGTTAGCAAATGCAGGAGCCAAGAACCTGATGCTCTTGGCAAGGAAAAAAATCCCCAACAACAAAACAAAAACAAAACCCAACCATACCTATGCACACACCCTAGAATGACATTTTAATAAGGCTGTCATGTTACCTCTGCTGCTACTTACAGAGTCACTTAATTACTCTGTTGCTCAAGAAACTGTCTGTAAAACTTTGAAAGAGATACAGACAAATCACACAGAGTCCAGTGAGAGTGAACAACAAAAATCCTGTTTGCACAGTTTAGTAAAGAGAAGTCTGAATAAAAGCAGAGGAACAGCCTTCATGTATGCAAACACTTCGTGAAAAGAGCACAGAAATCATTATCTTGTATGAGTAATACGAGTTGGATGAGAGCTAACTGGCTTAACTAGCACCAAGACAGAGACTTAAGTTAAATGTTAAGAAAAGCCTCCTAACAACAATAACAGTCATGTACCAGCTATAAATAGACCTGTGAAGAGATGTGGTATTCCCCTCTTCTCAGTTTTTTCAGAAAGATCAGACAAATGTCTGTCAGACATGATTTCAGCCTATTTGCTTCTGCCTCTATTGGGGGCTGACCTCATGAAATCCCTTCCTTTCTTATACATCCATTATTTCTTCCTTCATCCAAATGAGAACTGTTCATCAGTGTTATCAAATTTGAGCTTCAAAAGTACAGTCTTTCCAATATAAACATCTGAAGCATATGAATTTTATTACACTGCCGTTGTCAGATTGTTAGTGCACTTGGCACAAATCATCTCAGGAAAACAAAAGTAGCTTTTTTATTGCTGCAGATAATCCACAGAAATAGACAAGTGATGAATGGAAATACAGAAAGAGAAGCGAGAAACCCATTGTGAAGGATTAAAAGAAAAAAATGGCTGAAAACAAAGTTACAGCAAAGAAAAAATACTTTAGCCTAAAGAAAATTATCTTCCTCTCATGTGAACACGTGAGTTATAGTTTGCTGGTAGAGTTTCACAAACATGCAATAATTTCAGATACGGAAGTACACAGAACTAAGACTGCAAACGGATGGGAAAAAGCCACACCTCCACAGGCCTCCCTGCATTACCAATTCCCATCTCCCGGTGTTTAAAGGATAAAGCAGATACTTCTGCTTTGGCCTTGCTAAAGTAAGTCCAACTTCAAATAACCTCATCAAACTGGGCCCTAAACTACGCCACATGTATTTGTGGGTCAAGCATCTCTAGATCAGTGGCTCCCATTTCCCAGGGAAATCCCTGCACTATCACAAATACAGAACTCCATCTTTTCTTTCCTCTTTGTCACCAAACTCTCTGCAGCTTCATTACATTTAAGATGAAGATTACATTTAAGGTGAATATATTAAAACATCCCAGAACAACCTGCAAACAAGCAAGTCTAAGAAAATGGGTTTACATGGAGCCATAAACTGCATTTGTCATAGTACTAAGATCTCATGGCAAGATCCAGAAGTGAGAAGTGAATCACAACTAAATGCTGCATTCTGAACATGTTCCCACTGCCCAATTACAAGTTTCCAATGTTATTCTGCAAGCTATGTGCAATTATAGCATGCATGATCTATTCCGACCTATTCTTTAGCACTATAAAATACCAAAACATTAAAATAGCAGAAGTAGTATTTATTCCTAAAGAGGTTCTTCCTTCTTCCCACAGAACAATCAGTGTGTTTAATAGAATTCACTGATTTTTATCTTTTTTAATTTAATGCTGTGTCAGTTCTACTTCAGAATTTTAAAAGCTTACATTTAGAAATTAAACTTTCAGGACAGCAAACCAAATAGTTTGCTAATTAGATAAACCTAGATAGAGTCACTAGTCATTATACGTATTTACATTAGTTTGTCAAACATATGAAAACACATGACATTTTCTGCAAATGTATTTAAGATGTACTTAACTACATCAGTCAAATTTTCATCATTCATTTATTTTTCTCCAAATAGTCTAACCAAAGGATAATGTCAGTAGCAAATATCTAAGAACATTTTAATAGAAAATACCTTAATTACTCCAAACTAAATGGGTACCTCTCTATAGATCAGAACACCTTTGGCTGTGTTTGGTGGAAGAGGGGGAACGAATGAAGGAACTCAATCCATTATCATTCTCAAGCTTCATTCCATAAGAAAACATTACTTTTAAGTTCAGGGAATGCCTAGTTAGAGGGCCACTGACCAACGTCACAAAAATAGATTACATGTTACTCGTTACTTTTGATTTAGTTTGCTGAGGTAAAAGCCAGCCTGCAGTTAAGATGAAAGGGAAAAAAAATAAAACTTAAGATTGCTAAGATTGGAAAGCTCTTTGAAGTAGTCCTCCATATACACTTAATATTAATAGCAAAGTTTTAAACAACAGTAATTCTGATTTTTACCTAAATATCAACTATTTATTTTAGGAAATGATGAGAAAAAAAATGTTCAGTAAAAACTATAAATGTGGACTAAATGTACAGCTTGACCAACTTGCTTGCTTTCTTCAGACAAAACTTTATAATAAAACAATCTCTCCCGCATTTAGCTTCACTAGGCTTTAAATTCCACAAGCCTGTGCACTGCCTAGCTTTCTCAACAATCATAACAAAGAATCAGTGACATCTCTACAACCAAAATTAAAAGGTTATTTATTTTTACCATAAATTAGTTTTATCAGCATAAAGCAAACAGCTTCCCTACCAGTGTTAAACAACATAATGCTCATTTCACACATTAATAAATTTTGTCACAACTCTCTACCTAATATCATATACTATATAAACTCCTAAGATTACCAAACACCACAGGCAACTTTTAAAAAAAAAGTTTCCTCTAACAGTTTAGAAATCTCATCAAGCCAAGGCAAGCAATCCAGAAACATCTATTTTCTTTGCCTTAGTTTTCTATTAGTGCCAGGTAACCACCTGTTCAAACACCGACACAAGGTTCATCCAGGCAAACTCCACACAGATTCTTCTTCTCAAGCAATGAGGCAACCTGACAAACGTTATCTTCTTATTCTGCTTTATCAAAATACAATAAAACCCTGGAGAAAAAAATGAAATTAATTAAATACAGCTTCACTAGCTGAATCAAATCTGGGTTCAGTACGTTTCAGTGGCAGTCACAATGGAACACACAGCATAAAAGCCCAGGAATTATAGCAAGTTCTCTTTTTTGAACAGATTTCTGAGGAAATCTGTTCATTACAAAGTCATTGTAAGTAAAGGTATATATGAAAGTAGGAAAAAAATAACAACCAAAAAAATGATTCTAAGGTTTTTCAGTCTGGCATAAATACTCACTACCCAATGCCCCTTCCCTTAAAAATATCCACAGGGAATTCCATAGGGGAGAACGCTTTCTAGGGTATCCAGCTACTAAGTGCTATGCCACAAGAGAACCGAAGATGTGCAAGACAAGCACGCAGGCATTCATTCTGCTAATATGTCTTTGCCATATATACAGCAAGTACAATTCTGAAGGCCTCTAACGCTCTGCAACGTGCTGTATTGTTTAAAGAAAATAAATATTGTAGCTGAGAGACATTTTCTGCACAAACTACAAATCCCCCTTATTTCAAAGCAGGCTTCTATTATCTTTTACCACCCTCTTAGAGAACACTTCATGACACAATACAGCTTAGAAGCGCTCAGCTAATTTAGCGCTTTGATCTTCAGTAATTCCACAGCCAAAAACTAAAACCAGATTTATGAAGCAAGAGAGGAAGCCAGAGGAAAAAAAAAAAGCACCTCGTGGGTGCTGCAATGCACTTCAAAAGCAACACAGGAATAAATAATCCAACATTCACTTTTTCCCCTGACAAAAACATCTCGCGGAATCTGACCTACATACCCAATTCACAGCACTGCTACCACTGCAGAGCAATTTAAAGACGAGAAACCTCAGCATCAGCGTGCAATCACGGGAAGGGGTAGGGTGACATAGAAATACTCGTAAGGCACGCAAAACACTTAAGATTCTACAGCTGTAATGTAAGTGACTAACATCAGCGTGTCTCCTCAGCACCGCAAACAACTACACCGCCGCGCGGCTCCACCTGTACCCGGCCGGGTTCGCGCTGCCCCCAGCCCCGGCACCTCCGGTACGCCGAGACCGCCCCAAGGCCCCCCAAAGCGCCCGGACAAACCCGCCCGGGGCTCCCACGCACCCGGGCCGCCCCCCGCGCACAGACCTGTGTCACGGCGGAGGCCGAGCGGCCGCCGGGGACCCTCC